>OY365749.1:16198951-17398951 GCA_959347395.1 Mechanitis mazaeus | reverse complement strand
ATTTCACCGGAAGATGGTATTCCATATTCCTGTATATTTTAACTTAATAATGTCTATTCTTATAAAGACATTTCTTTCTCAATATCGTAAATGGGTTTCTTAAAGTAGGAACCCATGTTATATTAATTCGATTCAGGCTTACATGTCTCGGAAGTCAGCGACAATTGCGCCAAATTGGAGGATATAGATCTCCCGTCATTTAAATTTAATAATGTACCGATTCGCACTCAATAAAAAATATTGATTCAAAGTCAGTCAACAATCTCGGTCTCTATCTTTACTCAGTTGGAAGGTTCTCATTATCGACATATCGACATTCATATGTTCGGCAAAATTACCTTTCACTTGCCTTGTTTCGCAATAAAAATTTCTTACCCAATGGCTGTATGAGTTGTCTTCGGTCCCCGTCAATATGACCATATATTGACGATAACAGATATCGTTCACAGCTAAGTATCTTCTTTTCAAAGAGCCAAGGTTTTCTAGATATTTTTGTCAATATTTATATCCTAAACGATCGACATTCTCCACAGTATTTAAAACACACTTTGGAACTATTAGGAAAAACTTAATATTTAACTTTTCGTTCCTTTTCACACATTCTACACAATTAAATTCTGGAATTAATATTTTGTGAAGTAGGTACTGATAAACTTTACTTATTAAGATCGTTTATTTTTCCTTTTTTTCTTAAACAATAAAGAGTTTGATGAGAAGTTGAAATTAGAGTAAAATGAGTTATTTCATAGAAATTGAAGTAAATAGGATTCCTTCCAGTATATTAGGTTTTAAGGATGTAGGAAACTCGTATTCGGCACACGGGTCTGAGTTCGATTCCTTTATCCATGAATCAAAATTTATTTTCCTATAACACTCGCAGCCACGATTTGGCACTACCACTTACTAGCGGGAGACTATAACAATGTCTCTTCACGATGCCGAAGTGCAATATTCAAATATCGGACGGGTAGCTGGAGGTGAAGACAGAGTTGTAGGGCCACGTCCTCTGCCGATGCGATCAAAGCTATATACGATGCTTGACTGTTGAATGCGGGTACTGCTGGAGGTGCTGGTGCATGGTTTTTAAGGAAGAGTGAAGGAAATTGATTGCGAAGTCACGTATAATACACTCATTCATTAATTAATAAATAAAGCCAAAAGGTGGTGTTATCAACTACTACCACAGACGATCGTCTTTACAGATATAAAAATAAAATTTATTTATATGAGAGATCGTAAATAAATATATTATATTTATAAAAAAACAAACCTTTTATAATAGCATTCAACAGCATATTTAAAGGTACCACTTCCCACTGGAACAGTCGTAGTTGTAGGTTGCTTATTTGATATAGAATTGAATAAATATCTTCTCTGCCGTATGACGACGTGTTTACTTTTATAAGTTGTAAAAATCTGAAATAAAAGAAAACTGCTGAAAATGTCAAGACAAGAGTCTAGAGTTTTTCTTTCAATCTTTAAAATATTAATTGACTTAATGTTATTTAAATTTTTTTTCTTTTAAAATAAGTATTTTGGTACTGTTTCTCCTATTCATTTTGTTTATTATCTATGTCAAAAACGGCTTGACTAATCTCGATTACAATTAGTATATAGTAAGAATTTATGATTTCAAAAATCATATAATATCAGTAATCATAATAAACTCAATATTTAAACGGTTGGTAATTGTAATATCCAAAAATACAATTTCTGATTTACCTCTGAACAGTTGTGTCTTTAGAAGTAAGTCTCTTTGGATGAGTCATATCTGTCTTAACTCCAGTGAGCAATGGTGTTACCATGTCCTGACAATGAATCCATTCTAAGGGCTCGTTAATTAAATCTTTGTTATAAAAACGTCTATAAAATATCTCTAAAGGTTTTCGATGACGTTTTCTTTTAATTTTTCGAATTTTGGTACCATTTTTTGAACGCAAGCTCGATGAATTTTGTGTGTCATGTAGCTGATATGTGTAATTATTAGCACTTTCAACCTTATTTTCAAGATTGACATTGACATTAGTGCCAACAGACGTATCAATTTTGACAGTTGTAGTTTTTAAAGTATGTAGTTTTTTTTCGTTATGTCTCTCGATATCCATTATCGGAGTGATTGGTAATTTCTGTGATTGTATATAATCTAATTCTTCTTGTGTAGAATCTTCATGTAAACTATCGCCAACCGCATTACGAATTTCATGTTTAAGTTCGTGTCTTAAAAAGTTAATCCGTTCTTTTTGGCTCACAGTTGTAGAAGAAGGACATTTTACTTCTTGTAAAAAATGCACTGTTAAAAGTTATAATATTTTTTTGTAAATTATTTTAAACATAAATCTGATATGAATTAATAAATGATTAATTTACCAAGAAATAAGAATAATACCACAACCATCTTCAACGACAAAAATAGGTTAAAGGCAATTACAAACATAAATTATTTTTTCAATCATCCTTTAGTAAATAATAAATTAATCTACTGTGTTTTTAATCGGATCGTGAAAATAAAAATAACAAATTTTAACTATACGAAAACATAAAATTAAAGTGGTTATGAAATTTTTTTTCATGCTAGTTCTTGCCAGTGTTAAAGTAATTTTGAGTTTCATTTATCGACATATTGATAATATTTTCTTATAAAAGAAAAGTAAGTTTTAATCTTAAAAATCTTCTTTTTCTTCATAACCAGTATATTATAAAATTTGAGTTACGACAATGAAAATATGTTTCTGTCTAGATAAATGCTTTTTGTACTTAACAATTTACGACTATTCTTTTTAGTGGTACTAATTACGTGTTAATTGATTACTATTTCCTTTATTTCCTAAACAGAAAAGACCTTCTTCAGTAGGTAATCTGGTACTTTTCCATTCCGTCTTACGTTACCTTTCTAGTACAATATCTTATTAAATCGAGTAAACGTTACGTACAGGAAAAGTCCATGCTTTATATTAAGGAAAAACATATTTGAACTATTATTATTATGGTTATAAATATATGGTTTATGTAGTTCAATCCTCACTCGATCGAAACATGGTAGATACGGTCATATTTGGCTTGCGTATGACCACATATCACATCTTCGTCAACAACTCAAATGGCGTTCTATTTGCCGACGCCGAGATTATGCTTTCTGCCTGTTTTGTACTGTATATTACTTTACTCAAAATTACTTTTATACCTAAAGGAAATGTTTCAGTTTCTTGACTCATCCCTCGACATACGTTTACGACTTCACACAATTGAATTACCCGCCCATAACTCGAAATTCTACAATAACTCTTTTACTGTTTCTGCTACAAAGTTATCAAATAAAATGGCCTTTAGATATACGCTAGTCCAAATTGAATTTATTGAATTATGTAAAAAATCCGTCAAGGAATAGTATCTGCCCTTCAATAATTAGAAGGACTTATTACTAAAAATGTATTTGTTTTTTTTTATTTATGCAGATGCATAATTTGTAATTTTAATATTGTTTAGTTTATGTTTTATATATATCGTATTAGGTATATAAGTGTATGTATACGTATTAGCTTAAAATAATTTGTATGTATGTCTCCTGCTAAATTATAACTTAGCACCATCTGTCTTCAAAAACAGTTTCTTTATTTTGTATGCTTGCTTCGAAGAAATCGTTGTAGGCGATGAGGCCGCCCATAGTACTATATTTTTTTTGTTCTTCTCTTTTGTAAATTTATACTTTTCTCATTGGAGTACAATAAAAAATGTTGTTTTAAAAAATAGTTGTCCCGTAGCTAGTTAGAGATACGAGACCACGGTTTTCTTACTTTAATAGGTTTATATCTACGGACAGTGCATGTGACAAACAATCAAGCAACATATTAAACAAAATGAAAATCTTTCGCACAATTATTATACTAAAAATATATATATTAAAAACAGCAAAAGCAACTATTTTATGGTACCGTCATAACTAATAAAATGTCTAAGAAAACATTATTGCATTTAAGTGAAGTAATTTTGTTAATGTTAAACAAAATTACTTCACTTAAATTATTATGTTAATGAGTTTTCGATACAATTTGTGTGCTTATAACTTATTATTTAGGTCAATATGAAAGACATTGGAACAGACGAAGTAGCTGCAACATCTAGCTCATCATAACTAATATTTTTATCAGGAATACAAAAATAAATATGTTAGTAGTTTATTGACAATAAACGTAAACAAACTTTTATGTCGACAGCGTCGTACTCTGAAAAATAATAACGAGTTAGATTAAAAAAATTCATTAATAAATTTAAATAATATAAAATCCACGTCAATACTTGCTTGGCAGTTTTTGAGCTGAGCGAAGCGAAGCTCTTACTGGTCAAAAGGGTGTTTCATTACTAATGATACTCCTTCATACAAAATTGGCAAAGTTATCGAGGACAGTGACTTATAAGTCCTGAAGTGTTTTGGTGATATTTGTGATTGTAGTTTTTTATTAAATGGTTAACTTATGTCCTATAGAGTTGACATGTGGAATGTTATGAAATCGCACGAGCGAGTTCTTATTAGGCTTAAGGTTAAAGCTACTATTCACTCTTCTTATTTAACAAATATAAGAAACTCGTTCAGCAACAATGCTTCGCTCAGCTCCACCCGCGGTGCACAGTGGCGGACCTAGTATTATTACCTTCTAACGTGCCTCCTTGACAGTTAGCTTTATTCAGAGCACACAAATTTTTGAACAAAATAATATGGCGGTCAACGACACTAACAGCACAGACAGGAGATGTGACATCCGGACAATCTGAAGGGCATCCCTCACGGAGGTACATCACATATAGGGAACAAAATCTTGTTTCAACTGGATCGTATCCTATAAGTATATTTATGTATTAATTAGGACAATGGTACCACTATTTTTAAAGCCATTACTGGGCATTTTTATTATTTCTACTTAAATTAAAATTGTTATAAAATCTGTTCAGCTATCCGTGGTTATATCACACTTACTAAACTCATAAGTACTTACGCAAAGTTCCTCGGAAGCTAGAACACAAATTGTTTAAAATTATATGACATTGGCTCTGAAACCATCTGAACCTCATAGTTTTCCTGTTTAAACCACAAGCTATTTTGTGATAATCGTTACAATGGTAAGGGTCACAGTAATCCATCCATGCTGGGTGGAACGGCTGGCGGAAGCGATTTACCCAGCTTTCGTTCGCCATTGGTTTCCAAATTTCATCTGAAAACAACATCAAAATCTTTTGACCATTTATTTCTTGACAAATCCATTTTATTTTTTAATTAAAATTATTAAAATCCACTTCAACAATCATAACCAAATCTACACCACAAAAGTCATTTCTTTATAATTTGTGTTGATATCAATCGTTAATCAATCCTTTTGAAACTTATAACAATACTCGTTGTAAAGGCACGGTACAATATCCTGATTTTACAAATTTTAATTTGAGTCTGAAATATGGTAACAATATTGTGTAATAAACATAATAAGGTATTATTACTTTACCGTAAAATCTATCTCTGATAAAATTGGGATTGTCATACTTAGAAGATGGCCTGTAAAAATAAAATATATTTATTATTTTGAGACTAAGTATAACGTACATTTTAATTTACTCGATCGCGTTCAAACACACTTTTTCTATGATATAAGAGCAACGCCATCTAGTGGTAGTGTGGTGGTACTGTTCTTATTTGTACATATTGAAGTTTACGCTAACGAGATCGAGTAGATTAGAAAACACCGAAATCAGAAAAGTAAGTTGAAGATATTTTTATTTTATTGACAGTCTGTTTTTGTCTTCATGACCCACCAGTAAATAGGTACGAAAGAACTATCAAAACCCCCATCCTTTCTCTCATCATCATCATAATTTCATTTCATTATTATCGATAGTTGGAACCTAAATATAATCATATAACTGAAGTTCGATAGAGTCGTTTCGACCAGGCTATGTATTACTAATTTATTATTGCTGTGTTTGTTTATAAATGCTTAAACCCCTTTTCTTCTTCGAATGTGCTTGTGTTCACCGTTTTTTTTATTCGTGCCAAAACATCATCCTAATCATTAAACAATCAATCACTTAACCTCTCATGAAGCTCCGAATTAAAAGTAGAATCTGCAACTAGAATCTGACGTTCCCTAATTAAATCAATGTCTACTTGAAATAAAAGCCATAGCTATACTTCTTCTTATTTTGGAAGAATTATATAAAGACACTATTGAGAGTGAGAGAGAAGGATGCCCATAGTTCCCTCTTTTTATTGGTTCCAATCCTAATCCTTCTGTTAAAAATATGAGAAGTAAAAGTCACTCACCGTAATTCAACAAATTTCTTGGGAGCTTTGCAGTCTGCAATAATGATATATATACTAATTATAGTTTCTGTTTAAAATAAAATAAATTTTGAGCATTTTTATCGAAACTGTTTAAATAGTGTCAGTAAATAAACATATTAGTATTTTTACATAAAGGATTAATTGGCCATTATAAATTGAGATTTATAATTTTTCTTGAATACTCACATGTAATATTAAAAATGCAAATTATTAGACATATTAAGAAATACATTTTTACGAGTCTTTAAGTCGTCGAATAATTAAGGACTAATGAGATTGATTTTAATGACTTATGACTACTTTATTTATCACCACTAAGTAATTAGGCAGATTTTTTTATGGTTTTTTAAATCAATTTATGAACATAATATACATCTTACTCTCGGTTTTAACTGTTCTATTTGACATGGCACCATTATCGGTATGATCATATAACAATGAATAATGAAAAGTATTTAAGAATAATGTTTTCTAAGATTTACACGAGTACTACACATTTCAATAAAAACTATTTTACGTATATGCTGCAAACATGATGCTGCAAAAGCATTCGAAACGTCGGGTAAAAAAAACCGTAAAAATAAACGCGAGTTATATCCGTAAAATAGTTTTATTGAAATATTTAAGAATAATTTTAAGTATGAATGTGATGCATGACCATGCCTGCATATGAATGATGCATGCATAGAGTGCGTGAAAAATTATATGAATGCCTCCAATTAAATTTGAGTATGATGACAGAGATTGGAGGAAAAATCGGGATTATGATTTATAGGCAAGACCATATGTTGTAATACACATTAAAAATACTTCAGTTAATCGGCTGTTTGGTGTAATGGTTAGTGACTAAAAGCTGAAAGTTAAACTGAATGTTAAAGTGGATTCTATTTCCACATTGGACAAATTATTGCGTGAGCCAATGATTATTGTTTCAAGTTAGTGTGTTTTGTGTGTATTTAGATTTTTTTTAAACAGATGTGAGTATTCTTCCTTTAAGAAATTAGCTGTTGAAATTCTTAGCTCATTCTCTCGTTACCTCTCTTAGATTGAGCCTATTCCGATCTAAGTGTCGTCTTCTTCTTTATAAATTATTTACACGTCGTGTTTTGTGTTCGAACAACGGCACCAGCATATTTTTAATTATTAGGGTCAAGGACATTTAAAAAACAAATATAAACGGGTTTTTAAAAAAAATTAAACCAACACAAAAGAGTAGAAATAATTATTTGCTAACTAAAACGTTACAATTCATAAATAAAGCAAAACATAAATAACTCAAGCTGAGTTAGTGATTAGTGATATTTGTTAAGTTTTATACGTTTTTATCTGTTGTGATATTTTAGGATTTGTTTGAAATAGGTACTTAAAACAGCGTTGCCTTACGAGGTGGCGATGGTGAGCTGAGCGAAGTGAAACTAGTCAACTGAATCAAATTCTGTCTGCTATATCCTCCTACACCGATCAAGCTATACTAGCCCAATTTGCACCAGCTGATTAACTCATGGCTATCTTTCTATAAATATATTTTGAAAAAGATTGTAAGGGTAGATTAAGAGTAATTTTCAATTAACTTTATTTTTACTTGAAATATTCTATTACACACGCAGATGGTAATATCTAGTTGTGACTGACATATTTTTATATTTTTTTTAATTACAGGCATTGGATAAATTGTATCAAGGTACAGTTTTAATAATATGTTTTTGTTGTTTCTCTCAATCTAGAGTTAAGCTCAGCTATCCCCGCATGCCTGCTGGCGGCCCTAGTATATGAATTTTCATGCGATGTATGGTCAAACAAAACCAGTTTATAAAATAAATTAACAAGATTTTGGGGAAATAGGGCATAATGGTAGGTCTTCAGCAGATAGCAGAATTGTTAGTTATTGGATTAACAGCTTTAAAAATTTTCGATGATTACTAATCATAATTCATAAGGCTTTGGATCACAGGGTCCCGCCTTAACACTGTCATCTAAATCCGATAGAGTTAATTTGAATACTCTTAAAAAGGATAGTCCCTCATGATATCAAGGTGACCATAGAGGCATTTCAAACTATAAGTAACTAAAATTGGAAATATTGCTACGAGGATATCGAAAACTTGGAAAAGAATATTTTGATCTGATAGAAAACAGACGAATCAATTACTAATAATTCAGAACTATCATCAACGCCCTAAGGTCGGTGATGATAGTTCTGAAGAAAATACCAATACTAGTGAAAAATAAAATACAGAGTTGGATATAACTAACTAAATCCAAGAATCTATTAATCTTATGGAATAAGTAAAATATTTTAAGAAGGGTAAAATGTATTTATTATGTATATTATATTTTCGGAGTGTATTTCTTCTAAAATTGAATTGTAAATAAATGTGTTCCTTCTCAATAATTGATTTATTTTTTACACGTGTATTAAAAATCGGTATATTTTTTTCGGTTTTTTTAAATTGCGTATAAAAGTTTTAAAAAAACATTACGTGACAGGGTCCAAGTATTTTGTGGACTCTTAGTACATCCATGAAAAAAAAAGCATTTTTTTGTTAAAATAATTTTATTATAAAAAAAAATGTATCAGCTAAATATTTACACTTTAGGTTGAATAAAAATGAAATGTATCCAAAATAAGAAATTTAATAGTAATAACTTAAACGAAATAGCTAAAAAACCTATAAAAATATTATATGTACTATTTATATTTGCTAAAAATCATAAACATTAAATTAGTAGTGACATGAAAAACGGCCTCGGAAAGCAAGTAGTTTCTTTAATTTTCAGAACCAAAAACTGAAGAAAGGTGGATCAGGATTTTCGGAAATTAGTTTGGTCAGTAAAACAATTTCAGGGCTTATATCACAATAAAAAAGGCCGCAGCCATATAGTTTCAATGGCGTGAGAAAGTAACAAAAGATAGCTTTCTTCGAAACAAAATTGGTATTACCTCGATAAAATGTATGACTTATTCGGTTTGTCATCATTTATTTTCGTTATTTTTTAAAATTTCTTTATACTGTTATGTTTACTACATACCGTGTCACCTACAAAATTAAAAAATGTATACGAATGCTTTTTGGTAGAAACATCACTCGAAGTTTTTTTTTAAATGAGCTCTGTCTTCCTTTAAAATATAACAATTCGTTATATTTTTTTATATGATGATCTAAATTTACGAGCGTTTCGAAACTATACGTTTGATTGAGAATCTTATCGCAAACTATACACACACTCTTATCCGTAGCAATTTTAAATAAATGATTATATTTAGATTTTACGCTGCCCAATTGTTTTGTTTTGGTGACTTCGATGTTATTACTTTTGTCAGTGGATACGTCTCCAACATTCCGCAGATGCAGTTGAGTTGTTTACAGAATTTGCAACATCATGGTTCATAGCAACTTTAAACAGTTCACTGTTAGTTATCACGATCATATGTTTTGTGTTCATTATAATTAGAAATATTAACATTACACAAAACGCCACTGCGTTACCCGAAAAATACAGAGGAACGAAAAATCTGTAAAGAAAAAAGGGAGTATTTATGTAAGGCTTGCCTTTCTTTGACAAAATATATGTCGATATTTATGGAATTTTTGTGTATTTATATAACCCTCTAATACAATGTACATCTCGCTTTGGTTTAATGATTCGATGCACACGTTTAGCCTCCATCATATGAGCCCATCTATCTTCATCTATAACACTTTCCTGACAAAAAAGACACAACACACTTATACTGACAAAAGGAATTTCAAAAACTATCAAAACTTTTAGCTGCAACTTTAATTTTACTTCCTTCAATCGCAATTTCTAACCACTTTTTGTCAATAACTTTGACATTCATTGGCATTTTATATTTATCTTTCAGTGTGTTAAAATAATTTATTAAATCTAAATTGTCGGTTATTGCGTCTACAATCTTTTCTTGTTGTGCATTATTGTTTACATTCTTCTGATTCTTCGTCAACAATATCATTAAAATTATTTATTTATCATTAAAATTATTTATCTTTTCTTGTTTAGAATTTTTGTTTACATTCGATTCTTCGTTAACAATGTCTAAATCAGTTTCAATTTTATCAATATTATTTGAATATAAATTAAGAAACTCTGATAAACGCTTATCAAGAAATACAGAGTTTTTGTGTTCATGAGAGTGTTTATGATTTGTCTCTTCTTTAACATTTACAACAGCATTACAATATGAACAGAAATAGATTGATTCATTTGCTGCTATTGCTTCATTGTTATACTCGGCGTTCGTTTGTTCTGTTATTCTCATTAATGCTGAGTTGACTATCTTCATATTTATCTCGTGTTTTAAACTTTTTTTATGTACTCGTAAGTATTGCTTAGGTACATTCGTATTACATATGTGACACATGATGTTCTCCATTTTCTTTTGTAGTCTTCTATGATGATCTAGAAATCGATACATATTAGCTATTAGTGTAAAATATAATACAATTAATACTGTACTAAATCAGATTAAATGTTTGTTTAAACAGAAAATATAGTTCTTTCGGGGCAGCAACTTAAATTTTTTCTATTATTTAAAACGCAATGCTGTTTGTTGGTTCATGTCTTTCTTACAATAAAATAAACACTGATTAAGCTTTAAAAACTACCTTTGAGACATTGTTGATTTGTTGAGGAAGGTCGATTAACAATTTCGAATTCACATAAATCATTCTTACTATTGACACTCCACAGAGGTGTTATATGTCTTGTTTTATACCAGCTATTTAATAGGTACCAATCGATAGAATCTAATTTTATAACATAGGTTACAGACTCCATATTCTAAAAATAGAAAAAACTGATGAAGACCAACTAAAAAAGTAAATCATCGTAACCAGTCACCAAGGGATAATCCCGTGAGACCATATTTTATATCTTTATTCGTCTGAAAAAATTTGTTACGTATAACCCGTTAAGGTGATAATCACAGGGTTATGTGGGACTACCTTCTGCGGTTGCTGTAAGAGGACCTTAGACTTGCAAGGTATTGCTCCCGACTTTATGGGAGCACCGTAAAGGGCCACACCTTTCACGATGCTGGCGTATAATCATCGGGACGGAGCGCTAATAAAATAAAGATGTACTCAGTGGGTTTTCCTTATGGATTTTTTTGGGGACTTTAAATTATCATAAATTTAAGAGCATACCATAATATCTAAAATTGACCATAAATCAGAATCCAGGGGATTGAGAACGGTAATATCGTTTAGTTAAAATTCTATCTCATCTATCATTTATTAATTGCAACTGTTTGACAACTTGAAACATTAACTTTTTCTTTAAAACCTTTTGCTTGCTGCTTACTTTGACTTATTTGAGGTATTATAATTATTGGTTTGGTATATAATTCTATATATTATTATAACCATTGTATGACTGTGATACAATCTCGATTTCTCCAATTCTAATTCAATCTAGATTTCCAATTTCTAGATTTTGTCTTTTATTCCCCTGGTCTAGGTAGACCTAGGTAGACCATGGAAAAAAAAGCAAATAACTTTTGTTGTCTCCCTCACATCTCTGATACACAAAAGTATACTCAGTAAGTAGTAGCAATGTGACTGAAGCCCTATTTTTACTTGAGTGACTTGAGTCAGTTTGTCAAACTCATAGTGGATTAAAAAGAAATTACTCAAGTGCATAATAATGCACTCGAGTTATTGACTCAAATTGGCACTTAAGAGTTGATTTTGTTTCTTAGTTATTTCACTAGGGTAATTATAAATACATATGTATTTCCACTAAGCAACACAAGTGACTTGAACAGTCGAATATAATTCGAATGAGGTAATAAAAGTGACTTGAGTCATAAAATATTATTCAAGTATCACTTGAGCACCAGTAAGTAGTAACATGTTCTAAATTTATATTAATCTAACAATCTAAAACATTATAAAACATAAAAATAACTCAATCTTTAAATGTAAATTATATTATTCTATATACATTAAATAGTCATCACATTACACTAAAGTAATATTAGGGTTATCGTTGTCAACATCTTTATATCTCTATAATTTTAAATATATTCAACATTTTAGGTAAGTTGTAGTTGTTATAAGCTAATAATCTTATTAAACAAGTATTATATGTGTTTATGTTTATGGGTCAAAAGAGGTCTTAAATAATCTGTTATAATTATTATTATTATGAGCAGTTACCAGTTGCTATTTATGAAACACAGAAATTAAAAGTATCCACAGGTTTTTCATATGTTCCTTAAAAACTGGCCTTCAAGATGATATTTTAAAGCCAATATTGTTTAATAATTGGTAATAAAAATTATCTGTGCATTCCTTTTATTTATAGTATATTAGTATAGATATAAAATGTTAT
Organism: Mechanitis mazaeus; assembly: GCA_959347395.1. NCBI lineage: Eukaryota > Metazoa > Arthropoda > Insecta > Lepidoptera > Nymphalidae > Mechanitis > Mechanitis mazaeus. The sequence continues at coordinate 17,386,269 of OY365749.1, read as the reverse complement.
CTTTAATGCTTTGTGTATATCTTGCGATTATAATAGGTTTTATGATCCATTATTATTATAATTATCCGGCTGTACTCACGTAATGACTATCGCGGCGTGGACTGGTCAGTTTAGTTCACGTCACGATTCCGTCATGCTCAAAACTTATGAATAAGGATCCCGTATGGGTTCTAAACAAGTCAAGCAAATTCCGAAAATAATTACGTGAGCACAGCCGGATAATTATATATAATATTAAGTATATTCACTACACATACACTATTTATAACTTCAAATATTAAAACTGTCATTATAACTCACGAGTGTACGGATCGAACAAGGTAACGTTTTTAGAGAATCCAGAACACCCCCAAAAAGGTGTTTCCGGCATAAGCTATCTTAGACTACGAATTCCTGATGTTTTTAACTTTATATTATTAAAAGTTTTTTGCAAGACGAAATAAATTTACTTACTGTGAAAAATAGTACTATTAAGAAATAATATAACTTACTTGATCAGCACTATTTTTTTTATTTTTAATTTACACACGCAGCAAGATAAATAAGATACACATTCTAAACTCTACATGAAGATTAGACTATACCTCGCAAACATAACGCTTAAATACTATCTATTAATATGAATCACTTTGAATTACAGTTTATAAGAACACTTCAAACCTACTTTGTACTATATTATATATATGTATATGATCTTACTTACGAACAGTTATTTTACATATCTAATATAACACAATTAAGTTTCAATTGTCATTATTAACAAGTGAATTATTATATACAATTACTCATAGTTTATATCCGGGGACTTTTTATACTTACAAAGAATGCTATATAGAAATACATTATAGAAATGGGTTGGCCATTATTTTTATTAATTATAAAATAATAAAAAAACCGTAATTGCTAAAAAAATTACTTAAATTGTAACTGATAAAATGAAATTAATTCATTAAATAAAAAAACTTCTCTGTTTAAATAATTGCGAAAATATTTGTACTATTACCTTACAATTCACAAGTGAGGTTGTTGGTAGGCGTGCAAAAAAATACATATAAAAAAATAAAAATAAGGAAAATATAAAAATAATGACAATTTAAATTAAAGGCAACAGAATTAATAAAAAGAGAAAATAATAAAGGAAATCAATATTGAATTCGAGAACCCCGTGAACCACGACGCACTCAGAAAAACCCTCATCAGTGCGAATAGCCTGCCAATTCCCACGATAGATATGAGAACCACCTGTTTGCAGAAGCCGAGATGTTGTACCTCTACAACACTCTATTTTTTTTTGTAAATAAGTAAGTTAAGCATCTGTAAAAGTTATAATGCACCCATAAGTCAGTTAAACATTGAGTTTGAAACGAGACTTACATCATGTTTTAAAAATATATTGCTAAAATATATCCATAAAAATTTAAAACTAATATTAAAACTGTTCTCATCCAAAACCTGTTATGACACTAAGCAGTACTTTAAGATAGTGAGGTGATAATAATAAACTTGTTGACAATTTTTTAATTTTATTAATTATATAATTACTCTATTATATCTATAGCATTGTATGATGTATCTAAAAAGTCCCGAGTATAGAGTGTAAATTGTGACTGTCATTTTTACGTAGTTAAAGTTAATTTTTTTTATCATATATAAAACTATTGATAAATGATACTTAAGTCATAGATAAAAAGATAATACAAAGTGTATATATATATATATATATAACATAGTATATAATAGATTCATAGCACAAGATAAAGACATAGCATGATAATAATTAATTATAAAGCTAAATTGTATAGGTATATGAAGTGTTGTTAAGAACTATAATTAAAAGAGATTAATAAGTCTAAAGAACGCTTAAGTTCGGAGTTTTTCGATATTTTAAACATCCCTTAAAACAATAAAAATGCTGCATGTGTGTAAATAATAAACTGAAAAAATTATTGCCACTCAAGTAAGTAATTTTCTTTATTAAGAAGATGTTATTGAAGATTTAAAGCTAATAATACTTTTTGTTTCCTGGTTTTATTATTTGTTTCATAATATTCCAAATCCCTACCGTAGCTGATACGTCGCCGCAAATCATAAGAATAATGAATATAATAAGTTATTTAAGGCCTCTTGTAACTTTTAACCTTTAAATATAAGACTTTTAAAATGACATTAATAGTTAAGTTGTTCAATACATTCAACATTACATAAATACACATTTATATAAATTAGTATTAATTTCTTTTTAAGTATCAACTAAATTTGGAAGGTACTAATTCATTTTATTATGTATTATATCTTCTCAATATTATAATATAATTACTAAAAAAAATCCATAAGCCACAATGTTAAAAATATTTAGCGTGATAATTTACGGTCACATTGAAGCGCGTAAAAAAAAAAAGAAAAAAAATAATTTGTTAAATATACTCTGGATTACATTGGTGTTAAAGAGCGCTTCAATAAATGATGTCTTACACTGCTCGCTTCGCTCAATATGTAAACGGCACCTGAGATTTCGGGACCGCAGTGAGTCGAAATTGAGGGTCTCGTTGCGCAATTAGTATTATTTATGTTGAATTGACATTTTATGTGTATTTTTAGCTACTTCTATTGCAAACTTGAGATCATTACTGTAATCATTTTATTTTAAATGTAAAAGTAAGATACAACCAACTAATATTTGGAACAGGAGTTGTTTTAATGTTTAAATAAATTATTGAAAAATAAAACTTTGTTTAAAAAGTAAACTGCTTATTCTCGCAGAGGAAACATAAGACTGTTTATATAATAAATATATAAGACTTAGTGATTCACTTCTTATTATTTATTCTCTAGGACTAATTCTATTTGTAGGATATGGAATCTATAACATATATAATATCTTTGGATGCTATTGATTGGAACGTATTATACAGCTCATACAAAACAAGACATAATATAACACCTCTGTGGAGTGTTAATAGTAAAAATGATTTATGTGAATTCCAAATTGTTGATCAATTTTCCTCAACAAATCAACTATGTTTTAAAGGTAATTATTGAAGCCTATTCATTGTGCATGTCACTGTATATAAGATACAACTAAGCATTTTTCTATTACTTTTAATGCAAAGCAAGCACAAGCATTGCAACATGAATAATAGAAAAATCTTGTAAATTTCACTTTAAGACAAAAACAAACAAAGTATTAAAAGTAACAAACAAATAAATAATATTAATATAATATAGTATTTACTGTTTTATTTAGACTAATAGACATCCATTAATTTCTAGAAGATCCAAAGAAAGTACACAAGGAAATGGAGAACATCATGTGTCACATATGTAATACGAATGTACCTAAGCAATACTTACGAGAACATAAAAAAAGTTTAAAACACGAGATAAATATGAAGATAGTCAACACAGCATTAATGAGAATAACAAAACAAATGAACGCCGAGTATAACAATGAAGCAATAGCAGGAAATGCATCAATCTATTTCTGTTCATATTGTAATGCTGTTGTAAATGTTAAAGAAGAGACAAATCATAAACACTCTCATCAACACAAAAACTCTGTATTTCTTGATAAGCGTTTATCAGAGTTTCTTAATTTATATTCAAATAATATTGATAAAATTGAAACTGATTTAAATATTGTTGACGAAGAATCAAATGTAAACAAAAATTCTAAACAAGAAAAGGTTGAAAATGGAACAACAGGTAATTTGGACTTAATAAATAATTTTAATGATATTGTTGACGAAGAATCAAATGTAAACAATAATGCAAAACAAGAAAAGATTGTAGACGCAATAACCGACAGTTTAGATTTAATCAATTATTTTAACACTCTGAAAGATGAATATAAAATGCCAATGAATGTCAAAGTTATTGATAAAAGATGGTTAGAAATTGCGATTGATGGGAGTAAAATTAAAGTTGCAGCTAATAGTTTTCATAGTTTTAGAGAAAATCGTTTTGTCAGTACAAGTGTGTTGTGTCTTATTTGTCAGGAATGTGTTAGAGATGAAGATAGATGGGCTCATATGATGGAGGCTAAACATGTGCATCAAATCATTAAACCAATGCGCGATGTACATTGTATCAGAGAGGTATATAAATATTCTATACTCTTATATAAACACAAATTGCTTAAATATCGACAAATATTTTGTAAAAGAAGCGCAAGCCTTAGGTAATATGTAAATACTCCCTTTTTTCTTTACAGATTTTTCGTCCCTCTGTATTTTTCGGGTACCACTGTGTTTTGTGTAATGTTATTATTTCTAATTATAATGAACACAAAACATATGATCGTGTCCACAGTGAACTGTTTAAAGTCGCTCTGAACCATGATGTTGCAAATTCTGTAAACAACTCAACTGCATCTGCGGAAAGTTGGAGACGTGTATCCACTGACAAAAGTTATAACACCGAGGTCACTGAAACAAAACAATTGGGCAGCGTAAAATCTAAATATAATCATTTATTTAAAATTGATACGGATAAGAGGATGTGTATAGTTTGCGATAAGATTCTCAATCAAACGGATAGTTTCGAAACGCACGTAAATTTAGATTATCATATAAAAAAATATAACGAATTGTTAGCCATAAATAATATAAAAGAACTATTTAACGATAAACTTCTCTGCGGAAATTGTAATGAGATTGTATTGTTTGACAACGTGCTGTCACACGTAAGTGATAGCTATCACAAGCAATATTCAAATAATATAACGTGCTGTTACGAGTTATTTAAACGATGTATATGTTGTATATGGAATTACTAATGTTGATGCATAATTAACATTCATATAACTAAGGTAACGCTCATATAAAAAAATATTATTTTAACTATTGAAGTAACTTTGAATGTATGCAATGCAAATCATACTTTACACTTTTGAAAAATTTTAGTTCCTTGTTTTATAAACACGTATATGGTGTTCACACTAAATAATCATTGCAATTCATATTGAAGATTAAAGACACTAGAGAATATATTTGGAAAAAAAGACTAGAATGAATATTACGATACAGCGCCAAATGGCAAGAGGTTGTTGTGTATTCTATTTAAATGTGTTGTTGTAAACGACAATAGAGCGTTATTTTACGTCAAAACCATACATTCTATTCGCCACTAGTGTAAATGCCACTTGTCTAGTTCTGTAGTTGTATGACATTTATAACCAGTTTTTACGAGATTCGGGATGTTTGGTAAAAAATATCGAAAACTTAACTTCTGTGACTGTCATCTAATGTCACATGATGACAGTTAAATTTGTACACAAAGGGGAAAACGTTTGTTACGATTAAAAAATCATTTAAGAATATGTTTGTGTCAATAAGTTCCTTACACTTGGTTATAGACTTTTGAAATAATCTTAAATGTTTAAATGATGTTCAATTATCACAAAATAATAAATTAATAACAAGTATTAGAGATTTTACACAATATTATTTTATTAAATAACAATAGTAAAATTATGCTATCTAGAGGCGATAAGAACAATCTTTAAGGCACACTTTTTATATTAATTATAAATTCCATAATATAAAATAAGCCATATGATGGAAAAATACACTGGTTCTGTACCATTATAAAGATGAAGAGTATCTGTGTGATAACAAATATTCACTTGTTTTAAAACATTGTATATCTTACTTAAGATGGACATCTATGGAGATACTTCATTATTAATAACTCATGCTTATTAAAATGTATGCTATAAATATTTTATTGTATTAGTTTCTTTTGTACTTGCAAAATATTACATTCAATAGAATTACAATGGAATAATTTGATCTAATACATGTTATAGTATTATTGGTTTACTTGGTATCTGTATGTTGCATCTTTTTCGTCTCGTCCTTGTCTTATGGCAAACATGTCGAATGAAGAAATATGATCTCTTGAAAGTTGCATTGCAATTACCACATTGATGCTTTTTAACTTGTGTATGCTTTTCTTCATAATGAAGCTTGAAATCCCTTTTTAACATCCATTTGTGACATATTTCACATTGAACCTGTTGTCGTGATGTATAAGTTGGATATATGTCTCGTAAGTCAATCGTACATTCATTTTTCAGTAAGCTAACTGATTTTTTACTATTATACCTTTGTAATAATAAGACATTGTTAGCAATCTTTTTAATTTCTACTATATTATCTGTGTTTAACACTTCTTCAAACCATACTTGATTAATTTTTTTCCCATCTCGTGATAATAATTTTCCCTGTAAATTAAAATGTACGCTTCTTATGTGATATTTCAGACGAAAATATTCAGAAAATGTTTTATTGCACCCTTCACAGACCATTTTCTCACTTTTACCAACATTTTTAATACTGAAAAAAGAAAATATTCAATTCATATTTTTTTTGGACATTTTGAAAGATTTTTTGTTAATTTTATTTTAATACTGTTAATAATTTTGTCATAATATTAATATGATATAATATAATAAATCATTGTCTATGAATTAACATTTATAACTAAGGGTAATTAAGGATGGTAAATATTCAATTTAAGTACCTTTTATCTCCATGTAGATAAAAAGCATGTGTTACTAAGTTCCCACGATTTTTAAATACCAAGTTACACCATTGACATGTTCTGTTGTCACGACAGCTTTTTAAGTGATGTTTTAATACAGACTTCTTCTGGAACTTTTTAGAACAAAAGTCGCAAATAAAATACTCATTAAGACTGCTAGATAAATTAAATGTGTCATCTTTTTTTATAGTTTTCGCGTAAGCCATGGTTTTATGTGGAACATCTTGTTTTATATTGTTTTTAAGTAATCTATTATAAAATTAAACTATTTTTTGAGCATCAATACATTTATTGCTTTCGTTGTTTTATTTTGTTGGGTTAAAATACTATTAAATTTAAATAACTTTTGACGTAATTGCCTAGAATGTCACAACAAAGCACCTCTTGCTAATATATATTTTTGATCTATAATTGTTTCGAACATTTTGTTTTAATAGTCTACGACATATTGCTTAAAGTTAAACTATTCTTTGCAGTGAAAAAAGATTGATAATCACGAAATTATGTTACGTATAACAATTGTATGAACATATAGACTGTTATCATCACAGGCTAGTGACTATTACTGTCATTGTCAACTGTTCACTATCACATTGTTATTTACCATAGATTAAATCGTTGAGAAACGAAAAATCGATAAACTTTTAGTTGTCATTTTTTGAAAATCAGAAAATATAATTCCTAATTCCTTTTGGAATACGTTTCTATTACCTTACCAACTGAGCATTTTTTTTTTAAATTAATATTTTTTTAATTAGACAAATCAGATATGGCTTTTACCTTTTATAAAAAGATCTAATATATATATCACTTTTTAAATTTGAAAATGATCACTGCGATGTGACTGATTTATAATTTTAAAATTTAAAAATACATAAAATAGAACATTTCAAAGCAGTATGAATTTATAACTTTGCCTGTCTTTTAAAAACTAAGTAAAAATAATAAAATCTCAAATGACATTTAAGTAGTAAATTGAACCCTCTTATCTTGAATTTCTATAGCACTATGCCAATTTACGTACATTTTTAATTAATTTTTATATTGTCTATAATAAAAACTAGTTAGTAGTTGAAAATTGAATTTATTAGGGTGGGTACAAGCCGTGTAGAGAAATTAAATATACGAATTACTAGTTCCATCATTGTTATTATGTTAAGTAGTTAATGTCTGACTAAGATTTGTATAAATTTATGAAAACAATAATATCGAAATGGGAAAAAATAAAATGATAGCAAAAAGCTGCCCAAAATGTGAAATGCAGGTATACATGATATTCTGTCATCAATACATATAGAAAGTGATTGTAACCTACAGTTACACAAATTAACTACACTTAGGTCGGAATAAAAGACTTATCATAAATTGATATGTATTTGTATACATGTCCCGAAATTTACTTTTTTAAAATTCTATTGTTAAACGTAAAATATTGAATTAGGCATAATGCAATGCTAATTTTATAGTTTTGTTCACTTACTCTTGTATAAAACTTTTACTTTGGCTATCATTACATTAATGCCGTAAAACACTAATTGAACCAAAATAAAGTAAACATTTAATACCACTTCAGGTGGCGGTGGCCTCTAAATCCTGCAAATGTGGCCACACATTTTTTGCAGCTCGTCGAGGAGCGGACTCCTTGCCAGCACTGGAAGACAATAAACGCAGGACTGGCAGAGTGAGACGTTCACAACCTCAGTTCTATGATGCACAGCATTATCAAAAGCAAAAAAGAAAGGTACATTGCTTATTGTTATTACGCCATGAACGAGTGTGAGTACCTGTTAGTGTATGATAGTTCTCATAATGGCTGTATTTTCTCTTGACTTGTCATCATCATCATCTTGGTTAAGGGTGTCTCTGTATTTTTAAATATAGTCTATTCATTATATTCAATGATGTAAATACGTATTAAATACATCTATTACATTAAGTACTTTTATTATAATCAGAAGAGAATTATCATAATTCTTGTTTCCCTTTAATCTGTGCTAAATGTTATTCTCTTAGTCTTAAACTTGATATAAATTGAAACAAGATAGAAAACTTAATAACACTAAAGCTTCTAACTATATTTAAAAGACCTATATATATTAGAAATGAGACTATTTCTTTACAGTTTTATTGTATTTGTCTTAAATAAACTAATTATAAAATGTTTCTAATAGCTTTTGTCATTTTCAGTCTCCAAAAAAGAGAATAATCTCAAAAACCTACAGTGATGATGACTACAAGGGTAAAACGAAAATTGAAAGCGGTAAGTTTTTTGAACCATAATATTGTATCCGAAAATATAATAGAATATTTATTAATATTATTTTTAACAGTAGCCAAGAAATTTTGAAATTGTCTGTAAGCCTATTCAGTTAGTAGTCAGATTAAGCCTATTTCATTTTTTTATATGAATTGAGACACCCATTGATACAAGCAGGATTTGAATTTGTGGCCAGTATATCAGTTTGAAATGTATTAGCTTCTGCAAATTTTTCATACATCTTAATAACTGTAGGTTCAGTGTTGTGAATATGTTTGCCTTAAATTTTCTGTTTTCTTATATTGTAACATAAAGAGCTATCAAATAATAATCTTACTTTTTCAAATGGTTTTCAAACAGTTCATATAGACTTGTGCATTTAAACAAGAATCTAATTGTATTCTTTCTTTACAAAGTTTTAACTATTGTATACTGCCCAACTAAGCGCAAAAGCGGTAACTCAAAGAAAGCGAGTTTTGAGATAATTGAAGTTATGTAAAAATAGTTATATATATACTTTATGTATAGTTTTTTTTATTTGTTAAATATTATTTATATATTATATAGGGTGTATTTGTTATCACATTAGTTAAATTATCAAAAATGTATAATAATGTACTTTATTCATGAGATACGGTTACACCGCTTAGTAAACTATAGAATTAAAATTGAGATACCGCTTTTTCGTTAGCTCTTCTCAAACATGTGTGTATACAAAAAGGAATGTATTTTCTATCGAATAAAATATGTATTATTTGAAAAAAAAAACAATTAAAGTATATATATAACGTTTTTTTATTATTAAAATTTGAAATTACATAAAAAAATATTTAAAAACAAACGGTTTTTGGAAGGAATTTTAGTAGTCAAAAGTAGGGAGTTCTCTCCAAAAGGACATTCTATTTTGTGGTATTATATTTTGAAAAGATTTCAAAATATTTTCTTTTTTGTTTCTTGAAATTCCTTCCGGAGCAGTTTTCTTTTTTGGTGGAGGCAAGACATGACTTTTTAAAATTTTTTTTCCTATAATGCTAGCAGTAATTGCATTTTGATCGAATCCTGTTTTGTAGGTGATATCAAAACTGCCTCTTTTAACTTCAACTTCAACCATTTCGCTGACATATGGACGCGGTTTAATTCGAGACAGTGCATATTGTGTGGTATAATCATCCCAGTCATAAAAGTCTTGCATGTTCATCTCTTTAAGTTTTACATTTTTTCCTGCAGTGCTAACTGCCTGAGAAAAATCTGCGAAATCATAAATTTTGTTTTTCATGCGTTTTATGGACAGCTCTACCCTATGATGGAAACTATCAGCTGACATAAAGGTGTGGCCGGATTCAAAATATTTGATGACAATCTTGTCGGCGTTGATATCCTTAGAATTTATAATATAAATTAAGAAAGAAAAAAACGTCCAGTTTTTGTTCTGGGAGGAACAATTATCAACCCATAGTATGATTTTTTTTTTATCCCGATGAAAAATAAAAAATTTATAGTATGCACTTATAATTTCGGCTTTGGAACGTCCAAACAACCCTTCATACCATAGTACAGGAAAAACACTCAAATCTTTTCGGCCTTGACCAGTTGGCACGAAACTTTCTTTGTAAACCACTATCCTATGAGTAAAAATAGCAGTTTTGAACATGTCTATCCTGGGCAGCATGATAACTTTTTGTAAATCAGCAGAATATACAACAGTATCAGTTTCATTTAGCTCACTGTCTAATTTATACTGCTCTCTGGACATGTATGCCCGTTTGTTATGACTTTTCCACTTCGTGCAACCTAGACAGTCTTCTTTAAGGTTTTCTTTGGTATGTGTATCATCGTGTAAACGGAACTCTTCACAGTCCTCACACTCTTCGTGGCCAAGCTTTACAAAAGAAATATTTAATTCTGCGACTACTTCTCGATATTTATCGTAAGATACTTTGCAAGACGGATTTTTTTCTAAAAAGTCTTTATGCATCGCACTGATTGTCAAATCACTGGGTAAGTATAAGCGATTGGGAGCGTGTTCACGCCTGTAATGAGATATACTCGGCTCAAAGCTCATTATATGTTCCTTAATAGGAGTAGATTCAATTTTATTGTGAGGAGTAGCTCCCAGTCTTTTGTCTACTGGTGGTGCAACCGTGTCGTTAGAATTGGCCAAAGCCGTATGTAAAGGTTTGTCATTAGATGATTTGTAGCCCAAAGTTGTCAAAAAGAAGGTTTTACATACTCCATACTTTGTACCGAGCACGGCCTTAAGTGAATAACTGTAGCTTACTTTTTTTCTGTACTCCTCTGATTCAAATCTTGTTACTGTTCTTTGTTTCACAGATTTAGCTGAGGTGTGATGCAGCATATAAGCCTTCCTCTCTTTGTCATTCAAACTCCAGAAGCTCTCATTTATAATTTTTCGCTGCTCTTCCGATATATTTTGGATACACTGCTTTTTGCATGAAGCAGGACAGGGTGGTTTAACGTTATGTTTCTCTCTAATCTCACTTTTTTTCACTTCATTTCTGACTTTGAGAGGTTGGTCGTGTTTTTTTCTTTTCCTAATTGTACCGGCCTTAGTATAAGTTGTAAGATTATGTGTATTTCCATCAGCTATCTCGTTTTGTGTCAGATTCTCGGTGTCCCTAAGATTATCATTTGGTGTCACTTCGTGTCCTTGAGATGAATTCTCAACAGATTTTTCGTATTGAACACTTATCACATTTGAATTATTCCTAAGAGATTCAGAAGTGCAAATAGTATTATCGGAAGCAGTTATCAATATTTTTTCTGTATCATCTTGAAAAATACAGGATCTTTGTTGATCTTCAATAGTATCTGTGATCAAAGGTTCTGGATTACCGCAATTAAAAACATTGTGTATGTTGTGTGTATTAAAACAAAAGCCTGGCGATGATATGTCACTTAAATCATTATGTTCAATAATTGGCACAGTTGTCAATGTGATCAACGAGTTAGGGGATTTGTTGTTATTCCCGATTTCTGTGTTTTGATCATCCTGATGCATAGCGAAATAATCAACGTTTGATGTACACGGACCCGATAAAAAATGTGAATCTTCAAAGTCGAAACCATTTGAGGAAGGAAGAATCGGAGCTAGTAATTGATCAGCACTGTTGAATCTTGAAAATGCGGGATCATCATCTGAATCACTAGTAGGAAAAAAGTCGGGATCGATCGTTTTAATATTACGTTGTAATTGTTTGGATTCCTTAAACTTTTCCCTCAACGCCTTATTTTTTTGTGCTAAAAGCATCATCATTTTCGTATTTCTTTGCGACATGGTTTATCTGTAACAATATTTAATAAGTATAACTGAATTATTTTATTCATCAAAAACGTTTAGTTATCTTTAACAAACATAATACAAATTATATATTTGGGAAATAAATTAAAATATTGCACTTACGTAATGTAAAGTGCAAATCAACTTATTATCATCGGAACAACAATAACCGTATGGCTGGGAAAATATGATTAAAAATAATGTACTTTATGTTCTGGTAGATCAAGGTCAATTTTGCTAAGTACGAATGCGTACGAGGGCGCGCACGCCAACCGCAAGAAAGTTTAACACAAAATTTCTAATTTTGCAATGATTATGGTTACAAAATGCTAAAATAATATTTAATAGGACTTACCTGAATGTCAATGTATGAAGTTACCCCATTAAGCACCTTAATTTACAGTTTTTTTCTTAATTTTGCACAAATATCATGACCTCTTCACAACAAAACTTCAAAACAATTTGCGTATTATGCAAGCATTAAAATACTAAGCATTATAGCGGTAACTCATTACTGATTTTACTCATCCTACTTACCGCTTATCGGCTAAGCAAAAGTTGTGTATTTATTTAAGAATTTCAGCGATATTTAAATTTGCGGCTGGTTGCCTACGTAATATTAATATACCTCTAACACCCTTAGTGATATATGGTAAAACTGAGATAGAAAAATCTTTCTTAAGGTTTTTTCATACGTTTTGAACAAGATAGTGCTAAATGGCTTAGTCCAGTAGATGCGTATTTTTTAAAGCTATCCGATGGCATAAAAATCAATTTTACGATTTTTTTTGAGATACCGCTTTTGCGCTTAGCAGGGCAGTATACTCTTTGATGTATGTGTTGTGTTTAAGTTAAATTATGAAACAATATATGTACGTTTAAATCATATAATATTTAAATATAAAATACTAAAATATATTGGATTAAAGAAAGATAATAAATCTTTATTTATCATATTATAGCAACAGCAAGAGCTCGTCGCCGGCGAGCCCTCCGTCGAGCGAAACGAGAGCCTCCAGTCACAGACCGCACTCGAGACCCCACACCGCAACTCCGACCTGCACAGCTGGCGAGGTGCAAGCTGATACTGCTGGAAATTAATAGGAAAATGAGAGCTGTCACTTGGCAACCGCCTAGTGATATATGAATGTACTGTTTGCTTTTTAATTAAGCTAGAATTCTTTTATTCAAGGTTACACATCGATGCCAGAAAGCAATTTTATGGTATCTAGTAAAATGGAACTTCACACTACAGCCAAAAAAATTAAAAATTAAAAATTCTTTTCAAATAATAACAGCGTATCCAAGCAAAAAAATCGTAGAAAATTTAAACCCACATCAGTGATAGCAGTACTTTTTTGTGATTCGATTGGCTAAAATATATATCTTGTATTCACATTTTTGAATTATGGCAAGATGGCTTTCTGTCGTCGATATATAAATTTGAAATATAAATGACAGGTGACATTTATGAAACAGTCTTTTTTAAAATGTATATAATGAAGTAAGATTTCTATGCAGACTAACTGGCCTATGTCAGGCCTACACATTAATATTTCACCTTAATAATTAAATTTTGATTGTATTATATATAAAATTTATTGCATATAAAAGTGATTTCCGAATTATACTTTCTTTAGGTCAATAAATCTATTTCTTTGTACTAATTATGTAAATATTTTAATGTAAGTTTTGCTTATTAAGATCTCGTTAATAATAAAACACAATTTTTGATATGATAAGGTAATTAAGATTACAAATAATGTCCTCAATTCATTGTAAATAAATGATTCTGATAAATATCTTTGTATATTATATTTTATTTTTATTTTTTTTGTCTCTTTTTGTTTTTTTGAATTTTATTTTTGCACCCCTACAGCTAACGTCCTCTCCTGCACATCTAAGGTTGGCTGGTAGAGAATGTCTTAATAGCATTAAGCCTGCCTTTTGTACATTTTGTTATGAATTGTGCAATAAAGAATAAATAAATAAATATATTTATTTATGGACGTATTTTCTCGTTTTTAGGTACTTGGAAACTAATTTGCCATCATTTTGGTAGAATATTTAGAAAATATATTGTCTATTTAATTTTAATAATTTGACATGTAAAATATAATTGTCTTGGAACATTTCAAATATTCGTCTTTTAGAGATTGATTTCCGAAAGAACTTTGTTTGCTCCCTAATCCGTCAGCAATCAAACCACGATTAAAAAATTAATCACATCAATACATGTTTAGATTTTTGGTAATAATACTGCAAGACATTTTTTATTTTTTCTCATTAAATGAATTAAGTTTCCGTGCAGGTGAGAAGCACCTATACATTGATTTGACTAAAAAGCCAATAGTCAATACCATCCTTATATACATACAAACCGTTTAGTTTTGTTGTTATAATTTTCCCGTTCATTTTTTTTAAATAATCTAAATTAAAAAGTATACTATATATCTAAGTACTTAAAAGTATTAAATTTGAACAATAGTCGCATACCGCCTTTAATCATAATAAGCTATTTTTCAGTTTTAAGAAATACAGAAACATTGAGTTATATTTTTTTTGGACACTTATAATTTTTTGTATATAATTCCATACAATTGTAAAAATATTTGTGATCCCATTTGAACTATTATGACTATATATAATATTTTCAATAATATTATTATAAAGTAAACATATAAGATAGTGTCTTCTATATAAGAAAGGGCAAATACAATATTTCATGTTAAGATGAAGAATTGTGCTGGGGCATTTGGGGCATATAGTTTGCGATGTGTAAGTTTTAATTTTTTTATATTAAGATGTATCTGTTATAAGGAAATGTATTCGTTTTTAATTATCTATATAAAATCGTTTAATGAAATTTTATGAAAGTATTATTGTTTTTGCGATCAGTCTTCTTCAATCTTTTTGGGTTTTTTTTTTTTTTTGGAGGGAAAAACGTCTGTATTCTGTTGAAGACTTAAATAATAAGCTAAACAGCACATCATACATTTAAAAATCTTTTTATATATATGTTTTTTGTGTTTTAACTGTAATAGATATAATTTTTCGTACATGAGACAATACAAAAGTGAAACAATAAAAAAATCCGGAACTGTTGCTTATTCTTCATTTTTTTAAGTAAAAAGTATATTTAGCTTCAATAATATTTCATTATATACAAACTCATTTGTTTTCGCAAATGGATCCATTTTTAATGAAGTAAACCATATATTTCTTTGTCACGTGGCATAGATGAAATTTTTGAAAAAAAAATTATTGTTTTTAATTTATTTTAAGGATATTTAAAAAAAAATAAATATGAACTTTGTCTATATTATATAATTAGTAGATACTTATTAACTTATATTTTAAATTTATTAGGTATTAAGTAGGTTCTTATATGATATCTCTTAAATACATTGTTATTTATCCTCCTATAACGCGTTGAGTGCGTACCGTATTGTATGGAAACTGCGCTATAAGAAACTCGGATTTAACCGTACAAACCAGGCTAATTCGTAGCGCTTCTATGAAAACCGTCTATCGCGTTGTATGGAAACCGCGCTATAAGAAACTCATAATTAGTACAAATCATATCATTCGTACCGAGTTATATGGGGACCAATAAATACGTAGGCAAGTAAATATATATATTTTTTTTAATTTTAGAAAGAATTTGTCAACAACGTACTGTGAAAGTCCTCTGAAAAAATTGAAACCGATATCGTGACTGAAACTGATGAAAAGTTGTTGAACGGAAACCGCATTCTCAGAGTACCGCCCAATAGAAGGGCTGCCGTAATTTCATCGCCGCGTTATATGGAAACAGCGTTCGCAGAGAACGGCGTTAAAGGAGGGCTGTCGCAAATTCAGCTACGCGTTATATGGAAACCGCGCTCTGAGACTACCGCGTTATAGGAGGATTGACTGTATACAATAAGTGTAGAAATATATAATGTTTCAATAAAGAAATTGAGAATTAACTTTTACCTAATAACGTTTTTCTCACATAAAAAATTCATTCAATTATATATATATATATATATATAATTGAATGAATTTTTTATGTGAGAAAAAAAGAGATTCAATTATATATATATGTATATATATACAAATATTAGTAACATTTTTCTTTTGTTTGTTCTAATAGTGTTGCCATATGTAAAAGTAATGATTCAAATATATGTGCCACAAGATTATTAAATGGCGAAATGGACGACTTTTTGGATTTTGAAAATACATGCTTCTTGTTCATTAAAAATATGTTCAAATATTATGGAAATGGTATAGTTTAAAATATATAAATGATTTCCTTTTCGAAACTATATAAATTATGATTATTTTATGCCTTAGAATATTCCATTGTATCAAGTGGTAACTGTTTTTGATATTTTAACTCAAGAAGAAATAACGATATCAAAAAGAATAAAACAATAAAAATTAATGGTTCTAGAGGTATTTAAATCTAAACATTAGTAGATTTTATTGTTATGAATTTTATTAAATATATTTTTTTTATATTGGTCTAAAACATTTTCAGTCGCCATACCCAAAATTAATTTACGTGAACAGAAAAAAAGCACATTGTATCTTTTGATTATCATGTCTGTCCGTTATCCTGTCCTAATGTTTACAGCCCCGTCTGTATCGGAGCTAATAGAGGGCACGGCTTGTATTACAAGTTCTTTACTTTTGTAAACCATTGCGAAGGAGATTTATATTAATGTAAAAATTGGAGAGGTAAGTAATAAGAGAGGAGAGAGAGAAAGAGATATGGAGAGAGTGAGAGAGTAACATAAGTTTAGTAAGAGAGAGGTAAGAGAGGTAAGTTTAAAAACTTTAGATTAGTTATGGTTTTTTTCGATTCTTTTATTAAGATTAAGTATTGCATTGTACCTTTTATATCTTTATATACAAAATATATACAAATAAATAATTTAGTGAAGTTTCGATATACTTTTTTAACCATTATTGTAGAGTTTAGTCCACCTCCTGGTGAAGATGAATTGATTCGGAGTTCACTTTTAAGTTGGTCGTTTTGTGCAGCAAATAGGTAATTTTGGTCTCGTGTTTTGGTATTACGTTATAAGTAACAGCAAAATTGTCTTTTTAAGCAATAATATAATGTATGGCTATGTGCCTTTCTTTTGTAAAAAAAAAAACCTAAATATTTTAAAACGTCAAAACCAAAGTTTAATGAATATTTTAACTCTCAGGTGATATTTAATTTTGGAATAAATGTGAACATTAAATGGGGACATTACGGATGGTTGGCCGGTGATTATAGGTGTGACAAATTTATTGTAGTTTTTATTTTTTAACACATTCTAACAACCACGTTTCCACCATAAAAATATTATTTAATAAATAAATCTTTATTTATATATATGTTTTTCCAGACCAACTCACATTATGGGACCTCATGAGAGACTCCCTGGATTCGATTGATATAAAGTAGTGTTTATAGCAACAAATATATATTTATTTATTTGTATAAAAAGAATTATATACTTACGTTCCAATTTAAATTCATTGTAAAAAGTTATCAATTACTCTTATTTCTTTTTCTACTGGAATTTCGACAAAATATCAACTTTAAATTTACTGAATTTTAATTATTAATGACAAATTTCTATTTACGAATTGATCATTGTTGTAGTCAAAATATATTAGTTTAATAAATTAACAAGATATATTTGTGCGAGTTTTAATTTTTATTTTACTTTTTATATTCAACTAAAATCATTAGGTTTTCATATCATTCATAGTGTGGTATTAAGGTATGTCCTCGTGACCCTACCCTTTGAAATTTACAAGTGATTATTGATATGGAAAAGAAAAAAATAATAATCCTAGATTCTTGTTGTTCGCAGTGGCAAACCTAGACCTTAGTGACAAAAAAAATCCTGAAGTCAGAGCAAGAAAAAATGTACTGTGACAAGTATGGATGACTGATGACAGCAGTGTATAGTAATGACTTTTTATGTTTTGATTTGTTTATAAGTAAATATTGGTATATCAAATTACGAATGAGTTAAAAAGTTATCATTAGCAGAAAATCTTACTCGAACAAAATAATTAAATTATTGGTTCCAGAAATAGAAACACTATAGCTGTGTTTTGGTAAACAAACAGGTAAGTAAACATTTTCTAATCAGGATTTTTAGCCTTCATTAATGATTATATATTTATCTCAGGTTTAATATGTAGGCCAATAATAAGGACTAAAGATTATACTCTGACATCTTAGTTTCAGAACAGTTAAATTATCTGATTTGTAGTTGAAAATGTATTAGTCTCTCAAGAGTTTTTGTTTTGTGCAGGAAAGCGATGTCGTAAAGATCAGGATAACCAGGCTCTTACGAATGACAATGGAGGACACCAACAACCCACTCTTTGTAGATGCAGATAACACTTTATTTAAAAGACTAACTTCAGAACTACCTCAAATTAACAGTGAAAATATAACTGAGTCTGTACTGATGTGAGTTAATTTTTCATTTCATTCATACATTTGTAAATAATAATACTAATTATAATGTATACTTTATACAGATATATGTAATTCATTCACTCATTCTAATTTGATCAAAACAATAATTTTAAATTTTAAATAAATATAGAATCAAAAATTTTATCAATACGATCAGGTTTCGAACACGTGACTTCTGGCAAATCGCCCTCTCACACTACCAATTGAGTTACCATATCTCTAATGGATTTAACATTCTATAAATTACCGACTTTGTCTATACATTTAATATATATTTTTTAAGTGTAATAATAAAATATAATTTCAAACAAATAGTTTTTAAAAGTTTTGTGACTTTTAATATTGTTTCAAATAAAGTCATCCCACTGACATAGATTCAATTGACAAATAGAGTTACATTAAAAAAAGTATTTTCATTTTATAGTGAATCAAATGATTTGCCGGAAGTAAATGAAATAAAACCAAAAAAAGAAAGAATAAGGTGTCCAGAATGTAATCGCTACACGGCAGAAAACAAGGAACAGTTGACAAGGCATATCCGTAAACAGCACAGAGGCGAAAACCCATATCAGTGCTACATGTGCGAATATAGCACTTATAATAGTGTTGTTTTTGAAGAACATGTACGAATACACAGAGGAATTAAGCCATTTAAATGCAGATATTGCTCACATAGTAGTGCTTCTAAACGTAACTTACAGAAACATGAACTAATCCACCGACCAGATAACCCATTGAAGTGCCATCAATGTGATTATATTGCAAGACATCAGAAAGGACTGCATTGGCATATGAGAAAAATTCATGCTGACAAAAATGATGATGAAAAATGTCAATTCTGCAATAAAAAATTTAGTTCTACCAATAGACTGGAGAAACATTTGACGGTTATCAAGAAATGTGAGGATTGTGATTTCACCAGTTGCTCAAAGTACCTAGTAGATGCTCATGGGGTTAAAGTTCATGGATGGAAGAAGTTGGAGAAGGAGAAAAAGCCCAACAGTTTTCAATGTGCGCTCTGTGTTTGGTCATCGAATTGTAAACTAAAAATTATGCTGCATTTAATTCATCATCCTAATCAAAGGGTTAATGAAGATTATCTTGATGTTTCAGTTCTACGAAAATATGGTATAATGAAATAATGAATATTTAATATTAATAAATAATTGCTATTTAAATGATCTTCTATTGATAATACTAAATTAAAATAATTATAGACCTACTGGTTGTTAGTTATTACAATGAATACTGAAATTAAGAAAACTAGAAAAACAAATCAAATCAAATATACACTTTTTCTTCTCGCCTTTATTCAGGGAATTCATTTATTAAGTTACCCGTAGCTGAAGACGATTTGAATATTTAATAAATATAAAAATAGTTTAATAGTTTTTATATTTTGCATCTATATACAATATCACTATTGTTTTATCATGTCTATACAAGATATTCCAAAAAATAATATCCATATGACAGCGGTTGGCGAGACGGCATCGGCCGATCCTTGAACTTGAAAGTCAAACTTAACTTGAAAAACCGTAATCTGATAAACAAGTCATCCAACGTTACCGACTGGCCGCAGACTTTGGACCGCGATGGTCACTAAAAAAAAAGCAAGTTTGTGATCCGTCTTTAAAATAAATCGCCTTTCTGACGTGAAGGTTATGCTTAACAATTCCAAAAAATATAGACAGGGCCTTCTTGTCTATCTATAATTCAGTTGATTTGATTAACGTATGAGACAGACAAGGAACTGAGCGTTCACTGTTGTCGTTGTTGTTGAATAGCGATGCGATAACACAGCTCCGAACCCGTAGACGCTGCTGTCCACTGACAATATTAAGACTTCAACAAACAAATAGATTAGACAAACAATGTTCGAGTTCCATTTTCCAGGAACGTTTTTTTTAACAAATCATTTCGAATAGAATTATACTAAGATTTGTAATAAATTTATCGTATGTATGAAAGAAAGAAAACCTTTTTACTGTGTCGTTATTTGGCCGAGGGGAGCCTATTAAAGATACTAGTTTCGAACCCATTAGGGAGCTCTTATTCTTGAGCTCTGAGGATGGCTGAACCGCCCCTATTCCGCGCTCATAAACGGCCGATTAGGGGAAGGTGGCCAAAAAAGGGTAAGCCAAGGGAAAATGTAAAAAAAAAACGTCAAGTTCACTTGGAGTCTTAACTTATTTTACATATCATAAAAAATATTTATCAAAGCATAAAATAAAATGCCAATTAATTTTTTTTATGATATATATTGTATGAAAATTACAAAAGGTTCCCAAAAAACCCGTTTTGTTGTTGTTGGCCAAAAACGGGTAACCCCCTCTGGGCAAAACCGTTAAGCATAGGGCAAAACAGATGCGCATTGTTTTTAAACGTTTACACCTTCTTAATGACTTAATTATTTAAATAACAAAATCAACTATTCAACCGTATTTTTATAACAAACCTAACAAATTATTTATTATCTTTTATTTACTTACTTTTTAAGTAGTCTTTATATTTGGCTTAGGTTAAGTTTAACATCTACTTCGGTAACTTAATGTACGTCAATGTAATGAGTCTCATATAATCAGTCTGAAGTGAATTAATTGAAAGATTAATATAAGTATAAGAAATATAAAATCTAAATAATAACAAACATTTAAATAAGATATATCTACTGTAACAAATATATAGATTCATATGTTAAGAATATCGTATCTAAAGTCTTCATTCATGCCATGACGATGCACGATGAGTTTTTCTTATATATTTATTAACAATCTGAAAAAGAAAACCCTAAGAACTAAATTTAAAATAAAATCAGGGCAAAACGGGTAGGGTATATCTGTCTTGCCCTACCCGTTTTGCCCAAAAGTACTTTGCTAGGTAAAGAATAATATCAAAATCAAAATTAAAATAATAAAAAAAATTATAAAATTTCACAGTAAGATAGATGTAAATTAAAATGTTAATAAAAACAATGGGATAATTATAAACATTTTCGACTAATTTCAAAAGAATTTCCTTGCTTTTTTCTTAGAAAACCACGAAAAAACTTTCGAAACACACACCTACGCTATGACGCGATTTCAGCGTCCTAGAAAACTAATTGAAACTATTGGGTCGGTGATGATAGCTTTCGGCACACACAGAGATTGACACTCAAGTGTGACGTAGAAGCGTACAACTACTTACCCGTTTTAGGGGGCTACCCGTTTTGTGCTAGTCTCCCCTAAGAACCTGTTCACACATTTGTTTTAGGTGACACTTTTGAGTACAATTATCACACTTATATTATATAAACTTACTCTTCGAGGCTTGATGTAGTTTCCCAGAAACGCTTGCTTGTAACGCCGATGCCTGTTTCACGCTGGCTTTAAATAAACCTTCGCTCGCTTCGCCGCCCGCACCCGAGGCCACATGCGTCCTCGTGTCTCTGCAGCCTTTAACAGCTCCACTACCTCCTTTTATTGTGTTTCTTTCCGCAATATTGTCGACTACATAGCTTTAGTAGCCAAGCCGGAAATAAATTCATCGCTTAAATTTTCTTCTAACGTTGTTCCAAAGTTACAGATAGTGGCAAGGTGATTTAAATTTCGTAGATACACCGTCAAAGGTTCTTCGACTCTTTGTCTTCTCCTCCAGCGAAATATGTGGCAGTCGGATATTTTTGAACTGATTATTAAATAATCTAAACTGATTTACCACTAAATTTTAATGTCTAAATTCAGATATTTCGAATAATTTCGTCAGTAAGCTTCGGCCGTAGCTGGTAGCCACCTATCAGACTAGGCCCCACATCCTAGCCATGTATCAAGACCCTGTCACGTTATAATTTTCTATTATAGAAACAAAATAAGATGAGTCTATATTTTTTAAAAATAATAGCATTTACACAAGCGAACTAAAACTGCTATTGTCATCTTTTTCATTGTTTATTTCTGTCGGCGACAAATCAGTTTAATGTCTGTTCTGATTATTTATTATTTTAATCAATCAGTCTGGTATTAGTATTTAATCATATTTCAATTATCTCATGTACATGCAAGTCAGAAAACTAGTGTCTCGTTATGTATCATTCTTTTGTGAAACTAATGAGTGTGACAGAGATGATAAGATGTTAGCATCTCTGTCCCACACTTCGTAATTTATAGTCATAGAATTAGTCTCTCGTTAGGCAGCAATCTATTGTCAAACTGATGGGTATGACAGAGATAGCAAGATGTTGGCATCTTTGTCTCGCACTTGAGTTTAGTATGAAAATTATAATTAGATTTTCTTTTATTTTTCTTTTGTAATTTAGTAAAGCACTTAAAACTGATTATAAATATGTTTAGATTATAGTTGATAGATGGATAGTTTTGACATAATAACGAATTTTAGGTTGTTAAAAGTACCGTTTTTTGTATGATATTGCATGGTTTTTACGTATTATTTTAGATTTATGATTATAACCGTTTTGTATTATATACCTTTAGATAGATTTTATTAAGACGCTTATTTTGATGTACAACATGTTTAAGTATAAGATCTAGAGAAATAAATATTAGCGAAAAAGCGGACCAGCCATAGTGAAAAATGTTAGTAAAAAGAGTCCATAAACCGCGGCTCTCTTTACGGTATACGTGACGTGCTACACCCGGCAGTATGGCGCCACTACTGATTACTTCCGACGGCTAAGAAGAACAAGAAAAACTCTGAAGAAAAAGGAACTCTGAAGAAAAGGGAACTAGAAGAATTGAAAATATTATTGTGGCTGGTTCGCTATCGCGTCTACACGTCGAACTCCAGTGTTTTCAATCACGACCCCCTCCACCGAACCCAGGATCCTAAGAGACGGACCTACCAGCGCCCGTCTGAAATAGCCATACTGTTTCACGACTTTCTTGTTTCAACTTGCTATCTCAGCGGCACCATAAGGTCCGTCCCCCGAGGGTGGCGCCAGTATTTTTCGATATAGCGCCCCACCCCAACAATTTCAATCATTTATTTGTTTATATATTTAAGAATTTGTAAATGCGTCTTTAAATCGCATGATCGCTGTGTCCATCCATGCGAGATGTATAGACTCACACATCGCTCCCAAAATAAACAATGTGGCATAAACTGTGTGTCAAATAGCGGCAATCTCAACATCCTGTTCAAAACACGTCTCTCCATATCAGTCAATTCAGGATAATAAAGTAGGTAATTGTCATTCTAAAAAAATATGGACTGAAGACGCTGCGTGCTCAAAATCCACATCTAACGGTGAATTTTTCAGGATGTATTAATTAATTTTGTATCTCATGTGGGTTGGTATAGTCTAAAAATTCCTCCAGATTAGTATCGTCTCATAACTGGAATTAATTTTTTTATAAAAAATAGGATCCGAATTCTGCAGCGAAGCTCTTTTTAGCACTGAATAGACAGACGTCCACAACTGGTCTCATTGTGAACACGTTTCTTGACTAAATACCTAACGGCTTAAAAATTTAAACCAAAATATAAGTTATTATTTTAAGAAATATTGTAATTTGTACAGGTTAAAATCGCGAAAACTATTATATATATGTTATTGTTAGAAACTTAATAAACAAGTGATTAGATAACAAATCATATATAACGAAGGACAAATGGTCGTTTATTTAATAGATTCTAAAGCATCATGAGAACGCGGTTGAGATTAGTTTCAATTTTGTGTTTGGTGTTCCTGGACCATGACGCTTTTAGCCACGTGTAAGTAAATTATTATAATAAAATAATTTATGCAGAGATTACAGCATTTACACATTTAAAATAGTAACGGATAAAACCTACACATACAATATTTTTAATTAAAGTAATCTGAGGTCACCTCAACCACAAATTGTGTTGAGGTTTTGTTTTTAAAAGTTCCTGTGGCTTTTGACTTAATATCTAAGTCAATATATTGTGTATACTTTTTAGAAACATTAAAATTGATTGAGAGTCGAAGAGCTATCTTAAAATGTTTTTAATAATTAATATTGCCATCGATTATTGCAAATCTAAGAATAAAATCGTCAAAGCATACCATTAATATTAGATTCTATTTAATTGTGACACTTTTTTTTTGTTTTAAGTGTAACGGAATGTTACATATTACATGACTATTACTTAACATGCAACACTTTGATACTAAGTTTAATATGTTTATTAAGATCATTCAAGGTCACGGCATATAGAGGTCATCATTTAAAATAATACATTTTAAATAATCGTTGGCAAAACTAATATTAAAATTACTAAAATGTATTTCAAATTCCTATTCAAGTCTATTTCATATACTTTTATTTTAAAGTTTTCAAAAAATTGGGTACTTAAAAGTATTCAGGTTTATAGAAATAGCTTGTTTATTTATAAAATTAAACATTTTAATCGTGAAGTTATTTTATGATATTTTACAGCATACGTCCCAAATATGATACCATTATTGTCGGAATGGGTTCAGCTGGAACCACGGCAGCCTCGACATTGGCTAAAGCTGGAAAGCGAGTACTAGCTTTAGAGGCCCAAGACAGAGTGGGGGGAAGGGTTCATACTGTACCGTTTGGGGATGGTATAGTCGAGGTTGGAGCAGAATGGTACGCACTAATAAGCTGTATAAAGAAATATATACAATATATGTTGTGATTTTAGTGATTGTCCCAAAAGTTCAAATAAGAAAGATATTTGAACAAGCATATTTTAGACAGACGCCTGATCTATCACAGTTTACACAGACACCTGAGCTAACGAAGCTTAGACAGAATCCTGATCTAACATAATGTAGACACACTTGATTTAACTCAGAATAGACGGACATATGGTTTAATACAGTTTAGAGTGACATTTGATCTTTTGCAGTTTATACAGACAACTGAACTATTACAGTTTAGTCAGACACCTGAGCTAACGCAGTTTAGACAGAATACTGTTCCAACACAATTTAGACACACTTGATTTAATCCAGGGTTTATATTAGACAGACACTTGATTTAATTCATATTAAACAGGCACATGGTGTAATAACGTTTAGACAGACATTTGATCTATCACAGTTCAGACAGACACTGGATATATCACAGTTTATAAAGACAACTGATCAATTACAGTTTAGTTAGACACTTGAGCTAGTGTAGTTTAGACAGACATCTAACATAGTTTAAACAGATACTTGATCTATCACAATTTCGACTGACACTAGATCTATCACAGTTTACACAGGCTTTATAGCAGAATTAATTTGTTTTTACTAAACACTTTACGATAAATTGGGAATTTTAAAGGAATATATATCTTTACTTTGTTTACTACAGGATACACGGAATAGAAAACAGTCGCACATACGAGACGGCGATCAACAACAGTATTAATATACTGCCCCAGGACTTTGAACCAAAGGTTTACAAATCCGACGGTTCATTAGGAGACAAAGAACTAATGGACGATTTGATGATGTATTGTATTAGTTTAATGGAAATCGCTCCAGAGAAACCTGAACCTCTCGGGATGTATATAACCAGAAAGTATGTTTGTTTTTTTATTAAATAAATATGTGTATTATATGTCAATTAAAAAAAAATGTCAATTCACACGTCAAGTAATAAAAAATCTGTATCAGCTAAACTAAGCTAAAAGCTGTATCCTCATTGTCATCTCTGATATTATTTTTAAAAATTTGGATTTATTTTTATTGTTGTATAATCCACCCAACTATAAAACATTACGACAGAAAGTCAAATCTAAGTTTACTGAAAAAATCTGCCTTTTCTTGTATATCGAAATTGAATCCGAAAAATGAAAATAAAACGAACAATTTTAATTTTCTTCCACCGAATTTTAGATTCCGGGAGTATGTTGCAGAAAAGTATCCGAATGTTTTAAATGATACAGAATACATTGAAGAGTTTCTTGATATCGCGGATATAGTAGTTGACGCCCATGAGGGTTCCAGCAATTGGAATGATGTTACTTCAAATAGCAATTATAAATTACTTGTTGGACATCAGGAAATGAGTTGGCATAGATATGGATATAAAACCTTTTTTGAATTATTACTGGTAAGTTTTGTTTTTTCAAGAAAAAAGTTTGAAAATTATACAAAAATTATTGTTTTGTTTATTACAGAATACATATAACGACGGTCCAGGCTTGCCAACTTTAGATATTAAGTTAAACAAAGAGGTTACATTCATAAAATGGCCCCAAAATACAACAGGGCAGGTGGAAGTTACTTGTAAGGATGGCGAAGTGTATACAGCTGATAATGTTATTGTTACAGTCTCACTTGGTGTCTTAAAGGAAAGGTAATATATATTTTGATTAGAGAACATTTTATATCTTATTAAGGGTAAATATGTTTTGTTAAATATGTCTAGATGAAGTATCTCGAGCCAATAAAATTAAACTTAAATTGTTTTATCATAATTATGATATTAGCTGTGACACTGTTAAATTTATACATATATATTTTTTTGTATGTTTTTGCCAACAGTTAGAGAGGTTACATGTCGAGAAAGTTATGTTTGTCTATTAAAGATTAACAAAGAATATCTAGTTATCAGATACAATATAAAATAAAAATAAAAGAAATATTATGTTTCATGTGTATGTTTTTTTTTTATTGCCATGAAAGTCGTAAGGATAAGTATTGTCATTAACCATGGCTGTTGATGCAAAGTCGTTGGTATCTTTTAATTAGCAGAGACTACTAAATAATGAGGTCTAGAAACTGGAATTGCTCTAAACACTTAAAAAACAGATTATCTGTAGACTTTCTACATCCAATAACAAGATATAAGATTGTATCTACAAAATACAACAATTCCATGTTCATTTTTATGTGCTCCTTAAAGCAGCAGATTTTTTCCAAATTTTTAAAACGATTTAAAAACAATTATGTTCTTTCCAGATACAAAACATTATTTTCTCCGCCGTTGCCCGCATCCAAAGTTATAGCAATAAACAATATGTCTATGGGTGTGGTAGGCAAAATTATTTTCTCGTTCTCCGAAGCATGGTGGCCAAAGAACGACAGCTTTGTCTTCCAATGGTTGAAGTCAGATAAAGAGAAATACGATAAATGGCAAGTTAAATTAAAGGAATTAAGCGCCCCTAAAGGATCCAGCAATACGTTGACGTTTTGGACGATCGGGGAAACAACAAAAGTGGTCAGTACTTACCGCTTATTCTTCCCTCCAGACTTTAAAAGTTCAAACACACTTCCCAAACGAAACACTGGTACGGAAGAATGAGGGCTTTTATAATTCTAATGATTTTAAACGAATTTAATACTATTCTCATTAAAACAACTCTCTAACGTTATTATATATTGCAATGTGGGAAATGAAATAAGTCTCGAAAGAAATCATTATTTATTACTTATCAAGTCGTTAACGATATATAAGTAGAAATGACGGAGATAGACTCGCAGAACTCGCAAATTAAAGTATAGCTTTTGTTGATATATTTTAATTATTATTAATTTGAATTAAATGATTTTCAAACAAGAAGTCATATGTTACAAACATATTGACTGATCATTTTATCTCAATCAATAATTTTCAAACAAGCGATCTAAGAACGATCGAAAAAAAATTAATATTTCAAAATTATTGTTTATGCATCTGTTATAAAAACGTTCATATAACACATTATTAAATATTGTGTATATTTAATAAAATAATTTGTTATATTTATCTTTTTACTATTTCATAATATGAATATATCTAGGCTTGGACTTAATTTAAATAATATTGTAGGTTGAAACATTGCCAGAGGAAGAAGTTAAGATGAAAGCCATGGAGGTGATGCGAATGTTTCTAGGAAAGGACATGACAATACCGGATCCAACCGGTATGATTCGGTCCACGTGGTACTCCAACCCCTTCACACGTGGCACCTACTCGTTCGACAACCTACAGACTGTAGAGCACCCTGAAGCGCGCTCATCCCTTGGGGCTCCGCTGTTGGACATCGCAGGAATCCCGCGCGTGCTTTTCGCGGGAGAGGCAACTGACCTCACGCACTTCTCAACCGTGCACGGAGCAAGTGACTCCGGGTATAGGGAAGCCATGAGGATATTGGATACTAGAAGAGTTTAATTTTTATATTCATATGTAAAACTTTGGCAGTGACAAATAATTTTATATGTAGGCAACTAGTTTTTTTAATTACATCAAGCTAATCTGTACTATGTATTGATACAAGAAATACGAAAATAAAAGTTTTATTCTTTATTTAAAATTGAATGTTATAAATAATAATTTGTAAGAACCTGCAATGTACAATTTATCCACTATACCAGGTTCTGACCACTGTGGTTCATTTATTAAGTTTCAAGTTAAAAAAATGGAAACGAGAATTTGAAAAATTAAAATTTGATTTAAAGGTGCAGGAATTTTGTTATAGAAAGTCGAACCTTAATAAAGTCATTTGCGATTGTGTTTTTGATAACAATGAAAAATTTCAGTGGATTTTATGAATTTTTGAATATACATCAAAAGGTACTATTTATACATCGGATATAATTATTAAATTCAAAACTCTATAAAAGACACGCTATGTTTGAAATAGCTTGTTTAATAAGAATCCAAGATTTTGTCTTTTGTCAGATAAAACTACCTAAATGTGACTTTAGATTGGTTGTTCAATTTTTATTTAGGTAATAGCTTTTTCATTCGATTGTGACGAAGTTATATTACAGGAGGTAAGTAAACATTATATATCTGTAATTCCTGCTGTTAATATTTTCAAGTGACGCAGCTTCTTGGCATTCTATGGATTCACCGTACGGGTACAGGACCCATCCCGTAGCAGGATGAGGAGTGTTAACAGTGCCTGGGACTCGAATGTTTTCACTTTTCACGACCGTAAACGAAGAACACACGATGCAGAGTTAATTCGGAATGAATTTAATTTAATTATGGTAGTATGATATGTAACCTAATGAGATGTAACATTTATAAATTTTGCACAAAAAAATTTAAACTATATATTTAAAAAAAAACTTAAGTATCTAATGAAAACTCAAGAAGACAATAAAAAAAAGTCGCTATAAAATTTGAAAGTTCTGACAACTTTTGAAAAATACTACATTTCAAATTTACTCCATTTATTCACTGTGTTGAAACACAAATTTTTGGGTGTGCATTGAATGAAGATGGTCAATTATTGTGCTGTTGACCTAAGATCGGTTCAACATTCATATTATTAGTTAATGTTTAAAATATGGACATAATACACGTATTTACTGAAAGTTAGACACTACACTTGTTTAATTGTTTTTTCGGGCATTATTTTTACAACCATTGAATATGCATTGTTGCATTTTGAGTCGTGTTTACGTTGGTGGTATTCCGAGTAAACTAAATAAAATAAAATCTCACTACTCAAGCGCGCTCTAATATAGTCTTCTATAGAAAAGTCTAATAACATTTAAACAACAAAGTGCATAATAATTATCGGAAAGGAAGGATAATTGAGTAGTCGTACCTTAAGGGCTTGTGCTCCCTCATAAAAATATAAAGAAGTGACTAAACTTAATTTTAATAATAAATTTTTGTCCTATTGTATCAAGTTTAAGTTGAGTGTTTCAATCAATTGAATGTAAAAAAAAAATATATAAATTTTTAAAAGAATAATTAGTGGTTTGAAACATTTTTGGTTAGTGAACATTCGTTATCTACCTAAATATAAAGAATTATTTTTGCATTCGAGCGTTCGAAGTAAACGCCTAAGCGACGCAACATCCCTGGCGTTTAAAACTTTTTAATCGCTTACTTTGCCTGACTGTGCAGTTTGGAAATTATAAATTATATTAAACAATTAAATAAAAAAAATTTCTAGCCATTACTGTGCTGATTAATTAAATAAAAAAATGATGTTGCGTCTTTTAAAAATGGACGCAAAATCGAAAAAATGCATTTCTTTAAAATGCGATAGAGATAACAAAATAGGCAACGATGTGAATACTTCTGTTAGATCACATAGATCACCATCCCGTAACTCAGAGGCAAGTCCAGAAGCGGTTAATTTTTCTATACCATCTTGGATATCACATCGTTCTGTTCTAAGACAACCATTAAGTCACCCTTTTAAACTGAAGCCGAATGCGATATACAAAATCTTTCTAAGGAAGATGTTCGGGAAATTATTTAAACAGATCTGAGAAGCGTTTTGTCTATCGAACTTACAGAGGAAGATATTAGTTGTATACAAGAGCAACTAAAGTTGGACCGACAAGTTCAAAACCGCGATATATCATTGTAAAATTAAGAAGTCAAATTCTCAGAGATTCATTAATTAAATTTAATAGGGCGCACCCAAAAGACAAAATTAATACAATCACATAGAAGCGACAAAACTCCGATATATATATGTATATAAGAACACTTTTATTATAACGGGATCCGTACCTGCAAGAAATAAAGCTAAAGTATTCTTATAAATTTGTTTGGGTCAGAGCTGGGGGCGTGTTTAAGAGAAAAACTGAAAATTCACATTTTTTTTTTATTTTTAGTGATTTTATTTTTTTAACCGCTGAAGGGTATGACGTTTAAGAAACATTTATAGTATAGTTTAATATTATCTTTGCATTATTTATATTTTCACTATTTATATTATTCTTATTGTTCTATTTTTATAATTGAAATTATTAATAAAATTTTTATTAAAGGATTCATATATTTTATATTTAACACTATATATAAAATAAAATATTATCTATTTTTATTATTTATTAATATATTTTATTTACTTATATAAAATATTTATTGATTTAGAGTATTTTATAAAATATTATGTCAGAAACAGACCAATTTAACAATAGCTTTCTATCTTTTTCTTCAGCCTCAGATCAACACAGCAATGAAGACAGTTTTAATAGCATTCCGTCCCTTAGTGAATCTCTAAATTCTATTTTCTCCGATGATTCAAACAATTTTAATATTGTCCATATTAACGCTCAAAGTATTCCTGCTCACTATCCAGATTTCTTATCCTCGTTTGATATTAGCAATATGCATGCCATCCTTGTATCAGAGTCATGGCTCAAGCCCTGTCTTCCTTGCACTTCTTATGCTCTCCCAGATTTTAATTTCATACGCAATGATCGAGTTAATCGACCTGGGGGTGTTGCCATTCTCGAAGATCTCCTTTATAAATTTTCAAATCAAATCAAATCAAAAAAAAAATCTGCATAGTATGAGCACATTGTCTTAATGGGTGATTTCAACACGAACCTACTTAAACAAGACTACCAGGCTTCGTTCCATTATTCATTCTTCAAACCTAAATATCCTCCCGCTCTCTGCAACACACACTTCCAAATTGTTCAGCCTCATTTCTTGACCTAGTCATTGGTAGAACTAAAGTCCAGTCTTACACCCACGCAATTTCAGCGGTGTCAAACGAAACCATCCCTAACAAGACGGTAAAGGCGAACCGCAGATTGCCGTGGTGGAAAAGTAAGCTCGATGAGCTTAAACGTGAGGTCAAAACACTCAAAAACCGTATTATACGGGCTTCACATACGAGAAGGGCTGGGGTAGTGGCGATATATTTGAAGAAAAAGGAAGAATATGAAACTGAAGCAGCCAACGCATAAGTGGAAAGTTGGAAGGAGTTTTGTTTTACCCAGGATCGAGAAAGCGTTTGGGACGGTATATATCGGGTGATGAATAGAACGAAGAGAAGGGAAGAAGATGTCCGCTTAGAACAAGATGGAAGGACTTTAAGTCCCATGGAGTCGGCAGAATATTTGTATTCGTATCACCATGGCGACTTTTAATCCTAGGAAGGCTCCTAGTGATGATGGATTCACGTCAAACATTTGTTGCCACGCGATCGACGTTTGCCCTGAGCTATTCAAGGCAATTGTGAATAGATGCTTGGATCTGCACCACTTCCCTACGAAGTGGAAGCTGGCGACCGTCGTCATCTTGCGCAAGCCGGGCAAGGACGACTATACATCTCCAAAATCGTATAGACCCATTGGCCTTTTGCCGGTATGGGGAAAGATTTTGGAGAAGATGATGATAAAAAGAATTAGACATCATATCTTACCTAATATGTCCGCCCGCCAATATGACTCCCTCAATGACTTAATGACATTTATTAGAAAGAACTTAAGGGAAAATATGGAGCCTTCGATAGCGCCTGGTGGCCTAATATTAAAACTCGTTTGGCTGAAGAGAGGTTCCCGTTTAATCTGAGGGCCCTCGTTGGAAGCTACCTGAGGGACAGAAGAGTTACTGTCCGCTATGCAGGGGAGGAACACAGTAGGAAAACATTCAAGGGATGTGTACAGGGGTCCATTGGTGGCCTCCTTCTATGGAACCTTTTTTTGGACCCACTAGCAAATAAATTAAAATTCTGGGACTCACCGTGGATGCAAAATTTACCTTTTATACGCATGTCGATAAAATCTGTGGGAAAGCTGTTGCCGTGTATAAGCAATTGTCTAGAGCCGCCAAGATAACCTGGGGACTTCAGCCGGAAGTCGTCCGGGTTATTTATTTGGTGGCTGTAGAACCCATACTCTTGTATGGCCCAAGCAGTAGCTTGGGCGCCTGCATTCAAAAAGTTTTGTGTGAGGAAGAAACTCGAAGTGCAAAGGGACTTCTTACAAAAAATGTGTAAGTCTTAACGGACGGTGTCACTCCACGCAGCTTTAATACTGACAGGAATACTCCCCCTTGACATCAGAGTTAGGGAGGCTGAACTACTTTATTCAGCCAAAAGAGACCATCTTTTGCCTGAGTTGTGCAGCAGAGAAGTCGAATTGAGGGCTCCCATAATGACGGCTCCCACCCGGCTAAACAAATCGGCCTTGGGTTCCGTTCCCTGGTGGGCCGTCAACAGTATGAAGAGAACAGCAACTATGCTGTTCGTTTCTTCACGGACGGCAGCAAGATTTACAGCAAGGTTGGAGCCTCGCTATGCCTTTGAAATGGCGACGCCGAAACCAAAGCCATCAAACTTAGTCTGCCGTCGTACTGTACGACGACTCTAGTGAATCAGATTCTAGTGAATCCGGAGTCTTAACATACATTGGCCATCCGGGCCAGGGAAAACGTGTTGTATCGTAGATAAATAAAACAATTGATTTATTTTGGATAAAGGCGCATGCTGGCCTGGATGGTAACGAGGGTGCGGATCAGCTGGCCAAGAATGCTGCGCTGAAGTCTAAAAAGCGCCATGACTATGCTGCTGTCCAATATCCCATGAAGAATATCCAATATCCAAGAACACAATCAGAGCTAACTCAATTTCCGAATGGAGTCGGCGACACACAAATGGTAAAACGGCCAGCATCACAAAAATATTTTTTCCAAACGCCATGACTGCCTACAAAATCGCACGAAAGGTTAGACCATCGGGAATTTTGACACAGACTCTTACTGGCCACGGTGGGTTCTCCGAGTACTTGTACCGTTACAAGTGCAAGGAGAATCCATCGTGTATCCGCCACCCTGAGAAGGACGAGACATTACTGCACATACTCCTGGAGTGTCCAATACATGCCAGTGACAGACATGACATTGAGACAGTGACTGACTGTAAACTAAACGTAGAAAACATAAAAACGATAATATTAAGTAAAAAAAGAAAGGTATTTCTAGAGTTTTGTAAGAACATAGTAACTAGTGTTGTAAATAGAAATAAGTAGAATAAGAAATAATATGTTTGCTAAATATTGTATATATTTATGTAGAACGTATGGAAATATACAAGAGAATTATAAAGATGTAAAAATTGGTAAAACTCTGTAAATTAGATATAATAAGTAATAGATATAAAAATAAAGTAGTTAGCTGGCATGCATGTAGAAATTCTGTGATATAAACTTAATGTGAAGTGAGTCACTAATGGTCTTAAAAGATAGAAATCACGAAATTGTAAGTCTAGATATAGGAAAGATGTATATGCAAGAAAAGTTATAAAGATAAAAAGTGTCCCAAGCTTATTTACCCTGAGAGTAATAGAAACTTAATATAATAAAATAAATAAATAGATAGAAGAAAATAGGTTTAGTCGGCAATCCCAGCTGGTACAGGGGTGGATGAGAGATGTATAAAAGAAAGAAATAGTATGCGGAATGGAAGTGCGAGAGGCGTGTAAAGCGAGAACTGGTATGAAGGAGTAATATAGCTGTAACAAATCAGCGGCATTGCAGCCGGTGACGTTTAGTAGTTTAAAAAAAATAATAATAATACTCCAGTCTAAACTCCAGTCTATTGGTAGAACTAAATTTTTTATTGCAGAACAATAATTCCATACAGTCGTAAAACTCGAATAAGATATTAAAGATATTTGTGATCCCATTTGAACTATTATGACTATTATGACTATATATAATATTTTCAATAATATTATTATAAAGTAAACATATAAGATAGTGTCTTCTATATAAGAAAGGGCAAAAACAATATTTCATGTTACGATGGAGAAGCTTGGTATATTTTATTTAATTATTGTGCTGGGGCATTTGGGGCATATAGTTTGCGATGTGTAAGTTTTCATTTTTTTATATTAAGATGTATCTGTTATAAGGAAATGTCTTGGTTTTTAATTATCTATATAAAATCGTTTAATGAAATTTTATGAAAGTATTATTGTTTTTTCAATCAGTCTTCTTGAATCTTTTTGGGAAAATTATTTTTTTTTGGAGGAAAAAAAGGCTGTATTATGTTGAAGACTTAAATAATAAGCTAAACAGCACACCATACATTTAAAAATCTTTTTAACTGTAATAGATATAATTTTTCTGTAATAGATATAATTTTTCGCACATGAGACAATACAAAAGTGAAATAATAAAAAAAATCCGGAACTGTTGCTTATTCTTCATTTTTTTTAGTAAAAAGTATATTTAGCTTCAATAATATTTCATTATATACAAACTCATTTGATTTCGCAAATGGATCCATTTTTAATGAAATAAACCATATATTTCTTTGTCACGTGGCATAGATGAAATTTTTGAAAAGAAAGTAATTGTTTTTAATTTATTTTAAGGATATTTTAAAAAATTTAAATATGATCTTTGTCTATATTATATAATTAGTAGATACTTATTAACTTATCTTTTAAATTTATTAGGTATAAAGTAGGTACTTATATGATATCTTTTAAATATATTGTTATTTAGGTGGAACAGATAATTACGGGAAAAAGTAGCACGAAAGATTAATTAGATTCATGTACACACAACAAGTAATAAACGCGTAGATACTTAATTTTCTTTTAATATTTCTCTAAGATCTGTCTTCTAAAACCAAGTGACAATCTAATAAACTTCATTAAGCATGAAGCTACAAATAAAATAATATTTATAATAGCTGCTGGTGAAGTAAATTAAATAAAAAGTAATCCCTGAAAAAATAAACAAACAAACGTATTATTGTTAGTTATTTTGTATATTTTAATATTTATCATTTATCTTAATAATATATCGGACCACTGTTAAACTCAGCTGTTTTAGCTTTATCGTTTCAGGTTATCGTTTGACATCATTTATAGTACTCTGTTCTTGACATCTAATGTCTTGGTCGTTTAAACTTTAAATAAACAACGATAAATATTTTAGTACTGTTTATTACATAACTTCATTTAAATATTATTGAAATCTTTACATTTAAGTGAAGTTAGGTATAAATACTCTCTGTTTAGTTGAAGGCTAAATCAGGTTTGTGTTATAAATATTAATAAATGTGCGAGTGAGTAAACGTTAATGTTTTAATTAATTTAAAATTCTAAAAGTAATATTTTATGGTCATAGGTTATACATATTTCCTTCCTTAGTTTTATGTTGCTAATATACATATACATATAGTGTAGTGCTTACTTAGTTTATTTCTTATTTTTGAATGTAAAATATAATTCTTTCTAAAAATTAATTTATATATTGCATTACTATTCATTATTTCATAAAAAGCTTGGATATTTCAAGTATATTTATTATTTTTGTTGTCTACTTAATGTTTATTTCCACTAAATTATTATAAATGATATGTTCATACATGTAAATGTAAATTTTAACGATAGAATTTTCATTTTTTATCACAGTAGGCAAGTAAAAGTCATTTTTATGTGATAATAAATACATGTTGAGTTCTATGCATTAGATAAACATTTTTATTATAAGATAAAATATGTAATACATAGTGATTGATGATTAATAATTACAATACTGAATAATAAATAATTTTACACTTATCAATGATTTATCAAAATCTATTTCGTAATTTCCTTGTTAAAGTCATGAGGTAATCATTTTGGATCTTGTGTACCTTGTACTAGTAATTAATTATTCAAAATTTGTAAAGTTTAATTTAGTCATTTTATATAATACCTTTAATATTTTCCAGCACCATGCCTCAATCATATGACACTATCATAATTGGATTGGGTGCAGCAGGAACTACTGCTGCCTCTACCTTGGCCAAAGCTGGCAAGCGAGTTCTAGCTTTGGAGGCACAAGACAGAGTGGGGGGAAGAGTCCATACCGTACCATTTGGAGATGGCGTAGTCGAGCTTGGGGCAGAATGGTATAGGATTAAACTTGTATGTTTTATGGATTAATTTATTGCTAATGTTATGATTATTATCTCTTCTTTTATCAATGATGAAATCTTGACATTGGCTGATTATTCCATGTGTTTATTAAAAATAATGTCCTAAAATAAAACTCAAAAATTAATTTCATTATTCGACACAGGATCCATGGCACAGAAAGGAGCCGTGTGTATGAGATGGCGATTCAAAATAATATATCAGTTGTGCCTCAGGAGTTTGATCTCAGGGTATACAGATCAGATGGCTTGGTTGGAGACCATGTGTTAGTAAATGAATTGATGAACTTCTGTCTTGATGCTGCTCATAATACTGGGGACAAACCAGAGCCACTTGGAAGGTTTATCACAAAGAAGTAAATTATATTTTATAATATATTTTTGACAAAACTCTTTTGGTTGAGCATACTTTTGTCTGAGACTCATTGTCACATGTTTTACTAAAAAAAAGGGTTATAGAATTATTGTCAAAAACATGAATCTTTCCTTATCAATTCATTGACAAAAGTTTGAATCGAAATACCTTTCAATATAAAGATATTTCAATTAAAATTTAAAAATCACATTCAAAGTTTGTTTACAGTCGGTCAATAGTATTTTTGATGGAATATGTGTTATAGAAAATAGAGACAGTCAAACCAGAAAAACAGTTCTAGGCCACTTTCAATAAAATTGTAGATAATAATTTAAAGAAGTATTCCTCAGGATTACACAAAAAATATGTAACAGTAGAAATTTATAGTAAATTAAATACCATCACAATTTTTTAGTTTTTTAAACAGCTATATTTTAAAATATGTGTTATATATTTTTTTTATTGTATAACTGTTTTGAATTATCCTAAACCTGTATGTAAAATTATGTTAAAATCACTGAGGTAGCATATAATTTCAGACTTATGGAATATATAACGGAAAAGTACCCAGATATGCTAAAAGATGAAGATTTCATAAATGAGTTTCTGGCCATGATGAATCTTATAATAAACAATTATGAGTCTTCCAATGACTGGAATGATGTCAGTACTTTGACTAATTACAAAGAACTGGAAGGTCATCAACACATGAGCTGGAATAGACATGGCTATAAAACCTTTTTTGAGTTACTCCTGGTGAGTTTATTTTTCTTTTTTAGAATAATTTAGTTCATACCAGATTATTATTTTTTTTATTTACAGAATACATATAACAATGGTCCAGGATGGCCAACTTTAGACATCAAATTAAACAAAGAGGTTACATTAATAAAATGGCCCCAAAATACAACAGGGCAGGTGGAAGTTACTTGTAAAGATGGCGACGTGTATACAGCTGATAATGTTATTATAACCGTGTCTATTGGAGTCTTGAAGGAGAGGTAAGTCCTTTTTAATTATTCAATTATTAAATACTTATTTGAAAATAAGTAATTTACAGATACAAAACATTATTTTTGCCACCATTACCGGACTCTAAAATATCAGGTATAGACAAAATACCTATAGGAGTAATTGGTAAAATTATTTTCTCTTTCAATGAAAAATGGTGGTCGCATTACGATGGTTATATATATCAGTGGTTGAAAGATAAAACGCAATATGATAAATTGCAAACTAGTTTGATAAGTATAACCACTCCTAAAGGATCTGACAATACATTGACATACTGGACTTCTGGGGATCAGGCTAAACTGGTCAGTAAAATGGGTGATTTGGTACAATTTAGGGGAATTGGGTCACTTTGGAGCCATTTGCATGTTAATCATTTTGCACGAAGAATTATGGTACAGGAATACAAATATAACATAATATAGTTTAAAATATAATGGAGGGTCATTTTTCTTATATTTTTATGTGCCAATTAATAATTTAGAGTTCTTATATTTTTTGAGTTATAATTGGTTTGATTGTGGATGGTTCTTGAAGAGTCCTATGTATTTTCTCTTGCGTCGGTTTTTGGTCTGGATTTTAATAGTTTTTGAAGTCCTATTTTCGTATTTATTTAGTACTTGATGGGTTTTTTCGTTATTAGTCTTACAGAAAACTGTTATAGTATGGTGCGTGGGAAATCTTAAAACTACCCTCAAATTTATTTCCAAATTGAGGAGTTTTGTATCTAGTCTGTGGTTTTTGGATTAGGTGTCTCTTGTTTTTTTGTTGGTTGTTTTGACTATATGAAAACTTTTTCAGGCATTCCTCTTTATTTATGCCTGCTTTGCCGTCTGAAAAAAGGAAAGCCATCGAAAAACTGGTAATAGGTGTTATGGACAAAGTAATAATAAAATTCGACAAACCGTTGTTACCCAGCGGTATGTTCTATGGGTTCTTGTGGAGGGGGGATGATAAAAAGAAAGTTAGCAAAGAAGATTATTGGATTACCAGGATTTTCGCTTGCAGTTCGCCTATGGGCTCGAATACAGCTATAACGTTCTGGACTAGCGGTGAAATTGGGAAAATGGTAGGTGATTAAATAATTTATTAAAACATTGGTTTGGTATTTTTTCATTACATTTACTGATCATGGGATCTCTGGCTAACTTACACAGCTTACGTGCATGAGGTACCTATAGAATATATATAGTTATGATTTTAAGTTTTTGGGTACTTAGTATCTCTTTTTAAATAAATTGTAAATAAATATACACTATTTAACACATAAATTACTAAAAAACACTCTTGTGCACCAAATCACAAAGGAGGTAAAACATAATAGTAATTATATTACTTAATTGTAGGTAGAAACTCTACCAGAGGAGGTTGTGAAAAGGAAATGTGTGGAACTGTTACGTAAGTTCATGGGTAAGAATGTAACAATACCGGACCCAACCGGTATGATCCGGTCCACGTGGTACTCGAACCCGTTTACTCGCGGCAGTTACTCGTTCGACAATATACAGGCTACGGAGCACCCAGAAGCCCGAGCTGCGCTAAGGGCTCCGCTGCTAGACCTAGCAGGAAGCCCGCGAGTATTATTCGCGGGGGAGGCAACTGACCTCACGCATTTCTCTACAGTCCATGGGGCCAGTGACTCTGGGTATAGGGAGGCTATGAGGTTACTACCTAAGAGCAAAGTCTAAATTTTCATATTCAGTTTCGGTGCTAGATATAATCGACGTCAGACTTGCAAGGTTCCATTTATCAAATTAGAAGATTACCTAAACAAAACAAGAGTAAGAGTAAGATCATTTCATTTTTGAATTATACGACAGGTA
The DNA here is from genome assembly GCA_959347395.1 of Mechanitis mazaeus. Lineage (NCBI taxonomy): Eukaryota > Metazoa > Arthropoda > Insecta > Lepidoptera > Nymphalidae > Mechanitis > Mechanitis mazaeus. The sequence goes on along the minus strand of OY365749.1, from coordinate 17,345,950 downwards.
TGAGTTTATATAGTAATTTATTTTGCCCCTAAAATACAACAGTTATGGATTTTCATACAAGTTTTGATAGCCGATAGCAGTTGCTTGCATGTATTTCGTCAATACAGCAATTGCGATTTATCTCGCAGAAGTCAGTGAAAATAACACTAATTGACAATATAACTTTCAAAATTAGTTATTTTTTTTTAATAATATTTTCTAGTCGATTAGCAAAAAAAGTATGTGCCATAGACTTTCAGCCAATTTAGAATATGTAATAACTACCACAATTTTAAAATTTTGTGTTCATTTCTGCATTTTTTTTAGTGTATATATACAATGACAAGTGTAGAAATATATAATGTCCCAAAAAAAAAGAAATCGAGTATTAAGTATTACCTAATAACGTTTTTCTCACAAAAAAAATCTAATAATTATAAAAAAAAATATATACAAAAATTAGTAACATTTTTCTTTTAATAAATTAGAAAAATGCTCTATTTTAAGTATTGACTAATAATTCAAATTTGTTTTAATGTCAGTTTAGTAAAGGTGTATGAATTTCTTCTATAAATTGTGATATTTATTTAAAAAGATATTTTTTTATATTTTAAAATTTTGATATATGTATTTTTTAATCTCTTGATGAATAAACATACCTAAATATACTGTCTATAAATTTATTAATTTATTATAACACGGTTTTTACTCTGTATACAATTTTATATATTTTTTACCATTCATCTTATAATGTTTATAACATGATGTGATATGTTCAAGGCGTATAATTAATCTTTAAAATCCATTATTGATATGGTATTTATACACATATATACTTATCCAATTGTAAGACTTTGTAACTCTTATATATTTACAATTTATTGTACATAAGTAGTAAGCTGTAAATTTTAAAATACTATTCGCAAAGCAATTTGTAAAATGTATTTCATATGTTTTGTATAGCTTTTAATATATTGATTGAAAATTAATAGTTTTATTTCAAAGTACTTACCTAAGCTAAAATATTTTAAAAATCATATTCAACAGTAAGTAAACTTTTATTGTTTAGTTTTTAATTAACTCTCGCCATAAAGCCATTCGTTTTTATGAATTATTGTACCTGAAAATTACATTTATTGAATAACTTAACATGTTTTCTATTAGTAGCATATTTTTACTTTTAATCGGTGATAAATTTGTGCTAAATACATATATACCGACCGTAAACGACCAACTGCCTTTAGATGCTCATTTAAAAATACAACACGTTAAAAAAGTTTGTTCTAATAGTGTTGCCATATGCACAAGTAATGATTCAAATGTATGTGCTACGAGAATAATAAATGGCGAAATGGACTTTTTGGATGTTGAAAATGCATGCTTCTTGTTCATTGAAAATATGTGCAAATATTATGGAAATGGTATAGATTAAAAAAATATATATGATTTCCTTTTCGAAACTATATAAATTATAATTATTTTATGCCTTAGAATATTCCATTATATCAAGTGGTAACTGTTTTCAATATTTTAACTCAAGAAGAAATAACGATATCAAAAAGAATAAAACAATAAAAATTAATGGTTCTAGAGGTATTTAAATCTAAACATTAGTAGATTTTATTGTTATGAATTTTATTAAATATATTTTTTTTTATATTGGTGGAAAACATTTTTCAGTCGCCGTACCCAAAATTAATTTACGTGAACAGACAAAAAGCACTTTGTATGAAGTGGACACATCTTTTGATTATCATGTCTGTCCGTTATCCTGTCCTAATGTTTACAGCCCCGTCTGTATCGGAGCTAATAGAGGGCACGGCTTGTATTACAAGTTCTTTACTTTTGTAAACCATTGCGAAGGAGATTTATATTACTGTAAAAATTGGAGAGGTAAGTAATAAGAGGGGAGAGAGAGAGAGATATGGAGAGTGAGAGAGTAACATGTGCTTAGTAAGAGAGGTAAGTTTAAAAACTTTAGGTTATTTATGGTTTTGCGATTCTTTTATTAAAATTAAGTATTGCATTGGTACCTTTTATATCTTTGTATAGAAAATATACACATATTAATAATTTAGTGAAGTTTGATATAAATTTTGTAACATTGTTGTAGAGTTCAGTCCACCTCCTGGTGAAGATGAATTGATTCGGAGTTCACCTTTAAGTTGGTCGTTTTGTGCAGCAAATAGGTAATTTTGATCTGGTGTTTTGGTATTATTATCTTTTTAAGCAATTGTATAACTTAATGGCTATGTTCCTTTCTTTTGTAAAAAAAAAATACTATAGATTTTATAACGTCAAAACTAAAGTTTAATGAATATTTAGTTTATGAATATTTCATGAATATTTTAATTCTCAGATGAGATTTCATTTTGTAATAAATGTGAACTGATTTTTTCTTTACAATATCAGCCAAAACATAAGATTAATAGGATCTTAATGTGGTTATTTTAGATACATACAATTTGCCAGATTTACGGAGATGACATCTGCCATGGGACATTACGGATGGTTGGCCGGTGATTATAGGTATGACAAATTTATTGTAGTCTTTATTTTTGTCACATTTTAAAAACCCCGTTTTCACCATAAAAATATTATTTAATAAATAAATTTTTATTTATATATGTTTTTCCAGACCAACTCACATTATGGGGCCTCATGAAAGACTCCCTGGATTCGGTTGATATAAAGAAGTGTTTATAGCAACAAATATATATTTATTTATTTGTATAATAAGAATGATATACTTAAATTCCAATTTAAATTCATTGTAAAAAGTTATCAATTACTCATTCCTTTTACTACTGTAATTCACAAAGTTCTATTTACGAATTAATCATGGTTGTAGTTAAAATATTTTAGTTTAATAAATTAACAAGATATAGTTGTGCGAGTTTTAATTTTTATTTTACTTTTTACATTCAACCAAAATAACTAGGTTTTCATATCATTCATGGTATGGTATAGATTCATATGTTAAAAATATCGTATCTTAAGTCTTCATTCAAGGTATGACGATGCACGATGAGTTTTTCTTATATATTTATTAACAATTTGACAAGAAAACCCTAAGAACTAAATTTATTAATTATACATTTCACATAAGTATCACTAGTGTTGGTTACGCCATGGTTCGGCAGCCACTGAAAACCAGCGCTGGAGTGTTTTACTTGAATAATAATTGAGTGGTCGACCGTTTTGGACGTCACATTTAATTTTTTTTTTTTCCATATTTTTTTTATATTTAGTTTTATTTTTATATGTTATTTTAGTTCTGTGTAAATGTATGTGACGTCTGAATACAGTTTTTTTTGACTTTGATTTTTTTTTTAAATTTAAAATGAAATCAGGGCAAAACGGGTGTACTGGCACCGGGCTGAGGCCCGGGCCAGGGGCGTCACGCCTGATGCTGCTAGGATCAGGATCGGAGAACACAAGACCCTGATCCAACGGTGGAGACGCATGCCGGAGTCCCCAGCAGCCGGTTTGTACACTATATAGGCCATTCGACCACACCTTGACCAGTGGATAGAGCGGCGGCACGGGACACTGACGTTCCGCCTTGTGCAGGTGCTCTCGGGGTACGGTTGCTTCGGCGAGTATCTGCACATGGTGGCAAGGAGAAAAGCGACCCCTGGCTGTCACCACTGTGATGAGCCCACGGATTTGGCTCGTCACACTCTGGAGGAATGTGTAGCGTGGAACCGCCAGAGCGAAGAGCTGGCCGTCGTGGTTGATAGCAAGGTCTCACTGTCTAGCGTCATACCCAAGATGCTGGACAGTGAGACCGTTTGGGTCGCCATGGTCTCCTTCTGCGAGCAAGTCATTGCCGCGAAGGAGGCCGCGGAGCGGATCAGGGAGCTTGCCTCTACCGCTAATCCGCTCCGTCGTGGGAGACTAGGTAGACGAATGCGTGATTATACCCACCGCTTCGTTACCTAGTCTGCAGTGCCTCGGCGGGAGGGGAGGGTGACCTCTCTCACGTCCTATAGGCCTGCGTCGTGAGGGTGTCTTAAGTTGCTCGGAGCACCCTCATATGGGGGGTACCGCCGGGGCGTCACAGTGAATGTTAACGTGATCCCGTGACGTCCCACTATGGCGATGAGTGCAACCATTGGTTTTTTAATGGGTAGCCTTAAAAATGGCAGCGTCCTCTATGCTGCCGGGTAGTCCCACATAACCCCCCGGCCATCACCTTCTTGGCCGACGGGGTATCCGTAACGGACTTTTCAAAGGAACAAGAAAAAGGGCAAAACGGGTGGGTCATACCCGTCTTGCCCTACCCGTTTTGCCCAAGAGTACTTTGCTAAGTAAAGTAGTAATAATTTCAAAATCAAAATTAAATTTATGAAATTTCACAGTAAGATAGACGTAAATTAAAATGTCAATAAAAACAATGGGATAATTATAAATATTTTCTACTAATTTTAAAAGAATAACCTTGCTTTTTTCTTAGAAAACCACCAAAAAACTTTCGAAACATACACCTACGCTATAATGCGTTTTCAGCGTCCTCAAAACTAATTGAAACTATTGGATCGGTGACAGCGCTCGGCACACACAGAGATTGACACTCAACTGTGACTTAGAAGCGTACAACTACTTACCCGTTTTAGGGGGGCCACTCGTTTTATGCTAGTCTCCCCTACGCACCTGTTCACACATTACTTTTAGGTGACCCTATTAATACACAGGTACAATTATCATAACTATATTATATAAACTCACTCTTCGAAGCTTGATGTGGTTTCCCACTACGCCACAAACGCTTGCCTGTAACGCCGATGCCTGTTTCACGCTGGCTTTAAGTAAACTTTCGCTTGCTTCGCCGCCCGCACCCGAGGCCACATGCGTACTCGTGTCTCTGCAGCCTTTAACAGCTCCACTACCTCCTTTTATTGTGTTTCTTTCCGCAAATATTGCCGACTACATAGCTTTAGTAGCCAAGCCGGAAACAAATTCATCGTTTAAATTTTCTTCTAACATTGTTCCAAAGTTACAGATAGTGGCAGGTGATTAAAATTTTGTAGATACCCCGTCAAAGGAACTTCGACTCTTTATCTTCTCCTCCACCGAAATATGTGGCGTTCGGCTATTTTTAAACTGATTATTAAATAATCTAAACTGATATTTATTACTATTATTTCTAAATTTAGATTTATTGAATAATTTCGGCAGTAAGCTTCGGCCGCAGCTGATAGCCACCTATCAGAATAAGCCCCACTTCCTAGCCATGTTTCAAATCCCTGTCTCGTTATAGTTTTCTGTCATAGCTTTAAGAAACAAAATAAGATGAGTCTATGATTTTTAAAAATAATAGCATTTACACAAGTGAACTAAAACTCTAACTAAAACTGCTGTTGTCATCTTTTTCATTGTTTATATCAATCATTTATTTATTTAGATATTTAAGTTGTGATAGATAGTTAATTTGTGAATGCGTTCTTAAATCGCATAATCTCTGTGTACATCCATGCGAGATGTATAGACTCACACATCGCTCTCAAAATAAACAATGTGGCATAAACTGTGTGTCAAATAGCGGGAATCTCAACATCCTGTTCAAAACACGTCTCTCCATATCAGTCAATTCAGGATAATAAAGTGGGTAATTGTCATTCTAAAAAAATATAGACTGAAGACGCTGCGTGCCCAAAATCCACATCTAACGATGAACTTTTCAGGATGTATTAATTAATCTTGTATCTCATGTGGATTGGTATAGTCTAAAAATTCCTCCAGATTAGTATCGTCTCATAACTGGAATTCATTTTTTTATAGGAAATAGGTTCCAAATTCTAAAACGAAGCTCTTTTTAGCTCTGAATTGACAGACGTCCACAACTGGTCACATTGTGTACACGTTTCTTGACTATGTACCTAATGGCTTCAAAATTTAAACCAAAATTAAAGTTATGATTTTAAGAAATATGGTAACTTGTACAGGTTAAAATCGTGAAAACTATTATATATATGTTATTGTTAGAAACTTAATAAACAAGTGATTAGATAACAAATCATATATAACGAAGGACAAATGGTCGTTTATTTAATAGATTCTAAAGCATCATGAGAACGCGGTTGAGATTAGTTTCAATTTTGTGTTTGGTGTTCCTGGATTATGGCGCTTTTAGCCACGTGTAAGTAAATTATTATAATAAAATAATTTATGCAGAGATTACAGCATTTACACATTTGAAATAGTAACAGAGAAAACCTACACATCATTATTTTTAATGAAAGTAATCTGAGGTCACCTCAACCATAAATTGTGTTGAGGTCTTGTTTTTAAAAGTTGGTGTGGTTTATAACTTATATCTAAGTCAACATATTGTGTATACTTTTTAGAAACATTGAAATGGATTGAGAATCGAAGAGCTATCTTAAAATGTTTTTAATAATTAATATTGCCATCGATTATTGCAAATGTAAGAATAAAATCGTCAAAGCATACAATTAATATTAGATTCTATTTAATTGTGACACTTTTTTTTTGTTTTAATTGTAACGGAATGTTACATATTACATGACTATTACTTAACATGCAACATTTTGATACTAAGTTTAATATGTTTATTAAGATCATTCAAGGTCACGGCATATAGAGTTTATCATCTAAAATAATACATTTTAAATAATCGTTGGCAAAATTAATATTAAAATTACTAAAATGTATTTCAAAAATTCCTATTCAAGTCTATTTCATATACTTTTATTTTAAAGTTTTCAAAAAATTGGTTAATTAAAAGTATTCAGGTTTATAGAAATAGCTTGTTTATTTATAAAATTAAACATTTTAATCGTGAAGTTATTTTATGATATTTTACAGCATACGTCCCAAATATGATACCATTATTGTCGGAATGGGTTCAGCTGGAACCACGGCAGCCTCGACATTGGCTAAAGCTGGAAAGCGAGTACTAGCTTTAGAGGCCCAAGACAGAGTGGGGGGAAGGGTTCATACTGTACCGTTTGGGGATGGTATAGTCGAGGTTGGAGCAGAATGGTAGGCACTAATAAGCTGTATAAAGAAATATATACAATATATGTTGTGATTTTAGTGATTGTCCCAAAAGTTCAAATAAGACAGATATTTGAACAAGCATAGTTTAGACAGACGCTTGATCTATCACAGGTTACACAGACACCTGAGCTAACGAAGCTTAGACAGAATCCTGATCTAACATACTGTAGACACACTTGATTTAACTCAGAATAGACGGACATATGGTTTAATACAGTTTAGACTGACATTTGATCTTTTGCAGTTTATACAGACAACTGAACTATTACAGTTTAGTCAGACACCTGAGCTAACGCAGTTTAGACAGAATATTGTTCCAACGCAATTTAGACACACTTGGTTTAATCCAGGGTAGATATTAGACAAACACTTGATTTAATTAATATTAAACAGACACATGGTCTAATAACGTTTAAACAGACATTTGATCTATCACAGTTCAGACAGACACTTCATTTATCACAGTTTATACAGACAACTGATCTATTACAGTTTAGACAGATACTTGAGCTAACGCAGTTTAAACAGAATATTGTTCCAACGCAATTTAGACACACTTGGTTTAATCCAGGGTAGATATTAGACTGACACTTGATTTAATTCATATTAAACAGACACATGGACTACTAACGTTTAAACAGACATTTTGTCTATCCAGTTCAGATGTATTACAGTTTAGTTAGACACTTGAGCTAGTGTAGTTTAGACAAACATATGATCTAGCACAGTTTGAACACATACTTGATCTATCACAATTTCGACTGACACTAGATCTATCACAGTTTAAACAGGGTTTAAACACTTAGCGACAAACTGGGAATTTTACAGGAATATATATCTTTTCTCTGTTTACTAAAGGATACACGGAATAGAAAACAGTCGCACATACGAGACAGCGATCAACAACAGTATTAATATACTGCCCCAGGACTTTGAACGAAAGGTTTACAAATCCGACGGTTCATTAGGAGACAAAGAACTAATGGACGATTTGATGAAGTATTGTATTAGTTTAATAGAAATCGCTCCAGAGAAACCTGAACCTCTCGGGATGTATATAACTAGAAAGTAAGTTTGTTATTTTATTAAATAAATATGTTTATTATAGTCAATTCACAAGTCAAGTAATAAAAAAATCTGTATCAGCTAAACCGTGTACTCATTGTCATCTCTGATATTATTTTTAAAAATTTGGATTTATTTTTATTGTTGTATAATCCACCCAACTATAAAAAATTACGAAAGAAAGTCAAAGCTAAGTTTAGGAAAAAATCTGATTTTTCGTGTATATCAAAATCGAATGCGAACAAATTAAAATAAAACGAACAATTTTAAATTTCATCCACCGAATTTTAGATTCCGGGAGTATGTTGCAGAAAAGTATCCAAATCTTTTAAATGATACAGAATATATTGAAGAGTTTCTTGATATCGCGGATATACTAGTCGACTCCAATGCAGGTTCCAGCAATTGGAATGATGTTACTTCAAATAGCAATTATAAATTACTTGTCGGCCATCAGGAAATGAGTTGGCATAGATATGGATATAAAACCTTTTTTGAATTATTGCTGGTAAGTTTTTTTTTTTCAAGAAAAAAGTTTGAAAATTATACAAAACTGATTGTTTTGTTTTTACAGAATACATATAACGACGGTCCAGGCTGGCCAACTTTAGATATTAAGTTAAACAAAGAGGTTACGTTAGTAAAATGGCCCCAAAATACAACTGGGCAGGTGGAAGTTACTTGTAAAGATGGTGAAGTGTATTCAGCTGATAATGTTATTATAACTGTCTCACTAGGAGTTTTAAAGGAAAGGTAATATATATTTTGATTAGAGGATAATTTATAATATCTTATTAAGGGTAAAAAAGCTTTGTTATATATGTCTAGATGAAGTAGTCTAGAGCCAATAAAATTAATCTTAAATTGTGTTATAATAAATACTATGGTATCAGGTGTGACACTGTTGAATTTATACATATATATTTTTTTGCATATTAGTGGCAACAACTTAAATATCAAGAAAGTTATTTTGGCTATTATAGATAAACACAATAAATATATAGTCGTCAGATGCCATGACTACATAAAATATTTATTATATTTCATATGTATTATCTGTTTTTTTATTTTCCATGACAATCTTCGTGAGGGTAAGTAGTGTCATAGAACAGGGCTGTTTGCAATTATAGATTGCAAGTTGTTGGCATTTTTAATTGGCGAAGTCTATAAAATAATGGGTGTTTGCAGAATGGTAGAAGGAGAGAAGGTCATTAATTATTAAATTATTAAGACATATATTTATAAAGTACATCAATTCGTCATTATTTTTATGTGCTGATTAAAGCAGCAGATTTTGTGAAAATTCCAGATACCAAACATTATTTTCTCCGCCGTTGCCCGCATCTAAAGTTATAGCAATAAACAATATGTCTATGGGTGTGGTAGGCAAAATTATTTTCTCGTTCTCCGAAGCATGGTGGCCAAAGAACGACAGCTTCGTCTTCCAATGGTTGAAGTCAGATAAAGAGAAATACGATAAATGGCAAGTTAAATTAAAAGATTTAAGCGCCCCTAAAGGATCCAACAATACGATGACGTTTTGGACGATCGGGGAAACAACAAAAGTGGTCAGTACTTACCGCTAATTCTTTCCTCTAGACTTTAAAAGTTCAAACACACTTCCCAAACGAAACACTGGTACGGAAGAATGAGGGTTTTTATAATTCTAATGATTTAAACGAGTTGAATACTATTCTTAATTAAAACAACTCTATAATGTTATTATATATTGCAATGTGGGAAATAAGTCTCGAAAGAAACGATTATTTATTACTTATTAATCAAGACGTTACGATATATAAATTGTAGAAATGACGGAGATAGAATCACAGAGCTCGCAAATTAAAGTATAGCTTTTGTTGATATATTTTAATTATTATTAATTTGAATTAAATTATTTTCAAACAAGAAGTCATATGTTATAAACATATTGACTGATAATTTCGTCTCAATCAATAATTTTCAAACAAGCGATCATAAGAGCGATCGAAAAAAAAATAATATTTCAAAATTATTGTTTATGCATCTGTTATACGAACGTTCATATAACACATTATTTTATTAAATATTCTGTATATTTAATAAAATAATGTGTTATATTTGTCTCTTTACTATTTTATAATATGAATATATCTAGACTTGGACTTAATTTAAATAATATTGTAGGTTGAAACATTGCCAGAGGAAGAAGTTAAGATGAAAGCAATGGAGGTGATGCGAATGTTTTTAGGAAAGGACATGACAATACCGGATCCAACCGGTATGATTCGGTCCACTTGGTTCTCCAACCCCTTCACACGTGGCACCTACTCGTTCGACAACCTACAAACTGCAGAGCACCCTGAAGCACGGGCATCCCTTGGGGCTCCGCTGTTGGACGTCGCAGGGATCCCGCGCGTGCTTTTCGCAGGAGAGGCAACTGACCTTACTCACTTCGCAACCGTGCACGGAGCAAGTGACTCCGGGTATAGGGAGGCCATGAGGATATTGGATACTAGAACAGTTTAATTTTTATATTCATATGTAAAACTTTGGCAGTGACAAATAATTCGATATGTAGACAGCAACTAGTTTTTTTAATTACATCAAGCTACTCTGTTCTATGTATTGATACAAGAAATACGAAAATAAAAGTTTTATTCTTTATTTAAAATTGGATATAAATAATAATTTTTACAATTTATCCACTATACCAGGTCCTGACCACTCTGGTCCATTCATTAAGTTTCATTCTTAAAAGTTCAAAAATTGAATACGAGAATAATTTTTTTTCCAGAGCAGACAAGTAAAGCTAAAAATGTCTAAGCTTACACTTCTTAAGAGACTCAAACCTTAATATTGTTTATAGTATTTTTTTTTAATTTTTAAAATTATTTAATTCAGTATTTAATTATTATTTAGTTTTTAGTGAGTAGGCATTTGTGGCGTTACATAAAAATAGAGGAAAATTATATCAACTGTAAAAGCAAGTTAATACTAATTAAGAGTTTAAAAATAATATAAAATAATTTTCCAAGGTTTTAAAATTAAACAAGGAACGCCACCAGACTCTCAATTTCGACTCGCTGCGATCGCGAAATCTTGGGTGCCGTTTGCATGTTGAGCGGAGCGAGCCAAGCCGAAGGCTTCGTCTTGGGGTGGGGAAAAAAAAATTAACAGGGGGACAGTACAATTCGATTAAAAAAATTCGGCACGCGCATCCACAATGAGACTTCAATTTTTCGCGCAATTTTATTTACATTGAAGTCTATGGGAGTGATGTTTTTTGGACATTATTCCTTCTTAGTTTTCACAAACCGCCACACATATCAGCATGGTATGTGTGCAAAATTTGAAACCGAACCTTAAAGCCGTTTTAATGCCAACTTTGTGAAACCAATGCAAATTCTCTCCAGTAGAGCGCTCCGCTCGCTTCGGTCAATAATGAGGATTTGAAATTAGTTCGTAACACATAAACATATATCACATGAAAAAATTACAACAATAATTGTGATTTACACAAAATTAGCACAAGAAATAAAAATTAACCTTTTATCCGTAACACTAGGCTCCATACAATCGATCAAGATTAATTATATAGGTTTTTATAATAAACTGCCTTTATTTTTTATTTTTTTTTGTTTTTTGGAAAAATCCGTTACGGATACCCCGTCGGCCAATAAGGTGATGGGCGGGGGGGTGATGTAGGATTACCCGGCAGCATAGAGGACGCTGCTATTTTTAAGGCTACCCACTAAAAAACTAACGGTTGCCCTCATCGTCTTAGTGGGACGCCACGGGATCGCGTTAGCATTCACCGTGACTATAATAAACTGCCTAGTGAAGCTTAAATTTGTCAAAAAATAATTTGATAAAAAAATCATATTGCAAAAGGCTATATAAACGACGATATGACCCGGGAATCAAATGTATAATATCAAATACATAATATATCTGTTACAAAAGAAAGCATTTTATAGAATGCTTTTTGGGACAAAAGTGGAATTTTAAGAGACCCACTCTTAAGCTGATGTAAGCTTTTATCAGAAGCCTGCAAAAAATATTTTTTTTATGAAAAAAGATGCTTCCTCGTGGTGATCAGATTATGATAAAGATTTTTCGATAAAAATTTTGGATATTTGTTTCCAATGTGAAAGGTCTTTGAATGTAGGTCTTTTCAGACCAGTGGTTAAACTTCTACTTTTGTAGAATATTCAGGTCAGGCTTTCGCCAGGTTTGACGTTTGATGTCGACCTATTTCTTGTTCTCAGTATTACCTTCATTTATCCATATTTCATCTTTTTAAAATAGGGATGAAGGGATGATACTGTATTATATTTTGTATATCCCTATCTACAACCCATAGAATGATGTCGCGGTCAATTAGAAGCATTGCAGCGTTTTCTGGTCATGTACTTGAAATAAAAGACTTTTAATATTTTAAGTAACGTACTCCTTCAAAATAATGGAAGGTCTCGGTCAATGTTTACCACTTGTTTTATGCTAAATGATACGAGCTTCTCTCGTTTACACGAAGAAAAGTTTGTGACTGACCGTCCTTAATAATTTTTTTAATAAAAACCAAAATAAACAAAATAACAAAAAATAAACTCAATGAAAATGTACCAAATAACAATTGAAATAGCTTACGCACAAAAAATTAACTTATCTCAAAACTAATAAATTGGTGGACGAATGAGGTAAACAAAATGGTGTCGTTTTTAGTTTCTACCCCAAATGGGGAGTTGCCGTATTTAAAATAAATGTATTTTTACATCCAATACATAATATATATTAAAACAGTGTAAGCTGTTTCTAGATAACTTTAATATGTTATAGATCTTAATTACCTCCGTGTAGTTAATAGCTAATTGTCATAGGCCACCTCTGGACAGGCTATCGTATCACGGGTAACAGCGCCGAGTAACATGGAGGACGATCTCGTATTACCACTCGCAGACGGGACCGGGACATCCAAAATACTGCTCGACGGAATCATACCATGATCTCCATGTGTTAATCTTCAGACTTGTTAATAAGCGAGCAAAGTATCTGAATCTCGTTTCAGTATGAGAACGAATGTAAGACGTACTCGCGTTTAGAAGATATCTGGACGTCTAGAACGGTTAAAATACTGTCAGTAAGATCTCATTTGGATCAGGTTCAATCTCAATGCTCAAATTTTCGCGGAGAGGATTGTTTCAGATGTAATCATCCCTTTGCGAGGCCGGTTTGGTGATTCTTTCAACAAATGCACGATAACATACGTCCAAGCACGGCTAGAATCGTAACACGCATTCTTACCGTACCCCGTATCAACGTTAAGCCATGTCCTGTTTAATCGCCAGATCTCAATCCAATTGAACACGCATAGCATATGCTTCAAAGAAGAGCCCTGCCGAGTTTGAATACTGTGCTTACTCCATAACAACTTTTGACTTGTAAGAAAAAACATGGGCGGCCATTCCTCAAAGTGATTTTAATGAACTCATATTAAGCATATAAAATCGCTGCGATTGTTTGTTATAAATTGTTTAAATGCAGAACACCTATTATTATTTTTTTATCTTTAAAATAAAAATTTTGAAAAACATAATTTTTGCTGTTTAATTGACGACTCGAATTTGTGTTAATTTATCAAAATTTTACAAAATTGCAATTTTTCTATATTTTTACTATGAATATATAAGGATATGTGTAAATCAAAAACAAGTCCAAAAAACAATCTAAAATTTTTCAATGAATATTAAGTAAATATTGCTTGAATATTTTTTATTGCAAATATATTCACTTGATCCCTAGACACTTATGTATTAATATTATAGACGATTTGAATCTAATCGTCAAATAGAAATAAAAACTGAAAACCAGTATCGTACAAAATTACAAAATGATAGCTGGTTTCATTGTGTGCAAACTAAATATTTACGTGTGTCATTTTTGTCTCAATGAAATTCAAACTTAAGATTATTTGACTATTATAAGTCCATAAAGCGGTCACTATTAGTAACATATAAAAATATATATACAAATTTGTTTTAATATGATTCATGATGTATGATTTGGAAAAAATATACAATATTCTATCTCATCACCATGATAGTTTTTAGAAAATATTTTTATACATAATTCCTTGTTAATTTTATTTTAAAATTTATAGATGTATACCTAAATTTCGCTTATAAAAAATCTTTCATAGGTATATTAGGTTAGGTTTCATAGGTATATAGGTATATTACCAGATATCTTAGACTTTCCCTTTCTTAGATTTAAATCTACAATTAAAAGTCTACTATTTAAAAAAACTACTACAGCATTCAAGAGTACTTAGTCGATCTAGATGTGTAGAACTTGGTTTGTTGAGTCGTTTGCAGGGTTATTATGATGATGTATACACGAAACATTGTTAAATTTTATTTAAAAAGAGCAACTGTTGATTTTCTGGCCACTTCTCAGCAGAGCACACATAAATTTTTGATTACATATAAATTTTTTATACTTTGATAATTGATGATTCAAAAGTGCTTGTAAATGCCTATTGGAATAAAGATATTTTGATTTTTTTAAATTTTAATATCCAAATTCTCATCATCCATAATATAATTTAGTATAAATATTTAATTATAGGTGTCTAAACATTTTTAACAAAAAAAGCCATCGACAGTAATATTCTTAAACAGAACTGACCTACCTCTAAAAGGCCCTTAAAAACAGTGAAAAACGCTAAGGAAATGTAACATCCGCGCTCTGAATAAGTCCTAGTGATCCAGTTATCTAGGAGCAGCTTGCGGAAACTGTGAGTACTTGCCATTACTACGAGTGAAATACTCGTATGTGCTGTATTAAATATTAATTACCTGTATTTTTTTTTTAATTGGCGGCAGATATATCGATTTGACATATATCAAAAAGACTACAAGCTTCTTTCATTTCCTATTTTTAATTATATTTGATGGATTTTAATCAATTATATTTGTAAAAACTGATTTCTTTTGACTGATCGAATATAAAACTATATTTTCAAAAGTAATAAAAAAGGACCAATAAGTTTTTTGCAGCTTCTCTCAGGTTGCTATTAATTTTCCGATAATATCAAATATATATAATATTATTCATATGGTTTCTTTTTAAACCTCTAAAATAGTTTAGACAAGTAAAATAAAACAAATATAAGATAAATAATGAACAACTAAGAGATCACTGTATTCTAGAACAAGGGGTAGCATCTCGAATCAACCCTGATTTCAAGGGTTCAACACACTCACAAACAAAACAACCCTGCATACTTACCAACGCTGTCTCTTTCCAACCACCCCCATTTCTGTACCTGTCTCTGTCACTACAGTACGCAATGGCCATCGATTTTTCCCGGCACTTTCCTTTCGAACCTTGTACCGGGTGGATGTTAATATTAAAAAAAACGTACAACGTGTTGTGTATTGTGAATTTAAATATCATATTTGTGATATCATTTGGTCTTAAACAGCGCGGATATCAGTAAGTAAGATGAAAATCTTTTGACGTATATGCAAAAGTAAGATATATTTTTAAAGCATACCTTTTTTACATGTATTGTTTCTATATTATCTAATTATAGAATCATAATTTAAAAAAATGTATTTGATATATCTTTAAAAATAAAATAATTTTTTTTATCGATTTTTTTAGTGAAAGCTGATTATTTCTCAAGAATCCTAAAAATCGAATGCACTTGACATTTACTCCACTTTTTTGTTGTAGTAACTAAGAGTTAACATGTATTTAAATTCAATATCATAGGTCTTCTGTAGTCTATCGTAGCATAATGCAATAATCTAATCCTAAGTGGCTTATAACATAAATAATATATGTTACTATTTTTCTATAAAACGTCTGACATAAATGTCAATGTCAGTTTTCATTTGAAATCTGTAATTTGTGCCTCGTAAAGTAATTGCCAATTTCCGTTCCAATGCAACCAAATTGATCTTCTCATACTTGATTTCCGAATGGCATGGAAAGAGTTTTGATTACTTTTTAAATGAAAATAAGGATTTTATTGAAAAAATTAATGCATATTTGAAAACTATTTAAAAATTTAGGGGGTTTTATTGTTTTTTTAAATATATATATATTTTTTTAATTAAATACTTTTGTTACTAGAGCTATATAAAAGAATATCGAAATTATCTTATATTTCTGAAATTAATTATTAAATTAGGTGATTATCAATTAACAGCTTGTGATATAATACATTATATTAATTAAACCAAACATTTATTAATTAACAAATATTTTTTTAAGATATTTGTTATTGTTATAAAGGGTATGGTATTAATTACTCAAGGTAATAGTTTTATAAATTTCTCATTTTTATCTCAAAGCTACATGCTACCAATATTCTATTTAAAAAAAAAATTGAAGCCTAAACATTTTTGGTGCAATTTTGGTGCATTATGCAAGTCATGGAGCTTCGTACCAGTCTGCCCCTGCACAGGCTCACACATTTGGCTCTCTACGTCTGTAAGGGCAGAAACAGTTTCGTTTTGCTCCTGTTTCCAGCTGTAATAGTTTCATTGTTATCTTGAAGCCAACAAACCTTGACATGAATCCACATGACTTTAAAAATGTAACTTACAAACACTTCAAACAATGCCTTGTTTACATCACACACTCGCTTCCAGGAGAGTGCTGAAAATTACGTGAATGGCTTAATTATACGCGAACTTTTAAACTTTTTTAATTGCTAGGGCTGTCATGTTTATATTTTTATATTTTAGACTTAGATTATTTATGTTTAAAGTCTAAAAAACAGTAAATGAATTAAAATTCGTAAAATTTGATAATGTTTTTCTAATAATATATGATTATAATTCTTTCGATAAAATATAATATTTCTGTTCAAATACAGAATAATAGGTAACAACCCTACCACATGAATGCCTATTTTCTTCGCCCCCTTTCCTTATGGGAATGCTCTTTTGATGTGCGTTTTAAGAGCAAAGGCAAGCATTTTGCCTCTTAACCAACACCGTGCTTAATACAAGTTTGTATCACTGCATTTCTTTCTCTAATGAATGTTACAATAACATTATATATGTTTAATAAATAACAATGACATAGAGAATGCATATTTATTAAGGCGATTAGAAACACGATAACCTATGTAGTAAAGCGAACAGGTTGAATTTCTAAAAGTCGTAAGTTCAATTCTTACTCCATTAATATTGACAGCTTATTTTAATGAAATATACAAACAGGGTGAAAATCAAGGAATTTTAGGTTTAAAGACATAATTTGTACATCACTTGCATAAGAATATAATTAATATGAAAATATATTACAATCATAAATTGAAGTAAAATAACTGAAACAAATTAAAACTAGAACAAATAAAAATTAAAGTAAAATAACTAAAACAAATGAATATATATATTGATATTATATGTTCACAGATTTTTTGTTTTTATTAGATAGATATATACTTTAATGAACTTAATTTCAGATCAAAAATAATAATAATTAAATTCTAAATATTAGGAGTACAGTTTTGTAAAAAAAGGTCTCAATTATTGTTAATGTAAATGTTTTAAAAAAGAAACGTAATTTTCAAACTATTGTCTTTAAAATAGACCTTGGCCACATTAATACAGACAGCACGGCTTACTATGAAAAATACGAGGGAACAACACGTGTGTAGAATAAATCTGAAACTGGAAGTGTTAGAAAGTGCATATTTTTTTTGTAGTCTAACTCTTACTGCTTTTATATCTATAGGATATATATACTTATATATCTACACCCTTGTGTTATACTCGTGAAGGGGTGCTGCTTGCGGTGGCAGCTTGTTTTGCAGGTCGATTTTGCAATATCAGTTACAGAAACATTGGGACTTCACGTCGGATTGATAGCATTGGTTCTAGTTGTTTTCCAATTTTTTAGTAATTTTTTTTACGTTTACGAAACAGTGATCATAAAAAAATATCCGGCTGAGTTTGTTGTTTGGTTCTTCTCAAACCATGGCGCGTTTGGCTTTAAGTTAAAGAGTGTCTATAGAAAGGCTTATTTCGACAAAGAATGGTGTCAAAATAGGCCCTTTTTTCACTGTCATTTGACTTAAGAAATAAAATAATAGTAATAATATATATAGAATAGTTAAAAAAGAGTAATAATATAAATAGTATATATAAGAGTAATAATATAAGTAGTATATATTTCTTTCAGTTTTTTGTCATGACGTAAACGTGAAATGGATGGTATACAGATGGAGCCTATTGGCAAGTACAAGGCCGATCGCAACGGATCCGCGAAAGGTACATTCTGTTTATTCCTTTTTTGTTTTAAGGTTTTATTGTGAGTATATTATAATATATTGAGATAATCTTACCAGTACCGTAATAGTAATAGTTTCTTAAAGTATTACAATAATGATTTTTATTGCAAAAGATGACAAAAATATATTTTTAGTTATTTTAAATATAAACAATGTAAAATAAAGTCTTATTTTTATAAATATATATAAAATCGAGTAATAGGTATACATTAAATTAAAGAAGTAAAAGATAATAATAATTTTTATTATTTAGCGGCCGCCTGGCGAAACATGGTAGATCAAGATCTTGACGACGTTGCATTTCTAGCTGGTAAGTAGTTAGAGGATTAAATGGCGTTAATTATATGTAATTATTCGGCTGCAGATTTCCAGGTGCAGTTTTCCTTTACCTCTCCACTTTAATACTAGGTATCAATCCTTGAACCTGTCAACTCAATGAAATATTTTGTTTGTACCAATCCAATCCAATCTAAAGTTATCATAAATATTAATGTACGATAAATTTTCGAAGGGTATTGAAGGGAATTTTGCTGTACCTACGCAAGATATGCATATGTATAGGTTCATATATTTTTAGGGCAAGAAAAGTAGAGTATCTTACCCCGTACTTATGTACGCTCACTCGTAGACTGCTTGATTAAAGTGTTCTTATGTCTCGCCTTGATATCAGAAAGCACTATGAAGCCTGTCTCTGACATTGATGTAAGATGGCGTCATCGAATGCATCAAGTTCACTTTCATGTTAGAAATTTCCTATTGATTAGGGAAGTTTTATTGTGAAAAAATGTAGGTTTTAATTTTATTTCATATTTAATATCATGAAATGTACATTTTTAACAAAATTATTAGATTAGCGTTCGCTTGATTTTAGACGATATTTTGTTATAGAAAATTTATTATACGTACGTGATTATTAGTAAAGAAAATATTAATAATCTGTCAAATCCCTTGCTACCCTTTCTGATTTCGTGATATTTAAAAACAACCCTTGAGAGTGCTGTTCAAATAATTAGTTTAATTTTAATCTTACTCCCTAAAAACGGCTGTTAATAATGTCTTATTACAAAACGGTATATTGTATACATAATATATACATATATATATCTTTGTAACACAAATTGTGATCATATTCGTTTTGCCATCAAAACATACCATATTGTAAATATTTAGTGTCATAAGTTAATAATGATCCTTTTTTTTTTTTTTTTTTGTTCGTTGGAAAAATCCGTTACGGATACCCCGTCGGCCAAGAAGGTGATGGCCGGGGGGTTATGTGGGACTACTCGGCAGCATAGAGGACGCTGCCATTTTTAAGGCTACCCACTAAAAAACCAACGGTTGCCCTCATCGCCATAGTGGGACGTCACGGGATCGCGTTAACACTCACCGTGACGCCCCGGAAGTTAATAATGATCCTGACAACTCTACATATATATATATGTCTGTCGTTTTAGACACGGACAAAGCAAGAGAAGCAAGAGAGTTAGGAGATGCTCCAGTTGCAGTTTGCTCACAAAGACGTGCTCTCTGCCTCGCCGCGTTGGTTCTGTCAGCAATGTTCGCGACCGCACTGCTTGTTGTGTATGCAACCCCACAACCTGGTGAGTGGTTTGGGTCAATTGTTAGACGAGTTTCGGACATTATTGGGTCACTAATGATCTTCGTGGGTCATTTTGGTACACTTTTGGGTCAATCTTCTTATAAAATTATGGGTATAATTAAAATTTACAGTCTTTTTTTCTGTACAAAAACATTAAAATTGCATTATGCGATATTCAATTCTTCAATTTAGTTTTTAATAAGACAATTGAAGTATCAATACTGTGCTTTCATAATAATTCTATGTTTTTATAATATATAACAAAGAATTACAGTTTTATTTATTATTAAAGGTCGTAAGTCTACTAAATAATAAATTCAAGAAATCAATTGACAAGGTGTGCATTACTTATCTATCATGAGGTCATAATGAAGCATTTTAATAATAATTTAGTTTCGATTTATTAAATTAATTACATTAATACAATTTACGAAATATTTAGTGAGTTCTGTCCTAAATTAAATATTAATGTATTGTAATAGCATATAAATATTAAAAAATATTAATTTAAGTAAAATGCGTACATAAAGACAAATGGAAGCCAAGGGTATTGGGTTTAATGTTGTAATTTTACTTTATGAATTGAATGTAGTTTACATTAAATTTATTAAATAACATTGTATTTATTGATCATCTCAAATATATATATATATATATATATATATATATATATATATATATATATGTATATACTGTTTGTAGTTATTATATAACGTGGTTCTGTTTAGAATGTCCGTGCGCGGGTGAGGTGGAACTTCTTCCTGGAATTGTTCAGACAGAATCTGAAGAGAATACTACAACTACTACAAAGTAGGTTTAATTTATGTTAAATAATATAAAGTTCCAAAGATTTTATAGAGGTATTGTAGGTTTTTTCGTTTAGTCCAGTATTTCATTTGAACTAAATGATTTTTTTAAGATCTCTTTACACTATTTTATTTACCTTGTCAGTATTTAAAAATAATCTTTCTTTTTTAAATATTTACACGTAGCACAATATTTGTATTTTTAAGGGAAAGAATAGCTAGCAACGGCATGGTGTTTCCATGGCGAGGAGCGCGATTACCCACGTTCTTGATACCGAAGCATTATAATCTGTGGTTGCACCCGAATTTGACGACGGGAGAGCTAAGAGGTAATTTGACGTACATTGTTTATCTTATTAAAATCTGTTTTTATCTAATTCCTAAACAGGTATAATATTTTTAATTTTTGCCCAAATTAAACAAGAAGGTTGATTTAAATAATCAACCTATTTGTTATCGCTGTAACATTTAAAATAAAGAGTTATTTAATTTATAAACATACTATATAAATAAGAAAGTAGTAAATAGAAACAACATTTCATAACCTGAACCTCGTATGTACAATTACGTTTCTAGAATATATATATAAAAAATTCAAGTCAATTTATTCACTACTTTAGTCACAAAGACCTCTATATTTTTTTCAAAATTCAATACATGCTATAGTTACATATAACGAATTTTGGGAGTAATCCGGGTAATGTGCAGAGAACCAATGCGCCAAGCTATATAGATTTCAAATAAAACTATTTTTTACGGATTAAAACTTGTGTACAATTTGGTTACATTTTTATTGTAACCCAACGATTCAAATGCAGCATTCGTGTTCACGGTTAGACGAGATGTAAGCGTGTGTGTGTGTGTATTTTTATCAGCGAGTTTTAATCCGTAAAAAATAATTTTATTTTCAAATGTGTACTCGTGAAAATCTAATAAAATACTATATAGATTTCTTTAAGTTTAAGGATTTATTTTGTTAGGTGTTTTAACTTTTATTTTTACTGCTAAATGGGTTCACGTTTGACTAAATTCTGCCTGATTCTAATCATGAATACAGTCTACGATGTGGCACGCTTACATAGTTAAAACCTATTTACTCTGGATTTGAAAATTAGACTGTAAATATCACGGAACACCGAATATGGCAGAGAGTTCCAATGGTTGTTTGATGATTGAAAGGAGCTGAGGGTATCAGGTTGTATAGCTCTGTTGTACTCTCTCTTAAATGTATGCGATGAATAAGACCGACAAATTACACACACACACAAAATTAGTTTAATATATTATTGTTTTTTCCAGGAGAAGTATCGATAGACTTCAAAGTGGACAGAGATACTACATTCGTTGTTCTTAATATAAAAGACATGAACGTGACTGAGCGTGCGTTGTTTAAGGCGGGAGGGTCACTTGGACCCAAAGTGGCCAAGAGTTTGGACTATCCACCTGCGGATCAGACATACATAGAGTTTAAGGTATTTTTGGGTCATTGTGTATCGGACATTGGTGTAGTGGTTGTAGATCCTGATTTCTGCACTAAAGAATGTGGGTTCGATTCCCACCCGGACAATTATTATTGTTTCACAAATTGTTGTTTAGAGACTGAGTGCCGGAAAACCCTACACAAAAGTAACTTATTCTGTAATGTGTCATGTTTCTATTTGTAAATGAGATTTTTATAGTCAAATCATTCAAATGTTTGAAGTAAGTAAGTAAGAAAGTAAATAAAGTAATACATTAGTATTACTCAAAATAGTTTTTTATTATTTTAGGAGAAACTCCGTCGCAAATACAACTACACGTTAAGTCTACGCTTTATAACAAAATTAGATCGCAGCGACCATCAACGAGGGTTTTTCATAGCAGGAACTCATCGACAGTGAGTTCATATTAAGCTATTATTAAATATTTAATTTTACGTCAGTAATTATCAAAATGAACGAATGAATGAATGAAGATGAATGAATTTAATTTCAATATTATTAATTGGATAAAAAATTATCGAAATACGAATGATTATTTCATATAATTGTATAAAAAAAAGTCTTATATTAGCATTAAATAACACAAAATTAAACGACGAGAATTTCAATTGAAAATAAAATTAATATAAATAAGTATCAAAAAATCATCACAAAATTCGCTTACAGAATGCCTATTAACAAACTAGAAAAATATTACTAAATTAACCTATTTTTACGATTAAACTCGCGTATAATTTGGTTACATTTTAATTTTAATCCGATATTTCGAATGCTTTGTAGCAATCGTGTTCACGGGTAGGCGAGATGTAAGTGTCTTTGACACTTATACTTACAAATAGTTTTATTTCAAATATGTACTCGTGACAATCAAAGAAAATAGTAAAATAACCTAATTTTCAAAATATTTCCGTTGTCTAATTTGTTACTTATAATTAATAAATAATAAAACACTGAAAGAACGAAATAATGAAATTATAAAATAACTAATTATATATTTCAGTCGTTGTGCGATATCCAGATTCTGGTTGACTCACGCTCGGTCAGCCTTCCCATGTCTTGATGAACCACACCTCAGAGCGACCTTCAAACTTACTATTGTGAGGGATCGGTAGGTAAACTTATTGACCTTAATAGAGGTCTGTATTATTAAGTTTTGTTTCACTCAGCTCTTTACCGGTAAAGCAGCAATTTTGTGTGTCACTGACCGCGGTTCCAGACGGTTCCAGATAGAACTTTGCAATTTTGGATGTATAAAGAGCTATAGGTCCCATAATTTGGTAAACATTGTCACATAGGATTAGCTTGAAAATCAGAACGTTCTATTGCACCCTTCAGTGTTGTTCACGTATGTTGAAAAATAGTATGTTATATCTTAAAGTCACTCTAGCCTGTGATCCTTTATTGGTTCTGTATCGCTCAGCTCTGTGTATTAATAATGTAACAATAAGTAAGACTATTGTTTTCTTCAGGTTTCATGTGTCTCTTACGAACATGCCCATAGTAGCGACAGAAGAAGCTGGCTTCTATTTAGGACATAGATTGGTATGTATACTGTGGTTATGTCCTAATATAAAATATATAGCTATATATGAAATTTGCAAAACTATATGTCTGTATTTGTATATCTGAAACCACACTTTTTATTATACATATACTTACAATATAAAAGATATTCTAATTACAATTTATATAGATAAATGCATTATTTTAAAAAAATACCTATACATCGAATCTAGAAAGCAATCTTGTGGTATCTCGAAAAAAACTTCACACCAGAGCCAAACAATTATAAAATTTGAAAATTTACAGAAAAATCAACAGCTTATCTATATATTCAAAAGATTTTTGTACAAAATTTAAATGCGTATCATTCGATGCAATATTGTTTTGTGATTCGAATAATGAATATTCGCATTTTTTGAGTTAAGACAAGATTAATTTCTGGCGACAATATAAAGTTTCAATAAGTTTTTAATACATTCGTTACATATATGTCTGAGACGATACACTACTATTCTTACAATACAAAATAGCATATATAGATAAATGCATATTTTTAGTAAAATACCTAGCAATAACTTATTTCTCTTATTTCAGTTACAAGATGAATTCGCAGTATCACCCCCCATGTCTCCCCACATGATGGCTCTGGCGGTGTGTCGCTTGCAGCGGCGGGCGGCGCCCCCCGTCACCCCCGCCCCTGACTCACATCGACCTCCCGCAACCCCCGACCCACATCTGGCCCCCGCAACCTCTGACCCCACAGAGATGGAACAAGTGACCCCCGAAATCAGCCTGTACAGTGACCAACAAGTCATATTGGATGAGTCTGGGTTAGTTCTGAATCTAGTAACTACAGAGTGTATAGTTTAATTATAACATTATTATTATAAATATTAAATATTATTAATTAAATATATTAGCAAATTTATTATCTATAATAAATAATTTTGATCATTTATATCAAATTAGAAAAAACTAAATCTTGCTTATTTTACTTAAAAAAAATTGAAATAATATAATTTTATATTTGTGTAAATTATAATTTTCAGACCGTTATTGGAATGGGTGCAGAAAACATTACAGCTCTTCGCATTCGAGCTTAATACCTCTTACCCCCTTCCTAAATTTGGTGAGTTTAGAAGTAAATTATATATAAAGTAACTAGGAGCGCGACTCAGACCTCAATTTTGATTTTCATATTGAGCGAAGCGAGGTGCAAACAGCACCGAAGTTGCATTTACAAAACGTCGATGCATTCTGTCCTCAACTATTTTTTTTTTATTTCAATTTTACCATTAATGTCTATGGGATTTTAGTTTTTCCGTGATTATTCCTCAACGATATTTGAAAATTTTTTTAAAACCACCACCAGATATGTCTATCAGAGTGCAAAATTTGGAAATTTTCGGATACATCGTTTTTAATTGATCCTTGCACAAAGAATGCCGAAAAGTCTCGCATAGAGAGCTTCGCTCAACAATAATAATAAGCCATCTGTCATCAATTAAAATAAATTAATTTTGATATGTATAGACGATATTATTCCAACAGATATTGTGGTGGTAGAAGGCGGCAGTCAGTACTCCGAGGGCTGGGGTCTCATTACTCTGTCGCCGTCACTGTTGAGTGATACGAAGGTCATCGCGAGGCTGTTGGCTCAACAGGTGACTTGCTAGTGTAACAAAAAATGACATAAAATAACCCACATAACTTTAAGAGTATTTCTATTTTAGAGGGAATTTAGAAAATAAAAGGATATAAAAATACTCCCACTATATAAAATGTTAGTAAACATATATATCATATAAAGACCCAATTATATGTTACTAATTAATTACAAGTTACTCAAAATCAAATTATATTGTATTTTTTTTTTTAATTATGTAATGGCATTTCTGGTACTTAGTGGTTCGGAGGCCTGGTATCCCCGCGCTGGTGGAGTTCTCAGTGGCTGCTCGAGGCCCTCACCTCGGTGTTAGGTGAGAAGGCCCCCTCTCTTGGGGGCCTCGCTGAACGACAACAAGACGCTTTGCTGCTTGATCATGTACTACCGGCTTTGAGGTTGGTTACTGAAGAAATTATTTTTTAAATAATTTAAGTTTTCAAAGATAATTTTAATACAATTAAATTAAATAATATATTTTTATTTACTGTGGCATTGTTTTTAAAAAGAAGAAGAAACGAAATGTGTTTATCAGAGAGTCAATTAATTAATTATCTACCTCCAACGTTTCCTTAGTTTGCGGACATGCCCGCGGGCACTTACATCTCGTCTACCCGTGAACACGATGGCTGCAAAGCATTCGAAACGTCGGGTTAAAATTAAAATTTAACCAAATTACACGCGAGTTTTAATTCGTAAAAATAGTTTTATTTCAAATATGTACTCGTGAAAATCTAAGAAAATACAATTGTAATATTCTTTAATTTATCGAATATTTAATTTTTAGGTTAGATTCAAGTAATTCAGTTCGAGCTGTCGCGTCTCCAAGACTTGAGAAAGCTGATATTGAGTCTGCTACTGACGAACTCTCCTTACATAAAGTAAGACATTTTTAAATATTTATATGAGTATAATAAAACTAATGAGTTCGTTTGTTTGAACTGACGTCTGTAACGTAAATTGATATTAAATTTTTATAGGATGTGTCATTTTATCACCCTTCTTACTCAGTATCACTCTTTTTGTGTAAATGCCTTAAAAACAAGTTGCCTTAAAGGAAAATATTTTTTAAAATATTTTATCAATATGACAATTTTTTTTAAGATTATTGCAAATGTAGAAAGTTTTTTTTTTTGGGATTCGATCAGAATTTTTAAAAGTTTATTTAACCGAAAAAGGTTACGGTTGGTTACTTGTTTTATATAATAAATATATAGTAATGATGAATAATATGAGCAAGCGCTTTTAGTAGCATATAAGTGTGCAAAAAAGTTTAATTTAAATTCGTAAATGCGTGCGTTTTGCGTGTAAAAATGTACAATCATCCAAATAATTATAAAAGATACTCTCAAATTATTATATAATAGAAGTTATCATCGTCTTGCTGTTATCTTAAATATTTCTTGACAAAAGATTTGCCACACGGTTTTGACCGATCTCAAAAACGTATGACAAATCTTTTGAAATCGCCTTTCCCCCAAAATCGCTGTAGTTAGAATATCCCTGAACTCTCGTATAGGTAGTATAAGATAGTGTCTACTATACAGTTGTGTGTGTGTGTGTGTGTGTGTGTGTGTGTGTGTGTGTGTGTGTGTGTGTAGGGCGCTGCCATAGTGAGTATGGCGGTGGAGGCGGCGGGCGCGGCGGCGGGTCGCGCGGCGCTGGCGAGGCTGCTGCGGGAACACCGCGCTGCTAGCGCTGATGACAAGTGAGACACTTGTATTGCTTACTGTTTTATTACTAGGGTTTAATCTTTTATCTTAAAATCAGAAACACAAATTTTCATTCATTTGTAGTTTTTCCCTCAAAACTTCTGGGGAAAATTTTGGCTTGTCATGACTGTTGTTTTTTTAGATTCAGTATAAAATTCCGCATCGATTGATATATAATTTTTTTTAAAGACATTGTTTTTTTATTCCCCAAATACTATAACGATATATAACTTATGCCTACTATAATATATATCTAATAAAACTGAATAAACTACTATAACCTGACCCGCTAACGGGCACGGTATGTCTCCGCAACTGTAAATTGACCTTGTCCCACGCGCCCTTCTTGTACGCGCAGAGACCTATGGCGCGCGCTGCAGCACGGCGGTGGCTGGTCACCCGCCCACGCGTGGGACGGCTGGTGTGAGCGACCAGGGTATCCACTACTGTGCGCCACACACAGGGACAAGGATGTAGTGCTAAGACAAGAGAGGTGCGCTTATATTTGTTAATTACAATAATCTTTACTAGAGGATCCCGCAATGGTTTTATGGCGCAGAAATAAATCTTATACAAATTGCAGCTTCCTCTATCCGATCCTATTTTAAATCTAAACTATTCGGGGTATTTTTTTATTAGGTTCATAATGTCTGCACCTCCCCCCGACAAGTCTCCAGTGACGCTGAGTCACCTCCTAACTCTCGAGCTGAGGATGGAACTCGAGGAGTTGTTCTATGAACCTGGTATGTAATCCAAAGAAGTGAATTTAGTTTTAAAATAGTTATACAAAAACCATCACCGTTAAATGCAATTGAAGATTATTTAATATTTTTTGTGAAATAATTTATTTTACATCTAAGATAACTTCACGGAAATGGTTGAAGAAGACGTAAATGCGACTTCAACAACTCCAGCTCCCACAACCACCACAACCAAGAAACCCACATCTAAACCCACTAAAGCACCGCCAGCCCCGAAGTGGGTTATCCCAGTCACATTTTCCGTTGGACCTCTCATCGAGGAAGAGGAAATGGAGAATATCACAAAACTTTGGAAGAATGCCACTGAGAATATACAGAATGGAACTTGGTAAAATATTTTTTTTTTCAAATTTAGATTATGAAATATATATTTATTTATTAATGTTTGTCATTTTATTGACATAGTTTCTCCGTGGTAAGGAAGAGCATCTTTTACACGTTTTACATTCTAGTCAGGCCAGACTACAGGTCATGTATCATATAATTTATTAAATCTTAAATTTTTCTTTAATTTTATGACATATGAGACTTATTTCAATGATTATTATAAGCATTAAATATACGAATATGTAATTCTTTTCCTATCAGAAATGATGGCATTAATGTATATATGTTTTTTTTCAGGTACGACATAGTGAACGACACTAAACGTGGTTCAAAATGGTCTGAAAATGTCACTTACTTGATGTGGATGAACGATACAGAAAGTAAGTCACAAAATAAATAAAAAAATATATAAAATATATTTTGCAAAAGATTACTTAAATTTGGACAAGAATAATATATTTAGCAATGTAATAAATTTGAAGGGTTTTTGTAATTTTTCTGATCTTTGTAAATATATAACATCACAATATAAAGTATTTTAGACTATTGTAGATAAATGCGCTCAAGATTAAATTCTTAGTTATGAATTAATATGTCGAGCAAGTTAATATATTATGAAAGTAAAAGATTGTGTTTTTATTATAATTTATATTTAATAATACAAACTGAGAACACAAATAAGCGATAGTTACATTTTAAAGTTATAAGAGTTTTCTGATAACAAAAATTATTATAACTTAATTGCCAGTTACATATTTAGTTACTTTTATAGAATTTTCCTGATACCTCGAAATATTTACATAAATAAAAAAGAATGTTAAAAAATTAATTATATTTAAAATGATAAATATTTGAATTTTTTGCGTTCAGTGGTAATACCAGAGCTGGGAAAACACAAGTGGGTAAGATACAACGTGGGGGCGCGTGGGTTGTACAGAGTAGCACCACAGGACAGACATTCAGACGAGGTAATTATAAAGATAGGAAAAGACTAAACAGTTCCGTACCGCTTTTTTCTCTCTGTTTTCGGATATTTATCTTTATATATGTATTAGAGATTGTTTTATATTAATTATGCTATTGTGTTATCTTTACCGGTCAACTCGATAAAATTTTGTCCGCTATCTCCTTATACACCGTTCAAGCTATAATAACCAAATTTGGACCACTTGATTATCACATGGCTTCCTTTCTAAATATAGGTTTTGAAAAAAATTGTAATTGTACATTAAGAGTAATTTGCATTAATCTTATTTTTAGTTTAAACTTTCTATTACCCTCGTAGATGGTAAATTCTTATTGTGACTGACATATTCGTATGTCTCATTTTTGTCAATGGTGAACATTGGGAAAATTGTATCAAGCTAAAGTTTTCGTATTTTTCGTTATTTCTCTCATTGTAGAGAGTTTCGCTCAGCTTCTCCTAATTTCACCCTGTCTGCCCTAGTTTTATACATACCGTACTTAGTTTTATACATATCTCAACGTTTTCCTTATTCATAAACGAAATTATTAATTGAAATACGATATATTTATCAATAGGTTACTGGCTGAAGCCAAAATTGGTTCAAGATCGATTACAAATTTCGCACATTACACAAATTACAAAATTTGGATTTGGTGCTAGTTTAATTTATAAAATCTGAATCAGTAAATGCGATGCAAGTAATAGTATTGTTCGCGTTATCTAAATGTAAAATAACATCAACGTGTTGTTTTTTTATCCAAACACAAGAAAGAGATGTACTTGGGATATCAAAGGGAGAGCATGGATAGGAAGGGACTCAAAGGTCACAGGTTTGTGTCCTGTTCGGGTTGATAACATTTTAATTCTATAGAAATTTCTATTAACAAACATTTAGAATTCAGGATGGGAATTTTCCACCTTGTCTTCGTAACCAAATCGATATATCCAGATCCAATGAATGAAGATGAGACTGATTGCCATGGATTTTACTCTCACTTTAAATAACGGCTGCTCATCAACGTCTTCCTATGAGATACTTCAGACGATCACTCCTTTTTCTTTTGTATTTTTGCTAGATTAAAAACATTTTTTTAGTTGTCCTGCTTTGAAATTAAACTTCGCTGCGTCTATGCCAAGTGTAACTCCTGAATTGATCAACTGATTAGGATTTTGTTTTTTTAACTGAATTTTATTGAGGATAGTTTTAGCGATGTTTCAAGTATATCTGTTTAAAAACTGTTAGATAATTTCTAAAGTATAAAAGGATAAAATTGGTATATATAATGTATAACATGTAAGCTGTATTAACCCCGCTGACAGTCGTGGGAGGCAGCAGCTCGTCGCGCAGCGGCACTGTACTCGAGCGGCGCGCCCGCGGAGCGAGCACTGCTACTGGACGACGCCTTTGTACTCAGTAGGGCCAGGAGGCTGCCCGCCAGCAGGGCAATAGCAGCCGCAGGTGAGGGGGAGCCGAGATAGGAAATATGAGAAATATATTTTATCATATGAGTTTAATTTGTGAATGAAATCGGAGAATCAACTATATAACTAAGATATAATTTTATCATATATTGACAAGGAAACTTGTAGTGGGAAATGTATATACTGATGATGTAGATTTATTCATTTCTTTAAAACATATGCACCCTTTCACAAACAAAATATTCCACAATTATGTGTTTCCAGCTCATCTCTCAACAGAGCGTCATTGGGCAGTGTGGCGAGTGGTGGTATCACACTTGTCGTGGTGGAGAGAACTCCTCCAAGTATCGGCATCAGCTCCCTATTTGTTGGAACTTCTTAGTTCACTACCACCACGACTGCCCCTGTACACAGCACAGGACCTACTAGATCCTACCATCAGCGAAGATCAGCTGTAAGTTTTCATCACTCAGCTTTCATCAGAAGTGTTCTAGCCGAGTCGACGAAGTTTTTTAAAATTTTTGAAACTGTATTATATGTTTCTTTCTTTCTTAATACTTCTACGAATTTCTTTTATAACGTTCACGCATTCTTGAACGTTTAGAGAAGAAAATTTTGCAAACTTTTGTCAAAAATACCAAAATACTTGTAAACAAATTTTTAGGGTTACGTTTATTTAGTTTTAGTTATCTCGTTTATAGATCATTTATTCAGTAGAAGTCTATTTTACTAAAAATTGCAAATTACTAATTTTTAATAGTGACACCGTCCACAAAGAAGAAAAAAGTTTTAGTTTAATGTGTTTATAATAGCATATTCTTATTTCTAATGTCAGAATTTTAGTTTTATTTTTTTAATTTTTCACAAATTTTCATCCATTTATAAAAAAAAACTTTTCTCTTTTATTACTCTGAAATTAAATATTTTTAAAACGTCAGATTTTTCAATACAGTTTTATCATCGGTCTTCTCCTTTTCGTTAAAAAGTATGTATGTATAAGCAAGTTGAATAGTCAGCTCATAACCCGTGCAGGTGGCTCAGCGGCGCACTCCTGACTGCTGGCGTGGAGTGGGGCAGCGAGAACGTCACAGAACAAGCTTTGGCGCTTTTCGATGCCTGGAACAACGAGAATGAGACCATACCAGAGATTTATCAGGAGGTAAGGATTCCTACCATTTATTTAGTAAATAACTGTTGAAACTACTTCATCTTTCGTCTATCATTACAAAATGTATACCAACTCTTAAACAAAATCTAATAAAAGTGTAATTATTCTTGCACAAGTTTTTAGCCTAAATATTAGCACGTGAGGCGCAGTGAGAGAGGGAAAGAGAGACAGAGAGATACCAGTGGTTCTCAAACTTGTTTAATCAATTATCTAGTTTGATAATTACTTATGTTCTATATTTATATCTTTTATCCTTTTCCTCGGTTACAACTTATATTCTTACAAATATCCCTGTAAATACAAAACTTTGTATGTTCATAAAAATTGCTTGATCCCGCAATGACATAGAAAAAAGTGTCCGTCTCTCAGTTCGGTATTTAATATTTTGAAATGTTTTGGAATCGTTATTTGTAATCACGTTTCAAATTGACGATTCAAAAAGTTTGTATAAATATTGGCAACAAAGATTTCGCATAAATTAGGCAAACAGTTAAGTTGAAACTGGAAATAATTAAATAACTTGTACAGGTCTATCAAGTATATAATATTATTTTAGTGTGAAGTGATGTACCTGTTGCGCAAGTCGGTATTTTTGATTACCAAAAACTTTATCTCTATCAGAAGTCAGGATGAACCTGATGATACTTTATTTAAAGTAAATTAAAACATTTTTCCAGATTTTATTGTTGCTTTGACGAAACGACTGAAAGTTATGTTATATATATGCGAAAGTTAGAGTTTAGGTAACTAAGTGTAAATTTTATTTTACAATATAACTAAAAAATAGCAATCTTCCTATAATATTCGCAACCTTAAATTACTTAAATTTACTTTTAAATCTCATTAGGATTTGATTAACGGTTTTAGAGCGAGAGCGTTCTATTACTCAGGCGTATTTCTCATAAAACATATATTTGCCTGTATGATATACATATGCTGTTTAATATTAATATTAAATATATCCCTCACAACAAGAGTAATTAATACTTAGTTTATTATTGTTATAAAACGAAGGTTGAGTGCTGAGCGCAATGTTATAAAAATAACAACAAAACAAACGGAAATAAAATAAATGAAGGCAAATAATTCACAATAACAATTATTCCGTGCTTATTCTGTGTTGCCCGGATGTCTCTGTTTGATTTCACTGGTTACAAAAACGGAAAATTGTTACATATCAGTGATATTAACTCCCTCAGGCAGCCTTCACGGCGGGTGTCAGAGCGCACGGCTCGACCGCATGGTCGTCGTGCTGGCGCGCGCTGCTCGCCTCTCACAGCGCACCGCGTCCGCTGCACTCGCACAGGGCGCTGCTGGCCGCGCTCACCGCCGCCGACGACGACTGGCTCACTTACCGGTTAGACACTCACGGACTCACTCACTCATAGACAATGAACTTCGTTGTTTCCAGATCGATACGACATGGGTACCTTCAAAAAAGGCGGATGCTCTTACCTCCAAGGCCGGCGACGCTCTTGTGTGTGTTCGAATGTTGCAAGAGTTCGTGGGCGGCGGTGGTCACACTTGACCTGTGACCCACACGCTCGTTTGGCCTCCTTTGTCATATAAAAAAAAGATACTACTTTCACACTTCCAATCACTGATTCACTCACACAACTGAGAAATTGGAAGTACATCGAAAATAACATATAAGACAAATAATAATTTAAAATGATAAATTAATTGCCATTGCCAGGTCCATAATCTTTCAGATCGAGTCAAGTCTTTGTCTATATATTAATTTCACATTTATTAATCGAGTAGAGGTGTCAATATATTAAATAAGAACAAAGCCTTGGCTAATATTTGAAGTTTATTTCTAATATACATTGACTGTTTTTATAAAAAAATATATTTTTTTTAAAGAAAAATAACATGTGATATATTGTGGGTTATAAAGATTTGCCTACACGGTGATGTCGAGCGAGGCACAGCGCGGTCGAGACTGGAACACGTGGGTGACAATCTTATGCGAGGGACTCTGTAGGTATGTCTTACTACTTGAACATTGTTATGTAAATATAAATCTTCTATTAAAAATGTCTTCTGCAGCGTTAGGTTAGCTGGCTATTTGACTTTTTTTCATTCATCTTCGTTATACATAACACATCAGTGTCATATCAGTCATAAGATATTATCTACAATTTACATCACACTTAGGTAATATTTCACATGTAATATGTGACATATTGACAATGACTTTTGTGATATGTATACCTAGCTTATGTAATTTTTATATACAGGTAATTAAAGTGCGAAGGAACAATTTCTTATATTTGTTGTACGAACATACATTTTGCCAATTTTAGATGTAATATATTCCTAGCTTTAGTTTGACTTTGAAATTTCATTCTGTTTTATGTCATATTGAGATCACTGTAGTACTAGTCAAATTTCAGTCATATAGGACCCATTTTTACCTAAGCTCCATGTGTCCACTAGATGGCGCGGCGCGGCGGGTGTGTGGCGCGTACTGGCGGCGCCGCTACCCCCCGCCGCGCTGCGAGCAGCTGCGCGCTGCCTGCACCAGCCAGGGGACTACTACAGGGTAACACTCACTCGTACACACATAATCGTATCACTCACTCGCGCCCCTCACTGGTACACACTCACTGATTCACACTCTTATCTCTCACTCGTACATACTACTCTTACATATTTATTCGTACACACTCGTATACACTCAATCGTATATAGTCATTCATTTGGTGCTTTAGCGTTTACTACGAACTTAATATACCATTGTATTACGTGAAACATCGTCTTGCTAATCAAATTGAGTCTTGATCTAAAGACTTTGCCTTCAGCTTTGATACTTTTTGTGCTTTAGAGTAAATTTTCTTTTTATTCTGCCAAGTTCAAGGAACTGTTCGGAGATCAGAAAGGAGCGTCATCAGCTCTAGATGTGATAGCTCTTAACACGGCGTGGGTGTCTCAAGCTGACGCCGACTTGCTGGCGTACTTCAACTCCGTCAAACAGAACGAATGATTAAAAATAAAGATTAGACCATTGAAATCGATTTTATTCTCACTTTTGAGAGGATTGATGGTGATAGAGATTGCTTTGATGGTGTTTAAAAGTGAATATCAGTTGGTTTTGGGGTACTTCATTCTGTTTTATATGGGATTTCTAGTATTTGGTCTACAAGCTTTCTCGGAAGAGTGATGGAGTTGCTTTGGAATGTGTTTTGGTATTTTTAATCACATGTTATAGACTGTAGACTGTCGGTGATGTTACAGTAAAGTAAATTGATGATTTCAATATTATTTGATTAATTGAATTTTTAGTATTGATAAAAATTTTAAACATCACCTGTAGCGAAATTGTAGACGCTCGTTTCAAAAATATAGTTGTAAGTGAAAATACCGCGATACTTTATGTCACATTCATACATATGTCATTCTATTCGAATTCCTAAATGTCATTTGTTTGACATTTCCAACATCGGAAGTTTTTGTATTAATGTTAATAATGTTAGTTTGTAATTAGTAATGTATTTCTAGTATATATTTTAAATAAGTTCTTAGTTTTATTAGTCTCTGCCGATCAAATAGTAACTTGAGATTACCATAATATATGAGAACTACTCAAGAACCAAATTGGTGAAATCACTTCTGCCTATTTACTAGATTTAAAAATATGCCTTTCAAAAATATTAAAATATAAAAATCATATTTAAATTTATTTTTATTTAAATAAAATAAAAATAAATAAAAATATAAAATCATAATGTTCATACTGGTATTATACATTTATAATATTTTTTCCATTTTTTATTAAAATAATTGTGACAAATCAAACTTGGGAATTAATTGAGAAATATAAAATTTTCCCTATGACATATTTACGTACTAAAACTGCTTCAGCTAATTTTATAACATGGAAAAACATTCGAAGTAATAATCTATAAAATATCAAGTATTGGATCAATACAAAATTTATATATTATCTTTTGTTTTGAAGTTTTAAAACAATTATGATTTGTTTGATTTAAGACGCTTTACAGATGGTGACAACATATATGTACCATTATTTTATAAGCTGATGCCTTCGTAGTTTTTAATAAGTATAGCCATAAAACACGGATAAAGTGAAGCTTACACTTAAATAAAAGATTCATGTTAAAATCCTAATCATAGACTATTCTACTGTCACCCCAAATTTTAAGTGACAGCTCCACTTTATCAGATTTCAATATTAATAGCATTAAAGAACACTTGTTATCTAACATTATTATCCACAGTTATTCATGCACTCATATAGAAATATAAATGTTTATATTAGATACATATCAGCGTATTGAAAACTCTTGCCAACTTTGCTGTTGTTTTATTTGATAGCTAGTATTCTTAGATCTTTAAAGTTACTGTATTCCATGTCTTGTATTAATATATTGTAATTATAGTCAAATGTATTCGCTTTCCTTGTTCTTTTTAATTTAAGTTACATTCATTCGGTAATACGGCAATGCGAAATATTAAAAATTTCCTATAAATCCTTAAATTAAAAAAATATATTAAAAAATCGTAACATTTTATTAAAGATGTCAAAAATTATTTTTAGATTTGGAAATGAAACCCAATATTAAATTTCATTTTTAAAAGTAACAAAAATCATTATCCATTAAATTTGTCATTAAAAATGTGTAGCGTGACCAAAAATAAAAAAATACATTTTGTATATTTTTATATATTGGAAGAATTTTTACAAAAGGAATTTTCTAAATTAATATTTCGACCAGTAGTTTAAAATTGGTTGTGTATAACTCGGTGTTGCTACATTGGAAATAAATGTGTAGTTTTTTGTTTATTAGTTAAGGTAAAAATAAGTCTGTTAAACTCCGTCAAAATTGTCGTAGATTTAGTTTTTCTAGTCTTTTGTGTGTAGTTAAGTATCTGGTAAATATTTTGTATATGCTTTTGTAATAAATTTTTCCCTGACGTATATTTGATTTCTTATTACTTATGAAAAATACCTTTAAATTGCAGCTTCAAATGTAGTAAAGATTTCACTAACCCTGATTATAAAATCAATTATTTTTCAATCAAGCAAGACTTGTTCTAGTGAGATTTATGGTTGCAATTATAACTTTATAAATTGATTTATTAATTTACTATTTTGTTCTTACTCAAATTTCTTTTGATACTCAAGTTTGTATTAATTTTTAATTATAATACTCTTCTGTGATTATAAAGTTTTATTATCAAACCCCCAAACGACTTATGTGAAGCCGAATAAAGTTTACAGGAGGAATTATTTTAATCATGAAGACAGCTTGATGAAAAGAAAATGATTATTTTTTTGATATATTTCTTATGTATTTATTCATGTGGTATGTCGTATAGCCTAATATTATTTTTATAATTGGAAATTGAGTCTCATCTAACCCGTTTATAAGTTATCTATAATTTAAAATTTCTTAAGGATAAAAGCATGTCTATATATTTAATTTGTTCCAGCTGAAGTCGAAGCAAAAATATTTTTGAATAGTATATACACAAATACTAACAAATTAGACAAATATTATGCAAATCCAAGTAATATTGTCGGGGGTACAAGAGATATCAAACAAGATACCATCGAATTTCAAGAGTGTATCAAAACAGAGACCAAGGAGGAATGTTTAAAACGAATCAAACCATCAGAACTTGTCAGACGTTTGTCCAAATACCCTCTTGTTCTTGATAAAGATTACATTCGTGATTCATCTGAAGATAATGAAAAATTTCTTTACGGAAACAACCATTTTTCTCAGGACTATTTAGACATAAAGGACCTTCTGAGATCTAATTTATACAGTCATTTAAAACATCCCTTGATTAAACAGAAACCTAAGAAAACTCGTATATTCAAGATTCTTAGACCGAATTCTGATAAATTTACATTTGATTTGTCACAATTCAGACGAAATACTAAAAAGAAAAAAGTTTATGATTCCGACGAGAGTGAATCCAGTTCAAGTGAGTCACAAGAAGCAATCCGAATAAATCCGAATAAAAAGGTAGCTAAGAATAAGAGATTCCAAATAATTGACAATTCAATGGAATCTGAATCTGAATCTGCAAGTTCAGACGAAATTCAAATTAAGAAAAAAAGTAAAAAAGGTAGAAAAAATAAGGAGAATTTAATATACATGCAGTCTCCGTCTAGATTATATGAAGCCAGACGACGTCTTCCACACTTCCTTCCCAAGAGATACCATTGGAATGAAGATGATATCAGAGACTTAAGAGATTACTGGTTCAGCGGCCCCCAGGGAAAATATTGGGGGACAGTATAAAAAGTAATTTTAAGTAATTTTATATTACATTATATATTCAAATAAAATTCATTATAAATTGGAAAAAAATATATATTCACTGGATAAAACAACAAAATTTTCAACAATCTAATTTATTTATCTAAACGTATATTTCCAAATAAACATGATGCAATCTCGTACAGAAAATAGTAAATCATATCAACACATGGCAACATCCTCGATGGAATACGACAAAAGTTTCGTTAATAATACCTAAGAGATTCCATCAGTTCAGAATTATTGAGTGGCAACCCTACATTCCTGTAATCAAAGTTGGCGGCAAAATATGATTATAAAAAAAAAAATCGATAATTGAAAAACCAACTTTAGTTGGATATCTCTGATCAAATGCAGTTATAATTTGAGAAAAAACAAAAATGGTCTACATATTTGCGTACAAAATAGAAAATAGTTTCTCTCCTTCATTTCAAGGAGACAATTTTAAAACTATTTTAAATTTAAAAAAGTTTATGAA
Organism: Mechanitis mazaeus; assembly: GCA_959347395.1. Lineage (NCBI taxonomy): Eukaryota > Metazoa > Arthropoda > Insecta > Lepidoptera > Nymphalidae > Mechanitis > Mechanitis mazaeus. Next base: position 17,307,402 of record OY365749.1, on the reverse strand, counting down.
AAAAGTTTTTATTTATTATTTATTACAATTACAATTACCTTAGCGTAATAATAAACGAAAGTCAAACGATATTACATATTTTTATCGTCAATAGTTCAATACTATTATAATTTTACTAAGACAATTGCAATATTAATATAATTGCATTTGTATAGAGATATACATTTTAATCCCAAATGTTGTATGTTTAATTCAAAGAAATAACTTAAAACATTTTATACGTCGAATATTAACTCAATAATTGAAGCATTTTATATAAAAATATACACAAGATTAATTTTTTCAACTATAATATGTCAAATTATTATATTTATGAAGTTAGAATATTTAGACTTTATATATAATGGCTTCAAATTTAAAAATACTTTAGGAATGATTACAAATATATTAAGAACAGCCTGTGTTTATTGTAAATATAACTAATTATTTACAATTAAGAAAAACATTCTTTGGATAGAACAAAGGCATCAAATAATACAGCATCACTTATATGATCTGTGAAAATCATAAAAAAATTATTTATATTTACTTTTCATTTATATATTTATTCGTTACCATGGCAACAAAGCGTATACTCACTTGAAATTTTAACGTGAAGGCTCAGGCAAGAGGTGCAATAATTCATCTGTTCCAATCTTATATATTATAAATACAATTTTAACTCCTTAAAATAATGTCTTTCATACAAATATCTACTAAAACAGTAGATTTATAACATGCATAATTAAAAAGAAATCAAAGTATAGCAATACAAAAATATTTGTTCTTCGAAAAAGAAAATAAACAAAAAGGCAGACATAACGACCTGTTTATAAAACTATTTTGGTCGATGTATTATATATAAACTGGCAACACTCAGTCTTTGTGGTAGAATATCCAGTTCAATAACGCTTGCAACACCATGGCTAGCACGAAGCCGCCGAAGAGGTCCCAAGAGTGGGAGGACGTAGGGCTCCGCCCCACGTTTTGGGGTCTGAAAGCCGTTGCCCTATGACCCTCGCTAAGTGTATCCACAGTCTTCGACAGTCTTTCGATAGCCATCACTTGGTCTCGAAGAGTCGAATCTATAGCGTATAACGTCTGCTTAAGAGTACGACTGGAAAATAAATATATTATTTATTTAGATATATTTCTTTCGTAAATAACTTCATTTGTTTTATTACTTACGAACATTTTACAAATTTAGATTTTACGTAATAGAAACAATACATAAGAAAAACACAAAAAAATACTAATAATATAAACGAAACATAGCATTTTATAACTTTTTTGTGGTATAAACCATTATTTACATGCACCCCCACTTCATAAAACAGGCCCCCGTTACTCACGTGGATGTCTTAGATCGTCTCGCGAGGTCGTCTCTGCTGTCTGAGTCTGAGCGTCTCGCCTCGCGCAGGCGACTCTCACCCGACGGACGAGCTCTGATACAAACACATTATTATTATATATAATTATCTGTGAATAGCAGCGTGAACGTTTCACGCCGCGATTCTGCAATGCTCCAAGCACAGGTGTAAATTTAAAAATTCGAGATAAATCCCGATAAAATTAACCTGCGTAAAACTGCGTAGATATATACACTCGGGTGCAATGAAATCGCACATGTGAACTATTTTTGAAAAATTTGACTTTTTGACACCAGCTCACCCAAATTGACACCAGCTCACTTCAAGGCCCGTCTTCGATGTGCACAGGAACATGTGCATTGGTCCGCCGACCAATGGAGAACAGTCCTGTTCTCAGATGAGTGTAGGAAGTGTCTTCATGGCAATGATGGACAAGGAAGGGTCTATAGAAGGTCTGCAGAGAGATTTGCCCAGTGTTGCATCACGGAACGCGTGTCATACGGCGGTGGTTCGTGTATTGTCTGGGGACGTATCTCAGCCGAAGCCAAAACCGAGCTGGTGTTCATCACTGGAGCCAATATTAGGCGACAAATAAGAGGACTAACATCTCAACGATACATAGAGGAAATTCTTCAGGATCATGTCGTACCATTTGGCGGTTTTATTGGGGAGAACTTCCTCTTTATGCATGATAATGCAAGACCCCATACCGCTGGTGTAGTCCGACAATATCTGCAAGAGGTGGATATACCCGTGATGGAGTGGCCAGCTCGGAGTCCGGATCTTAACCCTATTGAGCACTTGTGGTACGAGTTAAAAAGACGAGTAAGAAACCGAAACATTGCTCCAGTCAATTGACAGGAGCTACAGGATGCGCTCAAGGAGGAATGGATGTCTGTACCGCAAGATAACATCAAACAGTCAATGGAGAACCCATGTCAAGCCGTTATTCGAGCAAGAGGCGGCAACAATTCTTATTAATAAATGATTTTTAAGTAAATTAATGTGTTTTTCTTTAATTATACCCTAATTTTCAAATGGTTATTTTAAGTAAAAATCTTGCAATAAAGACAAATTATGCTTGTCTTATTTTTCGGCAGAAAGTTAAACTGATTATCCCTTATATGGTATCATTGGATAGGTATTAAAATAACCTATAACTTCATATTAAAAAATATATGATTATTTTAAACAAAAAAAAAATCAAATTTTTCAAAAATCGTTCACATGTGCGATTTCATTGCACCCGAGTGTATAATAGTAAACATGAATTGTTAAAGACTTCATACAAAAATTACATACATTATTATCTATTAAGAATATTTTTTATTAATATTATTTTAAAAGTTAATAATAATATGTATTTTTTTATAAATCTACTTTTTTTAACAAGAAACAGGAACTACTTATATTATTTTTCATATATATTATTAGATCTCAAATAAATAATAATACTCTTACAATTAAAATCGACTTTGGACTTTTTACTACAAATTCTACGCAAAACGTAAACTGTCAGTCAATTGTTTTAAGATTTATTATAATGAAATCAAGATTTACTAAAAGACTTTTAAGTACTAAAATTAACAATTAAATATTTAATACTTTTAATATAAAAATATATTGATTAGCAAATTAGGGAACCATCAAACAAGTAATACTTATACATCCGTTATATTATTGTAAACTAAATATAGTTTATATAAAAGGCTATTGAGCTGAGCAAATCGAAGCTCTTTGAAACTCGATCAAATTTTGTCTGCTATCTTCTCCTACACCGTTCAAGCTATTACCAAATATAGATTTATAAAATATTGTAATTTCTGTTTAAGAGTAATTTGCAATTACCTTTTTTTTTTTTTGAACCGTTCACACAGATTGTTAATTCCTACTGACTGACATATGAATCATTTTTTGTTAATTGCAGATAAATTAATTGAAATTAAGCTAATTTTTTTTGTGATATATTTCTTGATAAGCTCAGCTTCCCTGCTTGCTGGTTGGCGGCCCTAGTATGTTATAATGAATTATTATTTTTATTGCATACTAACGTGGAGGTCTTGGATCGTCTAGTCTCGTCTCTACTATCGGAATCCGACCTCGCAACTGTCTCTCTCACTCTGCCTCCCTCTCCTGCTCTCGCCGTGTGTCTTAGCGATGATATAACGAACTCGTCTTCGTATTCTATTATTTCTTCTTGTTGCCACGGACTGAAAGAAAATTTAATAATACATATGTGAATTTCAATTGTATGTTCATAAAAAAAAAATTATATATATTAATAGACGAAATGTCTTATCTATTTTGTTGTTTGTTAAAGTATTGTCTATTTTGCTGTTATCAATAAAACTAATAATAGGAAAATATTTAATGTTCAAACGAAGTTAAAAATTTAGTTTTTAAAATTACGCCACTATTATTTTTAGATTTTCAATTAAAAGATATATTGTTTGTTATAAATTAACAAAAATAAATTATAATTTTATCTTAACGAACTTTTCAAATTGTAAGCATATAGAAATGTATGGTCCCATATTTACAATGAACAAATTTATAGAAATAAAACGCCAGATTCAATAAATTTAAACAAATTATTTGTTTGAATTGAAAATGTATCAATATGAACAGGACTCGAACCTGCTACGGTGAGTCTGTCTGTCTCTCTACAAACTGACCTACCGTGTCGCTTTAATGAATTGGTCATGTTATATATGGTGCATACCTCGTATTCGCATGCATATATTTCCAGCCTTGGTCTGTGATGTCTGTGAAAAGAGATAATAAAGTATAACAATAAAAAGAGATAGTAAAATAAAATGTATAATAATAATAATAATATATCTACATAACATATTAGTTATTTTTTATGTAATAAGTATATGATGTACTTCGTTAACAAAGTTGATTAATGTGTTTTAAATATGTTCACATAGTTCAAATTATTATAAATAGTATAATTTTAAAGGTTGTCTTTTTTTAAGTAATTTGGAAAATTATTCTCCGAAGACAAAAGAAAAAAAAATAAAGGAAAATGTGATATCATACCTACCAAAAATATTAAAAAAAAAGTAGTTTTAATATATTTATACAATGGTATTTCATTCTACGAGATGTAAACTGAACTGCCCCCTCCCCCCTCAATATAACATTTAGTTATTTCACAAGCCTTTCATCTGACTGTACTCCCATAGTGACAAGGGTTTCCCAATTCCCTCCTACTACTCACCATCAGGTGCGTCAGTGGCTCCCTTCAGGAACAGTCTGGGGTTCCAAGGCACTGCCACGTTCCTCGCCCGGGCTCTCTGGGCCTCCTCTATTATTGTCTTCTGTTCTGTTGCCACCAACTGACCATGTGAAAATACCATAAAATATATTTAGCATTATATATTTTATAATTAACTATGTAGAAATAATAGTGGTTTATAAATATTTCTATCATTCTTTAATATAATATCATATATACTATAATTATTAATATACTCAAGTAATGCGATATACTCCAACAAAGCCAATAGTATTGGTTAAATCAATCAACATAGCCAACACCCAACTTCATAAACCGCATACCTGATCTTCATTATGTATAGCCTCTGAGACCTTCACCCACAGCCTCTGTGACTCCCACTCCATCTGTTTTTCCATCTTAACCAGATACCTGGACAGTCTGTGTTCCTTAAGAACACCAACGTCGAGAAGATTGCTTTCTTCCTGTAAAATCATTATGCTTATATTTGTCCAACTGACTGACCAATAGATAGGTGAGAGCTAAGATATCTGTCTCTCACACACCACTATTGAATTCAAGTTAATTACAGTATGAGCCAACAGAAAAGAAGAGAGAGGTAAGATGTCTGTATCTCACTACCCTCTATTATGAGTTCAAGTTAATTACAGTATTAGCCAACAGAAAAGAAGAGAGAGGTAAGATGTCTGTCTCTCACTCACTACTATATGAGTACAAGTTAATTACATTATTAGTCAACAGAAAAGAAGAGAGAGGTAAGATATCTGTATCTCACACACATCTATTATGAGATCAAGTTAATTACAGTATTAGTCAACAGAAAAGAAGAGAGAGGTAAGATGTCTGTCTCTCACTCACCACTATGAGTACAAGTTAATTACTTACTCAACAGAAAAAAAGAGAGGGGTAAGACATATGTATCTCACTCACCACTATTATGAGTTCAAGTTAATTACAGTATTAGTCAAAAGAAAAGAAGAGAAAGGTAAGATATCTGTCTCTCACTCACCACTATTATTTGTTTACTTCAGTTGGGTTTTCATACTCGAAAGAATTTAAATAATATGAACTTTTGTATTTAGATGAGGAGTTTTTAAATTGGTGATTTATTTTGAAATATTAACAATAAAAACTAATTTCTCAATTAGCGTATACGCTAATTGAGAAATCAATGTATTTTTTGTTACGGTATATGTTTGTTTATTACACATTAAGAACAACAGTAGTAACGATTATTTGGTAAATACTGCATTATTAATTGTCTAAACTATAAAAATCTATATTTAAATTATATATATTATGCATATAAAGGGTTGCTTAAAATTAAAAATAAAAGACAAATCATTACCACAGTACTCGAACCTACGACTTCTTTTAATTATACCACCATTCTAACAACTGAGCCATAAGCTCGAATAACATTTATAATAAAGGTCACTCACCCCTGTCTTCTTATCTTTAATATCAATCCTGCCGTCCCAGTATCCTTCTATAGAGGCAATAGTTTCTTTTCCCTTCTTAATCCTCCCGGATATAGCGTTTGTTTGATCAGCGCCGCCGAGGAACGACTGACGAATAATTAATCAATATATTATCTAGTTACGAAAAGATTTGAATAAAAATAAACAAAATACAGATTAGAATGGATTTTAAAAAGATTTTAAATTATATTATATTCATCTTTTTCTATAATAAATATCTTTATTAAGTTACGAAAGCTAGTTTATAAGATTGTTTGGGATATCTGTCTGTCCAACCGTCCTTTAAACAATACCTCCAAAGACGGTTCATAGTTCAAGGCTGACACATACTATCTTTAAGATTCTAGTATAGAGAATTATATATAGATTTTGGGCTCCTTGCTGTCTTTGGGTAGAAGTTATGAGGTGAACGGTCACAACATATATGCATATGTACAAATTTCAGTCAGACTTTCACAGTTAATTCTACAGCTGTTGTAATTAGTTTTTGAACTATTATTATTTTATTTCGTGTTTGACCCAATTTTTCAAATCTAATTCATACTTTACAATGTTTCGCTACTTTATAGACCTCCGTGCTAGAGATTGGTTTGTTATGTATCTAAATAAATATTATTAGATTTATATAGTAACATTTATAAATTAAATATATTAAATATGATATATAACTTACTCGTAATTTAAACTCTACGTCCGCCTGGTAGCCGGTCGACTGACATATTATATGTACCTGAAATAAACATTATAATTACATACAAATTTGAACATTACTAAACTTATTGTTTTTAAACTTTCACGATTTTTACACATTATAGAAATATATATCGGGACTTTCGATCGAATTGTACCGATCGTGGTCACGGGTCGAACCGTACCTTAATTTTTTTTTGGTTTTTTTTTATATTTTCCACTTTCATTCAATACCAATGATCACTTGTGTACGTCAAATGGAAGTGTCAGGAGGGCCTATTTCGATGCCTCACATATCGAAATAAGCCCTTCTGTAGAGCCACTGTCCAACTTATAACTAAAGCAACGAGGGTTCGAAGCGCGCCCTGGTCTGAGAAGAACCACACAACAAACTCAGCCGGGTTATTTTTTTTTTGTATTGTGATCACTGTTTCACAAACGTCCATATATAGTAAACAATTTACGAACAACTAGAAGCATCGCAATCAATTCCTTGTGGAGGCTAAATTATAAAAACCAATTAAGCAAATAAAATAAAACTATAATTATGAAACTCAGCCAGCAAGACGACCAGTCACCGCAAGCAGCACCCGTTCACGAGTATAACGCAAGGGTTTACGCGATAAAGTCGCGATATATATTTCTATAATTACTAAACTTTGCTAATCATGGAAATGTTATTATTTTTGTTACTAAAGTTTAATTCTTTCTATGATTGCTCATAAATAAATTGTTATTATTTTAATTATTATTATTCCGTGAGAACTATTTAATCTTTAAAAAATCGAATTTAATGAATAAAATATTGTAATTTATCAATTTGTATTTTACTATTTTTATTATATATTTATATATATTGGTATTAATGTAATTGTTTAAGAGTAATGTCATTATCATATTTCGATACTTGTGATTTCATTGGTTTTTTAATTAATTGATTTGGTAATAATTTACAGCACCGAAATAAATTGTGTGTTAAACCAAATGTCGTGTGCTTCAGAACAATTTCTTTAGCTCTTATAAAAATAATACACAGTTATTCAAAATTTACCTTTTATGTAGTAAGAAAACCCACTAGTTACTTTGTTTTCTTGTGGCAAATGTGTTATTTTTTTTTTATAAATACTACATTTGTTTACTTGAATTTCGTAAATCGATTAAGAAAATATATATAACAAAAGGTGCACATTTGAGCTTGTATAAATAAAATTATAAGAAAAAAAATATTAATACGTCTGTGTGAAATGAACTACAATTTCGCGGCCACTCACATCGCCTCCGTGGCGCAATTGGTTAGCGCGTTCGGCTGTTAACCGAAAGGTTGGTGGTTCGAGCCCACCCGGGGGCGGATTTTTTTTGTGGTTACAAATTGCAATATCTTCATTGTATTATTTTTTTACATATTTAATAATATAAAAAAATTAAATCAATATTTTAATGAAATCGAGTGAGTTAATGAATGAAATTATGATTGAGAATCTCTTGATGATGAATTTCTGCTCTCACCTTTCCTCCTAGTTCCATACTAAGAGTCCCAATAACGATTCCTTTACAATGTGCGTAGGGAGCCGTTGTAATGTACGTCTCTCCCCAGTTCAGTAAGTGGATACGGGCGCAACCCTCTAGTATGGCGGATGTTGAATTACCTAAAGACAAAAAAAAATAGTATTATTGTAAATAGTTGCCAATATAATGATTATTTATCAATAATAATAATATGACGACATTTTTTCATTTAATATATCATATTCAAGATGGTGTAAAATTATAATCACTTAAAACTACGACCAAGTGTAAGTAAGAGTTATATTTAGTTAGCGGAATGCAGTTTAGGATTGTATGAAACTTACCGTAAAACTTTGACCGTGCGAGCAGACTACCCTCTATTACGAATCCGGATTTCCTATTTGACACGTAGAAGGCAGAAACTGGGGGATGATGTGATACCTGAAACGAGGAACTGGAAATTATTATTTTGAACTATTCACCAAAGACGGTAAACTAACTTCAAAACTCCTAATAATAGCCTAATCGAATAATTAATCGCAATAATGAAGTCATTAAAATTTATACTTGTATGGGACACTGTTCTGTCATAATAGCAGCTGATTGCTCCCAACTCTATCTGGTAAATGTCGTTTAAGCTACAGCAGGGGTTTATTTTTTATAGTTTTTTTTTTTACGTCGACATCCATTAAAAAAGTACAAAAGTATATTATTGTTATTAACAAAAACCTAATCAAGAATAAGAAAAAATAATTATTAAAGAAATATCTATGAATGAAAGTAACTAATAACTTCTTTTAAAAATAAATTATTTCTTAACATAATGAAATCTTTGCAAAGAAACTTTTTCAAAAACCCTGGCTCACCTGTTCCGCGATGTAATACGTGTACGTATCGTCGTCTCTGTGCCGCCAGCAACATCTGAACGTCTCTCCTAGTACTGGATTATATGGTTTTTTTAAACCCTTAGGTTTTCTGTACAACCCAGACAGATACCATTTAAGAACACCTTTGAATCTTTGGTACGGGTCTTCTAAAGATTGCGCCCTGTAAACAAATGAGTGAATTATTGATTGAGTGAATGTAAAAGTAAATGAGTGAATTATTGATTGAGTGCAATTTTAAAGTAAATGAGTGTATTATTGAGAGAATTGTAAAAATAAATGAATGAATTGTTGATGAAGTAAAATGATGATTGAGTGAAAGATTTCTTATTATGATTTGTTTATGATTTTAGTTAATATTGATACGTAATGTTGTCGTTATGGTAATTGAGGACTGTGATAAGTAAATCGTCTTTATCAATTATGAAAACGGTAATGATTTAATTCAGTAAGGTCGTGTGTGGATAAGATATAGGCAGACAAAAAATATCTATTATCTTATCTTTCTAAGAGCCGGAGCTAGAAAAAAGTTCAGTTGAGAGAAAACTAATTATTTTAGGAGTAATAAATTATCACAATAAATTAAAAAAAAAATTACAAATTTAATTCGACTATTTTTACAAATTTAAGGACATTTTAAATTTTCACCGGAAAAATCAAAGGCTTTGCAAATCGTATATAAATATTAATGGTAAAAAGAAACTCACTGTGATAACAGGTCTGCATGATAGTAATTATCCGAGAGCTTATCCAAGAACGACCTCGGCTCTAATATAAACGTGGGTAGAACTACTTTGGACAGATCCATTCCAGGACGAACTTGCTTTAACAGGAACCATAGTAGAGATTTGTTTTCTTCAGCAACTTCTTCAACTAACTCTCCAGCCTAGAGGATAGAATGGTTCTGTAGTTTTGAAATCTTGATGATAAACACTAAGATTGAATAAATTATAGAATCCTACATTATTATTATTAAACTCTGTATTTATCAGGGCCTTTACCTGCATTTCAAAAAGTAATATTATAACAATTTTATTTTCTCTATTCGTACATCTATAAAACAATATTGTTCTGCTCAAATTATTGCGATTTAATTTCTTTAAGAGTTACTTTTTGAAACCTAAGCTCAAAAGTTAATCTTATGTAATATTGAAACAAAACTTTTATCTTTGCTAAATGAGTTGCAGATACAAAAAAATAATAATTCTATAGTATATTATCTAAAAATGTTTATTCCTGTGTATATTAAATGCATTGATTAAAAATAAATTGATAGTTCTAAGGTTGTATAAAACAGACGCAAAACACTCACCACTCCAATTTCCCTGTCCGGATCCTCGATGTAGAAGCTATCAATCCTCGCCAGGATATCCTGCTTCCTCACCACCGGCTCTTCTCTCGTCTGAGTATCTTGCATGCCAGGATCTTCACTGTCTGTGTCTGATGCGGCACCAGCTAGCTCTGTGGGTGCGGTTAGCTGCTACAGAACTACCGTCATATATAGCCAATGAGTGAATTCATGATTGAATGAAATGAATTAGTGACAATGTTATATGATTTCATTTCTATTACTTGATAAGATGATTATGATATTAAGTTCTCGAAATTAAATACTACATATTAAAGAGTAAACAAATTAATATAAATTGGATTTACATTAATTTTATAAAGCACAGGCGAGTCTCAGCAATTATATAAGATTGATTGAAGACAGTCAATATCACGTGTGTTTTCAAGACTCAATAATTTTGTTTTGCATCAGTATATTCAGTCACTTAGGTATCAGTCGTTTCGATTTCGCGCTCTTTTAGTAAACTTACTATGACCTTGAAGTGACTACTCCATGTATTTACTTATATTTTCGTTCTTCCATTGATTTTTTAAAAAAATTATAAAAAGATTTTACTTATACCCTTGACTCATAATGAACTTCATAAGAGTTACCCTTTTGGCAGATCTTGACCTCCTGAATACGAAGAAATAGTCTTAGGCCGAATTGTTGATCAAAAATTATGAAGGTCAAAGTTCGAAGATTAGGTCAATGAATTACTTAACCGATTCTGTTCAAATTTAGAATTCTTATTGAGTGCCGGTAGTTCATTGATAAAAAAGTTCAGTTGACGTCGAAAGTTAACCAGCAATCTAAAAATTAACGAATAAAAAACTTTCCAATTTAAATGAGAAAACGACCCCTGAAAAAAATGTTTATTTTTTTGTCTTAAAACGCCTAAATAGTACATTATAATATTATATTAATTTGAAGGACATCCTGATCTTTTAACCAAATTAACTTAAGGATGATTTTTCAGCTTTGCTGAAGTTAACCATTTTGTTTGTCTATGCTGAGGACTAGGCTAGCTTTAGGTGACTAGATTTTAATAGGTGACTAGATGGTAATCTAACAACCTCATTTGTGCTTATGAGATTGTTTATCCTCACTAAAAAACAACGCACATTGAAAATGTATTTCAGTGTTTAGCACATAATATTTCTTATTGTAATTATAATAAAAAACTAAAATAAAAATGACGTCGGAATACATTGAAATGTCGCCATGTTTGTTTTGTTTTGGCGGTTACATAAACTTTTAAAGGTGTCATTTTTAGTTTTCAGCTGCGGTTTTCTTATTAAAATTTGGGTATAAATATACTAAATGTAAGTTCAAATAATAAATAAAATATTAGCTGCATTATATAGTAATGATTTAATGAAATACATGTGGGCAAGTCATTAAAAACTATAAATAAGTAAAAATGTATGGAAACCATCAATTATAGATAAGAACGAGCACATAATACAGAGACAATATACAAATTATCTAAAAACAATGTATGCCGGTGTTTAGTTTAAAACAAATAGTAACTAAATTGTTTATTTAGCATACATAACCGTATTTGCTGTATGTTTGTCTGAGTTACACAATTAATATTTAATTTTGATATCAGCGAGATTGCATTTTTAATATACTATAACAAACTTCCCCAGAAATCGTGAGGTCGAGTCACTTTGAATCCTTGCATAATAAACATACTTAAAAGGCAAACTAAACATATTTTTATTATCAACTAACAATACAAAAACACCTAATTAATATCATGGGAAAATGAACCTTAATAACATCTATGTATATACAATTGAAATATATTTTTGATTAGTAGTTCAGGACCGTCAGTATAAAACTCACCTACATCACAATCTCGCAGAACAAAAACATCCCCATTGAGATTATTATTTATTTTCAAGGCTGAATCCACTGAAAACTTTCTAGAAAACGCAACTGGCTCTGAGCACTGTCGCGTCAACTTCTTCTGTCTTTTCAAAAGTGAAAACAAACTAGATCGTCTGCGCCCTTTCACTTTTAATTTCGATATATCCGTATCCTGTTCCATAATTAAATAATTTTTATTGTGACACTATTTAAATCGAATATTTGTACACTGTGACAGTTTTTTGCGTTTTGAATTACACGAATGACATTTTTAAATATCATTTATCAAAATGAACAATAATTATATGAGGTAAAATATAACAATGTGTTTATTGGTGTCAAGTCCATACCTAACTAACACATTATTATCCTATAGAGATAAGAACTGTGAGTGTGTGTGTGTATGCATGTGTGAGTAGACATGTCTATATAAGCTCTGTTGCGTCACCTGTCATAGTAATCCATACATTATAAAGAGGAACAGTCCGTTGGAGGTAATCTTCGAAAGTATAGATCAGATTACAAAATTCTTTCATCGTTTATTATTTATGATAACGTCAATAAATCCTAATTCACGGACAGAGTCGAGGACCAACTCTAGTTTCATTTACATACAGACATACAATGTCTATCTTATTTATTACTTTATGGATATTTTTTTTATTTATTCATATTTGTGATACTTCAGCCTAAGATACATATAAACAAGACTGCATATGCCGACTTTATATTTTTTTCGTGATACATATAGTTTTACAACTCATAAAAAAAGCTTCATATTTTTTATTGAAGTCTACCTACCTGTCTGTTCACGACTCAAACAACTGTATATAAATATCGTCAAACATACCAAGGCAATTCTAGTAACAATATTATATTATAGTTCAGTTCACTTAACAATTTTTTTACTAAAAAAACCGATACAGGTTTATAATAATATAATATATAAGAGTTTTTAAATGCAATAATCTTTTTATAATATCTTTTCCTATTATATTACAATTTACGAAGGTTACTTCAAAAATAAATATTTTTTTTATTGGTTCGATTAGTTCTGAACTAGTGTCTAAAATAAGAAGCATATATATATATATATATATATATATATATATATATATATATATCTTAAGTGTAAGCCCGCGGTGAGATAAGATATGAAACAGCATTTATAATCTATTGTAAGATATGAATACCTGTATCGTGACGTCAGAGTTAGTCTCTTGTTCAGATGATATTTTATGATAAGAAATTGCAGCTGCAAGACACCTGTATCGTAAAGTCAGAGTTAAACTATCGTTCAGCGGATAATTAATTATATGAAATTATAGGTATGAGGGCACCTGCATCGTGACGTCACAGTTAGACTATTGTTCAGATATTTTATGATAAGAAATTGCAGGTGAGAGACAAACTGTATAGTTACTCTTGTTCAGATATTATTTTATTATATCAAATTACAGGTGATAGACACACTGCATCGTAACGTCATAGTTAGACTCTAGTTCAGATGATATTTTATGATATCAAATTACAGGTGAGTGTTCACATGATATTTTATGATATTAAATGACAGCAGAGAGACAAACTGCATCGTGACGTCTTTCTTAGTTAGAATCTTGTTTAGATTATATTTTATGATATTAAATTACAGGTGAGTATTCACATAATATTTCATGATACTAGGTCCACGCAAGCGTGTTTAGCCTCGCGATACAGCGCTCGCGAAACAAAAACGTTGTATACGTTAAGTATATGGGACACATTTTATCAATTATCTCGAAAAGTACAATTACGATTCGGCTGATTTTCAATCCAGACCGAGTTTTGCTTATTATGCGCATGTGTGCAAAATTTGGGTAGTAAAGAGCTTCGCTTCGCTCAGCTCAATTAAATTAAAGCAGAGAGACAAACTGCATCGTGACGTCTTAGTTAGAATCTTGTTCAGATTATATTTTATGATATTAAATTACAGGTGAGTGTTCACATGATATTTTATGATATTAAATTACAGGAGCGATACAAATTGCATCGTGACGTGACGCTGACGTCAAAAAATACGCAAAAAATACATAAGCAAAAAATATGCTAACTCTGAAATTAGCGTATTTTTTGCTGACATTAATTAAAGATCAGTGTAATGCCACTTACATTGTGACGTCATCAATTTACGAAAGTACATATAAAAAAAAGATGACTAGTCTTGTGTTATTCTATTAAGAATGTCCGATGTTCGATGAACAATCAAATGCTGGACAGGATAGTGATCACGACTACTCAAACTATACATCATATTTTTATATTTTGTTACTGCATATTAACGCATAGACGCAAAATTATATATCTGAAAAGATGACAGATTAATAGGTTTATTTTGTAAGGTAAGTATTTGCTAAGAAAGGATTTAAGTATTTCACCTCTGGTGTTTAATGATAGTAAAATTATAGTTTTTATTTGGTGGTGTTATTTAAAATAAAATACAATACTTTAGATAAAAAGTTAATTTTAAAAAATTGGTATTTTGATATTTTCATCTACTTTCTACTGTTATTTCTACTTATTTAACATCGACATTCCAAAGAACCGCTAAAGACATTTGCCATGAGGAGGAAAACTGGACTGGAAAATTTTGCCATAGCGGAAATAAAGTCGCTTTAGCTTGTTTACAATTGGGCAGTATTGGGTAAAAACAATACAAAGGTAGTGTTAAAAAAACACCCTAGTCATAGCTCTAGCAAATTTTTTAGCTCTACCCTCACCGCGGCAAATAATCTTCCCAGCGAGGTACACGTTCTGATTTATGAATCTCTGATCTCTCCTTTCAATCTGAGACGCTTCAAAGTTACTTGAAGGTAGATTATCGTAGTTAATAAGAGAGAATTTTCGCTCGTGTATTGAATTTCTAAAACATTTTACTAAATTTATTGATGTATGAGGCTTGCAAATTGTTGAAGTATATTTGTTGTAAAAAAGTTGAAATTTTTTCGGTAGTACAATAACAAACGGTAATCATATTAATCAAGACAGATTAACTGATGACTCTTTAATTATAATTTAAAAAAAAAGGATTAAAATAAAACGGATTTTTTGGATTTTGATTTTGAAATAAAAATATAAAAATAATATCTTCCCTTTTGTACGTTTATAATCAAAGGCCTGTCATTGTTTTAATGAAGGCCCATTCAATCAAAATTTAAAATAAAAAATCAAAAAAGTGCGAGTTGACTCTCCCACCGAGGATTCCCTAAAAATTTATAGGTTACAAGTAACTAAGCTTAACATTAAAAAACATTTGTTCTATTTTAAACTTGGAACGTGTAAAAGTTGCCTTTTACTAACCCATAACTTCCCTCATCGCTGGAAGTGGAAATATCAATACTATGCCCAAACCTCTCAACAGAGGGCGCTGTCTTGGTTATCAAGATATTTTCAGGTGCTCTGAACAACACTTCAGACACCTTATCTTCTCCTGAATCAGTCAAGGAGCCGGTTTCCTTCAACGCTTTCACTTGACAGTTCTTAGACATAGATGGCGCTGAACTCCTACGTTTTAAAAACAATTTCAAACCATCTTCTATTGGTGATTTCTTTTCATATAAAATTTTTGGTAATTCAAAACATTTAAGAATTC
The DNA here is from genome assembly GCA_959347395.1 of Mechanitis mazaeus. Lineage (NCBI taxonomy): Eukaryota > Metazoa > Arthropoda > Insecta > Lepidoptera > Nymphalidae > Mechanitis > Mechanitis mazaeus. The sequence goes on along the minus strand of OY365749.1, from coordinate 17,291,412 downwards.
TATTCGAGTCTAATTTGAAAGGCGACGACGTTAGACTTTTTGTTTTATCGTCGTTGTGTTTCGATTTAGTTTTTTGTCTCTCTGAACGGATGCTACTCGGGGAGTAGTCAGCGACAGAGAGTAAAGGTTGATGTGAACTACTTGGTGATTCAGCCAGTTTTAAAACTATTGAACGATTTTATGAACGAATGAATGACATGAATTGAATGAATGAGAAGCAATGAAATACAAATAGCAATAAGATAAAATTAAATACGAGCGTAAGTGCATCATTTATGAAAATAAAAGAATTTATTAAAATTTTCTAAACAAAAAACACCAATTATTTAGTATGTAATAAAAAAGTTCATTAATATGAATATAACAATAATTTAAAGGATATTGTATATAGAGAAAAACAAAGATATATTTAGTTGACTTTTTTTTCCTATATCTGCATAAAATATTTAGAAAATAAGAAAAAACTACACCACATTAACAAAACAATAATAGGTACAAGGATATGATATCCTTACCGTGCTCATTGAAATGCTTCTCCAATTCCTCGTGAGAGATGTTCGTCTGCGTAGGGGTGTCTTCAACCGCTTGTTCTGGACGGGAGCGGGAACATCTACAATAAATATGTATTTATTATGGCAAAAAAAAAAGTCATTCATTGTAGCAACTTAGACATTTTCACTTTTTTTTGGTTAAACAATGAATATACATTGTAATATAAACATATGTATAATCCTACAACATTATATTAAATTAAACGCATGCATGTATGCATATATGCACGCACGCACGTACGCATGCACGCAAACATACATACACGCACACGCACACACCTTCCAGTACCTTAACATAGCATTGCTACATCTCAGCGCGAGCTCCAGTCCGTCGAGCCAGCAGTGTCCGGCCGCGGGCGACGGCGCGCGGAAGATGAGGTGCGCCGTCGGGAGGGGCTGCACCACCGCGCCTGCACACACACACGCACAGCTGGCTATGATGGCTCACTGGAGACACACACACACACAAACTCACACACACACCCACACACAGCTGGCTATGGTGGCTCACTGGAGACACAGACACACAAACACACACACAGCTCGCTATGCTGGCTCACTGGAGACACACACACACACACACAAACTCACACACACAGCAGGCTATGGTGGCTCACTGGAGACACACACACACAACTCGCTATGCTGGCTCACTGGAGACACACGCGGGGACTTGAGATACCTATAGTTTCGTTGTGAGGTCCTCTCGGCGCCCAGATGCTCTGCTCGAGGGGATGGTAGAGCTTAAAGCAGAAGCCGTCCTTCTTGCTCGGCCTCTCTATCACCTGGCAGGAGGTGAGAAGAACTGTGCCCACCCAGTGACTGCGCTGGAGGAGTGATTTAATTATTTAGACACCGGTAAATGATTTACAGATTAGAGGCCCAAATAGTGCTTTGAAAAAATGTTTGTGAACTTTGGTGTGGGTAGTTCGGTCAGAAAAACAGAGGGGGATGACACATAGTAGGGCGTTGTATGAAAGACTGGTCATTTTTCTTCTCTTTCAATCATTTTGCGAACATTTACTAGCTGTAGTCGATTAAGTATGTTAAATAAATTATTTGGCTTAATAATACTTACTTTGGCCTTCGGACTCTTATAAAGCAGTAGCAACCCAGGTTTCAGGACACACCATAACTTCGTCCACGATTTCAAAGATCCTCGGACCTGTGCATCGAAATTGAATTCTAACACATTGTATTAAAAAAAATTTGTATCAAAGTATTTATAAAATGAAAAAAATATATTTCATTTTTTTAAATTAATCAATTTTTTATTAAAATTGACTTTAAACATATGTCAATAAGGTCCTATCTTAAATAAAATAATTATTTATATATATGTAAATTAAAAGACTATTTCATTTATATTCATTTCATTCAATCATTTACAAAAAAAAACTACTTCATTTATATTTTTGGAAAACTAAGACATTCGAAATTAATAATTCTGAATTCAAATATTATATAAAATAAATACACGGAATAATAATTTCTCGTGTATTTAAAATAAAGTTCATATTTGAATACTAAATGTTTTTTTTTTAATATATATAATTAATAATAAAGTTTTTCACCTTGAGCCAATCAGCGAGTACAACCACGGACGGATCTTCTATAGAGTGCAACAAGGCTGAAGCAGCTCTCTTTTTCTCTTTACGATAGTGCTGTCTTTGTGCCTTGTAGCTTTCTTTTCGAGATAGAGCTGTGCTCGGGGTCCGGGATACACCCCCCACTGCTGTTTCTGATGACTATGGAAATGGGTGTCCATATTAATAATTAATAAGTTACCACACGTGTTACATGTAATTAGGAAGTAGAGGACAACATGTAAAAGATTAATAAAAAACATCTGACACGCGGCAATCGAGCTTGCCGCTATGAAAAACTCCTAATCGGCAAATTATAACTCGCAAATTAATTAACAAACAAAAGAAAAAAAATAAATAAATTAAAATAATTTAATTAATTAATTAATTTTTAAATTTTAAAAAATTTAAAAATTCGAAATTTTTTTTCCATTTTTCGGTAACTTCGGCGGCTGATCTGACCACCTTCCCGTTGGACAATCAACATAATTTTGAAAAGTGAATCTTACATTTAGATGCTGATTCCATATATATCTTTAGTTTTTCAAAATTCGAAAAATAAAATTCGACAGACACACAGACACACATACAGACAGACAGATCGGAAGGAAAAACTGAGTTTTTCGAAAATAAACATCCAACATTTTTAATTTGAATCCTATTCTCAAAAGGTCTTTTCAGTTCATTGTTTGTCTTATAAAATTGCTATCTGTTATTAATGGCATTACTTCTTTTTAATCTAGTCTGTTTATCTGTTTGTTAGCGTTTGATACGATAACTAATGAATTTTTTTTTATGAAATTTCGAGTTTTATCTATTAAGATGTTAATCTAATGATTCATATGATACAATCGGTGTTCTAGAATATGTCAGTATATTTGGTGATTAAGTACATGGGGATATAGCTCAGTGGTAGAGCATTCGACTGCAGATCGAGAGGTCCCCGGTTCAAACCCGGGTGTCCCCTAGCATCCTTTTCATTTTTTATTTTTTTATTTACAAACTGTATGACACAAATGTGGATGACACAAATGTGGATGACACAAAGTATTGTCCCGTGTAGGAATCGAACCAACGACCTTTTTATAAGCAATCATGGCTACTAACTACAAGACATTATATATTTCTTCATTCAGTATCCTTACATCTCGCGAGTGCTCGTATATTTTCTATACCTCTGATAAGATTTTTGCGTCATGAAGATGAGAAACTGTTAGCATATATAATATAAATAATTTTCAATCTTGTAAATTCAGACATCTAGAAAATAATCAATCTTTTTCGATTTGAGTTATTATATATACAGTTAGATGTATTATTGCGTTTGCCTGTGTGTGTGTGAACGCATATAGTATACGTGCGTGTGTCACGTACGCGTACCTTGTCGGAGGAAGTGCCGTCAGGCGGGTGGGCGCGGTCACCGCAGCCCGGGGTGGGGGTCGCGAGGGGGACGCCCGGGGACCGCGGTGGGGGGGTGAGGGTCGGCTCTCCTGGAATATATTAAACACATATGATAACACTCATAATTTTAGCCGTATTTTTAAACTTGACAACCAAAATTGCAAGAACTTTCATGCGCAACTTTTTAATAATTAAAACATTTTATTATACGTCAAATAATATAGGAAGGTGTGTCTTTGCCATTAGAAATACTATAATTTTATAACAAAATAAATATAGTGTGATTACGATTGTAAGTAAACACATTCAAATAAAATACGATTATCCATCTATACACACACTAAGTACTTATTGCAAGGATATGACAACGAAATTCTTAAGTAACAAAAAAGGACAACTATCAAAATTAATAATCAATCTTAAGCCAATTCTGTTATAAATAATTGATATAAGAAACCCTGTCTTCAAGTTCAAGTAAATAACCGTACCGGTAAATTGTCTTTTTATAAGGAATGTAAGTTTGGTGAAGATCTTAGATTATTATTTTCATCGCATATGAAAATGAAACATTGAAAAATCTAAGTCTAAGGAAGATTCGTAATATAGGTGACACAATTTTGCGATTCCTCACATCGCCTCCGTGGCGCAATTGGTTAGCGCGTTCGGCTGTTAACCGAAAGGTTGGTGGTTCGAGCCCACCCGGGGGCGGATTTTTTATTACTATTGTACGACATTTATGAAAGATTTACATTTTATTTTATGCTTTGTAAATTCGAGCCAAAGACCATCACCCTAGAAATACATCCACTCAACACAAATTATTAATTGATATTTACTCTATATACAAATCTCTTTTACGTTTAATTATTAATTAGAGTATATTGGCATAATAAAAATAGTAAAATTAAAAATATATTGTTTTTAAAAAAGGAGACTTTAACTTTAAATTTATAAGAGGTCCCCTGATGTTAAAATGTGACTAAGTACGACTCAATTTATAAAAATTTAAATCCCTCTATTTTATATACACAGTAACTTTTATAATTATATTAAATTTTACTTAACCTACCACTCTTTATTTGCAAGAAGGTCTCGAAGTTATTTTATATCTATAGAGATTTTAATACCGCCGATATATATATTTTTTTACCAGCAAACGGAATAAAAAAATGCAAATTGGTGGTAGGTTATATCATTATATAGTTAAATATTAGCATTTTTTTTTAATATTTAGAGAAAAAGATATGAATTAAAAGAGATGTACACCTAGTTTCAAACGTCTAGAGCTAATCCATGTGGATGCATTCGAGGAAAACCGCTGTTTATAATATATTTTTTACTGACCGTATGTAGGTGGGGTTGAGGGTGCTGTAGCTGAGAGCACAACGCTTAAGGGCTGATGCTGCTTCTGGAAGTATAATACAATTTGACAAACATTGACAATTACATTAAAACAGCAAAACTGTCGCCTATAAAAGCTGAAACTTGCAACAAATATTTATTTTATTTTAAGACTATATTTAATGAAAATTCGTATGAAACTCTTATATTTATCTGCATTGTTTATTTGTATTTTAGAAAGATAAAATTAAGCATTAAGGATGTTTGTAAATTTCACAAATATATTCCCCAAAACAAGTCGGTCGGTGAGCAATTTTAAAACACATATTTGGATAACACAAAATATTTTCATTGTATTTGTTTATCATTTTAATTGCATTTTGAATAAATAAAATAAAAAATAATAAAATAATAATACTGCTGTTTATTATTTATTCGATCATATTATTCCTGATAAGAATAAAAACATAATCTATATTTATTCAAGAAACCAAAAATATTGAAATGATAAGGAAAAAAATGCATACCTTTAAATAATTCGGCGTGGAGGTGTGGAACTGGTAGTCTGGTGCTCTGAGGGCGGGGGAGGAGGGGATTGCAGTGGGGGTGGAGGTCTCTATGGCTGGAGATGAACTCATATTGAGGATTTGTTATATCATTTTGATCGATTTTTAGGAACGAAATGCAAATTTCGACTAAATCGGAACGGATTGCAAAGTTACAAAAAATCGGAACAAATTGCAAAGTGATAAGAATTCGGAACAAATTGCAAAGTTAAAGAAAATATATTATTAAATATGATTTCTTATTTCTTAATATTACAAGAGACAAAATTTAAAAACTTAGTATTATTATTGCATGACTTTATATTATATATTATTATATTTAAATAAATAATTAATTATTATCACTAATAAAGACACTGGTTTAGGAGGAATGATCAATGTATTGTAATATATATATTGACTATTATATAATATATATATATTTGGCAGTGTGTTTGCTTATGGAATGAGGAGAGGAATGGAGAGGTGACACCTGCAACGATATAAGAAACATTAATATATATTTCAAGCTACTATACATTTGACTTATGAGAAGTCAGTCTACTAACAAAGTTTCAAAGAGTATGTTCATAGTGAAGTATCGTAAAAATACATGTATAGTTTTACTTATAATATACCTAGGAGCGCGAACCAGACCTCAATTTTGACTCGTTGCGCTCGCTAAATCTCGGTATGTGTTAATATATTGAGCGAAGTTAGGTGCAAACAGCACCGAAATTGCATTTACAAAACGTCGACGCATTCTGTCCTCTAATGTTCCCTACGGGGACAGTATCCCAGGGGCCGCAAAATCAACTCCGGGGATCCCCTACCATGATCTCTTAAAACTATTACAGTTTAAAAAAGTTTTATTCAATATTAAAATAATGTTACTTTTAAAGTTAAGTTTTAGTAAGTACGTTAAAAAGTGGAATCTCAGAAATTTGAGTAAAACAATATTGCTTTATAATAATAATAATAATTTATTGAGTCAATAACTTTCATTACAATATTTAGTGTTTGGAGCCTTCTTTTAAGCAAGAGATTTATAGACGTTTTGGTACAAAAATGGAAAGTAAGATTATTATAATGTTACTATAAGACGGTTGTTAAAGTTAGTGGCGTAACAATACGGTAGCAAAACGGCAAAATGCAAGGGGCCCCCAGCCAAAAGGGGCCTCGATCTGAAAAGACTGCCATTATAGGTCAAGTAAGGGCCCATCCGGTGATCCGGTATACACAGTATATGTACGTCATAAGGTAAATCCACAATTCAATCATAACTAGTACGATGCTATGCAATTATTAGTGTTAATTGTTAACAGTAGTATGTTGTTGTATAGTGAAAAATACATACATACTTTACAACGAGGCCATATTCATTACAGGTACTTACACTGAATTGTATTTTTAAAAGGTTAAATAAATAAATTTTACTAGGAGCGTGAACCAGACCTCAATTTTGACTCGCTGCGTTCGCAAAACGTCAGTGTGTTAGCATATTGAGCGAAGCGAGGTGCAAACACCACCGAAGTTGCATTTACAAACAATTTTTCAAGATGACACTCATCTTTTGTTTTTTTTTTGAGCTACCTTCAGACTCATGTCTATAAGTGTGCAAAATTTACAGATTTTCGGATATATAGTTTTTGATTGCACAAAGGATACAGAAAAGTCTCTCATAGAGAACTTTGCTCAATTTATATATATATATATACTACTGCTATTAAACATTCTGTTTCTTTCTAGATCTGTTCTGTACTAGCTTTGAATCTATAATGATCTTCTAAGACTACTAATATTATGAAGAAGTTATTTCTACATTTCTACCTTTTATAAATAATTATAATCTCGGGAAGTTACAATTGAGTTTGTTTTTTTTGTTAATTTGTATGTATTTGTTCTTTGTAAATCACTCAATACATGTTGGAATTTGTTTATAAAAAATGTTTATTAAAAAATTTATATGTTAATTTATCTTACCAAGATTAAAAACATTGGTTAGCATGTGTGAAACACAATAGATGTAAGGACCGTTCCGATATTTTTTTTTTTTAATTAATTGAGACTGGTATCGACACGGTAGCTCAATTCGCTAAGCGACAATAAAAAATCCCAGAGGTTGCAGGTTCTAGTCCTGTGTCGATGAATTTTTCATTTCATATATTTACAATATAAGACAAAACATGAAAATTATATAAAGTAAAATGTAGTAAACCGTCTTTATGTTATGCATATTTAAATGAAAAGTTCTGTACTTTGCGTGTTCATTGTATGTATATAAACAGCGTGTTAAGATATTCTATTTTATATATAATAAATAAGAACGGAGCTCTTTGTATTTTTTAGTTGTAACTCTGTTTTTAAACGACTTCAAAAAAAGAAATGTTCTGTTTCAGCTATATGTTTGTATATAGTCCGACCGATTTTGAAGTCGTCCACCAAGTTAATAGTCAAACATTAATTATTTCATTAATATCCTCAATACAAAAAATATGTATAAAAATCATTATGGTATTATCCCTTAGTGAGCTACGAATATGTAATATCGAAGTTATATAGATAAGCCAAACTTTTTTTTAATATTTAATATAAAATATATCTAATATTTTGAACTTGGCAGTTTTTGATTTTTTACATTGATCAAACTTTTTTTTTGTATGATGTTTTTTTGTTTTTTTTTGTGGTTCCATTCCTCTAAAGAAAAATGATATGAATTCATTAAACTATTCATTTCTGTCTGTCTGTTAATCAATATTTTTTTTACAGTAACCTCTGTATGAATCATGTTTAAACGTATGTATATTAACTAAATAACTCGACGTTTTCCTACTATCTTATCTTATCGTTTGTGACCAATATAACATGTCTTCATCCACCATTTTGTTGCAAATATATACATTTTTCTAAACTTTCATAAAATACACAAAAATATTGGTAAAATAGTCCAATCGTTTTTAAATTATGGATTGACCAATGGAAACAGGGATTCAATTTTAAACACTAATATATGGAGAGAAAACTTTGTATGTCATATAAAATAAAAAATATTGTTTATAATAAGTGTCAGTGTCACATAAGGTCACATGTCACAACTCGCGAGTACGATTTCAAAACGTTCAACATGTCAACTCAACAACATGGGTCACACTTTGACCATTTAATAAAAAACTACAATCACAAATGTCACCAAAAAACTTCAGGAAACTATAAGGCACTGTCCTCGACAACTCTGCCAATTTTCGACATCCTCCCATTATTCGTCTAGGACAGTGATTCCCAAAGTGGTCTATATCGACCCCTAGGGGTCTATGACAACCTGCAAGAGGTCTACGTCAGCGAAAAAAAATTTGGGGGTCCATGAAATGAAAATGGGGGTCCACGATAGTGGATCTCAACACATACACTGATAGTACCTATTTACTTACATCATACTATCTTATAATATCAAAATATATACATTATTAATAAAAGTACCTATGAAGTAAAGAAATTATTGTGTATGTTTATAAAATTGTGTAAGTTGTAGGATGGTGGTACTCGCTTGGTGGTCGCAATACATTTTGAACTTGTAAAAACCTGAGAGTCGCAATCGTACTCGCTGTCTCAGAGCTTCGCTACCCTGCACTGACTAGTTCTTGTTTTTATTGAAATTCAATTAATAAATGTTTAAATTAACACGTGTTTTTACTTTAAGTTTTTAACATTAAACTTCAGCACAGTTAGAAATTTACAGGAAATCAATATCAGGAAAGTAGAGGGTCTACCCAACACGGTAAAACATGGCAAGGGGTCTACGACACAAAAAAGTTTGGGGAACTGGTCTAGGAGTAGCATTAGTTACGAAAAACACTTTTGACCAGTAACAGCTTTGCTTCTCACAGCTCCATCACTTTGGTGTCAAACAGTGTAAGAATAGTGTCACGTGACGTCACAGACACAACATACAACTAGATTATTATAGAGGTGTCCTATTTATACAAGACATTTACGTACATTCAAACTTTTAATTTTCAACTTGACCACTAGTTATAAAAAAATACTTAAAGCTCTAAAAAAGCGGGCCACAGCGAAATAAAAAATATGACGTTTATGTAAATGTATTCCATAAATATTCTATGAACAAATCAGAGTCTATAGGAAATCTCCATGACCTAGAAACCATGAAATTTGGCACTAGCAAGTGTAATTTTATACTCATACAATGAATATATTTTTTTCGCCGTTATAATTATGCATTTGTATTTGGTGAATTTACCATTATATATATGTATGGAAAAATATTTTATGAACTACAAAGTTAAATTTGTCTTAAATCTTCTTCATCCCGTGGAACCCTTTACCCAAATACATAAAAATTTCTAAGAAAACTAAAAATAATAGTTATTAACAGTTTGAAATATTTCATTTGTATTTAGTTTCAGAGTTTTCGGACTTATAAATAAATATACTATTACCTACTTAGTAGTCTTTTTTAGTAAAGTTATCGAACAATATTTAAGCTTTTAATATTATCGATAAAAATGTGTCACATTTCAAAAACACATTGATAAGATTAGCTTGTCTAGAATTTAATAAACAATATGATTGATCAGTTTCAGGTATATAAGAATCTAGATTATTTGGCATAGATACAGCCACCTTGTTAGGGTTCTGACAGATAACAGATTAATTGGAAATTTTATTTATTTATTATGGAAAAGGAAAGAGTCGAGAGAACCGCCATTTTAGAAGGTAATAATCATTTATCTTTTCAAGAAGATTTCCAAAATTAAGATTTTGATATTCTCAGTTATGCAATCGACGATAGAAATCAAAACAAAAAATAAAAATAAAAATAAAAAACACTTTTAAATAGTAACATTGACTACAGTGTTTACAAGATATAAAACTACCCTCACGTAGCAGTTCAGTATGAAGTAGTTATTTTAACTCACATACTCATACTTCTTTTCTTTTCTAGCTTTAACCAAACACAATTCATACTCCTGAAAACTGAAAACTTTTACTCACAAAGAAACTCACAAGCAAATCACACTAAAGTGTGTCAGCACTAATTACCGCGAAAGAATTTGACACAAAATAAACTTATTCATCATTCTATATCAGGGATGGCAAACCTTTTTTGATGTCCGAGTCACAGAGTCTAAAAAAAAATGTTGTAATAGGTAATGTGCCACAATAAAATATCATTCAAAATGTTAGTGTCGTGAAACTATACGTATGTATAATTAAATAAATAAAGAAAAACAATTCTTCTTTAAATATTTTTTATCAATCGATGTTTTACAATTATTTTGTTTTTGTGCGTGCATTCAAAACTTTTAAATGTGTCACTTGTGCCATAGTTTCGCTATCCCTTTTCTATATCATATATTTTTTACAGGAAATTTGTTATCAAGTGCGTTATTATTGACCACATTGAATTTTAGATAACAATTTGTTTTGTTATATTATTCATTCACAATTTTCTTTGCTTTCCTTTCATTGTTTAACAATTTGAATAAGTTGAGGATTGTAGTTAGTAAGGGTATTGAATTTTAACTCTTGTTAAAAACGATAAATATGATCAACAACAAAAAAAAAATAGTAAATACTATTTGGTATTGTTTAACCACTATAGTTAATGAAATTAGTTAATAGGGGAAATCAAAACAAAAATCTTCAACTTTATTGGTGTTTCTGTTAGAGAAGGACATTTATATTCATATTCACTTAATATAGCTATTATACTTAATATATATATATATATTATAAATAAAATATTTCCTTAAATTAGTTTATTTATGAACATAAAAGCATCATATCAACATTAAATATCACGAAACATGAATCAAAAAAGTTTAAATTTTCAGATCGTAAACTTTAATTGCTTGGAAGTGTTTATAAACAGCGTATGAAAACATAAAAATAACAGCTGTTTCAACAGCTACCATTAATATATATTTACGATCAGATTCAACATGATTCAATTTAACAGACTTGTATCAAATAATTCGAAACATTACCTTTTAACACAGGTTAGTAACTGGGTGGGGGGCTACGCATGGGGAACCTCCTCATGTGCCTGTCCGTTATAGTTGTTGTCGGATACGTCCGGTGGCATCGGAAGCGGCACAGGCCGGTGCTCCCTGGGCAGTGGTTAATGAGTTCCTTCGGGTTCACGTTAGCCATTGGCTAAAGCCCGGCGCAGGTGGGGACCGGATTCACGCCTCTTTCACTAGAGGTTGCTGTGTGTCTGGTCCCTGCTACGGAGCCTCTCCTGAGCGAAGGTGTCGCTTTGACGGAGGGCTTCGTAGCGAGAGGGGGGTAGGTTGAGGTGGTCGATTCCGCCTCTTCCGGCCCTGTTTGCCGTGGCGGTCTCTCTCGGGGGATCGCCGCAGGCGTACAACAGCCCGGATCTTAGACTGCCGCGCGCGTGCTTGGGACGTGCGTTGTGGTCTGGGGTTCGGGGACAGTCATGGGTGCCTCCTCAGGTATCCAACATCGCCGGGCGGTATCCCGTGGCTGTCAGTGGGGGGTTGTGGGGTTGTATACGGTCGGGCTGCTTGCTCCGGGTGCGGCGTTGGAGCGCACTCGGTTGCGGGAAGTCCAGGGACGGTTGTGGATGCCACTTGCTGCTCCCAGCATAGCCGGGTGGTATTTCGCGGCCGTAAAATTCACGGCGGTAAATTAATGACAAGAATTAGCCTAGATACTAAAATGTACTGTTTATTATTAGACATTAGATGGTGTCTGTGAATAAAACGGCATGAACTCAGCAGGATATTCATCTTGCAATACTATAAAGAATTGATGATAAACACTAGAAGAAACCATCTTTATTTGGATTATCCGGATTGGTGTGTTTTAAGGATTTTTGCAAATTTTCTGAGAAGGATTTACGAGTTTAAGCAGAAGAAACACTTCGGTCTCATTATACTTATTATTTAAGAATTATGGCAATACCATTTAGTGAAGTCCAGTTTATTATAAATTGGACTCATAATTTTGAACAAAATGAACTGGCCTGGACTGGTAACTGTTTTTTATGCAGACTTGGAAACTTATAGTTAGTTTGTCTACAAAAAACTTATAATTATAAACCTATTGACCACAACAGTTCTTATCAGTTGAATTTGATAATCTAACTGATAAGAACTATGAAAGTTTTATTTTATTAAAATTAGTTACAAAAATATAAATCAATTCAAAATATCATCAAGATAAATAACCAAGACATTATTCTTGAAATATATATATAAATATACTTATAAACATTTCTAAATAATATAAATAAATAATTTCAAATACTTTAAATATATATATAAGTATATAAGTAAATAAAATAAAAGTTTAATGTCAAATTGCCGCATAACATAAATTTCAGGCTGAAACATTTGTCAACGAGCATGTAAACTTGATACAGAATATATATACTGAAAGAACAACATTGCAAAATAACGTTTGTATATACATGACGTCACTAGCGTTTCAACAAACATGGCCGACTTGTGTTGATTCGTTTTAGATTTTCTATTCGATTTTAAAACAATTTCGTCATCTTGTCCATTGTATTGTAATTTTAAATGTCACTATACGAACCTTACTATTTAGTATTTACACAAGTGTGTGTTCATCCTTTTATTGTTTAGAATATGCATTTGGTTCTCCCACCACGATGTTCTACTGATTCTCATAGAATTACTTTTAATATTAGGGTACATATAATTTATTTCGTATATTTACCTATTTATTCATTTGGATTTGGTTACTTAGAAGATATATGTATTACACTATACCACACTAAATATAATTAATTATGAAGTAAAAAAACCTACTTTCAAAATAAAAAACAAAAACTTTAGAATGAATAGTTAAAAGTCTCAAGACAATCTGTGATATCGTAGTTTCTAAACGGGTGAACGGATGTAAATTTTTTTGGTTTCAAAACAAGATTCGTGGTTAAAACAGATTAGCTAAATTGATTTCGATTATAATTATAGAGTTTTTAGTGCTTGTATTTTTCTGTAATTCCTTACTAATTTTTCATGTTTTTTTTTTGTCATGTTTAGATTAGTAATAATTTATTTTGATAAAGAGAGTCACAGTCACAGATATATTAAATAACATAAAGTAGGGTAGGGTAGATCACTATTAACAAAACAATTTGTGTACTTGGAACAATAATCTTTCGTACTACTATAAAAGATTTGAGTTATTTCAGATTCATATAATACAAAATGGAATCCTTTTACAATCTTTTTTTGGCCTTATGTCAGAACCATTTCCGAAGTTTATTATCAAATAACTAGTCTATATTTGTATTTGAACACAGCATAGCGGAATTTCGTAAGTTAATAGATGACAAAAACATTTAAAAACAAACAATACTGCTTCTAGATCTTTGACATGTAACAAATTATTGATCGAGTCTATCTAGAGTTCCTTTGTAGGATAAAAAAAATATTTTTGCAAAAAAAACTTAAAAAATTACTTATGAGCTATATAGTATGAATACTATAAAAGCTCATATCTATTTTTTAAGTTTTGTCCATAAGAAGAAACTTGAAATTTCTATATGAAAATTTTAGGTTTCTCAAGGCTTAATTAGGACCAGTATTGAAGATGATATATATGTAAGAATTCCAATTGAAATGGAAAACATTACAATTGTTACATTTGCTGATGTCACATCAGAATTTTAAAAACAATTGTATTTTCTAAACAAGTGAAATACTAAAGTTAAATGTTATATTGCATTTTCTCAAGAGAAAACTTCAGATTTGGAAAAGATAAACCTTTATGTCACTTAAGCCAGATAGTGTTCTTAAATAATAAAAAACTTTAGATTATTAAAAATACAAACTTCTTTTTTTGATAACCAAAAACAAATTTAGGAAAGAAAGATAAATCTATTTCTATATAGTAAGAAAAAAAAAAAAAGGGAAAGATAAATTAAAGACTATAATTTATAATACAACAACATTAAAATATATCCCATGGCACCAACAATGAATCTTCAAACTAATTGCAACTTTTAAGGTGGAATGTAATGAAGCAATAAGTTAGACTACATAAAAAAACAATTAAATGTAGACTATTGGAACTTGAGTTGTCAACTGCTATGAAAATAAAATATTACGATATAACTAGTCTCTCTAAAGACTATTTATTGTAAATAAAAGACATAAAACATATAAGCTTAAAGTTGGCACTACTTATTATAATTTAAGACAAAGAAATAGATAAAAAGAGTCCTAATTATAATAAGGCCATTTTAAACTATTTAATAAAAAAAATATTCTGCCTGTTTCCAGATATTTCAACTCTCAAGAAAGTCAAACTCATATAAAATAAAAATAATTTAAACTTCACTGCACTTCTAGTCTTTTGCAATATCTGTTAAATTTTTATTATTTTTCTGTTAGTAATTTAAGCTAAAAGAATTATGTACATTGCTTGAAATAATATGCTCAGGACGTGTATAATTACATAAACAAAATATTTTCAGCACAGAACATAGTTTTTGTGTGAAGCACAACAACCTAATGAATGCTGAAAATATATACACATTGTAGAAATTTCAGTTACATTTTCAATCACATTCATTTGAAATTGACGGAGATACTCAACAAATGTAAGATACCGGGTCCCATAATGGTGCCATATTATCGTTGATGATGACTGAACAACAAATTGTTGTGGATTAAATTCACTTAAAAGATATATTTTTGTGCACAAATTGTTTTTCTATGTGTGGTGGGTACTTAGTGTGGGTTAATTGCCTGTGTAATACACGGATTATTCTTTAATGCATGTTGAGTTGATTTAAAAGATAAAATAAGATTACTACAAACAGATTTCTGTTTTAATTAGGATTAGTAATTCATTCACAAGACTTTAGTTAAGTCTTTATATGTCTACAGTGCAGTATTGTATACATATATAACATACACTTATTTAATATGTATATTAAATATGAAACAATAAATAAAATACAGTAATTATTTAATGCCATCATAACTTGGGTTTAGAGTTATGGTCTTTTATCCTTAGAAACTAAGTGATAAGGTCGGCCTGTATTCATGTTTTTAAATTTAAAATTTAAAAATAGTGTTTTCCGTAAGAAATGCTATAACTTGATATTTGTATAGTGCACTCATTGTACTGATTAACAAAATCAATTTGATTATCTCATTTTATTTCCATACTTACTAAGTAAATGTAATAAACATTAAGTAAATGTAGTTGTAAGTAATAAACAAAAATCCTAAAATATACATTTTATAAAAGTAATAATTGAAGACATATCCAGATATAACTCACACTAAGATAACATGTTTTGATAAATATGTGATATAAATATAAATGAATAATAAAAGATCATGAACATAAGCTTCAATCACACAATTTAAATATTGTTATTTTATTAAATTTTTTATAAAAATTATTATTTCATTAAGTTTTCAATCATAATTGGGAACAATTTGTTCATATGGGACATGTTCAGCAGTTATGTGGTATCATTAGCCAAAAGCTTTACTTTGCTGCATTTAGCTACATAGAGAATATATATATGCATAATAATATTGATATGGGGATATATAAGGAAAATATTTAAAATGTCAAACGAATATCAATGTTCTTATAAGAATCTTTTAAACCACTTTAGCACAAGCTATTTTAAATTTGTGACCTAATACTTTGGCATAATTAGATTATAAATACACGGCATATACACTACGCGTCGATATATTATAAATAACCTAATACATATATACATACCAAAATACTTACAGTCCTCGAATTGAGTATCGCTCATTAAATCAACAGTTTCATGAACATTTTACATTTGTAATTTCGCACCGGCGATGTTTATCGTAAAATTGAACAACCGAGAAGGTTGATTTTATTTTTTAATACTAAATATCACCAGAACTGTTTCATATAGGACACAACAACAGCCAAGCTATCTAATTATATTATTAAACACTTATTTTTACGATGCGAGTCTAGTCTATAACAATATGGGCACATTCAGTCTAAGCACACACTGTTTGTAACAGTTTTCAAGAGTTTATTGTTCCCAATTTTGCACTTAATTGGTGCATCCAATAGATGTCGAAACTTAATGTTTTATTAATTTTATGCTTCAAGGCACAAAAATTTTAATTTCTGACGCGCCGTGCGACATGAGTCCGCGTGATGTGCTACAAACATAAAATTGAAAATACTACTAAAATTTACAAATGACATTTTGTCGAGCAATGTTGTCAATACCGATAAATTAATTACGTAACCTAAAATGTGACTATTTTTACAAATAATTAATATAATACGATTGTATATTTACTTAACTAATATATTTTTCCCGTAACACGTGTTTTTTTTTAATGTCTGAAATATATTTTTAAAAATATGATCTGTTAAGTTTTTTCATTAAATTACAATTTTATATTTGAAATATATTTAATATTTATTTTAAATTTAAAATATTTATTTCAAAGTGAGAAAAATATATTTATGTGTTATAAGTATTTAAATTGTCCAAGCAATAAATCGAATCCTTATCGAATATGGTGCATCACTAATCTGACAGCCATAAATAAATACAAAATATAGTAAAATTATCCATTATTTATATAATACTCACATAAATTTAAGTAATATAAAACATAACATTGTGTCTTATTTCTTTTATTATTTTTTAAAGCTTATGAAAAGTTGAAATCCGAGTTTCTATTTTTGAACGTTACCATAAATTTTCAGTGAAAAGGGACTATTTTGACATATTTTAAAAGTGTATGTTTAGCAACTGTTAGCATAATTTATAAACTTTTGAATATAATAATGTCTATAATTGAAGATATATTATAGACCTACTTTTAGCGAACGACAAATTTGTGAAACATGATTTAATAAAAAAATACTATTAGTTGCGCCAATTTTTGTTTTAATTAAATAATTTATAAGCCTAATATAATGTCGAGTTTTCTATGTTTTGTTTGCCACAGCACCATTAACGTGGAAATAAATGAAGAAACTCGTGATAAATACCGGGAAATCGTAGGAATCAATGTATGTACACATAATATTATTCGACCTCCTTGTTTAGATACAACAAAAACTATAATATTCAATTCATCAATTGTCTAATGTGCCTGTTATATTGCAGTTGTGCCCCGACTCTCAACTTTGCTATATCTGCTGCCACATGCTTAACAAGTTGTATCTTTTCAAATCTATGTGCCTAAAACGGAGTATAGAGTATCCAGTTTTATTTAGGTAAATGATGTACCAATTGTATTTCTATGGAAAGTCAAATTTTTTATTTTTTCCATATATAAAAAGCATAAAACAGTACAGTTTAGCAACTTTTTCCTTTGTGATGAAACAAATTTTCTTTTATCATATTTATTCAGTTAATGATGATTTCTAACATTAAAAATAAAAAAGGAGATATTTTTTACTTTTATATCATAATGCTTTTGAATTGTTTTTTTGGCAAGTATATACAAGTATAAAATAAGAATGATTGAAATTAATAAAAAATTGATATAATGATAATGATTAGAGTTAATGTCACCTGTGGCTGTATTCTATAATGTTTCCATTTTCATTGTTATAGAGATAAGGGCACATTAAATTTACAAAAAAGTGACACAGACATATATACAGTGTGTCCTGATGAATGTGAGGTGTTGCCACAACATAATGTAAGGACTTATGAATATATTTATAATAATTATGACAATAGCTATGCTTGTGATAATCAATATAAGAAACTGGAAGCCGATGATTTCAAAGAATATTTCAATCAATATCAAGTCGAAAATAAAGAAATTGATTATGAATTTGATAATGATAATTTTGGTGATAATGGGTGGGTGGACCAAAACAATGAACTTATATTAGACAAAAGTAAAGAACAAAATGATTTAACTGAACATCATTTAAAAAATGATTCCATAGATTTAAATGTAAATGAAAATGTTACAGAAGATCATATTGAGGATAATGATGCAATCAATAAAGAAAGTAATGAAAATAGTGAAATTATTATTCCAAAGAAAATAAAAAAGACTAAAAAGAAAGGTTTGAAGAAAGTTATTCTTAGTTTAGAGGAACAGAAAGCAGAGTTAGAAAGAAAAAGGAAGGAAAAGAAGTATGTGGAAGCAGAATACAAATGTTATAATTGTGCTCTAGGATTTCTTTTCAAAGACACTTATCAAGCTCATATGATGAGGCATGAAGAGGTGAGTTATACTATAATGATTTATTAATATTATTACTAAAATATAATTTAAAACAATTTTTTTATAATGTTGCCATAATTATATATTGACAAAATTGGTCACAGGTGTGAGTTTTGTTCATATGAAAGAATATATTATTATACATTTAAAACATAAATTAACAAATTTCATTAGAATATTTGTAAATAATCTTTGAATTGTTACTATATTTTCAGTTATTAGAAAGTTAGAAATATTTATAATTATTTTTGAAAAGTAAGTAGTTATCACTATTTTTCTATAATTAGAATATAATATATTTTTTTAAATAATGACCCAAACTCCAATAATTCAAGTCAAAACTTTTTTGAAAAAATTACTCAAATTGTTCCAAAAAATTAACCGCAAGATAATAAAAAATTACCTAAACTGACTCAAAATTTCCAGTCGAACGGTCAATACTCGTGTCCGCTGTGCACTCTCCGCGTGTCGTCCGTGTCGCTGCTGCGGGCGCACTGCGCACGTCACGCGGAACGCACCGTGTGTGTGCGGTGTGGGGCGCGCGTCACGAACAGACACCACACGTGTCGACACACACGGACGCGCTCGCTGCCCTGCCATATGTGCGCGAGTTTGTTCACGTGAGTATTAATTAGCAAATTTTAGAATTTTAACCATTGGTTGAGTATTTTCGAATAAATCTAGAATTAGTCTTATCTCGCACCCTCCTTTTATCATTCAAAATAAGAACGTAATTTTTTAAAATCTCCTAGCACTCCCACTTAGTCAAGATTTTCAAATGTTATTATTAGTCTACGTCCAGGAATGATGAAGGGGCACCAGATGAGATATGTCGGGTAAATATATTTCAAGACAAACCAATAAATTACAAATTTTATATCTTTCTTTTAGTATTCAGAATAAATGAGAGGGCCTGGTTAGCGGGTGACTGCTGAGTCAATGGTCGTGGGTTCAATTTCCACATTTATAATAACATAATAATAAGAATAAGAAGTCTTTATTGCATATATAAAATTAAAAATAACAAATAAATCATATGAAAACTAAAATTAAGTGGTTGGTTTGTGCTAGAAATTGCTGTTTTGAATGCGAGTGTTCTTTGTCTAAAATTTATGTTTTGTGAATTCCCCCGATTATTTATCCAATGTAGAAGTTGTTTTCTTTAAACAGATATAGAAAATAATAATTTTTTTAGTGACGCGAGTGGCCTACAACAGCACTTAAAGCGCGTGCACACGAGTAAGACTAGTGGCAGGTTGCACACATGTGGCGTGTGTGGAGAGAGTTATAACACACAGGGTGCGTTACGGACGCATATGATGTAAGTAGTATTATTTTTAATAAATGATTTATATGCATGTTATGTATGTTTATTTTCATACCTGACATACTTATACATATATATGTCATAAGACCGTCGAAGATACTAGTTTCTTAAAAAATAATGAGCTTTCTTCATTCCTTAATACCTATAATATATATTTTTTATCAGCGCCATCTATTATATAAATTTAAAATACTGTGCATGTAAAAATATTGTACATAGAAAAATTGTTTATAGAAAGCACATAAATCGCAAATTCCCATGCGACCATTGCCCAGCCACATACAGTAGTCCCTACACCCTGAACCAACACGTCAAAACACACACCAGTGTGACGGAAGCGCACTACTGTGAGACGTGTAAAGCCGGCTTTACTACAAGAAAGAGCTTGTTGGCTCACAAACGCAACACCATGAACCATCAGCAGACTCTGTGAGTGTATATTATATGTGTATACAAATTTATTAACATATTTATGAATAAGAAACAAATGCATCTACTGTATCACCAATCAGATTATAATTTGGGGGGGGGTCTTTTTTATGACTTATAAATAGATTGTAATTTTAAATAATACATTAATTTATTTATTAAAACAATTATAGTTGGTTTTATTTTGGATTAGGTGGAATTAAATCCAGTAATAAATATATTGTTATATTTCAATATAATTTATACATTGTCAGATTTGAATGCCCCATATGTACAAGAATGTGTCCCAACCAGAGGGCTCTGGCTTCTCATATACAAACAGTACACTCGGCCAGCAAAGAGTACACGTGTACAGTGTGTCCCGCGAGGTACACCAGTCGCAAGTCGCTAGTGAGACACGTCAGGACACACACTAATATGCCCCGGGTGGTGGAGGCCGTGTGCCACTTGTGTGGGAGTCGATTTAAGGTACAATTGAGCATATTGTAGATGTATATTATTTTTAAATGTTTATTTCTTTTTATTTTTTTTGTATGATTAACTAAAAACAATTAAAGTTTTAAATTTGTTTTTAAATTGTATAACAAAAAAGTATTAAGTTTATTTCTATATATTTTTTTTCTAATTAAGAATAATTTGCATTTTTTATTTTTTTTTAATGTGTACATGTTCAAAGATGAATTGAGCAACCACCCTGTTATTGCATGTTAAGTTAGCCTTTAACCAAATGTTATAGTGATTTTTATTTTGTCATACAATAAGTCAAATAAAAGGAAAATGAAATTTAAATATTATTTCCTATCATACAAAAAATTTTTTTTTTCTCTTTTCATAAAAAATAAAAAATACAGCGCTTTGTGATCGGTATTTTTAACTTGAGGGGAAAACGATAATAAAACTGATGTATTTTTTATAATAATAGAACCTTTTAAAATAACACAAATAAAATGTCTTGCATTATTTATTTTCAACATATAAAATATTGAGATTAAATTCGCTTGTGAAAGATATTTCAAATATTTAATATATTGTGTGGGTGTATTGATGATTTTGTGTTTGAGACATTAAATATATCATCAATAATAAAATGTATGTATAATAAAATTAAATTTCGAATTTCAGGGTAACAACAAATTGAACAGACACCTAAGAGAAGTTTGCGAAAAAGCAAAGTTTGAAGAACAAATGTCTGTGTATTGATAAACTAGTAATTCGCCCCGGCTTCATCCGAGTTCATCATCCCACCTATTTAAAGTTACCATTATATTTTAAAAAATATTTATTAAACGCATAAAACTACTGCATAGAAGAAGTAGTTTTAGAGATGATTTCAGAATATTATAAACTACAAGATATTAACAAAGCAAAATAAAGTATTAGATATTAAGTAATTTTTTTTTGCCACATGTTCAGTAGACGACAGACTTGAAATAAATATTTTTTATAATTTTAGTTTGTTAATCCATCATTCGAGAACAACGGCAGGTTTTTATTCTGGGAAATGACATTTAAGATACTTTTAAATTTAATATAAGATGAGAAATAGATCGAAACGATCAGGATTCGAACCTCCGTCTCCAGAAAAACCATCCCATCAGTCTGTGAATGAAGCATCATATATATATGTATATATGTATAGGGACGGCGGTGACCTATAAGAATTCTTGCGAGATTACTCACCAATGTTCCTAACTTTGCAAAATAGAATAACATCAAAAGGATACAATAAAACATTAATTATTTTTGTAATATATTATAACATTGTAAAGCTGAAAATGAAATTAAACTGTAACATTCCATAGCTTCAACGGTTATTTTGTTCAAAATATCTCTACACTTAGTCATTATACATATCTTTTCTGGACTCTGCACTTCAAACACTTCACTATTACTCAAATTCCATTTTTTCCTCCATATTTCTGTGAGCGAACTTTTTTTCAACACTGTTTCTTGCGATGATGTCTCTTGAAAACTCACCTGGGATAAATATTTTTCGTATGAATTATTTCTTTTCAATAATATTTCTAATATATGAAGAATGTGACATAAATTCTCTGTTCGCTCAGTTTGTGTGATTTCTATTACGTTCTGGAGTTCCGGTACAATATTTTCCAAAATATTTGTAATTTTTTCGATACTGAACTTTATTATATGTGGCGAACGGTTTAATAGAAATATTCGATGTATTTTTTCATCAATCTTTAGAATCTGAAATTGTATTTTAGTGGTTAATTGTGTTATAGTATTATAAATACTATATTATATAATTTTCTTACCGAGTCCTCATCACCTCTGCTGCAATGGTAGATATCATTTATAAGATTGTCAACATTTTCCAGTATATCATCCAAAAATTTTGGATATTTTTCTTCAATATGTAATTTGTCTATGAGTCTACCCAGTACCTATTAAAAATATTAAAAGCCTATAAATAACTTCACCTAACCTACCGGTACACTGCAAGGTAGGTAATATGTATATTAAATCAGCTAATATGATGGTACAGGTAAAGTTCCTTTTTCATAAATTTGGTTATTTTTAGATATGAACATTTTTTCGATTAGTTAAAAAATTAAAATGAAATATGCCTTTGATATTTCTTCAGTTATGTCCATTACACTAACAACCAAGGGACAATTGTTAAGAAAATTCAACAAACATTGAGCAGACTCATTCCAACATGTTCCAGATAATACTGAAATAGAAAATAAAAATTATTTATATTCTAAATGAAAATTTTTACTTATTACGGTTTTTAAAAGTTCACTGAACAGTTTTCTAAGTGAATATTATCAGTAGTTGGTATATAAATATGAAATATAATAATTATTTTATTTCAATGACATATAGAGGCATATAAGATTATAGAAATATAAGAATTATATTATTCAAATTAAATTACAAATTAACTAACAGAGAAATTATCCATATTAATAAAAAACCGAAAGTTTAGAAACTTTGTTTGGAAACTAAAGCCTTTAAAACTGCAAGTTAGATTTAAAAAATAAAAATTTACATAAACTATATGAGATCACACTAAAACCCATACAATCGATATTAGAAATGAAATAAAATAATTTAATATGGATATAATAATAATGTTGCTTTGCATTGGTGGTCCAGAAAATTTAGTATATAAAATTAAATCTCAACATGAAACCCCCTACCCTCACATAATTACTAGACTTTAAGATTTCTTGGACAAAGTTAATAAGTATACTATGTATAAAAATGTATGTAAGTAAGCAAGTAATTTAAATTTCTAACCAGTCTTGTAAGAACCTCTAGTTTGTGAACTTTTGAATCCTGAATCAGAATCAGTGTATTTTTTATCTCTACTTAAGTAATTCTTAACTTTACTCAAATCTTCTAAAACTTTAAATGTTACTATTTCTGCTTGTGATTCTGTTAAATCCTCAGTTATATTAGAATCATCTGATATATCTTCATTCTCATTTATATTAGAAATTATTTCATTAATTTCATAGGTATTTTTATTAATAAATTTAATATTTGAGTTTTGACTGGATTGCGTTGAAAAATATTCTAATTCATCAAATGATGATATATTTTGGGTTAAAATGTATTTAGATAAATCTGTATCTAATGAAATTTTGGTTTCTTGACTATTTTTAAGTTCATCTGTTCCATTATCTCTATTATTTATTCTCATATGTTTAGCTTTGCCAGAAATTTCTTCATTACTATTTCTTTTGCTAGACCCAATTTCATTCACACAGTCTAAAGAATGAGTAAGATTTGTTGTATACTTTTCTTTATTAGATTCAGTATTTAAAAATTCTGTATTAATAACAGTACTTGTAGTATCGGTTTCTCTCTTATTTGTGTTATGTATTATTTTATTTTTATTAGCTTTTGCTATTAGCTTCTTTGAAATAACAACATTGTCTTGACTCTGACTTATATGAGTATTATTATCTGGTAATGTATATAATTCAGTTTGCTCTGAGTCATTATTTAATATGTTATTATGTTCAACTTCTTTTATTTTATTATTTAACTCATTTGGTGACTCACAAAAAGTCAAGTCATCTCTTATGTTTAAAAATGAGCAGGTCTGTGAGTTTTGAGAGCCAGGGAGGAAGGTTGTTGTACAGTTCTGAAAAAAAGTAAATCAGAACTATTTAAATAATATTTTCAAAACTTTTTTAATATTCGGAATGAGTTAAATATTCTAAAAATAAAGAAAAAAAAATGCGATTTATTAAGCAACAGTAAGAGATTTTTAGTGATCCATATTAACATTGATAACCTTTATTACCAATTTTTTTTAAATTAGATAATTATAACAAACAGTAAAAATGGATATTTATTTATATATTTATTATGTATGGTCGACAAAAACTGTACTTCCGACACCCATCGTCACACAGTTATATTATTGCAATAGCAAATTTTGAACTAATGCATTGTACATACCATAATATCCGGATCCCGGTCAATGTTGTTAATAATTTCTAAAACATTTAAACAGGAATTGCTCCCATTTTCTACGTTTTCTTTATTTAACAGATCTATGTTGTTTAAATTAAAATTGCTTAGTATTGTGACACTATCATTACTTTCATCATTAACATCATTAATTTCACAGTCACTATCATCAACCTGGAAATCCTGTTCACAAATATCATCATTTGAATCCATTTTTGACACGTTAAATTTGTTTTTGATGTTATTTAAATGTTTTTCAATATCAATATTACTTGGTTTGGTTTTAATAACTGATAAAGCAACAGCTAGACTATATTTTTGTATCATATATTGAACTGGAATAAAAGTATACAACTATGAAATAAAATTTTAAATCGATCTTTAAATGATTTTTTTTTTTTTGAAAAAATAGATATTAACCGTAACCATCAAGATTCATTTCGATATGCAAACAATCTTTAAAATTTCATTTATATAAATAATACTCTACAAAATTTATAAAAAAATAATTGATAACATGAAGATAATGATTTTGATTGTTTGGTCAATCACGCAATTATATTTCGCGCCATTATTTATTAGGTAGATTTGGAGTATAGATTAAAAATCATTTTTAAAATGAAAATTCAATCAATAAAATTAAATATATTAAAAAGTTCAATTTATTTTAATGAAAGAGGTCCAAGTTTTTTAATATGTAGTACTCGTATCTGAACATATTGTCATTTTTTATGACATTAATATAAATGTTAGGCTAAAAAAATGATTTTAAAACAAATTTTAAATGGCCCTATACACAATATTATTTGGTATGAGTATATTCATGATAGCTTTAGTGATGGCGATAATAAAGAAAATGTTTTTCCATTGGCAGCAGGAACACAAAATTGAAAGAACAACATTCACTACAGTTGAAAGGCCGGGTAAGATATTGAAAAAGTAATATAAGACAACAAATTTCAAACAGTCTTAACACATTATAAAAAAAGAAAACAAAAAACGAATACAGTTTGTTGCTTTTTTTGTTTCAGCTGTAAGCATAATGATAAGTACAGAAAAATGCCTAATAAGAAAGCGACAGTACCCAGAAGAAGTAACTATTTACGATGTGATCAGTAAAAGTGATATTAGTTTAAAATAACAATCTTAATATCTTTACACCTTTTACTTAAAATAAATTTTTACATGTTTGATATTTATTAGATCGAAATAATTTTTTTATAACTTAATTAAATGTTTATGTTTGAACAGACTTAAGAAAAAAAATCCTTTTCATTTATCCTCAACAAACCATATCCAAATCCCCCTTTCCCGCAAGACGCTGGTTGAGATGTGTCACCCCAAGATGTCGCTAGTGCTAACTAGTATTAAAAATTATTAACGAAAGTCGGAACTGTATCGTGCGTGTGCTCTCTTCAAGAAAAACTTCAAATTCCTAAAGAAAACTATTAGAATCCTACTTCAAATGTTAATCGTGTTAAACATCTGTGTGTGTACGAATATAAGTATATATTGCGGGATCCCAGCTGTAAATGGAATAACCCAGTGGCGGCAGCGTGGTCGGTGGCGTGAGTACCTATCTCTCTTACCAATTCCTTTCGATATATCTTGAGATTGTTCAATTATATTTAAATTAAGTTAAATCAAATATTAATCTATATTGTACAAACATCCACTCGAGGCTGCCTTACAACCCGTTCCGGTCAGCATAAACAAAACTTTCAACACAAATTGGTTTATTTCGAGCGCGAATTCCTATGGTAATTCAGTTTTTTTTGTATAATTTCTTAAAATATCAATTAAAATTAAGGAAAATTAGCAAAACTAATAAAATGTCACTATGTTATTATAAATATGCGTATGCAATATGCGGATTTTTATGTTTTAGGAAAATATTTTAAATCTGTAGAACTATACTCCTGGTCACAGACGCCATTTTCAACTCGCCATATTATATTTCAATTACCCTCACATATATATTTTATTTTTTAAATATACCCTATTTTCATCTTAACATTTTCATTGACTTTATTCATTATTTATTAATGTAAATATTTACCTACCTAATTTAAACTTTAACGATGTCGGAAGCTAAACTAAAAATAATGAAGTTACAACGCGAATACGAGTATATTTTCTGTAACATACAAATACTTTAAGACTTGTCTAAAGAAATTATTAAAGACCAAACGAAATTATCTGTGTTTAAGTCGAGATTAAGTAAAATTAAAACAGTTCGCTACGAATTTCTACTTTTAACTGAAAACATTCATGAAATAAAACTGTCATTAAAACTTGACTCTGAAATAAA
Organism: Mechanitis mazaeus; assembly: GCA_959347395.1. Lineage (NCBI taxonomy): Eukaryota > Metazoa > Arthropoda > Insecta > Lepidoptera > Nymphalidae > Mechanitis > Mechanitis mazaeus. The sequence goes on along the minus strand of OY365749.1, from coordinate 17,264,231 downwards.
TTTAAATGAAGTAAGTGCTTTCGATGAGTTCTATTACGCAGTTATTAGCGTGTACGACAAATTGCAAGCTCGGGGCGGGAGCGCAACCGTGAGTGACACCCCTATATGCACTACTGTCAGGGGTGGAAAACTGCAAACGGGTTCCCACCCCACGCCACCACAGGCAGAGTAGGAGGCGAACTTCGCAGGGGATTTAGTGGGTATTCCGGGCGTCCACGGAGAAGTAGGAGGGTCGTCCGGCGAGTCCTAAGTCGGGCGGCGGTCCGCTCAGTGCGTAAAAGCATTTCCTCTGACGTGAACAAAAAAAAAAGATGCACTACTGCCGCCAGATGTTGTACTCAATCTAACAATTCGATTTCTAATGTGCGCTTACCGCAACTTGAATTGCCTAAATTTGATAGTAATATAGAAAACCGGCAAACATTTTATGAAACGTTTGTATCATTAATTAATTCCAAAAATGTATATCGGAAATAGAAAAGTTGATTTATTTTTTATCGTGTCTTACTGGACCCGCCTTATCTATTGCAAAGGGAGTACCGGTTATTTCTGGATATTATTAAATAGTTTCTGACGCAATGGTTTTACGATACGAAAACAAAAGCATTTTAGCAGTCAGCTCTGTTTAGAAAAAAACTTATCCTCCTATTAAGTCCGGTAATCTGTTCGAACTACAATCGATTGCTAGCATGTTTTATGAATCAGTCAAATCTTTAAATTTTACTGTCGGAAGTGAGAAATTAGGCGAATTTATCTTATTACATCTAACAGCTAGAAAGCTCGTTGAGAACACCCGCCTATCATTTGAAACTACAAATAGTTCCGACCTTTTTTTTTTTTTTTTTTTTTTTTCCGTTGGAAAAACCCGTTACGGGTACCCCGTCGGCCCATGAGGGTGACGGCCGGGGGGTGATGTGGGACTACCCGGCAGCATAGAGGATGCTGCCATTTTTAAGGCTACCCACTAAAAAACCAACGGTTGCCCTCTGCGCCGTAATGGGACGTCACGGGATCGCGTTAGCACACACCGTGACGCCCCGGCGAGACCCCCCAAATGAGGGTGCCCCACAAATAGTTCCGACCTATCTTTACTGATCTTTTATCTTTCCTACAAGATTACATAAAAAAAAGGAGTCTAGCCAAATCAAAATCTTAAAACCTATCCGGCCCTTTGACGGAAAAACAAATACTAACGCAGTCAGTAAAAAGTCTATGGATAGCGGTGGACAAAAACGTTCATCTTATTTTACTAAATCTAGCTCCCCTGCTGTTACCTTCGACTGTGTTTATTTATGGGCAACGACATTCAATTTACAAATGTCCTACATTCCAAACGCTTGATTCCAAAGGTATTCTGGATGTTGTTAACGAAATAATCACTCCGTCGAAAATGGTTAATCTAAATTATCTTGTTTGACATGCGGATTACGTCAACTTTACATATACTAGCTACCTCGGAAGAATTGAGCGCACTACCACACTCGTCCAACACTCAAAAGAATACAAGCGCACACGAAAACCGCAGTTTAGTGTTACTAGCCACTACTCAGCTACGAATAGTTAACCAAAGCACTGGGGTTTAATTTTCTAAAGTCCTTTCGTTCTATCGTTCGTGCTGCTTTTTCTTAATGTCTACTTGTTATGCGAGAAACCTCCAGTCAGAATTTGGGTGATGGTGTTATCGATTTGTATTTTCATAATGGACTTATACGCAGTTGGAACGTTCGGCATACCTTCGTCGTCTCCGCAGTTTTGCTTTCCGTATAAGTCTTTTGCCATTGTACGACAGTTCCCTCTCTCAACTTCTTCTTTGCGAAGGAGAGTATATATTGCGGGATCCCAGCTGTAAAAGGAATAATCCAGTAGCGGCAGTGTGGTCGGTGGCGTGACAACCTACCTCCCTTACCAATTCCTTTCGTTATATCTTGAGTTTGTTAAATATTATTTTAATTAGATTAAATTATAAATCAAATATTAATCTATATTGTTTAAACAACCAGCTGAAGCGGCCTTACAAACCGTTCCGGTCAGCACAATCATAACGTTCAACAATGTTTGTTTATTGCATGTGTAATCTAAATGGTCAAAACGATTAAGGACATGTTCAAACAAAATGTTTTGTAAGTAATTGATTTATTGTTAAAAATCAAAATACTCAAATCAATATGTTGGATCTAGATGTTGTGGTTTTTTTTTTGTATTTTGCTTACGTAAGAAAAGATGTATGAAGCAAGAAAAAAAGAATAACGTAACTTCTTTCAAATCAGTACAGTAGTTTCTGAACATTTCGACTACAAACAAATCATAATTTAATAATTTTCAGGTATGGGTAGTTTTTGTTTCAGACAATGCTTCACACCCATCAACTAATTTGAATCAAATATTAGTGTATAAAGTTCAACATTCTCCTGCCCTTTTCCTAGGTTCATATCCATGACCTGCCCACTCATGGTCTTATCCCTACTACATTATGTGAACATATCATTATGTTGCTTTTGGAAGGGCCTGTACGAGTTTGGCTTAATTGATTGGTCCTTAATAGGTCGAAGTCATGTCTAAAAATCTGTTCCAGTTTTTTTTCCATGACTGATTGTCATACTATGGAGGTTAAATCATGAATCATACATGTATAACTATCATAGGCAGGTTTTTTTCTAGTAATAATGGGAACACAGCTGCACATAATAGGTCATGGTCTCAGTTTGAAGAGCTCCAGAAATAGATTAAAGAAAAAATAAGAAAATAAAAGAAAACAGAAACAAATAAAAAATTTGGAAAAATTAAGTTTCATTATCTTGACGCCAAGTGTAATTGAGTGACTTACAGTTTATAGTGAATTAAAATCAAAACAACTTTTCATAATTTTCGTTCGTCATAATTCCTAAAATATCTGTTGTATAAAACCATGAAGGTTCACGGATTTACTTACTGGCCTTGATAATTACTAACAAAAATAATAGATTAACAATCTCTAAGAAAAACTAAAGAAATTTCATTTTAAAAAATTTAAATAACATGGAAAGTCTCCCATTTCAGAGAAATTCATAAACAAAATTGATATTGTTAGTTATTATAATTTTATTATTACACTTCTGTCTAGTCTGTCTATTTTTCTTTTAATTCATAAGTTAATAAGCAATAAAAATGTTAATATATAAAAATAAAATGATTTATTTCATCGTAAATAATTTATTCCACAGTTGCATTAGACTTAATCTTCATGCGCCGTTGATTTTGAAAACATTTCACACCATAGACACTGTTTATTTTTATGATGTCGTTGTCTGATAGCAGCTGAGCGTTCTGGCCTAATGACTTCATGATGAAGCCGTCCGGGTCCTAGAAATTTATGCACTTCATTGTAAAAGCTAAATAAATAATAAAGATATTATTTTGTATTTATATAATGAACCATTTTATTTTTCTCTGATTTGTGTATATTTGATATTATCACGTCTAGTATTCATAATCATTTGAAAATAATATCGTTTTAATAATACGAAATATTTTCTAGTCTGAATCTTTATCCCAGTAAAAAAACTTTCTTATCATTAATAATTTTGAAAATATCACATAAATATCACATAAAATGTTAGTGTAAGATTTTTTTATCTAATCATATAAATTTATGGTGTTACTAATTTAATTTGAGACCTGATCCTTATAAGTAGCTACGGTTGATATGCCAGTCTTCCCAATTTTTCGCCAGAACTGCCAGGCCGGATGCGTGGCGCTAGTGTAGTCATAAGGTAAGGGAAGAGTCGCTTCAGAGCGTATTTTTTCAAAGTGGTGTAATTTATCTAGTAAAAAGTATATATACAAGTATATGTCATGTTAGATTTGTAATCATCTGCGTTATCAAGTTATAACTTGTATAAAATAAAAGCTGTAGTTAGCCGGTGGATCTTTAAAATCGTCGGGTCACGAAATATCTGTCTGGTTCTTATGAAAGTAATACATAAACCGTATTAACCTCCGCACTAGCGTAGATTTATAGGTAGGGCTTAGTCTGTAATTCAATAATTGAAATGCTTTTTTTTATAATTTTAATAATGTCTGTCATGATGACAGAAGGTAAGCCAATCAAAGTAACACGATTTTGTTAACCAAATACTTTTTCCATCCAACTTTGAAAAATCCAAAACATTTTGCCAAAGCACATCATTTCTTTTAAATATCATAATATTTGTAATATAAACCTGGTCGTATATGTCTATTGTGAATACGTATATATTTGTCTCGGTCGTGGCGCGACACTTCGAAGTAGAAACCGAGCATAGCCATCACCAACATGGCCGCATGCTGTCTGTGCTGTCCGCCCTCGAACAACTCTAAGCTACCGAAGTTCTAAGAAGATTTTAAGTATATATTATTTGTGTAGTATATTTTAGTAAATAATTTCTTATTTTTTCAAGTTAAAAAGTAGTAGTTAAAAAAATATTGTATGCAAGTAAATCACTCATGTAAGAGCTAGATATTGACAGAAGTTAGACAGAAACGAAGAGACAATCCGTCTATTTCTATTTTTTCCAAGAGTGACAATGTATTGAAAACTACGTTTGCAAACTTGAGGACGGCGTTCGCCCAGTGGAACGTTTGTGTGCCCTCTGTTATATATGAAATAAGTTCCACACCTTTTTCATGATTGGAATAAAATAGTATTTTCTCATGACCATACTAAAAACTAAGACCTCACCTGTTTCCCGCCAACTTTTCCCGTGACGTAATCTCTACTAGTATCTAAAACTAGATAGTCTGTGTCTCTCTCATTCTCTTCCAGTATCTCTTTAAGACGGACACATGTCTTTCGTCTCAGTATCTTGTTGACTTCCGCTAGACGGGAACGTACATCTTCTATGTTATCTGTTATAAACAGATAATAATTATATTTTAATTAAAACAAAGTAAATTAAAACATGAAGCCGATATTTTTTATAACTCAATAGCTGTTGTCTTGTCATCAAATTCCCCTGCACACTCCCCTCCATAGAACTCCAATTACAAGAAATCTAACGTACTTTACCTTGACAGCTATTTACATCCTAAAATTCCTAGTTTCATAGTTATAGGTAATTTTTTGGAGTTAAAATCATCAACTTAATAGTTTATTGTATTTTAATAATTAAAACCAAAATAAGCTTTTGACTTTCCCCTAAACTGGAGTTAAATGTGTCCCATATTTTGCCTTCGGAAATATCTGATAAAATTAATTTTCCTTAAAATTTCATCAGTAATGTAAATACTTAGATATAATTGTTTTGTCCTTAAGACTTTTTATTTTGGTCGAATAAGATGAAAGAAAGGAGGTGCAGTTTAAATTTATTGCAACTACTTTTATTTTATGAAGTATATAGTATTAAACTAAAGCATCACTTATGAATTTATTTATTTATTTTTGTTTATTTCTTTTCCACAATCAATACCAGTGATCACTTGGAAGTCAAATGGAAGTGAAAGAACGGCCTATTATAACACCATACTTATCGAAATAAGCCCTTCTACTGAGACACTCTCCAAATAAAAGCTAAGGCTGCGAGGGTTCCAAACGACCCCTGCCCTAAACCACACAACAAACTCAGCCGGGTATTTTTTATTGTGATCACTGTTTTACAAACGTCAAAATATTTTATTAACAATTTGAGAACAACCAGAACCACCGCAATCCCAATCGATGTCCCAATGTTTCTAATAAAATAAATATTGCAAACTCGGCCTGCAAAACCGCCATTCACCGCAAGCAGCACCCATACACTAGTATAATGCAAAGGTACTCCAACACTACGTCTGTGTCAGGGTTTTACTAATTCAATTGTAATTCAAAATACTCACATTTTACATTTTCTTGTATAACATATTTTACGATACCATCGGGCCACTTTCGCTCTGTATAAAAAGCTTTATTTTCCTTCGAAAGCTTAACAATTTGTGGTTTCACTGTTCTTATTCTTTCTTTTCTGATTCTTTTCTTTTGATCTGTTTTTCTGGAAATTTAGGTTATTAAATGGAATTTATGATTTAAATATGACTTATATTAGCGACAACAAATTTGCGCAATTATAATTTCACCTGATTTTACTTACACTTATTTTAGACTGTTATTTTGTTCAGATTTAAAAATAATTGAATTATAAAAAAAGGCTACAAAATCTGTTAAAATATAAATGTTTAAATAATCTATATAAATATAGTATTTAGATCGCATCAGCAGTCAACAGTTTTTCATTTCAAGTTTCAAAACATACCTTTCCTCAATTTCTTGATTGTCTGTATATTCTTTATTATTTTTCACACTTGCTTTTTCGTGATCTCTACTAGGTTTTATTTGAATTTTCAACAATTCTTGTTTTGGTTGAAGGATTCGGCTTTGGATCCTTTTTTTCCTTTGCTTTTCCTGTGGTATATCTGAAGCATCTTGATTATCTTCATCCCTACTGTTTTAGATAAAAAAATACTTTAAACTCTTTGGAAAATTAATAACAACAGCTTAAATAATTTTAAAAATTATTAAAAAATCTTGAAGTATCTGAACAATTTTTTGAGATACAAAGAATTTAATGAACAAAATAGTAAAATCACCTGATTTTAATTGCATATGTCGGAAAAGGTGGCCATTTTGGTTTATTATACTGAAGAAGGACAAATGGCAGACAATAATAGTTGAAATTAAATTCCGTTAAATTTCTTCGAGATAGGGAGAGAATTAGGCAGGTGTTGTTTGCAATGTGATTATAACAGTTGAGTGGGGATTGAAGTGAAGAACGAGAACGCAATCTGTGACTAACTAACATACAAATATAAATACACATTTAACAAAATTACACACAAGATCTTACCTAACAAATTCTCTAAAGGTTCTTCTCACAGGAGCATATTCCACTTTTTTATCTCTGATAATTTTTGTGGCCATTCGTAGATTATTCTTAACATCATCTGGGCTTACTTTCGTTGTCATTTCTATTACTTTTGTCACAACTTCCACTTTATTTGATTCTATATCACGCTTTCGTCTTGTTAAATTCGACGTAGCGTCAGCATCTTTTCTATATCCATACAAACTAACGTATGGACGTTTTTTACCTCTACCTTCGTGTTTTGTAGATTGGATTATTATTGGTCTATGTTGTGTGGAGTATTTGGGTAGTCCCGGCAGAGTTGACTTATAGTGTCCAGGACATCGATTGTTTGTGCCCCAACCACATCTAACTCTTTGGAACATCGCCATGGAGTTTGAACTATCGCAGAAAATTGTAAGATTAACTAACGCATTGTGTACCACATTCGCTACATATTTGTCCACCGTGTTAATAATTTCAGTTAAATCTGGTGATGTTTCATTATTATGTGTTTTTTTACTATCATTCTTACTATTAATTGTAACAGTGTTGTTGCTACAGTGTTTTAATTTAGAATTTTCCAACGCCGTAGCTGTAATTTTATGTATTTGATCTATTAAAACTTGGATTTCATTTTCTATTCCAAGTTCCTTTAAGTTATTCATAGTTTCTTCGGTAAGATTCTTTTGATCTAGTACATCTGGTGGTGGCGTAATTTCTGGATTTACTCTCAAGCTTCCAATAGTTGCAAGATCGATACCACGTTTCTTTCTAACAACTGGATAGTTTTTACAGATATCGATCTTAGCTTGACGCTCACGTTTCAGACATTCAGGTCCGTAAACAATGTCTATTTTACGTAGGTCAAGTTTCGATAGACCAATTCTATTCTGTCGTATTTTTTCACTCTAAAATATATTTTTAATGATAAACTGTTAAATTATGCCAACAAGATAATTATTTAACGTACCTTAAATATAATAGTTCTGTGCCCATTTTTACTAAAATCTCTTTCACCAAAATGCATAACACTATCCACATCGTATGGCAACGCGCGGAGCTGCGATGGAAGAATCTTTTCTTTTGTAAATAGCGGTATAGAACCTTAAACAAAAGGAATGAAGACATATTTAAATCAATATTTTAAAAGCGATTAGTTATATTCTGTTAGCTTGTGATTTATTTTATGTAACTATAGATGATAATGTTATTAAATATAATAAAATATTATTTTTAAAAATTGTCGTTTATTTCCGTAATAATATATTTTGGGATAAAAAGTCAATTAGTTTGACGACTAAAAGTGGTTTCTTGAGTTATCACTCAACAAACACAGTTTATGGGAATCCATCAAAGGTCGTTTCAATCAAGGATTATCAATAGATGTTTTCGTTTTTAACCCTTTGTCATTCAGTCATAAAAACTATTTATTTACTTGAATAAATTAAAATATCGACTATTCTAAAATCTTTCAGTATTGTTATTGTTTTCTGTTGAAGAATTGTCCAGACTTCATGATAGATCTGTTGTAGTTTTGAAACTGTTTTTGGCGAAAACGACTGGTAAACACTAGGTATAGTCCTGAGAACTACCGCGTAAAGATGTTTAGTTGCCGGTTAAAGGCATCCCTACAACTAAGAAACATGAAGAAAAAAATCGTTATAGCTTTAATGCCTTGAAAAGAAATATTTTTTAAAATGACATATGTCAAGTTAGCTCTAGTGTTATCTGTTATACCTTGTGTCAGTAACGTTTTGTTTCTCTCTTGACAGTTGCCGCGATTTATAAATTATATTTTAGTTTTTTTTTTTGTAACATATTACAAATAATAGCTATAGTCAATTAAATTAAGCCCAATCAGAATGTTCTAGATTACAAATAAAACCTAATAGAAAGAAAAATTAAGCGTATTATGCGTAAAATATAACGCTCTAAACGTATTCAGTAATGGGATGTAATGCTATAATATAAAGTCGATGTATTTTATTATAAAAAACGTATATTATGCATAAATAGTTAAACTTTTATCGTTAAAGAGTTTGTAATTATATAAATGAAACAACCAAACATATATAAGGTATTAATTCTTTAAAGGTTGCTAAGAAAAAATACATTTTATTCAACTAAACTCATATCAGTGTCAGTGCTAGCACTCGTACTGACAGCATCGCTTGGTTATACAAAATGCCCGCCGTGCTTGTGTGCTATAGAGCAAAAATGTTGTCACGAAAAAAATCTTTAGCCCTATTTTCATTATTTTATATAATAAAGATAAATTCATACAGGGAATTACACTATATATTTCTGGTTTAAATTGCTAGGTTTATACAAACAATATAATAAAAATAAATAAACTTAATATAAAAAAAAATTAAGAATGTGCGTTTCTTTTTTCTCGTCTGTAGAAATGGAAACAGGGGACTGTGTTCCTAGAAAATAATTATTATTCTTTTGGATTAAAAAATAAATTCATGTTTAGGGAAAAACAAAACAGTTTTGTTATGCATTTTGTCATAACAAAACTATTTTTTTACCTAAACATCCTTGTCGAATGATATGGTTGAAAAGTGCTTCGAGGCTGAAAATCTAGAATTATAATAAAAAAAAAATTTAGTAGCGTAAAATTTGGTAATAACCAAGGTTACCATCAGTACAATAATACTATAAAAATGGTTTAAGAGAATATTTTGTTCTCCAAACGGTCCTTGACATCTATTGATTGTCTTTGTTATCTGTCAAATGAATTATATAGGCAAGATTCGAAATGGCGACCTCTGGGTGTAGGTCTACGTCGCTTAGCCAATTGAGCTATCGTGACGTTACTCGTGTTGATTGCGACATAAGCGATATCCATCTACATTATTTCAAATAACCTAACCAGGGCTTCCAGCAGTCACACTCTTTATTGTGTATAAAGAATAATCTTCATCGACAGATAAGATATTTTCTACTAATAAACACATATTCCATAGATGTGTTTAACCAAATAAAAATTATATTAAAAACTTTTTAATATTTTTGGCTTATTACACTAGTAATAAGCTTAAAAAAACGAATGAATAAATGTAATGAAAGTGGGAGCGTCTTCACGTCACTCGCTGAAAAAAATAGCCTGTCTTTTCACTGATGTGTAATTGTCAATATGTCTATTTGTATGCAACAATTATATGCACATCTAACCGCTATATTCAGTTTGACGTAGTCATTTCTAACCATTTCAGAATGTATCGCTTAGATAATGGTATTATATACGCTTGTAGCTATGCTTTTGAAAAGTTTTAAGTGTAGTATCCACTAGAGCTACGCTAGAGAAACCGAAATTTAACTATCTGATTGTAAAAGAAACCAAGTTATTGGGAAATAATAAGATATATTTTTTAAGAGTGCTCATATGTATTGCATAATATGTTCTTTAATTTGTCTTTTAAATTGGACAGGTTATCCACTAAAAAGTCTTAAGATCACAGGTTTTAATAAAGTCTTATCAGGCCCGTTGTAAGTTGTCATTAACATAAGTTAGTGTAAGGGAACGTTAGCAATTTTTATATTTTTTTTGTTCATATTGCAGAATTCTATTCTAATTCCAGTCGTGTAATCATTTAATCAATCATTTTTATGTCTGTAATCTGTAATTAAGTATTTTTAGTAATAAGAACGATAGCGAGAGACAAAGGTCATGTATTTTATTAAAATCGATATAACATCAAAAAATTATAAACTTGAATACAATACAATAATTATATATTCGATATAACATATAAAAATTATTAACTTGAATACAATACAATATTTATAAAAATATTTTAAATAATAACACTCCCGCATAAATGTAAAAAAAATACTAGAACAATCGACAAAGAATAACAAGTTTTAAATATAATTATATGGCATTTCATAATAAAACCTTATGTAAGTGGCAGAGAGACAGTATAGGTGTGGCAGAAGGCTCAGCGGGAGGGATGCCTGCAGCGCCAGCAATATCCAAATGTGTATATTTAATATTCTTATCCTCCAAACCTCCAACCCTTATCAAGAATCCTGCTGCGAACTGATGATTACGACATTTTGCATCTGTGTCGTACTGACAAAGATCATCTCCGTAGCATTTGCCATTATTCACAGATAAGTCTTCAGCTCTTACTGTGGATACTTCGAATCCTTCCCCTAACTTAGAACCACTGAATTGTAATTTGATAGAATGGTTTGATGCTCTGGCGCTGTGGTTGTCCATTGCGGCGGTGTAGTTTCCATAGCAAGCTCTTGCGTGACCAGTCAATGTTGCAATTGTATAAATATGCGGGTTTAATTCATTTACCGCCAAATTGGTCATTTTGAATAAAGAATCAGCCATGGCGAGTCTACCCTCTGCATCTGTGTTAGTAACCCTTACTAATTTACCACTGCTGGAAGTTAATAATTCGTCTGCCACATAGGCATCTGAGCCAATGGAGTTGCGGCACAAACACATAACACCAATGACCTTCAAGTGCGGTGGTTTGAGAATGGAGCAGGCTTTCAAGAAGCCAGCAACTGCTGCTGCACCGCATTTGTCCCGAGACATGCCAGCCATTTTGCCAGAAATCTTTATATCAGCGCCTCCGGTATCATATGTCACTCCTTTTCCTACTAACATTATAGTTTCTGTAACTCGGGCAGGATTTGATGAATTATACTCTAATTCAATAACCCTTGCTTTGTGTCTATCAACACAATTGGCTGCTCTTGATACAGCAGCTAACAGAGGATAATTCTTCGCGATCATGGCAACATCATCAATCACTTTAATAGATATACAAGGGTCATCGACAAACGCCTTCCTCACATATTCAACTATTCTTTCTGGTGCCATTCTCTCAGGATCTCCACCACCTATATCTCTAGCAAATATTCTAGCTCTTTCAAGGGCGATAGCATTTCTTACTATTCTCTCAAACGATTCCGTTTCTTTTTCCTCAGCATGAAATCCTATTCTTATATTATTTTGACATTTTTGCCTTTCTCTAATTTGCAAGGGAACATAAAATGCTTCCAAAGCTCCAAGAATACAGACCAGCTGTCCATCCGAGAAGTCAACAACATTTGCAACGACCAGAAGTGGCCTCTTCATGCCTGCCTCCATTGCTCGTATCATGCCCTTCTTTGCAGCTTCTTTTACTACATTTACATCATGATATGGAGTAATTTTCCCCGTTGGTGACAAAACCAGTCTACCTCCAGACACATAATCACAGCTCCATACCGTAGGAGATTTTTGAATGTGCTTGTCTAAATGATATATCTTCTCAATGAAGCTGGAAATATGCTGCGGTAACGCAACATCCATCTCTTTGGGATACAACACCAGTATAACACCATCATAATCAGCAGAAAGTAAATTGGTTTCAATGAAAATATTCTCATAAAGTTTGAACACAGACATTTCGACACGAGTGACTCCACTGATATATTATTAAGAATGGATAAAAGTAATTGTGACTGTGTAATTGACTTTTTATCGTTTATTTGTTATCTGATAAACGAATACATATGGAGTAGGAGATATTAGTGTTTGACAAATTATATACTTTATGTTTTTACTCGTTTTAAAGTGTATTAATCTTAAGTTACAATAAAATTTATCAATTCTCTTTAAGTGCAAACAACCTAATTACAAAGTGTATTTAATCGACCTCGTTTTTCATTATCAATAATACATTATAAATAAATTAGCGATATAAGAATAATAATATATATAAATATTACTGTAATTTAATATGTGCTTAAAATAGTTTATTTGATAAAGGCCAATGACAGCTTATCATATCACTGATATATTTATGCAATTACCATGTAAAAAAATTCGTTTGTTGACGACAAAAGGGAATTATAAGTTCTGAAATTATACATAATAAACATGTCCTAATTATTTTTTAGGTTATACAGGTAGCATCCTTGGTTCTTTGGTGTTTATAAATATCGAAACAACTGTGGACTTACAACAGTTTTTAACTATAATCAATTTACCTATTAACCTCTCTAGGTTAATAGGTAAATTGATTTGTAGGTATAAGATATTGTTTTGTTGTATATTTGACAGCGTTTACCTCTGTAAGCGCTGTCAAATATACAACAAAACAACATCTTTAACTTTAATGTTTAAGGTCGTGTAGACGTATGTTTATCCCTGTTAAGTTTTATTAAATTTATTGACACTATTATTTAAACCTGAGAGCTTTGGGAAATCATTCCGTCGTTTTAATTGCGATAACCGCCTAGTTGCGATAGTTGCGTCTAGTTGCGATAACCGCCTTGAAGATAGCATTCAATATATTATAGGCTTCAATGCGACGGGGGTGACGTAAGGTTTCTTTCGAACACCTTTAAATTTATCTTGATATGGTTAGTATAGACTAAATAATAGATAGAATAGATAAACCGACCTATCTTCTTCGTGACTTATCCCAGTTACGTGACAGTGGCGAATTTTATAGTGAACTTTAGCACGGACGAAAGACATATTTTAAAGAATTGAATTGAATTAATTTAGGCTATCAAAACAAAACAATTAAAATATTTACTTACCAATTTCAATATTTTCGAATTGTACATCAATATAAACATCCCGGCTGGCTCTATTGTGTTCGAAAGGAAATCCCAAAGCCTTCATTAAGAGCATGTCGATTTGTGGAGTTTTTAGACAATCGTAACCAAGAATTATCCGCTGAATACAAAAAATTAATACATTGAGAGTTAAAAAATAACGCTTAATAAAACCAGACACAAAGCAGATTGTTTAGAAAGCAGATTTAAAGAAATGTATTATATTAGGCAAAAGAGTAGAGAGAGCGAGGTGGTAAGCAACCATCATCTGTAGAATTGTAAATAGGGTAAGATTTAAGATTTTTGTTAGCCTTAAGAGAATAGAGGAGATGAAAGTAAGAGGAGAAAGGACTGAACGTCCATCATCCCTTACCGAACAAAATACTGTCATAATAGCCATTATCTTCCAGGTCATAACAGTCAATTGGCTATGAGACAACCGTTAAAAAAATAACATTATGAAAGACAAGATCATGCTGTTTCCTTTAACAATCTGATCAGAAACATACACACATCACACGTGAAAGCATAACTATCTTTATGTTTTATTGAAGATTTTATAGCTTGCTCTTTTTGGCTCTTTATTCTTTTTAAACTATAGTTAAAAACACTAAATATGATCCTTACATGAGGGTCCTCCTTCGCGTGTCCCTCCATCCCAATAACACATTTCCTGACCCCTCCAGGGTTCTCAAATGATATAACGTGCTGGTTCAGCCCCGGCTCAGCCATCACAGGGTTAAACTGGAGACAGGTCTTGAACGCATACATTGCTAGTACTGACATTATAGCCAATGATTGTTCTTTGTCTAAAAAAAATATATATGTTTGTACGTCATGTAAGTTCTAAAGTGTTTCCTTTTCTTTGGTGTACATTAGGATGGTTAGTAAGTAGGTAAAGTAATATTAATTTATAATATGAATTATTATTCGGATTAATAGATTGTTTAAAATTTTGTTTGTTGTTGTACCAGTGACAAACAACACGGACGGTGCTTTTTAGGTGGTAAAAATTAATTTCTTTGACCCTGATACTGGATAGTTGAGTTGTCGATTTGCAATAAAACTAAAAAACTACGGATTACCTATTTTTTTTAATTTAGCATTATTTTACTAATTTGACCTATGATTAAAGTCCGGATCGGAGGGTGAGTTTACGAAATAAACCCCAACACCTACTCACATATATTAGATAATAGGCTAAAACATAGTTATCACAAAAAATATCGCATTCCATGCAGTATTGTATGTACATTTAGTTTGAATAATTTGTGGATTAACGTGACGCAATAATTTATTAGATTTTCAATGTTGTTTAACCTGTTTCGTTATTTTTTTTTAATTCTTCACTGGGACTTGTTTGTGTATGGTCGCGTTTTTTATATTATGGTTTCATAATTTCTTACCAAAATGTTGTGGATTGATGTAAAACGGAATCGTAGCATTTGGCCAGTATACAAAGTCTCCAACTTTTATAGTATCTGAAATAAGTAGTAATTTCTATTTTTTGGTGTTCTTAATTGTTGTATGTTGCTAACCAGATGCCGTCCGAAATAGTTTCTTATTGTTTAACTACTTGTATATTTGAAAGTAACGGTATTTATACAATCTATGCTAGATTCTAAGCCACCTAAGAGCGAAAGCCAGTTTGAAACGATTAAGTAGCTTTTAGATAAAAAGACAAATTATCTTTTTATGTATAATTTTTACATGTTTTAAAAGTCCCTTTTAAGGTGAATCTTAAATGCATAGATTTTTGTTCAGTTTTAACTTTATTAACAAAAAATATTGAAAGATAATAATAAAAAAAGTATCTCACTCAAATCCTGTTTCAAAGTTTTAACTTCCTTTTGAGATAATACAAAAAATAATAACGATGAAAAATATAATAAATATATGTACAACGCCATTGTATCGATGCACTGGCGTAAGCGTCGCCATGAATTTATGGCAGTTTTATGTGTTCTGATTAAATTTATTGCAGTGTTCAATTACATTTAGATTGAAATGGAGCTTAGCAATATGGACATTTGAGTTATTGAGCTCAAATAACAAATACATATAAAGCAAATAATAAATCTATATAACCAATATAAAGATTGACGCTTTTAATAAAATTATCATTATATAAAGCCATTATTATTATTATATCTATCTATCCATAATCCAGATTTACATCTCAATCTTGAATTTATCATTTTCAGCCTATATTAATGTAAATCCTCAATTCCTGTTCCAATATATTAACATAAAACAATTTCCGATCCATATTATTATTTACCTGTCTTTTATCTAACGCTTACTCTTTAAAGTCAAAAATTATTCTGTCTATTTTTTTAACGCTAAATGACGCAGCTGGTGAGGTCCTCAGGCCAAGCGAGACCACTTTCGGCATCTTCATTGACGGAAGAGTCGAGCTCCTGATGTTAAAGAACCGTCATCCATTTCATCCCTTGGCAGTAGAAGCCAGATCCGCGATCTACCGCAGCATGGTCCAGATTAACGAAATATCATTTTTCTGGGTCAAGGAACAGGGTGGGGGATAATGAGCGAGCGGATACAATTGCCAAGGGGGTGGGTCTGACACTGAAGACAGCACCGGACTATGATTTGTGCTCCGTTACTTTCGTAAAGCGTGTCTTCGTCCAACCACGCTCTTTGCGAGTGCAAGAAGCAGTATCAGTTACCAAATTTGTCCTCCCCGCGGATGCATACAGGTTTGAAAGTTAAAGTTGCCAGCACAACGACCAAGACTCGAAAAGACGGTCGTCCACCTGTTGATGATACTCTTTCCACGACATAGATATAAATTACGTAGAGAGCTGAATTAATATAAAAAAAAGATTCTAAAAACTTTCCAATATTGACCTGTCTCCCAAAAACGCAAATAAAGCTGTTAATATAGTAAATAAGAGAAATGGAAAGAGACTATTTAGAGACTGATATATTAGTAATACAGTAAGAGACTGATATATTAGTAATACAATGTATCAACAATAGATAGGAATGATTAAATAAATAAAGACTGTATGATAAGTTAAGTTATTTGGTGAACAAATTATATAAGATAAAATGCAATTTAGTGAACTGATATGTCATAGATTATAATATTAAATATATAATGTACATGGAATTTGTAAGTAATTAATGAATTTTGAACACTGTAAAACCATTTGTACATGATAATAAAAATTATAGTCGTATTTAACTAATTAATTTTTTCAGATTTTAATATTGATCTGAGATTTCAATTTAAAAAAAACTCGTTGAAACGAAATGCTACTTAAATTTAAACTATATTAGGTTTACATTTTATAAATAGATCTGATAATAAGCATGTTATCGAACGTCATTACATAAATTGAGTATTTGAAGGAAGTTTTATATAAAAGGAGTTAAGAGTACGTAAAAGTAGTTAATAGAAAAATATAGCAACTTATATAAATGATAATTTTTAATACAACTAATTTTTAATAAAGGACTTACAAATTTTAAGAATATTTTTGAACCTTTTTTCACTTTAGGTGGATTTTTGTAACATTCAGTTTAATAAGTGTCTGTTAAACGAGTTTCTGAAATAAAAACTTAACCTACAAAAAGAAGTCAATCTATGTATAAGCTCTTGTGAAGTTGTAATAAAGATTTTCGTTCTTTAAAGACAGATTGTATTAGGCACATGTTTGAATAACCACGTCAGTTGGAAAATTGCCTTCAATGGTTACATTAAAAATATATTAATAGTTAATAAATAATAACGAAACAATTTGCTTTTAACCTTGTTTCAATTAATTGATATAGTAAAAATAATAAAATGAAAGTAATAAAGTTAATAAAACGTAAAAAAAAATCCATTTAAATACAACTATTATATGGTGATTTAAAATATGCTAGAATCATGCTGCTATTTCAGGAAATCGGTGCTGGATATTGATTTGAAACATAGTAGTAGCAGTCGTTCATTCTAAGCGGAACAGCCCATTCGAATCGCCCCGTGCTACTGTGTTTCGAATTAGTGTCGATCACCGACGTCGAACCCCCAACTCCTCCATATGTCTAATATGATGAGAGTACTGGCTTCATAGAAACCGCAGATTCCCTCACCAAGCAATCTTGCTCAGACCGCCCACCAAATTCTTGCGAGAGTAATAACCGCTGCATATAACAGCTAAAGGCCAGTGAAATCGAAAAGATCTTAAAGGAATATCTAAGAATAGAAAAACGATATATTGTAGCTTCTATAAAATATACTAAGACATTCATGAGGATGTTGTATACACTCAACTGCTTTATTTTGTAAAATAAAAATCGAAGGCATATTTGTCTCTGATCCACAAAGAATGGAAATAGATTTATAATCTAATTACCATGGAATTATTACTATGTACATAGTACGACTATGAGAGTGTGCCAAGGTAACCAACCTACTTGTAGCGACTTCAGTTTGCTGTCTAATTTTCTTAACGGCCTCAACGACTGAATTCAATGTTTATTAACGGTATGTTGATATAAGCACCGACTGTTATGTTGAAGTTAGATATATAACGATGATTGATATTGATAGAGAGTGAAGGGCACTCGTGGTAAAAATTAATATATACTATCAGATTTGCTCGAAGTTTATTTAATATAAAACTTATGTTAATTGAATCATATTGCTAATGTTTTTACCCAAGTATTTTGTGGTTTCATAACCCCTAAGCGTACAATATAATAACAATCTTAGGATGTCGCTGCTGCTATCTCGTTGCAGTAGGGCTTCCTCCATGTTCATAAAGGCCCGTATGGATAGCGTTCACGCTATTACGCGCACAGAAGAAGAATTGCTCTTCCATCGAGAATAGTAGCAACCATATTTTAAGGATGGTATCAGACCGCATGAAAGTGTTGGTAGACATACCAATAATTAATTATATTATTCTTTAAATGAAACAGTTTTTTATATTTTTATAACATTATTTGGAATGAATGAAATAAAATAAATTAATTATGGAATAAATGAATAATTATTTAATTTTTTCATTAAAAATTATTATTCTTATTTTGTCAACTGCTTCGGATTATCCTGCACACTCACAATGAGCTGCAATGTTTCGGGCAAATCTTCAGTATGATACTGATGGATTTTGATTCGTTGCTTACTAAACCATGGGACTAGTGATTTTTTGCCTTAGCAAAATACAGAAGAAAACAGTATCGCTATACCATGACCAATGCTTTGGCATTGTTATAACAAGAATAAATGAAGATACGAGTAATTAATATTGTTAGGTTCATCGGCAATCTTCCGAAAACAAACTTGAAGTGCTGTGATTCCCTTACTTTTAAAATTACTATTTATTTAAATAAAAATGACAATAAACATTATTTATTAACAATTGCCCAGATGTTTGATCCCCTCGGCCTCGTAACGCGCTATGTCCTAAAAGAAAAATAGGTTAATACATCATTTCTGTTTAAATAATTGTTATTAAGAAGTACTCCAACATATTTAACAGGCTTGAGATAACTTAATGAGATATCCCCACGATTGAAACACTTTAATAAAACTAAGATGTTTCAAAATGATAATCTAACTTCACGTGTCTGAAAAGTATAAAAATATCGGATATATTTATGTTGGACAATGTTAAATTGCTATGTTCGCTATTGGCAATAAGGCCGCCTGTTGCACTTAAATGCATACAATTTGCTAATTAAATTAATTATATAATTATAAGTATTTTTTTTTATTTTTTTGTTTTCTCTGTTTATTGATTTATTTTTAAGTATTTTGTCTATTTTATCTAATTAATTTTTTT
Source organism: Mechanitis mazaeus (assembly GCA_959347395.1). Classification (NCBI taxonomy): domain Eukaryota; kingdom Metazoa; phylum Arthropoda; class Insecta; order Lepidoptera; family Nymphalidae; genus Mechanitis; species Mechanitis mazaeus. The sequence goes on along the minus strand of OY365749.1, from coordinate 17,245,021 downwards.
TGTTTTATAAACGGAACTCTAAAAATAATTGAAAAATTTATTTGTTGTAACCTCATTGACTCAGTTGTTTTATTAATTTCAAGTAGACACCTACGTAGATTGGAAGATGATAATATTTTATTATACTTTAATATTCGTAAGTATTGTTATTTAAAAATTATTACCAGTATACCTATTTTTATTTAATTTTGATACATATTTTTCACTAGTTAATCTTGCGTTAGTATTGATTGATGAATGATATTGGTTGATGGATGTGTTTCATGATCTTTATGTTATTCTTTAATTTAACATTTATATAGTCTTGTGAATATAATTCATGTAGTTTTTAGATGTGTAGTAAGTCCTTAATATTATAAATTTATTTGTTTATTAATTCTTTATTGTATAACTAAAGTATTTATTCTTTATTGTATTATTATTATTCTTTATTGAATTTATATTTTTTGTTTGTGCCTTATGAATTTATTCCTAGCCAGATAACGATTAAACTTTAGTGATATATTGCTTCCGTGTAAAAAGTTCCATAAATAGATAGTTTAGGGCTCACTTAATATTTTTAAAATTTTCTTATTTATTTTGCGAATAAAAAGAAATCGACTCTATAAGAATTTTTTTTTGCAAATAATGCGTATTTTTTACTTTTAAGAAATTTGTAACACATTTGGGATTTTTGCTGTTTATATATTAAAATTAAGATTTTTTGCGTATATAGACAATGGTAGTATTATTGTCATTATAACGAACTTTTTCAAGAAGAATACTAGTGGCATTAGAAATGCCATCTGTACAAATAAAACAATCTGTAGGACTGTGAAAATTTTTCGAAAGCCTATTTAGTTTACAACGAAGTCGCGAGCAAATTAACAATGTCAAGTAAAGCCGATAATTCTTGAGTCATATATGCAGAAATATCAAGTATAGTTTTTTGTACATAAATAAATATATCATTAATCTGGCTTCAGTTTAAATAATATACATAATATGTTTTTACATACCACATTTTTATATAAAAAACAGTACAACACTGACATCTCTTCAGGGTCCTAACCAAAGTAATATTACAATAATTTTACTCTAACTTTTGGTGCTATAACTTTTATACAACAATATTGTTTTAATCAAATGATTCACTTTCTCTATGAAGTGTTACTATATTTATTACTACTTTATATATTACTATATTATTTACTGTGCTATTTTATGTTACTTTTATGATTAGTTATGTATAAGTAGTCCTCTGCTCGGTATTTCCCTTCCATGTGAAACTTCGTCAAAATTTCAGTTTAAGACAAGTATTCGAATTTAATTTTATTTTCAGGTTATTAGCGCTCACTGCCTTCCGACGGGACAAGGTATGTAGCTCATTGTTAAATAATTAAATAATAAATAAATTTAATTTAAAGATATTTAAATTTATGCCTTTTAATTTAACAGTGTAGAGAAATGGTAATTTTGTTTTTATTATTTTCAAATTAATTTATCAATAAATATTTTTTTAAGCAAAAGAAGATGTAAACTGTTTGATCCTGTCACCGGAAATTCAAGATCAGATCAACGATTTAACAAATAAAATAGCAGCATTTATAACAGATGTTAGCAAGAACTATGACGATATTGATCTTAGACTTATTAATCTGAACATAGACAGACATTCAGCTCAGGAAACCAATAAAACAACTGTTTTTAGAGTTAATATTAATGATTGTTCAATCAACAACACATATAGAAAGTATAATAAGTTAAAAAATATAAAGAAACAAAAAAAAATTAACGTTCTAAAACAGGATGATTCAATTGATTTTGATGATCTAGATGGTGATGACGAAGATTTTCAATTCAAAGCCCCTGAAAGTGATGAGTATGCTTTCATTGGGAATACCCAATTTATTTCCGCTGATAATGAATATATTATCAACTACGAAAAAAGGGAAAAATATAATGACACATCAGAAAATAATACAGTAAAATTCATATATTATTTTAATTTTAATGATTTAAAAAACAAAAATATTACTTTTGAAAAAGATAATAATGTTTTTGTATAAAACTTAAAATTTTGTTTTTATATATCCTCTTACAAAAAAACGTTTAATTTTATTAAATTCATATTTCGTAACGTAGCCTTTTCTTAGAATAGGTTCATGCCAAATCTTTTATGGTATCCTTGGGTACCATAAAAGCGAGATGAAAAAAAAAAAAAAAAAGAATCACCCTTCACTGCTTATCGACCATGGTGGTAGAAATCCAACCAACACATACAGATTTTCGTGAAGGGTTGATGTCAGGCTGGCGATCAGACCTCAGAACTTTTGTGCAATCCCTTGCAATAATTTAAAAAGAACAGTGTTATAATGTCATGGTTGACGAGAATGGACAAGGGATAAGAGTTGTGCCATCGCCAAGGTTGGGTACTCCATAAGACGCAAGTACAGACAGGACAAAAGGTGTGTCTGATGCGAGCAATTTGGAATATGGAATAAGGACTGGCTTGTGTGCAAAACACAAAGTTCTACATTAAGGTCATTCTTCATGATACAATATTTATAATTGAGGTCACGATGAAAAACAAAATGGTGGGGGTATACCCCCAATATTATAATATTAAATTGTCGTATGATAATTTTATCATACGCATTCCTTATAATTCTATCTGGTCATAATGTATTACTTTTGTTATCTGTGGTCTTGTATACATTTTTATTGGTCGTAGTTTTTATTTTTATATAAATTTATCTTTTTTAAGATTATTATTAATATTATTAGATAAAAATAATACTGGATATGTTGTAATTAGCAGATATTGTAATACTGTAATTACTCTCCTATTTTTTTTTTGCCTTTTTCTACTATTCGTATCCAGTTTAAACATTTGTAACTCCTTTATTAATGTTTTCTAAGATTTACACGAGTACTACACATTTCAATAAAACTATTTTTCGGATATAACTCGCGTTTATTATTACATTTTAATATTTAACCCGACGTTTCGAATGCTTTGCAGCAAACGTGTTCGCGGTAAGACGAGATGATGGTGACACCATCGTGACGCGAGTTATATCCTTTATTAAAATATACATTCAATAAACATCAAGCAAAGTGTTTCTCTTCTCCTAAACAAAGGTTTCTAAAAACACAAAAACTATAGAAACCCTTTTCCCAAATACTATATATTATTTTAAACATTTTAGTTTTACCGAATAATAGCAATTACAATATAATATATTTATCTTTCTTATGATACGTTAGCACCAAATAAAATGAAAATATAAAGTAATAATTTAATAACAAGTAAAAGAGTAACAATTAAAATAAAATATTTGTTATTGCCTTATTACTTCTAGATTAACATCAATCGCCTGTCAACTGTTTTATCTACGACATGATAATTACGTAAAAAGAAATATGGCTTATATAATTGCTTCCAAAATTAATATCAATAAACAATGTGAGTCAAAATAATTGAAATAGGCAATAGATTATCTAAAATAACTTCACAGAATAACACAATTTGTATTTGCTTAGATTTTCACGAGTACACATTTGAAATAAAATTTGTAACAGATTTAAATCGTGTATGATTTGGTTATATTTTGATGTAAGAAACACTTACATCTCGTCTACCCGAGAACACGATTGCTGCATTGCAAAGCATTCGAAACATCGGATTATAATTATAATGTAAGCAAAATTATATGCGACTGAAATCCGTTACAAATAGTTTCATTTCATAACAATAATTATGACATTACAAATTACTTATTTATTAAAATACAAATAACAGTTTATAAAAATAACAATCATAAATATATTTTGATTAATTACTTATTTGACGACACAATCCTATTGATAACATCTTAATCGGTTTTTCATTGAAATTGTTGTCAACTTTTGTGTTTCCATCTATTTGCAATTTTCTAAAAAATTGCCAACTTTTTTTTCATGACTGACGACGCTACACAAAGCGAAAACAAATTGAGAAATACCAAAAATCATTAATATTATATATAATCATTAATTAGAGATACCAAAATCATTAATAAAAAAAATGACTTTATCAAGCCGCATTTAAAAGGTTACTTAATTTTTTTTAGATCAAAAATAATCAGTAATTTTGTTTACTATTCATGTCTTCATTTATTCACTTTGTGGTACCCACAAGACGTGTTTTCATTGATGGTTAATTCTAAAAATGAAAACAAGGTTCTCAACTTTTGTTTACCAATATAACTAACTTTGTTCACCAACACGTTTCGCCAAAATAAAAGTCGTACATTTTTCTTTGGTCGAACTTTATATGTAATACACAGCTTTCAATGTATTCCAAAGAACTATTGTGTTTATCCTGAAGATTTACAGTTATTTTTATTTTATTATACTATACTATACTATACTATACTATACTATACTATACTATACTATACTATACTATACTATACTATACTATACTATACTATACTATACTATAATATACTATACTAATATACTAATTATCTGATTGTCTAAGAGTTTCTTCAAATCATTTAAAAGGCTATGAACTGTTACATCTAACGATGGAGTGCGACCTTTGTTATATTTTTTTTTACCCAGAAATTTTAATTTGGCTGCTTCAGTAATTGTACCAACATCTTGACCGCCTATTAAAATTCCCAGATCGTCAGAAATTTATTTGGGGCTCCGTTTACCAAGTCACAGTTTACAATATTTATTAGGATTTGGCCTCAGTCCAATAGTTTACGCACAGTCATTTTCAACTTAATTTTAAAAGTATTACATTGTCTTAGGTAACGTGTCGTTATCGCGAGACCGTCTGCTAATGCGATTATCGAACGAATTTAAACCGATAACCCCACTCTTTCACATGACTTGTTATAGTATGTGCTCTGTAGCATGTTGCGGGTGACGTCTGTCAGTACCAAATGACAAGGGATTTCGCCTACGATACTCGTAGTATCGTATTAGTTCTCTTTAATATTGTTATACAAATTGATGTGGTATTCCGTTATGCATAGTAATTCCGTGTATGAACTTATTTTTACTGATAAAAAATAATCAAAATAAGGCTAATGATTTTTTTTTCGTGACAACATTTTGACTCTAGCGCATTAGCGCGGCGGACATATTGTATACCCGTGTGATGCTCTCAGTACGAGAGCTAGTACCGACGCTGAGATGAGTTCAGATGAAAAAAAAAAATTTTCTTAGCAACCTTTTAAGCAATCTTACCCCATATATATGTTTTATTGTTTCATTAACAACAAAAATTTAACTATTTACGCACAATATAGTAATTATTTTAAAAAAACATCGACTCTCATATTGTAGCAGTACATCCCCTCACTAAATTCGTCTAGGCCTTATGTTATACGCATTACATTTTGCTGCCTTTTTTCTTTCTATTATAATTTATTTGTAAAATAAAACATTCTGATTGGGCTTAATTTAATTTCCTACAGTTATTATAAATGTATATTCGTAATGACGAATGTGGTAAAACTAAAAAACTAAAATATAATTTGTAAATCGCGTCAAGTCTCAAGAGAAAAACGAAACGTTAATGACAGTGTCACCCGCACCATCCTATAGTGCACAAGCTATAGTCAATCTATTAAAATGTTAATCATTATATTAATTATGATTGGAAAAATACTGCTACCTTGAAATAAACCTATGTTGTAACTCAAAGGTTAAGAGGTTTATTTTGTAACATTTTGGATGTTATAGACATTTATAATTTTGAATTATGTGATGCAATAATGTCGCTAACTACAAGCAAAGAGTTATACCATATCAGCATGAACATCATTAGTTCATGTCGTGCTGACCCAAACGAGTTGTTGCTTGTTTTGAAATCTTTATGGATTCCGATATTAATGTTTTAGATTCGAAGCAGCCAGAAATAACGGTAAAGATCTTTTCTGGTAAAATGGCCTGAAATACGACCGAAATATATATCGATCCTGAATTGGGTCTTTTTAGTTTGTTAAAAAAAATGTATTTGTTAGAGCTATCGGTCTAGTGCTCTTAGGATTAGTGACATTGTCTTCTTTGGAATGAGGACAAAAATAGGTTTTTCGAATGCTACCGGAATTAAATTTCTTGACCAGATATCAACAAATATATGTAAGAGAAGTTTACCAACCAAAGGACATTTTTTATATACTTCGAGTATGAAACCATCAGAAACTGATGCTTATTTGGATGTTTATTTTATTAATTATTTTATCAGTTTCCTCCAAAACGGTAGGTTGGATTAGAAAAGGACAATTGCTCGTTGGTTAAGAGAACATTACATTTTTTTTCTTTAAAACTGTGTTTTGAGGTCTTAAAAAGATTTTCATCGAAGTCTACTTCTTGTTCAAATTTTATAGAGACAGGATTCATAAAAAGACAAATAAATTGGAAATATCCTATATAAATATAGGACTAGTAACGTTATCGAACGATGCAATAATATAGGTGGTATTTTTGGAAATAAAGCGTGGTTTCGATTACTGACTAAACGAAAAGCTTGTTGGAAGAACTAAACATACAAGTTTAGTTTTTTTCAATCTGTCTTATTGGCATTTTTTTAATATTTTCTATAGTTTAAGATTTGGTCCTGAAAAAACAAGTGGACACTTAAAATTCCCCCCGGTATATTTTAACTTTCGTAACTATTGTCTAATGTCGGAGAAGTTTTTTTAAACTCATATATTTAAAAAGGTTTAACACCGATTTACGGTTGAGGTTCCAAAGTCCCATACTAAGTGTTTCGCTTCTAAAGTAGAAACTTATGCAAACGAAGAAAGTTCGGAACTCTGTCGGTGTTTCTGGGTAATTACAATCTAGGGGTCTTTAAATCTAGAATAAATAGGTATTTACTAGGTAAGCGTGACTACAGAACAGACTAAAGACTTGCCTAAAATCCGGCGGTCTGAAGTCAAATAAAGGTAAGTATTTCAAGTTTAAAAAAAAAGGTTTTTCCTAACTGACTGATTCTTTGTTCCAATTTAAACTGCTAGGATCAGATACTTATAACTTGATTAAATTTAAGTTTTAGTATTATATAGTGCCTTTTAGTGGGAGTATTTATTATTTTGAATGTGACAACATTCACAATTTATTTATAACATGCCGTCGTAGTAGAACAAAGTTTCGTAAGATTTTATTTATGTCCGAGTTTTTCCATTTAATCCATGTTTAAAATTTAAATTTAAAGTATAGTGTCCATCCAATTGTGTCCTAAATGACCCAATCCATCCATTTGTGTCCTAAATGACCCAATTTTCTGTTAACTGAAATAAATATACTTTTGAGGCCGAATGATACATTAATTTATATGTATTTATTGTAAAAATATTTTTGAAAAAAAGTAACTTTTTTTTATACAAAAAAAAATATTTTCCTTTCTTTCTAATTTTGTAATTTAGAGTTAATCTTAAAGTTTAAAATATTTCCTTCATTTATAATTTTTATGTATTTAATACAGATACGTTATAAATAACCTTAGAAAACATCTGTAACTTTATTTATAACTCAAGAACTACGAAATATATTATCATTTTAGATTCTTACAAAAATTTAAGTATACATAATTAATAATACTAAAATATCAGATGGAGAACTACCTAATATCGTTTAGAATTATATGACAGTAACGGGCACAGTTAAGATAGTAGGTGGGTATATATTCTTTGATATGTCGATCTATGAGTCTGATACATGTCACCGCTATCGACAACCTTCAGTTTCAATTTTCAGACAACCAACCTATAAGCTTTTATTTCTTGTATGAAATGGATATTATATTTTAATATGTTAATTATGTTACAAGTTGAAGTCATTCTATTAATAATTATTATAATGAAAAATGTATTTTATTTAATTAACACTAAGAGAGCATAATTATTGAAGAATATTACTTTCGTTCAGTGTGGAAATAAGACTCCTTTAAAAATCAAAATAAGAAATATGATGTTAAATTACTATGTAAAGAAGTACGTTAATAACTATACCACTGTTACACCATTTCGATTCGAGTTCTTTTCTTTTCTTTCTTTTGTTTATGATTTTACAGCTCAATATTGAAATATTTAGTCTACGAATCAATATTTATTCTCATTTCTAACAATGATTTCTTCAGACACAACATTCATAATAAATACATATATTAATATAGTTTATACCTGAAAATTGAAGTCAAATGACAAAAATGTTTATAAGAAAAAAAATACTTTTAAACTCATTTTCGTTAATCATTGGTCAGCGTGTCCTGGCTTTCTGTCACACTCTCACATTTATAAGAGAGCGAGAAGAAAAATGATATATAATATATATACAAAAATTACTTTAAAAGTATAAAATACATCAAGTACCGTAATAATAAGATTCGTATTTAAAATGGCGGTAAATACACTTTATGTACATTTTAAAACAAATAACTACCGACGTCAATGTTTGTAAATTTAAATAAATGATATCAATATTGTCGACATACGCAAGTAATAACCAACTGTGTAAATAAATTAATAAAATAATAGTTAATATGCTTTATATTAACTATTATTTTATTTAATAGTCAAATTTATATATTATATAACAGGGTTGTGTAAATGACAATTTTATAAGAACCTTGAGATAAATAAACATTTATATTTCTTTAATATTATTATTCTTTTTATTCTGTTCATAAAACCGTTTTTGTAGAGATATCTTTTGTCAAAAAACTTGCTAATTCTATAGGAACCAATCAAAAGTACTAGGTCCACGCAAGCGGGGTAAGCCTCGCGACGCAGCGCGCGAAACAAAAACATTCTATATGATAATTATATGGGACACATTTTATCAATTATCTCGAAAACTACAAATACGATTCGGCTAATTTTCAATCCAGAACGAGTTTTTCTCATTATGCGCATATGTGCAAAATTTCGTGCATGTAGCTCTTAAATTGAAGGAGGAGTAGGGTAACAGAGTTGAAAATTTGGGTAGTAAAGAGCTTCGCGTCGCTCAGCTCAATAAACACTTATTACCTAGGTCAAAACTTATTAGTCAAAAGCCCGTTCAATATCAAAATACTAACACTTTTGCGGTTAAAAAGTTTGTAGTTGGCAGTCAAAAGCTGGTTCATTATCGAATTCCTATCGTGGAGCTCTTCAGCGAGAGTGGAGATGGGCCGACTATTTTACTTTGAACAACTTAGGGTGATCAAATCGGGCTCAAAATGCCGCTTGAATATTACAGAATATGACCTCTGTTGTTGTTGGTTTTCAGAACTCCAAGGTAATGGTTAATAGGGATAACTGAGGGCATTCGTATTGCGATGTTAGAGATGAAATTCTTGGATATATTTTATCTACATACAACTTATAATTATAATAGAACCTACACCAACTTTTTAGCGTTATGGCCGACAAAAGTTTCGTAACATTATAAACGATAACAGTTCCTGGTTTTCTGTTAAAAAAAAATGTTTTCTGTTTATTAGTAAACTGTTGAAAAATATTGTCTTGAGATCTGTCTCATACTATTATTATTAAAGAATAATTTTGTTCTTACTAAACCGATCAATATGTCAATTTCATTCCCGCTCTTTTTTTTATTAAATTGTAAAGGTTAGTATTTGTCTACAGCCTACCATGTGACAAGGACATCAACATAGTGGGTGCACCACAATTTGCATTCACAATTTATTTACAGATTTGTTGCTGAATTAAAAAAAAAGCTTATATTCATATATAAAATACTGTTCTTTTTGGAAAATGTCATACACAAATAATCTGTAATCTTTTACTTCTGTATATAGCACTATACCTTTATAAAATGAACATTGGTCCTGATAGAATTTACGCCTGAGTTACTCCAACGTTAATAGTAGAGAAGGATCTTAAGACGTTCGCGTTAACTTTTAACTTAGGAACATATGAAAGACTAATGGTACCAAATCTAATTAAGGTTATAACAACTATACATGAATTGAAGTTAGTCATAGATTCACGAGACTTGTGTAGGAATATCCTGATCAAACAAATGCTTTTTCTTGTCTACTCCTAGAAATTTCTTTAAATTTTGTTCATGTGTGTGTGTTTATTGCAGAGTTACTTTTATATCTTTACAAGATAAAACTTTGTATTTTTTCTCTTTGGCAAGTCTTACGTCATTATAAAAGAAATATTGGACTTATTAAATCTTCAAAATAAGGCAATATTATATTTGGTTAGTTAAAATAACATAGTATGAAATTTGATTTTTTAAATGATGAGATGAGATGAGATGAGATGTTACAAATTAATGTGATGTGTATGATTTATTTTGAAAATGAAAAATCATTTAATCTATTGAATTTAGTAAAATTACCTTTTATAATAAATTAATATTATAAAATATCCTGGTTTTAATAGAAAACAAAAACAATTTTAGGCTAAAAACACTTATAATAAAATTAATTATTGGATATACAAAAATTGTTAGTGATAGATATGATTTAGGAAAGGGGGGGAGGGATGATGGCCTTTTCATTGTACATTAGGTGACCCTTAAAAAACTATATTAAAAGGGTGCTGACCAGATCCTGTTACTAAGGGCTATCTGTCTTTCCATGTGTTTTTCACAGGGCTATATATTTTAATATTTTAATAGTTTAATAAACTTATTTAATACTGATATAGAAAAACTTAACTGAATCTGACATTGGTTTATAAAATATATAAATATTATTCTCTGGTATGTCATGCAGTACCGGCTTATAATAGGATCTTTCCAAATGTGTTGTAAAAGAAGAGAAGATAGGAGTCAAAACAAAAGAAGATACCATCGTATCACTAAAGAGAGAGGTGGTGGCGGTGATGCGTGATGATTGTTGAAGTTACACTTGGCAGTTCTTGTTTTAACTATTAGCTAACTTACTTGGTATGTAACTAATTTGTGCTACAATCATTTTCAAATCCTTTTTCAATCATTTCCAAATAGCTGCTAAATGTGAAATTTCTACCGTTACTGTGGTACCATCTAACTGATCTGATGATGGAGCCGAAAATCAGGGCGGGATTTGTGAGCACTAAATAGTGGTATAATTATGAATACAATGAAGTGTTACAATACCGTCTGAGTGGTCTGATGATTTAGCATCATATCAAGGCTGGATTTTTGAGGGCAAAATAATAGGACTATCAATTGCTTTTGCTGAGAGTATTTACGATTACTGAAGATTACTAGTGAACTTGAAATTGATAAACGTTATTACGAGCTATTCATGTCAAGATAAATTTCCATGTTTATAATAAAAAAAAAAATCATAAAGTAAAAAGATTTTAGACGAAAACGTTTGATATTATTCCTGAGAAAAAAATACTTCTTCTTCTTAAGGCTATTTGCAAATTATTAATACTGTATCAGAAACTAATATGTTAAAGACAAAAATCAAAAACTTCTTTAGATCTATTTCATTAGTTATTAGGTATGAGCACACCCAAATTATTGGGTCTCTTTGTATTGTCTTAATGATAGTTATTTACCGGAATTTCTTTGACAAATCCACAAATTTATTTAAAGCTATAATATTAATGTTTTTACGCTGAAATAAATTGAGGAAATATAACTACACACAAGATTTTTTTTCATTAATTGGGAATATAAACCAATTTAAAATTTTGGTACATGTCACATCTCCACGTATTGTAATACGTGTGTATTTACACGTTTCAGATTTTGGAAAGGGCTAAAATTACTTTTAGTTTTGACATACTACAAAATGTTATAAAAATTTGTATAAAATTATTAGCAACTATTTTTAACAGAGGGTAATTTTGGTATTTATTTATTTATAGCTTTTCCACTTTGAATCCACATCAGTGTTCACTTATGTACGTCAATTTGAAGAGTCAGGAGGACCCATATTGATACCATACCATTGTCGATTTACGACCTTCTGGACACTTTCCAACGAGGGTTCAAAACGCGCCCTGCTCTGAGAAGAACCACACAACATACTCAGCTAGTTATTTTTTTATTGTGATCACTGTTTCACAAACGTGAAAACATTGAACGTTTTTTTACGAACAACTAGAGTCATCGTAATCTTTTCAATATATTCATATTTTAAAGATTTTAATTAATAAATATTGCAATTCATCGCAAGCACTAGTAAATCGTGACACTAAAATAAAATGATTATATACGTTGAAATACTTAATGAAAAGGGATAAAAGCAAATAAATAGTTTTAAGTTACGGTCCTAAATAATTTAATTTTTGCAACCCGTAGCCCAACCCGGAACCCGACATAAATTCAAAAACAAGAAAAAAGTTTTTATTATATTTTTTTAATAGCCAATATTGTTTAAGTAGCTGCTATAATTTAAACGTAATTTAAATTAATCTACATTTGTGTTTGTTCAGATGAAAAAAGTAATTTATTACCAATAATCATATTTATACAATGTATTGTTTTATTTTAATTTATTGTGTTTGTACAAAATTCTTTGGGTATAAATACTAAGCGAATTGTATGTTGAGGCATCGATTCATCGGTCTCTTAAGGGTTATCATATCCTAGACCAAAATGAATTTGGTGATCGTTTTTATTCTGGGTGTAAGTTTTTTTTTTTTTTTTTTATCTTTTTTTTGGTGTTAATTTTAAATTATTCTATTCATTTGAGGGTAACATCAAATAGTATATTTTTTGTTACCTTAAGTTTTATATGAGAAATATTTATTAATTAAACATTGATTTAAAGCAGCTCTAATACCTAAGTAAAAAAAAAAGTTAAGCAATGAACAAATATATATAGATCTCTATTCTTTGTTTATTGTGTGGGTTTTACTTCTATTATGTTGTTAAAGATATAGTAACCCTACTGATCCTTATACTAATTTTAAGTTGTATATTTTTTTTTACTTTTTGTGTCACGTTTAAAAATCGTCCAAATGCCCTTAACCAAATTATTTTGTAACATTGCAATACGGCAATCTCTCTTTCTTATATCTAACATCAACGCAGTTGTCTTCCTTCTTTGCCAAACGTCCGGCCGAAGATAAAATCGAAATTATATAAAACTTTTTTCGCTCTCCATTATCTTACATCTTGTCTACCCGATTGCTGCGAAGCATTCGAAACGTGACGACGGAATAAAATTAAAATATAACCAAAATTATACACGAGTCAAATCCGTAAAAAACAGTTTTATTTGAAATGTGTACTAATAAAAATCTAAGCAAAAACTACGCGTATTATCTTTATCGGTCGCTTTATTTCTTATCTATACTAATAAAGACCCTTCCGATCAATAACATATAATAACCTATCGCTATCACCTCTCTTCTCCAAAATAATGGAGAACATCATTAACCGACAGCTCCTAGCGTACTTGGAGGATCAATGATCGGCAATATGGCTTTCGCCATAGTCGATCGCATGGTGATGTTCTGTTATGTGTTTCACACCGTTGGGCTGCAGTTATTGAAAGCATGGGAGAGGGTCTGTTAGTCTGGATATAGCGCTAGCCTTCGATCGTGTTTGCCTTGTGGGCTTCTTTCGAAGATTCCTTCCTATGGACTTTCCGAGAGTTTATGAAAATGGATCACCAGCTTCCTCACTGGGCGGAGCATACAGGTCGTTCTCAACGGTTTTTGCTGAGATCCTCAACCCTTGAACGCTGGTGTACCCTAAGGCTGCGTACTATCTCCATCCCTGTTCCTCCTGTATATTAATGATATGTTGGATATTTCCAACATACATTCTTATGCGGATGACAGTATTGGGAATGTGGTATATTCTGGCCGTGCAAGTCTTTCTCGGGAAAACGTCGATGAGTGCCGAGAGAAACTTGTGTCTTCTATAGAGACCTCCTTGGGGATGATCAGAATGAGTTGAACTGAACCGTTTTCAGTTTAATCTAAAAACACAAGTTGCGCGTTTACCTCAAAGAAAACCCCATTTGTCGTATCGCCTCTCTTCAAGAGCACATCCCTCTCGCCAAGGATCAGAAAACTGGGACTCGACATTTCGAGTGACTATCAGTTTCGTGTTCATCTGGAGAGATGAAATTAGGTGTCATCAATAGAGCCAAGCAGTATTTCAATCCCGGCCAATGACTTGTGCTCTATAAGTAAGTCCAACGACCACATATGAATTACTGTTATCAACTTTGGTCCGGATCATCCCAATATCAATTTCTACTTTTTAAGCAGGTACAGCGAAAAGCCGTTTGGATTATCGGGGATCCATAGCTCTATGAACGGCGGGACTCTTTGGCGTAAAGACGTGGCTTCTTTGTGCGTCTTCTATCGCATTTACAGCGGAGAGTGTTAGGAAGACTATTTGATCTGATGCCTACCGTCGAATTTTATCACCACACAGCACATTACCGCCTATATTATCTTCCCTACCACCTGGATGCGTGGCGATCTTCCACTGTGCAGTTTTCATGAACCTTTCTTTCACGTACCACAAAGATGTAGAATGAATTTCCTACGGCGGTGTTTCTAGATCGATGCGACATGTCCTTCACCTTCAAAAAAGGCCTCCAAGGCCGGCAACGGTTTTGTGAAGTTTTGGATGTTGCAAGACAAGATAAAAAAAAAAGAAGAAAGGGTTGTTTTTTTTGTAATTAATACACTTAAAAGTATTGAACCGGTTTAAAAAACTATTTTACGATTTAAATTTGAACTCCTGCGTATGATAGGCAATATTTTTTTTAAATAAAGTCGTTCGTCCGTGAGTGAGGATCTGGGAGTAACAGTTATAATTAAATAAAACATACGTTCCACAGGTACTATGCGTAGTACACGCAGACCCCCATCATGTCAAACATGGAAAAGCCCGTAAGTATAACTTATTAAAAGTACCGGAATAAAAAATTATGTTTGATTAGTATTTATTTTTTACTTTGGATCTAACGAGTATAAATAGTTTTTTATGTGATTTAATATCATTTAATATTATTTAATATGAATATCTTTAAATTTGTCACCAGACTTGTCACAGACGATAATAAATTATATGAGACTCATAATTTTGTAAAGAATTTGCTTACTATAATAAATATTTGTCTTTAATTATATTAAACTACGACTAGGCTAGACTCTGTCAGGTTCTAGAAATATCTATTTTAATCACCCAAAAACATCAAAATCAGTCCTGCCTATTATGAGTATAATTAATACACAGAATTATATGTATAAGACAGGTGTTTAGTAATTTGGAATGTAACCCCCAACTCACAATCGAGACTGCGCTACCTCATATACAATAATTAAATTTTAAATCCGTAAATAAATTTAACATTACTTGATGGACATAGTAAATATACTAAGTATTTTTTTCAGGCGAAAAAGATTTCATAGTGCAGCTTCCAGGTGAGATAAAATATTTTTAGTAAAGGGCGACTTTTATAAGTCTCGATTATTTTTTATGAAATCATTTAATAAACTATGACTTATAGAAATCGGCCCCCGTATCTCATTTCTTATTTAAAGCCTATGAACTGAAATAAAAGTTGTGTTTTAAAAAACTTGTAAGGATTTGGCACAAGCAATTTTTCAGAAGACTTTTTTTTAAATACGAGAGTACACTTATATGTATAGAAAGGTGAAATTGCTTAGCATCTTAAAATTTAAAAGAAATAAACCGAACCCCTTTTCTATAATTGACCCCAAGCAAGTCCATTTATTATGGAAATACTTGCAGATAATGGTTACCAATACACGTACTTCGAGGAAGAAGAATTCGACAGTTTTGGTAAACCAATTATGAAATTCACTTTCATACCAGAAGGTTAGTAATAGTTATGGGGCAGCGCAAAGGTTTTACCTAATGAGATTATGATTTGGGGGTTTGTAATTCCACCGGTTATAGCAAATAATTTATCTAGGCGACTAATGACTGGTTATTTGTCGTCTTATGTATTGAGCAAAATACAGAGGCAAGCCTTGCGCTGTTCTTTCCACTGTCCATGAAGCAAATGTTGCGTAGTACCCTTGGACCTTAAATAGATTGACAATAACTTTTTCATGTTTATTATTATTATTTTTTTTTTTCAGAAGACCTTCGCCATCCAGCAATAGGATTGCAATCAGGTGTTGTGAATAAAAAAATTAAAAGCGAAAACAAATGGGTACATGCCTCCGGAGCCGAACATAAGTCAAAGTTTCATGGAGCAAATCACAACTCCCAAGGAGGTGTAATCAAAAATGATAAAGGACAAAGATATTGGAAATCAGAATCTGAAACAGATGTTAATTCGGAGAGTGAAAGTAGTAGCTACAATTACAATTCTGGTAAAGAAAATATTTTATTTTATCTTTACCTCTTTGCTTTGATTCTTAAAACAGCGTTGCTTTCCGGCAACTGCAACAATTTGAAATAAAACTATTTTTTACGGATTAAAACTCGCTTATAATTTGGTTACATTTTAATTTTAACCCGACGTTTCGATTGCTTTGCAGCAATCGTGTTCACGGGTAGACGAGATGTAAGTGTCACTTATCTTATCTCGAAATGTCAGGTTCAAATTAAAATGTAACCCAATTCTACGCGACTTTTAATCCTTAAAATTTTGTTTTATTTCAAATGTGTACTCGTGAAAATCTAAGAAAATACTAACTGCAATAATGTTATCTAAATATTCAGTCAGGTTAACCTTCCAGATATTGATTCTAGTCACATTTCAGGTTCAAGCGAATCCATATACCAATCCAAAGAAGTAAATCGGGTACATCCTTATCCAATTTTGAGACATCACAGAATTAAACCAATACTAAAGTCGCATCCTAATCATCAACCACACCCAGTCGAATACACAGACTTAGTACAAAAAGGTATTTAAATTTTATTAGTTTTCTGAAGATAGTGAACTTAGGATATATATAAATGCGTTTTAAGCCAAATATTTAACACGATGATAAACTGAATGAATCTCTTTGTGTGAATAGTAGATTAAATAAAACATATTTCTTGTTTTATAATTTGTATAGAAATAAAAATAGTTTATATTTTTCTTAATATTTTTTTGGTGTTTATTTGCTTGATAGGTAATAATATATAAACGATTTTGGAAATTCAATTTGTCGGTGTCAGGCAGAAAGCCCAAAAATTTTCTAAAATGAGTCATATCACCTCTATATGGATTTTATTTAAATTTCTTTTATTTTGTATCATTATTTAGTTTTGTAGTAAATGTTAACTAAAAAGTAAAATCGAGATAAATAGTTACCAGAAAACCAACGAGAGGCAGTCTATCATATATTGTGACTCAACTTATGAGCCAAGGTGACCGTAGATATTCAGAAACTACGGAAGCAAACACCGAAGGATATGCCAAATCTGGTAGTTTTTATGAATATTATTCTTTCAGCTTAAAAGATAAATACTTCCTTTTCGTTATAATTGTCTTGTCCCCGAGGAAAACTAAAGATAGTCCAAATCTTCTATTAGTTTAAATCTATAATTAATAAAAATTTTTAGGCGAGCACGGTAACCACAAGCCAAAAAATATAGAAATTTCTAAAGTTGTAAAGAAAAAAAAATGTAATAAAAAATCCAAGCATGTGAAGAAACCAAAACGCGGAAAAAAACACGGTAATGGAAGGAACCCACAGAGATCTGTTTCCAGCGAAAGTGAAATTTCAGCTATAGTTCAAGCTGGTAGCAAAGCCATTGGTAAAGGACAAACAACCTCCACTACTATAATCAAATCAACCACTGAGTCGAATGCTGTTTCAGGTAATAAATTATCGAAAATATATAATAAAACTCGCGCCGCTGTCCCCCGCAGCCGCGCGATAACTGCGTCCGTTTCCCCGCCCGCGACTCCTCTTTCGCCCGGCCTCCCGTCCTCTGTTTCCGTGGAAAGTCGCATTTTCGCCGCGTGGCTGTTGAAAACCGGCCATTCCCGCCGCCATCTTGAATCTTGCACTCTTATTTGGACACATTCTCCTTAAATATCCTATACTCCTACACAAACTACACTCAAAGTTTTTGTATTTACAGCTTTCTGTTTTATGTCCGTCGTCACCGCACGCCATACACTTGTAATAGCCACTCTGAACCTTGTTAACGTTAACTTTAGTATCAGAATCCACTGCATTTAGAATTTTTTTCGGCCGCTTCCAGTGTCATTCCCAGCTAAACTGCTTTTCCGAATGTAATGTTGTCATCTTCCGCGAACAGTCGTTGTCGTGTAGCTTCACTCAGTATTCCACAAACAAATTGGTCGCGTAAGTTTTCTTCCAGTGAGCTACCGAAGTCGCAATTCTTCGTCGGCAAAAGATTCGCTTCAGCTTCAGCTTGTCGCCTTTGTCGAAAAACATAATGTTCCACAAGTACAGATGGCTTCAGCTGTAGATGATTTTTTAATAATAATACTGCCTGCTCGTAAGATAATGCCGAAGGTTTCTTTGGACTAGCTAATGTTGATAACAGCTGGTATGCCTCTTGCCCTATCAACGCAATCAACGTAGCTAACTTCAATTCCGTTTGTACTCCATTTGCTAGAAAATACATGTCCAACCGCTTATTGTATTCAGTCCAATTACCCAACATAACGTCAAACTCGTCAATTTTGTCGACTCCCATATTATTATCGTATTTTTTTATCTTTTTTTATATAACAATTCTCAATATCACAATGTCCGGCTTTGACACTATTATATTTTCTATGTACTACTAGTCACAGAATTCGTTTCCAACCTCGTTCGCCACTGATAAATAAGAGACGTGCGTTTCGTATAGCATTTAAGTCAAGACAGTACCCACACGAATACAATATATACCAAAAACAAATATTCGTTACCCCAATAAAAAAAAACCATTAAAAATTTGCGTAAGCAACTTATATTTACTAGTAACCAAAGAAAGAAAATTTATGTAATTTTAGGGAATAACAATCCAAAAAGTAATAATAAACATCGAGGAGGTAAAAAACCAAAGTGCGGAAAGAAAAATAAAAACGGAAAGAAACCGCCAGGTGGAAGGAAACCAAAAGGTGCAAAAAAACCAAAGAGTAAAATACCTCCACGAGACACTGCAACGAGTGAAAGTACTACTACTGTTGTGACTCATGCAGGTAGCAAAGCAACGAACCAAGGAGAAACCACTGCAACTACCATAACTAAAACAACAACAAAATCAACTGCCACTGCAGGTTAAATCTCATATATATTTTTTTATTTTATGATATTGGAAATGGTTTCAAAAACTAAAATATATTACTATTGTTATTAACTGAATATATTTCAACAGAAGATAATTCAGAAGATGATGACGACAATCTGCCAATAGAAAATGGACCCAAACATGGAAAAAAACCTAAACATGGGAAGAAACCAAAACATGGGAAGAAACCAAAACATGGAAAGAAACCTAAACATGGGAAGAAACCAAAGCACGGCAAGAAACCAATAGGTGGAAAGAACCCTGATGGTACGATCATATTTTAATATTTTATTTCAGTTAATTCATTTTGATTCTATAAAAGCATTATTAAATAGACAAAAATTTCTAAGTAATACCTATTTAATACCTTTCAATATTTAAATTTTTAAAGGTGAAGAGGAACCCGAAGACAACGATGACCAGCCAGGAAGACAGAAACCTAAAGGTGGCAAGAAACCAAAAGGTGGAAAGAAACCAAAACATAGTAAAAATCCACAAGAAATTGTAACTAGCGAGAGTTCGACTGTAGTTGAAACCAGTGCCAGTGGCAAAGTTAAGAATGGAGGGCAAACAACTTCCACTACCATAACAAAGACCATCACAAAATCAACTGCAAACTCAGGTAGAGGAAATTAAAACTGACAAATGAACTTTATGTTTTTCATTAAAATCATTTTTATAAAAACTTACTTTGATGTTTAAAGGTGGTGACGAACCCGACGATAACGATAATGATGATCAGCCAGAAGGACAGAAACCTAAAGGTGGCAAGAAACCAGTAGGTGGAGAGAAACCTGATGGTACGGTCATATAAAAATATTTTATTTCAGATAAATTATTTAGATTCTTTAAAAGCATTATTAAATTAAAAAAAAATCTGAGTAATGCCCAGTAAATGCAATTCAATCTTTTATATATTTAAAGGAGGAGATCAACCTGACAACGACGATGACCAGCCAGAAGGACAGAAACCTAAAGGTGGCAAGAAACCAGTAGGTGGAAAGAAACCTGATGGTACGATCATATAAAAATATTTTATTTCAGATAAATTATTTAGATTCTTTAAAAGCATTACTAAATAAAAAAAAAGTTTCTGAGTAATGCCCAGTAAATGCAATTCAATCTTTTATATATTTAAAGGAGGAGATCAACCTGAAAACGACGATGACCAGCCAGAAGGACAGAAACCTAAAGGTGGCAAGAAACCAGTTGGTGGAAAGAAACCTGATGGTACGATCACATAAAAAATTTTTTTTCAGATAAATTATTTAGATTCTTTAAAATCATTATTAAATAAAAAAAAGTTTCTGAGTAATGCCCAGTAAATGCAATTCAATCTTTATATATTTAAAGGAGGAGATCAACCTGACAACGACGATGACCAGCCAGAAGGACAGAAACCTAAAGGTGGCAAGAAACCAGTAGGTGGAAAGAAACCTGATGGTACGATCATATAAAAATATTTTATTTCAGATAAATTATTTAGATTCTTTAAAATCATTATTAAATTAAAAAAGTTTCTGAGTAATGCCCAGTAAATGCAATTCAATCTTTATATATTTAAAGGAGGAGATCAACCTGACAACGACGATGACCAGCCAGAAGGACAGAAACCTAAAGGTGGCAAGAAACCAGTTGGTGGAAAGAAACCTAATGGTACGATCACATAAAAAATTTTTTTTCAGATAAATTATTTAGATTCTTTAAAATCATTATTAAATAAAAAAAAGTTTCTGAGTAATGCCCAGTAAATGCAATTCAATCTTTATATATTTAAAGGAGGAGATCAACCTGACAACGACGATGACCAGCCAGAAGGACAGAAACCTAAAGGTGGCAAGAAACCTGATGGTACGATCATATAAAAATATTTTATTTCAGATAAATTATTTAGATTCTTTAAAAGCATTATTAAATTAAAAAAAGTTTCTGAGTAATGCCCAGTAAATGCAATTCAATCTTTATATATTTAAAGGAGGAGATCAACCTGACAACGACGATGACCAGCCAGAAGGACAGAAACCTAAAGGTGGCAAGAAACCAGTAGGTGGAAAGAAACCTGATGGTACGATCATATAAAAATATATTATTTCATATAAATTATTAAGAATCTTTAATGTATTATGAAATAAAAAAAAGTTTCTGAGTAATGCCCAGTAAATACAATTCAATCTTTATATATTTAAAGGAGGAGATCAACCTGATAACGACGATGACCAGCCAGAAGGACAGAAACCTAAAGGTGGCAAGAAACCAATAGGTGGAAAGAAACCTAATGGTACGATCATATAAAAATATTTTATTTCAGATAAATTATTTAGATTCTTTAAAAGCATTATTATATTAAAAAAAAGTTTCTGAGTAATGCCTAGTAAATGCAATTCAATCTTTATATATTTAAAGGAGAAGATCAACCTGACAACGACGATGACCAGCCAGAAGGACAGAAACCTAAAGGTGGCAAGAAACCAGTAGGTGGAAAGAAACCTGATGGTACGATCATATAAAAATATTTTATTTCACATAAATTATTTAGATTCTTTAGAAGCATTATTAAATAAAAAAAAAAAATTCTGAGTAATGCCTAGTAAATGCAATTAAATCTTTATATATTTAAAGGAGAAGATCAACCTGACAACGACGACGACCAGCCAGAAGGACAGCAACCTAAAGGTGGCAAGAAACCAAAACATAGTAAAAATCCACAAGAAACTGTGACTAGCGAGAGTTCTACTATAGTTGAAACTAAAGCCAATGGCAAAGTCAAGAATGAAGGGGAAACAACTTCCACTACTATAACAAAAACCGTCACTAAATCAACTGCGACCTCAGGTAGATGATAATGTAGTTAAAATTGATGAATGAACATTATGTTTTTCATTAAAATCATTTTTTAAAAAACTTACTTTAATGTTTAAAGGTGGTGATGTACCCGACGATAACGATAACGATGACCAGCCAGAAGGACAGAAACCTAAAGGTGGCAAGAAACCAGTAGGTGGAAAGAAACCTGATGGTACGATCATATAAAAATATTTTATTTCACATAAATTATTTAGATTCTCTAAAAACATTATTAAATAAAAAAAAATCTCAGTAGTGCCTGGTAAATGCAATTCAATCTTTATATATTTAAAGGAGGAGATCAACCTGACAACGACGATGACCAGCCAGAAGGACAGAAACCTAAAGGTGGCAAGAAACCAGTAGGTGGAAAGAAACCTGATGGTACGATCATATAAAAATATTTTATTTCAGTTAAATTATTTAGATTCTTTAAAAGCATTATTAAATAAAAAAAAGTTTCTGAGTAATGCCCAGTAAATGCAATTCAATCTTTATATATTTAAAGGAGGAGATCAACCTGATAACGACGATGACCAGCCAGAAGGACAGAAACCTAAAGGTGGCAAGAAACCAGTAGGTGGAAAGAAACCTGATGGTACGATCATATAAAAATATTTTATTTCAGTTAAATTATTTAGATTCTTTAAAAGCATTATTAAATAAAAAAGAGTTTCTGAGTAATGCCCAGTAAATGCAATTCAATCTTTTATATATTTAAAGGAGGAGATCAACCTGACAACGACGATGACCAGCCAGAAGGACAGAAACCTAAAGGTGGCAAGAAACCAGTAGGTGGAAAGAAACCTGATGGTACGATCATATAAAAAAAAATTATTTCAGATAAATTATTTAGATTCTTTAAAAGCATTATTAAATAAAAAAAAGGTTTCTGAGTAATGCCCATTAAATGCAATTCAATCTTTTATATATTTAAAGGAGGAGATCAACCTGACAACGACGATGACCAGCCAGAGGGACAGCAACCTAAAGGTGGCAAGAAACCAGTTGGTGGAAAGAAACCTGATGGTACGATCATATAAAAAAATTTTTTTCAGATAAATTATTTAGATTCTTTAAAATCATTATTAAATAAAAAAAAGTTTCTGAGTAATGCCCAGTAAATGCAATTCAATCTTTATATATTTAAAGGAGGAGATCAACCTGACAACGACGATGACCAGCCAGAAGGACAGAAACCTAAAGGTGGCAAGAAACCAGTAGGTGGAAAGAAACCTGATGGTACGATCATATAAAAATATTTTATTTCAGATAAATTATTTAGATTCTTTAAAATCATTATTAAATTAAAAAAAGTTTCTGAGTAATGCCCAGTAAATGCAATTCAATCTTTATATATTTAAAGGAGGAGATCAACCTGACAATGACGATGACCAGCCAGAAGGACAGAAACCTAAAGGTGGCAAGAAACCAGTAGGTGGAAAGAAACCTGATGGTACGATCATATAAAAATATATTATTTCATATAAATTATTAAGAATCTTTAATGTATTATGAAATTAAAAAAAGTTTCTGAGTAATGCCCAGTAAACACAATTCAATCTTTATATATTTAAAGGAGGAGATCAACCTGACAACGACGATGACCAGCCAGAAGGACAGAAACCTAAAGGTGGCAAGAAACCAATAGGTGGAAAGAAACCTGATGGTACGATCATAACAAAATATTTTATTTTAGATAAATTATTTAGATTCTTTAAAATCATTATTAAATAAAAAAAAGTTTCTGAGTAATGCCCAGTAAATGCAATTCAATCTTTATATATTTAAAGGAGGAGATCAACCTGACAACGACGATGACCAGCCAGAAGGACAGAAACCTAAAGGTGGCAAGAAACCAGTAGGTGGAAAGAAACCTGATGGTACGATCATATAAAAATATTTTATTTCATATAAATTATTAAGAATCTTTAATGTATTATGAAATAAAAAAAAGTTTCTGAGTAATGCCCAGTAAATACAATTCAATCTTTATATATTTAAAGGAGGAGATCAACCTGACAACGACGATGACCAGCCAGAAGGACAGAAACCTAAAGGTGGCAAGAAACCAGTAGGTGGAAAGAAACCTGATGGTACGATCATATAAAAATATTTTATTTCAGATAAATTATTTAGATTCTTTAAAAGCATTATTAAATAAAAAAAAGGTTTCTGAGTAATTCCCATTAAATGCAATTCAATCTTTTATATATTTAAAGGAGGAGATCAACCTGACAACGACGATGACCAGCCAGAAGGACAGCAACCTAAAGGTGGCAAGAAACCAGTTGGTGGAAAGAAACCTGATGGTACGATCATATAAAAAAATTTTTTTCAGATAAATTATTTAGATTCTTTAAAATCATTATTAAATAAAAAAAAGTTTCTGAGTAATGCCCAGTAAATGCAATTCAATCTTTATATATTTAAAGGAGGAGATCAACCTGACAACGACGATGACCAGCCAGAAGGACAGAAACCTAAAGGTGGCAAGAAACCAGTAGGTGGAAAGAAACCTGATGGTACGATCATATAAAAATATTTTATTTCAGATAAATTATTTAGATTCTTTAAAAGCATTATTAAATTAAAAAAAGTTTCTGAGTAATGCCCAGTAAATGCAATTCAATCTTTATATATTTAAAGGAGGAGATCAACCTGACAATGACGATGACCAGCCAGAAGGACAGAAACCTAAAGGTGGCAAGAAACCAGTAGGTGGAAAGAAACCTGATGGTACGATCATATAAAAATATATTATTTCATATAAATTATTAAGAATCTTTAATGTATTATGAAATTAAAAAAAGTTTCTGAGTAATGCCCAGTAAACACAATTCAATCTTTATATATTTAAAGGAGGAGATCAACCTGACAACGACGATGACCAGCCAGAAGGACAGAAACCTAAAGGTGGCAAGAAACCAGTAGGTGGAAAGAAACCTGATGGTACGATCATAACAAAATATTTTATTTTAGATAAATTATTTAGATTCTTTAAAATCATTATTAAATAAAAAACAGTTTCTGAGTAATGCCCAGTAAATGCAATTCAATCTTTATATATTTAAAGGAGGAGATCAACCTGACAACGACGATGACCAGCCAGAAGGACAGAAACCTAAAGGTGGCAAGAAACCAGTAGGTGGAAAGAAACCTGATGGTACGATCATATAAAAATATATTATTTCATATAAATTATTAAGAATCTTTAATGTATTATGAAATAAAAAAAAGTTTCTGAGTAATGCCCAGTAAATACAATTCAATCTTTATATATTTAAAGGAGGAGATCAACCTGACAACGACGATGACCAGCCAGAAGGACAGAAACCTAAAGGTGGCAAGAAACCAGTAGGTGGAAAGAAACCTGATGGTACGGTCATATAAAAATATTTCATTTCATATAAATTATTAATAATCTTTAATGTATTATGAAATAAAAAAAAGTTTCTGAGTAATGCCCAGTAAATGCAATTCAATCTTTATATATTTAAAGGAGGAGATCAACCTGACAACGACGATGACCAGCCAGAAGGACAGAAACCTAAAGGTGGCAAGAAACCAGTAGGTGGAAAGAAACCTGATGGTACGGTCATATAAAAATACTTTATTTCAGATAAATTATTTAGATTCTTTAAAAGCAATAATAAATAAAAAAAAATCTCAGTAGTGCCTGGTAAATGCAATTCAATCTTTATATATTTAAAGGAGGAGATCAACCTGACAACGACGATGACCAGCCAGAAGGACAGAAACCTAAAGGTGGCAAGAAACCAGTAGGTGGAAAGAAACCTGATGGTACGATCATATAAAAATATTTTATTTCATATAAATTATTAAGAATCTTTAATGTATTATGAAATAAAAAAAAGTTTCTGAGTAATGCCCAGTAAATGCAATTCAATCTTTATATATTTAAAGGAGGAGATCAACCTGACAACGACGATGACCAGCCAGAAGGACAGAAACCTAAAGGTGGCAAGAAACCAGTAGGTGGAAAGAAACCTGATGGTACGATCATATAAAAATATATTATTTCATATAAATTATTAAGAATCTTTAATGTATTATGAAATAAAAAAAAGTTTCTGAGTAATGCCCAGTAAATACAATTCAATCTTTATATATTTAAAGGAGGAGATCAACCTGATAACGACGATGACCAGCCAGAAGGACAGAAACCTAAAGGTGGCAAGAAACCAATAGGTGGAAAGAAACCTAATGGTACGATCATATAAAAATATTTTATTTCAGATAAATTATTTAGATTCTTTAAAAGCATTATTAAATAAAAAAGAGTTTCTGAATAATGCCCAGTAAATGCAATTCAATCTTTTATATATTTAAAGGAGGAGATCAACCTGACAACGACGATGACCAGCCAGAAGGACAGAAACCTAAAGGTGGCAAGAAACCAGTAGGTGGAAAGAAACCTGATGGTACGATCATATAAAAATATTTTATTTCATATAAATTATTTAGATTCTTTAAAAGCATTATTAAATAAAAAAGAGTTTCTGAGTAATGCCCAGTAAATGCAATTCAATCTTTTATATATTTAAAGGAGGAGATCAACCTGACAACGACGATGACCAGCCAGAAGGACAGAAACCTAAAGGTGGCAAGAAACCAGTAGGTGGAAAGAAACCTGATGGTACGATCATATAAAAATATTTTATTTCATATAAATTACTTAGATTCTTTAAAAGCATTATTAAATAAAAAAAAGTTTCTGAGTAATGCCCAGTAAATGCAATTCAATCTTAATATATTTAAAGGAGGAGATCAACCTGACAACGACGATGACCAGCCAGAAGGACAGAAACCTAAAGGTGGCAAGAAACCAGTAGGTGGAAAGAAACCTGATGGTACGATCATATAAAAATATTTTATTTCAGATAAATTATTTAGATTCTTTAAAAGCATTACTAAATAAAAAAAAGTTTCTGAGTAATGCCCAGTAAATGCAATTCAATCTTTATATATTTAAAGGAGGAGATCAACCTGAGAACGACGATGACCAGCCAGAAGGACAGAAACCTAAAGGTGGCAAGAAACCAGTAGGTGGAAAGAAACCTGATGGTACGATCATATAAAAATATTTTATTTCAGATAAATTATTTAGATTCTTTAAAAGCATTATTAAATAAAAAAGAGTTTCTGAGTAATGCCCAGTAAATGCAATTCAATCTTTTATATATTTAAAGGAGGAGATCAACCTGACAACGACGATGACCAGCCAGAAGGACAGAAACCTAAAGGTGGCAAGAAACCAGTAGGTGGAAAGAAACCTGATGGTACGATCATTTAAAAATATTTTATTTCAGATAAATTATTTAGATTCTTTAAAATCATTATTAAATTAAAAAAAATTCTGAGTAATGCCCAGTAAATGCAATTCAATCTTTATATATTTAAAGGAGGAGATCAACCTGACAACGACGATGACCAGCCAGAAGGACAGCAACCTAAAGGTGGCAAGAAACCAAAACATAGTAAAAATCCACAAGAAACTGTAACTAGCGAGAGTTCTACTATAGTTGAAACCAAAGCCACTGGCAAAGTCAAGAATGAAGGGGAAACAACTTCCACTACTATAACAAAGACCATCACTAAATCAACTGCGACCTCAGGTAGAGGATAGTGTAGTTAAAATTGATGAATAAACATTATGTTTCTCCTTAAAATCAGTTTGTAGAAAACTTACTTTAATGTTCAAAGGTGGTGATGTACCAGACGATAACGATAACGATGATCAGCCAGGAGGACAGAAACCTAAAGGTGGCAAGAAACCTGATGGTACGATCATATAAAATTATTTTATTTCAGATAAATTATTTAGATTCTTTAAAAGCATTATTAAATTAAAAAAAAGTTTCTGAGTAATGCCCAGTAAATGCAATTCAATCTTTTTATATTTAAAGGAGGAGATCAACCTGACAACGACGATGACCAGCCAGAAGGACAGAAACCTAAAGGTGGCAAGAAACCAGTAGGTGGAAAGAAACCTGATGGTACGATCATAACAAAATATTTTATTTTAGATAAATTATTTAGATTCTTTAAAATCATTATTAAATAAAAAAAAGTTTCTGAGTAATGCCCAGTAAATGCAATTCAATCTTTATATATTGAAAGGAGGAGATCAACCTGACAACGACGATGACCAGCCAGAAGGACAGAAACCTAAAGGTGGCAAGAAACCAGTAGGTGGAAAGAAACCTGATGGTACGATCATATAAAAATATTTTATTTCAGACAAATTATTTAGATTCTTTAAAATCATTATTAAATTAAAAAAAATTTCTGAGTAATGACCAGTAAATGTAATTCAATCTTTATATATTTAAAGGAGGAGATCAACCTGACAACGACGATGACCAGCCAGAAGGACAGAAACCTAAAGGTGGCAAGAAACCAGTAGGTGGAAAGAAACCTGATGGTACGATCATATAAAAGAAATTTATTTCAGATAAATTATTTAGATTCTTTAAAATCATTATTAAATAAAAAAAAGTTTCTGAGTAATGCCCAGTAAATATAATTCAATCTTTATATATTTAAAGGAGGAGATCAACCTGACAACGACGATGACCAGCCAGAAGGACAGAAACCTAAAGGTGGCAAGAAACCAGTAGGTGGAAAGAAACCTGATGGTACGATCGTATAAAAATATTTTATTTCAGATAAATTATTTAGATTCTTTAAAAGCATTATTAAATTAAAAAAAGTTTCTGAGTAATGCCCAGTAAATGCAATTCAATCTTTTATATATTTAAAGGAGATCAGCCTGACAACGACGATGACCAGCCAGAAGGACAGAAACCTAAAGGTGGCAAGAAACCAGTAGGTGGAAAGAAACCTGATGGTACGATCATATAACAAAATTTTTTTCAGATAAATTATTTAGATTCTTTAAAATCATTATTAAATAAAAAAAGTTTCTGAGTAATGCCCAGTAAATGCAATTCAATCTTTATATATTTAAAGGAGGAGATCAACCTGACGACGACGATGACCAGCCAGAAGGACAGAAACCTAAAGGTGGCAAAAAACCAATAGGTGGAAAGAAACCTGATGGTAAGATCATATAAAAATATTTTATTTCAGATAAATTATTTAGATTCTTTAAAAGCATTATTAAATAAAAAAAAGTTTCTGAGTAATGCCCAGTAAATGCAATTCAATCTTTTATATATTTAAAGGAGGAGATCAACCTGACAACGACGATGACCAGCCAGAAGGACAGAAACCTAAAGGTGGCAAGAAACCAGTAGGTGGAAAGAAACCTGATGGTACGATCATATAAAAATATTTTATTTCAGATAAATTATTTACATTCTTTAAAATCATTATTAAATTAAAAAAGTTTTTGAGTAATGCCCAGTAAATGCAATTCAATCTTTATGTATTTAAAGGAGGAGATCAACCTGACAACGACGATGACCAGCCAGAAGGACAGAAACCTAAAGGTGGCCAGAAACCAGTAGGTGGAAAGAAACCTGATGGTACGATCATATAAAAATACTTTATTTCAGATAAATTATTTAGATTCTTTATAAGCATTATTAAATTAAAAAAACGTTTCTGAGTGATGCCCACTAAATGCAATTCAATCTATATATATTTTAAGGAGGTGATCAACCTGACAACGACGATGACCAGCCAGAAGGACAGAAACCTAAAGGTGGCAAGAAACCAGTAGGTGGAAAGAAACCTGATGGTACGATCATACAAAAGAAATTTATTTCAGATAAATTATTTAGATTCTTTAAAATCATTATTAAATAAAAAAAAGTTTCTGAGTAATGCCCAGTAAATGCAATTCAATCTTTATATATTTAAAGGAGAAGATCAACCTGACAACGACGATGACCAGCCAGAAGGACAGAAACCTAAAGGTGGCAAGAAACCAGTAGGTGGAAAGAAACCTGATGGTACGATCATATAAAAATAATTAATTTCAGACAAATTATTTAGTTTCTTTAAAATCATTATTAAATAAAAAAAAGTTTCTGAGTAATGACCAGTAAATGTAATTCAATCTTTATATATTTAAAGGAGGAGATCAACCTGACAACGACGATGACCAGCCAGAAGGACAGAAACCTAAAGGTGGCAAGAAACCAGTAGGTGGAAAGAAACCTGATGGTACGATCATATAAAAAATTTTTTTTCAGATAAATTATTTAGATTCTTTAAAATCATTATTAAATAAAAAAAAGTTTCTGAGTAATGCCCAGTAAATGCAATTCAATCTTTATATATTTAAAGGAGGAGATCAACCTGAGAACGACGATGACCAGCCAGAAGGACAGAAACCTAAAGGTGGCAAGAAACCAGTAGGTGGAAAGAAACCTGATGGTACGATCATATAAAAATATTTTATTTCAGATAAATTATTTAGATTCTTTAAAAGCATTATTAAATTAAAAAAAGTTTCTGAGTAATGCCCAGTAAATGCAATTCAATCTTTATATATTTAAAGGAGGAGATCAACCTGACAACGACGATGACCAGCCAGAAGGACAGAAACCTAAAGGTGGCAAGAAACCAGTAGGTGGAAAGAAACCTGATGGTACGGTCATATAAAAATATTTCATTTCATATAAATTATTAATAATCTTTAATGTATTATGAAATAAAAAAAAGTTTCTGAGTAATGCCCAGTAAATGCAATTCAATCTTTATATATTTAAAGGAGGAGATCAACCTGACAACGACGATGACCAGCCAGAAGGACAGAAACCTAAAGGTGGCAAGAAACCAGTAGGTGGAAAGAAACCTGATGGTACGATCATATAAAAATACTTTATTTCAGATAAATTATTTAGATTCTTTATAAGCATTATTAAATTAAAAAAACGTTTCTGAGTGATGCCCACTAAATGCAATTCAATCTATATATATTTTAAGGAGGTGATCAACCTGACAACGACGATGACCAGCCAGAAGGACAGAAACCTAAAGGTGGCAAGAAACCAGTAGGTGGAAAGAAACCTGATGGTACGATCATACAAAAGAAATTTATTTCAGATAAATTATTTAGATTCTTTAAAATCATTATTAAATAAAAAAAAGTTTCTGAGTAATGCCCAGTAAATGCAATTTAATCTTTATATATTTAAAGGAGAAGATCAACCTGACAACGACGATGACCAGCCAGAAGGACAGAAACCTAAAGGTGGCAAGAAACCAGTAGGTGGAAAGAAACCTGATGGTACGATCATATAAAAATATTTTATTTCAGACAAATTATTTAGATTCTTTAAAATCATTATTAAATAAAAAAAAGTTTCTGAGTAATGACCAGTAAATGTAATTCAATCTTTATATATTTAAAGGAGGAGATCAACCTGAGAACGACGATGACCAGCCAGAAGGACAGAAACCTAAAGGTGGCAAGAAACCAGTAGGTGGAAAGAAACCTGATGGTACGATCATATAAAAATATTTTATTTCACATAAATTATTTAGATTCCTTAAAAGCATTATTAAATTAAAAAAAGTTTCTGAGTAATGCCCAGTAAATGCAATTCAATCTTTATATATTTAAAGGAGGAGATCAACCTGACAACGACGATGACCAGCCAGAAGGACAGAAACCTAAAGGTGGCAAGAAACCAGTAGGTGGAAAGAAACCTGATGGTACGGTTATATAAAAATACTTTATTTCAGATAAATTATTTAGATTCTTTATAAGCATTATTAAATTAAAAAAACGTTTCTGAGTGATACCCACTAAATGCAATTCAATCTATATATATTTAAAGGAGGTGATCAACCTGACAACGACGATGACCAGCCAGAAGGACAGAAACCTAAAGGTGGCAAGAAACCAGTAGGTGGAAAGAAACCTGATGGTACGATCATATAAAAGAAATTTATTTCATATAAATTATTTAGATTCTTTAAAATCATTATTAAATAAAAAAAAGTTTCTGAGTAATGCCCAGTAAATGCAATTCAATCTTTATATATTTAAAGGAGAAGATCAACCTGACAACGACGATGACCAGCCAGAAGGACAGAAACCTAAAGGTGGCAAGAAACCAGTAGGTGGAAAGAAACCTGATGGTACGATCATAACAAAATATTTTATTTCAGATAAATTATTTAGATTCTTTAAAATCATTATTAAATAAAAAAAGTTTCTGAGTAATGCCCAGTAAATGCAATTCAATCTTTATATATTTAAAGGAGGAGATCAACCTGACGACGACGATGACCAGCCAGAAGGACAGAAACCTAAAGGTGGCAAAAAACCAATAGGTGGAAAGAAACCTGATGGTAAGATCATATAAAAATATTTTATTTCAGATAAATTATTTAGATTCTTTAAAAGCATTATTAAATAAAAAAAAAAAGGTTGTGAGTGATGCCTAGTAAATGCCATTCAATCTTTAATTATTTAAAGGAGAAAATGAATCCTATGACAACGATGACCAGCTAGGACGACAGAAACCTGATGGTCCGATTATAAAATATTTGACATCGTCAATGTTTCATTTCGAATTCAAAAAAATGTCGTAGAAAAGTATAATCATTTATATTTAATTGTTTTAATTTTCCAGTATTAATTTTTCTTTTTAGATATCCTGATTATATTTAATTATTTTTGATGGAATACGTTATTCATTTTCTGTAGAAGCCTTTTAAATTATTTGATTTACTAACATCTTTTATTTGTGTTTGTGACTTCAATGGAATGTTTCGTCATCTTCTTAAAAAATATGCTTTATATTTTAAAATTTTACGTTTAATCTTCTTCATTGAGCATTCTAGAATCTAACCTAATAAATAATGACCAATCATCAGATCTTGAAGGTGGATCACCAAACAATCCAGTTGATGAGGATGGCCTATACCCAGTAGAAGACAACAGTCCAAGTGGTGGCAAACCTTCTAAACCGGGAAAGAACCCAAATCCAGGCGATGAACCTGAAAAACCAATCGTTGGATCCAAAAAACCGGGACCAAATAATGGAGGCGTCAAACCTGGCAAACCAAGAAAACCTATTATCGTGCATCCTGGTAAGCTAGAGAATTTTTAGGAGATGTTAAAGTCATAATACCTTGATGAATTTTTAATAATTTCGTAATTTTCATCAGAGTTCCAATTTTAATGACTATTTATTTAGTTCCTTTTTACAATTATATACATTTTAATGTAACAAAACAAGAACCTCTTAGAATATTCATCTATTTTTACAGGTCGCCCAGTTCGACCCGGACGTTACCCGAAATATCCAAGCAAAAACCGCATTTGTGTCTGCTTCAGCAGTTATGAGGAAATGCCAGCCCAATTAAGATCCCAATTCAGATTTTATTAAGGAAAATGTAAAACTAATAAATATATATGTATAAGAATGAGCATTAAAAAAGCCAACTCGTCAGTTGGGCCCAAAAATAAATTAATATGTTGAATATTTTGTTTTTATCACTAACATAATCAAATCATTTATTTCCGGAGACCTATATTAAAATCTTAGTTTTTTAAACAAAACAGATTTAAACTAGTTATTAAATTTAAGATACACACAATATATTAAAAATATTTCATTATATATTTCTCCTTCATAATTCTCCTGTCCTTCATACTCTAGATGGGTACGGTACAAAATGTTATCTTCTTCTCTATCTAGCTCTAGGATACTAGTAAATAAATGGATAGTCACAAATACTAAATAACTACTTTAATAATTATCCTCTACAAAACAATTTATTTCTTTAAAAGTCTACTTCTATTTTTGCCATAAGCAGATTTCTAGTTGTTGATACAGTTACATACAGTTTAAAACTATAAAAGCATATAAATACATTTGTAATACCCACTTTAAGGTTCAATTTCAGACCTTTCTTTTATTATTCTATCAATTTTTTGTCGGGTATCCAACAAATCTCTCCTCAACACTAACATAACTTCATCTGCTTTGTTTTCTTTTATTAATGGATATTCATTTTTAATACTCTGCCTAATATAGTAAAATGTAGCCTCAGGAATTCCATCATCAACATTATCTTTTATAACAACCGAATCTTGTTGTAAAACTTCTTTCAAATCTTTAGCAAACTGGTGACAGAAGTCTTCTAGAATATCCTTTATTTTTTCCATGTCAATTATTGTTAGATTCTGATATTTCTCTTTCACATAACCAGCCATCATATTTTTAAAGTTATTGACGTAGGCTACATTTTCTAAAACTTTATTCAGTTGGTCTATATTCTCTGGTTGGTCAACTTTGCTTTTAATGTCCAAGTCCTCGTCTCCGGTGATGGGGAGGCCGCTAGCCGTTATTACCAGATATCCTAAGGTTATTGTGAGCACTGAAAAGAAATGCACATATTTCATTATCAGCGTGATTAAAAATAACTATACTTTTATTCATTGTAATACGGCTTCCAGTTATGAAGAAAGATTGGACTGCTTTAACATGACAACATTGGAACAACGAAACAAATATTTGAAAGTCATGTTCATTTTTAAGTTAATTAATAACCACATTGATTGGTCACCCTTACTATCAAAGATAAATATAAACGTGATGCACCCCTCAGCCAGAACTCATAAATATAAACCGCTATATATACCACAACGAAAAAATAATTACGGCGCCAATTCGCCAATTTTACAAAGTTTTAGAATATTTAATTCACTCTTTCATAAAGACAATTTAGACATTTTTTCTGATAGCCTTGGTACATTTAAAAATATGTATATTCCAATATATGAGTTTTAATTTGTAACTTTATGTATTTTAAATTTTTGGTATTTTGTTAATCTTAGTATTATTTTGAGTAACAATTTATAATGTTGTCCTATTAATGTCCTATTCATTCTTTCAAAATAATGATTAAGGATTTTTTTTTGAAAATAAAATAAAATCTGATAAGTACTCTTAAGTAGGTGTAGATTAATACGATATGTATTAGATAAGTCCGAGGGAAATAACCGTAGTTTTTGTCGGACGCTAAAAAATCAAACTATTACAATTTTTCGAATTTTTTCTTTTAGGCCTACTTTTAATCCTTCCGTATAAAAAAAACAACTCTAGATTTGAAATCTCGACATGTGCCCCGACCGCACCAGAATAATAGTAAGGGAGTGATGGCCATAAGTTTACTCCACCCCTATTTTAGTTTTTTGTTTCTCGTCTCTTCTCTTTTTTGGCCACATGTAGGACACATGTTGTCAAATTAGGTAATTTTCATGTAATAATTATCCTCACACTTAGGTGTGAGCAATTACCTTTTTTTTTCATTCGATTTGAAATAATTGAATTGACCATCTGAAATACAGCCATCTCTGCAGGACTTACCCTATATTGATTCGCTATGCTCAGGTTTTCTTTATCGCCCTGTCACTAATATTAATATTGTTTTGATTAGCATTGCAAAATACCATTGATAACATAAACCTATTTTTAGAATTAATTCTACTTATTTTCTTATAATTGACATGTTTATTGGTATTTCGCGATATGTCTATATATAGCAATAGTGTACATATCATTATATATGTTACTGTAAAAACCCACACTTCGACCTTTACTTCGACCTAAGACTTTTTAGTAAACCTACGATTTACCAACTCTGGATGGTATGATTGGATGATTATCGTTGATTTGAAGGTTTTATCGCCATTTCTTTAGTTAATCTTAGAAGTAACCTCAAACACAGTAAATGTTGAAAAAGACAGGATTGCTTCAGGGTCTCGTACCCTCCAATCGACGGTTGTACCCACAAAAACAGGCATCCCTCCTTCGTCAATCTCAGCCGCTAACGTAATCGCAACCAATTCCCACGGTTTATCCTGTGTCGATACTATGGCCTTGACCACGGTCGATGGCGAGAAGTTCATTCCGATGACTGCAGTGAGTGGGGCACGTGGCTCCACACACACACTTTCATAGTTAACCCAACCTAGTCAAAACCAACATATATGAGCCATCACGGGTTAAACCTAGCATATACTAAATTCTGACGATAAAATCATCTTTTATAAAATTTTCCAACCCGTGGCGATAAATTCTAAGATTTGCTGGGAAAACATAAAATTATATTACAGCAACATGTATACGTCTATCTATAACGTATGTATAGTGTAATACTGATGTCTGGGACACGGTAAGTTTTAGGTCAGTATGATGTCAATTTACATAAGAATCCTCCCACCTCCTCTCATATTATAAGCTACTTGTCATCATTACTCGAAATCTATACTATTATAGTTTTCTAGTTTTTATAGACCTAGCCATAATTGTTTTTTTTTTTTTGGTGTAAAGGATACACGTTGTTATATTACAAGTAAATATTATACCAAATCTTATAAATAATAAGTGAAGCAGTTTAAGTGTAATTATAAAAATATGTATTTTTATTAAAGTTAGTATTTTTTTTTTGTAACTCAATTATAACCCATAATAATTGTTTTGGTTTGAAGCGAAATTGAGATTTTGGCGAAAAAGTAGAACATACAGAAAAGCCTGCAATAAAGTACAACTAAAACTAAAATAAACTGAATGATCGTTTATCATTATGGTGGTGGATAAGTTCTTCTCTTAATATAAAAAATATATATTTGACTTTACTAAATGAAATACTTAATTCTGTGTTACGTCACTAATGTTTGCCATTTCAATAAAAAAAGGCTAAAAACTTAATACAAACGAATGCACAGAAAGTTTTAAAAAAATTTAATACACCAATACTATTAAAAAAATCCACGTTTACAAAAGCGCTAAAGTAGCGAGAAAGTAAACCAATTTTTCTTTATAAAATTTCCATTTTAATGAATCTTATATATTTTATTTTAGATATACATTTGAAATGAAACGAGCTGATAGATAATTTTCGGTTGGAATTTTCGTAACAGGTTGGAATGGAGATTGTTGACGGTCACATTTAATAATATAGAGTTATATATTCCTTAGTCGAATAAATATATTTCAGGCAAAAACTTTTTTAAATTATGATATAATAAAAGCTATTTTAAATGTGAAGGTAATCTTTAGATTGTTTAATATTAGAACACCAAAGAACTTAGAAGTGGAGGATTAGTTAGTTCATTAATTTTACTTCTCTTTACTTGAATTAATTTTATCTTACATATAAATTTTAACGGTGACTCAACAATCAAGTTTATAAGAAAAAAAAAATATAAATTAAAATAATATTCATGGATTTTCTCGCTGACTTCATGGATCTACAATTTGGTTAATTGCACTTGAAGACGGTCGTTATAAGTCTATTTTAAATTAATCAATGTTCTTTACTTTATTTATATCAAAAATTAATGTTTTAAACATTGTCTAATTTGTTATGATCATAGCCGAAAATTGGTTATCCAAAGGAAAAAAGTAATGTAGAAACACACTACTAAAGGACAGGACACTTCTAAAATCACTACAAACAATTCAATTTTATTATTACCAAGTGCGTAATTTATTTGCTCGACTGCGACATTAAAGTATATCTATATCTATATATATATATATATATATATATATATATATATATATATATATATATATATTTGTTGTACTCACTCACATTATTACTATCGGAATATGCCCAACTAGTTTCCAACCCATTCGGGGTCCTTATTGCGTAGTGGAATCGCGGCGTCAAATCTATATATGGATATGTATATACCCCTACCTATAACTACTTAAGATATAATAAGAATATTAGTTTATGAAGGATTATGACCCAAAAATACTAAAATAAAAAGATGGTTCATAATTGTCTTGTTGTAATGTGATAAACAATGTTTGATAAATGAAACGCATTAAATAATAAATATGTATGAGTTAATACGTACACATCTCTGACGTGCAATCCTCTCGTACCCTCGTCTGCAATAGCATGGAACAGATTATCCTCTTTGTAAGGACGCGTGGTTATGCAAGAGAGAACCAAAACAGTTTGTAAGAAAATATCATATTTACTGTTCTTAGATACTTAAAACTTTAACGGAAATAGGAATAGCATTAAAACTTGTAAGCATTGAAAATTTTGATAGCTGATAATTTCAATCTTCATAAATCGTCACAAAAATTCTATCAAAGTAAATTAGGCTCAAAGACAGCATCCATTTCAATCAAATTTTTTCCTCACATTCATCAAAAACTTAAATGAGCCAAAAATTTAAGTATAATATTTATGAGTATGTCAGTCGCATAGAAATAATAGAACTCACAAGAACTGTGATCTGTAGCTATAATACAGCTGATACGGCGTAATTCGACTTATCTAGCAACTTATTTTCCTAAAACGTCAACTGCAAGATTCTAGCCGAATAAGGTACATTAGGTGTCAAAAATTCTATCCTAATACTTCCTATTCATGTCTTACTTTCTTCTCTTTTCTAATTATCAAAACATTAACAACCGTTAAAAATCAGATGGACCGATAATTTTTACTTGTACTATACTAACTGTTGCCTGCGACCTCGTCTTGGGCTACAGAAAGTATAAGAGATTTTTTATATGTCTTAGACAAACTGTTATTTTTTTAATTTATTTTTTTAAAATTGACGTACATAAGTTTCTAAATTTGAACACTCAAAAACATTTAGGATACTCTTCACTAACAGAATTCGTTATTTTTTTTATACTTTTTATATAATATAAGCTTTGGAATGTATACTAAAACAAAACCATACTATAGTTACTTTATCAATTATTCATATTTAATAAATGCATTACTGATATAATGTTTTCTAAGATTTACACGAGTACTGCACATTTCAATAAAACTATTTTACGGATATAACTCGCGTTTATTCTTACATTTTTTTTAAATTACTATCATCTTGACTTACCGCGAAGACGTTTGCTGCAAAGCATTCGAAACGTCGAGTTAAATAAAAAATAATGGAAAAATAAACGCGAGTTATATCCGTAAAATAGTTTTATTGAAATGCAATAGTTAAAATGACGATAAAACAAATATAAACATGATCGAAGTTAAATTATTCAGTTAATAATTAATTACATACCAAAATAAACTTTGTAGTGAAATGTGTATACGCTTCATTTAATATATTTAACTTTTCTACTGTTGTATGAAGTCTTATACAAAAACAATTTCCATATTTAATGTCTCATTATTGTTTAACATCATCCAACCAATTCTCGCTTATTTTGTTCACAAATTGCTCATTCAGATTGAGCGAGAAATATTATTTCATTTACCTTGTAATGTATTGCATATTCTTATATGCAACGTGCGGGTGTTGAGGAAATAGATTAGTTCACACATTTAAACTTTTCTATTTCTTATTAGATATTGCATGCGTCTTAAAGTGTGTTATGTCCCCTCTCTCCTCCCTTTCTCCCTCCGAAACTGACCCCAAACTTTAAATCTATTAATACCAAAAATATTAAGACTTATTGTTAAATATATACAAAAGTATATAATCTCGTGAGAATTAAATAATTATTCGCAGTAAAAAGAATTTCATTTGTCTTAAGTCAGGGATTTAAAAATACTCGATACTCTGGGCTTAAATTGGGTTACACATTAACAAAAATTGATTTTAGAATCGACAAGTTAGAAATCGACCCCTTATTCGTTCTTTCTAGATATTTTATAAGATATGTACCGACGTGTAGAGTTCACAGCGCGATTCCGCCATGCTAAGAGTTCATGAATAAGGAATAAGGATGAGTACGAAACTAGTCAGGTAAATTCCGATAGTAATAACCTGAGTACAGCCGAATAATTATATATGATAAGTACGTGTAACTTGTTATAAGAATAAATAATATTTTAGTAGGAAATATCATTGTTGTACTTTTAAAAACTCACCATTTCAATAAGAGTTTACAAGTTTGAATTCTTTAAAGTCTGGTTTATTTGCTATGAGAAAGACACTAACACTAACACTAACACTTCATCATCATGCCTACTTAAGTACTTAAACGTCATTTCAATCAATAATTATAAATTTCTTGATTAAATTTTGATGAGAATGTCAATAATATCTAAGAAACTATCAACACATAAATTTCATTAAAATCTGTCTGGGGGTTTCTCTTATAAGTGTGATAAAAATCTTACAACCTATTTTCGTTAAAAGACATGCCTAAAGTAAAATTACTTTAATGTTTCTTTAAGATAAGGTTTAACGATGACATTCTAAATCAATGATTCATTCTATTACGATTGAAAACATTAGCTCGAGTCTGAAATTCCAAAAACATTAAAGTAACTTTGCTTTTATGTAACGTTTTATCATTTTCTAGAAGTTACTTTTTAACGACGAATTTATGCTTTAGATATGATTTAGATATGATTGATATATAACTATCCTTTTATTTACCGCAATGAATACGCAAAGATAAAAAAATATAAATATTTCATTTTAACAATATTCTGAATTATTATATTACACCTGTATTGAAGAACACAATTAACACTATCGTGTGAAAGAACTACGACTGATCTCTCTTTTCCTCCCATTGCAGGGAATATATATTCGTTCTTTCACATCAGCAGTATTAAAAATAATATTGTTTTATAGAGGTCACGATTCGAAAAAAGTAATATTATTGTAATATTGTGAAAAACTCTAAGTATTTGTATGAGTAGTATTGAAAAATGATTAGAGTACAACTGATAGGAGTAAGTGTCAACATTTTGATTGTCTCGGAACATCCATAGCCTGAGTATTTCCTTAGTGATCAGTATATACTACTCTATGGCGAGCAGTGGTATAAATATAGCAGAAATCTAATACTAACAATTGACACTGACACTAATTAAGGGATGTCCCTTTTAACAATGTAGACAATATACGATTTTAAAGGAAACGTGAAATCGATACTTAGATTCTATTACGAAAAAATGAAGTCATAATTATTAATAATCTTATGAAAAATTATTAATTAACCTAAATTGTGTCAATAGTAAAAAAATGAAAAATTGATCAATATTTTTAACAGATTTGTAAAAAAAAATTTGACTAAAAAATTTCTAAAAAATTAAAAAAAATAAAAAACAATAAAGAATCTGTACATTTTCATAAAGTTTAAATTAGTAAAAATAAATTTAAAAGTAGAGAATAATGTGAAAAAAATAATAAAATAATTGAAAAGTCATTCATTACATGAAAATGTAATAAATATACAAAATGTTTAAGGAAACTAAGTTGCATTACTAAAATAAGCTGGATATAAGGAGTGTTTCGTTCCGAATTTAAAAAAATGGGAATAAAGTTGTTTCTTTCTTGAATTCAATTAGTAATTCTGAAAGAAAATTATTCAAACAAAATCTTTTCATAATTGTCTAGGCAATATGTTGGAATGACTAATTGCCCGAGAAACTTGAGAAAAAAACAAAATGTTAGATGTCATATGTCAACGTCATTTGTTAAACGCTATATTTTGAAATTTGCTGTTTGTGTGTATTGCGTGGTAGTTACATTAGAGTCGGCGATTTATAATTTTCAAATTTTTATCTTTAGAATCAGATTAGAGTACCTATAAACAAGTAATGGCTGTAAGTACAAGTTGGTATTTAAATACATACCATAATTTCTATTTTCATCATCATAATTAATTTGTTTACAAAAAACTAACCTCACATTTTCTAACTTTTTGTCAGAATTGTTCCATATTTAAAAAATGATGTGATATTTTAAAATAAATAATAATTTAAAAATGCTTTTCTAGTCATTAGCGGCAGCTCAAGTGCAGGAGGTGCGTTCTATAACTCGGATAGAACGTATAGGTGCCCACTCACACATACGAGGTTTAGGGTTAGACGATGCTTTGGAACCTCGCGCTATATCTCAAGGCATGGTGGGCCAGAAGATGGCAAGGAAAGCCGCTGGCGTCATCCTGCAGATGATTCGAGAAGGTAATAGCTAATAACTGAAGTTGCCATGGCAACCAAGCATATTTATTTTATTATTTCTTCTGTCTTAATAAAAAAAAACTTGTTTTTCAAAGTATAAATAAAATGTGAAAGTTTAATGACTACAAAAATCATTTGTTAAATATTTAGGTAAAATTGCTGGCCGAGCAGTATTGCTAGCAGGACAGCCAGGAACCGGCAAGACAGCAATTGCAATGGGCCTTGCACAAGCTCTAGGCCCAGATACTCCTTTCACCAGTATGGCTGGTATGTAGTTTTGACTTATCTGAGATTAAACAAAAAATACAAATAAAAAAAATGGAGAAACATTTAGCTCATATAATGTTATTTTGGCCATGAGATAATTTTTCATTGTAAATATATTTTGACTTCAATTCGCTATTATCATTTCCAAAATTTGTAAAAATCTTATTATATTCTAAAAAAAGACAAAAAATATTTTCATATTTTTTTTACCATTAAATATACACCACACCCTTAAATATACACATACATTCATCATTTCTGTCATTTGATCCTGAACTACTTTTTCAGGTTCTGAGATATATTCACTGGAGATGAGCAAAACGGAAGCCCTAACTCAAGCAATACGTAAATCAATAGGTATTAGAATCAAGTAAGTAGTGTTTATATCATCAATCAAGTAAGTAGTGTTTCATCATTAAAAATATCATTCTTTGTTTGTTTGTGGTTGAAGATATAAATCCCACAAGTGTTGATGAATTTTTATTCTGTTTATATTTCAAATTTTAAAAAAACTAAATATGTACAAAAATTGTAAATAAATATATATAACAGGGAGAATATAACAGATATATGTATATAACAGAGAGGAATCAGAAATTATTGAAGGGGAGGTAGTAGAGCTGGTGGTGGAGCGCGCGGCCGGAGGGGGGGGCGCGCGCTCAGGAAGACTCACGTTGAAGACATCAGACATGGAAACCAACTACGACATGGGAGCCAAGATGATAGACTCGCTTATTAAGGAGAAGGTATGTCATTGAGCTGAGTGAAGAAAACCCAGTCCCATATCGATCATGTTCAAAGGGTGACGAGATGTAAGTGGAGACACATCTCGTCTACCCGTGAACACGATTGCTGCAAAGCATTCGAAACATCGGGTTAAAATAAAAATAAAAATGTAACCGAATTATACGCGAGTTTTAATCAGTATTGACATAATATATTATTTTTGTTTCAGGTTCAAGCCGGCGATGTTATAACAATAGACAAAGCAACGGGTAAAATTAATAAATTGGGTAGAAGTTTTGCTCGCGCTCGAGATTACGACGCAACGGGTGAGAATATATTTACTAAAAATATACATTATTATAATATAAAATTGCATTTAAAATATTTTTAATCAAGAATAGGTTAAGTTCACAGTTTATTATAAATAAACATTTTGCGTGAAATATTTATTTATAATGTGGTTTTTTTTTATTGTATAAAAGCAACAATATTACAGTTGAAGTTTCGATGTTAATGCTTGTATATTATTTATGTTTACTGTCCATACAGTCTTTTTTCCATAGGACTGTTTTGGTCATCATTTGTTCATACATTCATCCAATGAATGAAAAAAAACATATATTCCAGGTCAGCAGGCCCGCTTCGTGCAGTGTCCCGAGGGTGAGCTCCAGAAGCGCAAGGAGGTCGTTCACACCGTGACTCTGCACGAGGTGGATGTCATCAACTCCAGGACACATGGCTTCCTCGCACTCTTCTCCGGTCAGTTGATTGTTCATTCATTCATTTCATTCATTCAATCCTCTGTTAATTAAGTATTGAAAGCTACTTTATAAGATTGTCTGGGATATCTGTCTGTTCGTTCGTCGGTCCCTACTGAAACG
The DNA here is from genome assembly GCA_959347395.1 of Mechanitis mazaeus. Lineage (NCBI taxonomy): Eukaryota > Metazoa > Arthropoda > Insecta > Lepidoptera > Nymphalidae > Mechanitis > Mechanitis mazaeus. Next base: position 17,201,303 of record OY365749.1, on the reverse strand, counting down.
TACTATGTATAATCCTCTAGGACAGAGGATTATATGTTGGAAATTTTGGACTCTTAGGTGTCTTTAGGCAGAAGTTATGAAAGGTCACAACATGTATGCACTGCATATGTACAAATTTACAAATTATTATTGCTTTTTATTGACTATATTGACTTAATTTTTGCAGTAACTCATACTATACAATCTTTCTACTACTTTAGGCTTTTGTGCTTTAGCGAGGGGTTATTTCAATTAATGTTTGCGATTCATATATTTGAATTCTATTTCATTCTCACCTTGTTTTTTAATCTACTAATAATAATATTTTTGTGAAGGTGACACTGGAGAAATAAAATCTGAGATACGAGAACAAATAAACGGCAAGGTGGCGGAGTGGAGGGAGGAGGGAAAGGCTGAAATGATTCCGGGGGTGTTGTTTATTGATGAGGTAAAATATTGGTAATATCTGGTAATATTTCGTAATTTTTTTCTTAACTTTTTTTAGTGTACTTTGTGAATGTAATATATAATTGAATTAAAAAGTATATTTTTATTATCCTCATTGTTCAGGCTCACATGTTGGATATAGAGTGCTTCTCGTTCCTTAATCGAGCTCTGGAGTCCGAGACGGCGCCGGTGGTGATAATGGCCACGAACCGTGGTATCACCAGGATAAGAGGAACCAACTACCGCAGCCCACACGGTATTCCCCTGGATCTCCTGGACCGAATGATAATTGTACCCACCACGCCATACTCGCACCAGGAACTGCGGGAGATATTGAATATACGGTAGATAGTGTTTTTAATTTTAGCTTATTTTGAATATCATTATTAAATTTTGTCGTTTATTGTATCAATAAATCAATAAGCAGTGCGTTTAACTATGATATGTTTCTTGAATATTTTTGCCTGAAAGTTTATAAGTATTGTTAGCTTTATAATAAAAATACTTTTTTTGTACACATCATCAGTGATAATGTAAAATGTCTCCGTGCTTCAGTAACTCACATTTTGTGTCTGTGTGTGTAATAATAATTCTATAATATACAGAATAATATCTATATATTTGTGTGTTTATGTTTGTACGTGTTCCCTCAGGTGTGAGGAGGAGGACTGTCAAATGTCGTCTGACGCGCTGACGGTGCTGACGCGCGTCGCGACGGAGACCTCTCTGCGATACGCCATACAACTCGTCACCACCGCCTCGCTCGTGGCGCGCAGGAGGAGGGCCGGGGAGGTAATGGGGGTTAGGAGGCTGACCGGGTCCATCCATTAAATTATATTTTACAGTTTTTGTTTTACCTTATATTAAATTGTGAAAGATGTAGTTTTTATAGTTTTTACAATAATTGTTTTCAATAATTACGATAAATGGCGTTTTACACAAAAGAACACATTACGCCACCACTAGGAACGATAAGTGGATCACGTAAATTGTCCCGTGTAGAAATCGAACTTGCGACCTCTCAACTATTACTCACACTAACCACTAGACCATATGAGTTTTATTTTTGTAAATAGTTGGTTCTAAGTAAATAGAAGCCATTATTTACGGATTATTTCGCTCTTGGTGATAAGAGAAAATTTTTGTTTGCGGATTATTCCGTCGAATTATGCAAAAAGATTAATATACTTAATCCTAATAATATTATGTATATACTTATATTTAAACATTTTTGTTTTGATTAGGTGAGCATGGAGGATGTGAAGAAGGTGTACTCACTGTTCCTGGATGAGCATCGCTCCGAACAGTTCCTAAAGGAATATCAGGATGAGTTTATGTTTAATGAGGGAGGGTCCGGAGGTAAGTGTGGTAACAATATAGCATATGAGTTATAGAAAAATGATCTTAAAGTAAATGGAATAAATCTGGGTATTTTGTCACTGTATTCAGAACTTTTTTATTTATTGTTCACTGTAAATGGGAGGGTTATATTTATAATCCTAAGAAGCTAGGTGTTATTGAACAATCATATAAATCCTTAATATATTATTTTTTGTATATATGTATTTCTTTGCCTTTATTGAATCTGTCAATTTTAATACTACTGTTTAGTCTGGTCTCTCAATGAGCACCCAACATATGAAGACTATGTTGATTTTCCGTGATAGTGTGGTATTACCCTGAGTAGTCGATAAGAATATGCAGTTAAAAACTACAACTCTTCTACCATATAAAACTATTTTTCTCTTTACTCATATAATTTGTGCTTTTCAGATGGACCTCAGCAAATGGAAGTCTCGCAATAAAATAAGAGATCAGACAAATATTCCACTTTATATTTTATGATTTTAATGTATTTTTAAGTTTCCCGGAGAAGTTTTTTTGGTTAAGCTTTAGTTAAGTTGATAAATAAACGAATGAGTTTGATTTTAATGTTTTATGTTAATACCTTTATTTTCCTTCATAACCAGAATTTTATTTATTTTATTCTTGTTTGCTTAAAAATATGTTAGAAAAAATATATACAATAGATAAATTATGATTTATGTCTATTTATCAAGGTAGAGTCCCATCAAAATCGTTACCACCGGTTTTTGTGTTGTTTAATTTTAGAAATACTTTTTTGATTTAAAACAAAATTAAGTCGGTTGGTTCAATGCAGTGTTTAAGATTGAGATTCACAAGTGAGATATAGATTAATAAGTGACAAAACACCATTACTACAGATGCCTTTTAAATATATATTTGAATTAACTGCTGTTTTATTTTTTATGTACACATAACATATATCAACTTATAGTCTCATCTACTAAAAAATTACTTCTATTTGCGATATAGATACTTCTGAAGATAAGAATGTGTCAGCTAGTAAAGTATTAAAATACAAACATGTAATTTGTATTTTTATGGAATTATATTTTTTGGTTTTGTTATAGTAAATAAATCCCCAATTCTTATTTTAGGGTAATTTTTATGATAACCTTTATATATAAAAGGTACCTTTTATATCATTGTATCTCACACGCGTCTACATTAGCTGTTAGTTGGACGCAATCGATCTTAATATTTATATAATATATTTATTATAAGGTATTTTGATACTAAATGATCGTGTTCCTGATGACGCTATATAGATACTTAAAACAATCCGAAAATATCATAACGGGTAAGATTTACAATCATTAACATAAAATAAAAATTGAAATTTAGTTTATTAGTCATTTTCTATTATCATACTTTGTTCATAACTTTATATTTGTACTTCAACTGGAAAATAAGTGCCATTATGGGGACTTATTGACTTGATATATTATATTTATAGTATTCTTTCGAAATTTAGTGCTTCAGCAACCCTATGGTTTTGGGTTTCTAAAGTACAAAATTAGTTGATTATAAAAAAAAATAGAGAATATAATATCATATGTAACAATATATATATTCATGAATATTCAATGAGTTAAATTATTTTTTTGGTAAATTAATATCGCAACATTTGAATATTGAAAATATATTAATGTTATTCTGCGTATTGAAGTTTGTGTAATCTGTATTACTCCTCCAAATCGATATATTATGAAAAGTGGCAACACTCTATTCGAATTTTCAGTTTCAGTTTTCTTATAAACATATTACCTTTTCTTAGGTCAAATACTTTTCCAAAATTAACAAAATGCTGGGAATCAGAAGCATTCTTAAGAGCAACACGCAATTAATCAAAAATGCTGTAGTTCAAAGAAACATGAGTGGAATTGCGGTTCCTGCCAGAAATAAGGTGTCAAAAGGTGTAAGTATATTTATTATTTTTTAAATTAATTGCATTTAATATGCATGTAGGCTTTAATAATATTGACAATAATAATTAAACTGAAAATAGGTTATATATGTAGAGTAAATATGTTTAAAATATTACGAATAAATTTTGTTACGTAATTACATATATGCAGTGACAGGTTATCTCTAGTATTTTTTAATTAAACTATTTAGGTTATGTATTGATCCGAAATCAATAATAATATAATTATTATCAAAGTTCTTATTGATAACAACACAAAGATCATAATTGGAACTCAACATTGTCCACAACCGATTAAAACTAATGACTTTACAACTGACTACAACAATGCTCTACAACTGAATACAACTATGCACTACGACTGACTATAACTATACAACTGTTACATTTACAAAAAAACAAAAGAGTCCTTATAAAAAGCTGTGTAGCCTTGATGGTTTTTGTGTAATATAAATAAAATTGTATAAAGCATCAAATTTACAGAATATAATAGGCAATGATAGTGGACCTCATTCTGCATTAAGACACTAAGTTGCCTCTACGCATTGAGAAAAATTACAATCACTAGATCTTCTCAAACAGTCAGTGGTATCTTGTTTTTTTCAAGAGTTACTTAGTATGTTGGTCATCTAAGGATTTGATTTTATATTTTTATTTATATATAATACAATTTCAATTATGTACAGGAACTCATCTTCCTGTCTGGCTTGATGGTGATTGGCTGGATGACTATCCCCGCCTACGTCCTGGTCAACATCAAAAATTACCGTGACAAGAACTAAATTGTAGAAAACATGTGTAGTATAAATATGTATTAAGTAAAGTTATTATTTAAATTGTGTTTTTTATTGATCAGTAAATTTGAGATATATTCATGCTTACTAATCACCTCTCCAAATGCGTTTTTTTTTGTACTACAAAAAATATAAACACTTATTATATTTTTTCATAACAAAATAATTATTATTCACATAGGTTATTAAAATCCTGAATAATGTAGCTGTAGGTTTCAGCAGATAGTAATAAGGAGTTGCCCATTTTTCAAATAGTTTGATCTATTAAAATAGGCAAATGCTAATAGAAGAAATGCCAATGAAATGGAAAACATCTGTAAAATATATTTTACATCCAGGCTCAGGGTTTTTGCTGTATCAACAATTATAATATGTAATAACTGTCAGCTTAAAACTTAAGTAAAAATTGAGTTAAAAGTGCTACATTTTAGAATTATTCAAATGCTCAACTCGTTGCTTATTATTAAGTAGTTACATTTTCGTGCTTTCCCATTTGGTTTTATATTTTGATAACTTAGAGGTTGGAAATAGATAGGTATAAACTGTTTTGTGTCGTACGATTTAGCTTTTTAACAACGATTTTCACATAGTGTACCCATACCAAGCTTTACAGATTTTGAAATTAGTAGCTATTATGCTTTATATAGCCTCCTTAAGCAAATTACGAAATAGTTTTAGTTCTCTATTCCTAAAATATATTTTTCATCTGTTTTTTGTTGATTGTGATAAGATATATTTTTAATATACATTTTCTAAATAAATAAAAATAAGTTGTACGTAAAAATGAGACAAATAAACATTTTTGTTAAATCTGATTTAATATAAAGCGCTGGTACAAGAAAGAGAGAGAGAAGAATTTTGATGGAATCAATACCTTATTTTATTAAGAGATTCTAATATTTATAAAATAAATACGGGTTTTTTTTCTGTTTACACTTCTCTTAATATTTTCATAGTTAAATTACATTCATGCATTTAAATAACTTGTTATAAGTTTTGAGTTAAAATTCTGAAAAAGTTATGTCATTAAAATGTAACTTAAATTTCTTAGAACAATTTAATGTTAAGAGAATGTATTAAAGTGTATGACTGAATGATACTTTCAAAGCCACTTATCAAATTGACATCAATAAAATAAAACACTTTAAATTATAATTTATTATATTGTAATACTGCCACATACTGGCTGTCTACTGTCCATAAAACAGTATATAAAACATTGATATTTATTTTATTTTTAACTAATTGAAATTATGAAATTAATCTTAGAATCTTAGTATAATCTCGAAATTTTAACTTAATGGTGTTTCTTGAGATACTGTTTTATACCCTTCGATCTTTTTTATATTTGTCAATGACACAAATAGCTTAATCATTTCTTTTCGCTTTTCTTTTTCTTTTGCTCTAAATTCTATATTTATTACTTCAAATAAAATGAGTCTTTAGCTATTTGGTTTAGGTAATTGCTATTTTTTAAAAAATTAATATGTTGTGTAAACTGTATCTGAAAAAAAAAAATCGTTATTGTACCTACTGTTATAGGATAATTCTAAAGGTAAGGGTAACCAAATCTATTTACCATTTAATAGGAGCGCATTCCTTTTCAAGCCATTGGAATTCAGATTTCAGACCTCGTTCTTTTAATATTGGTCCCAAAGTATTTAAAACTCTCTCATGGTACGCGTTTATGAAATTCAACTGGAATATGATAAAAACAAGTAAGAATCTTTATCAATATTTAGTTATTTAAATATATTTAAAATTTTTGTACTTATGAAAAATATAGAATTCCCTGTATTTTATACAGTAGCTAAACAAATCAATTAATTTGTTTTCTTAACAAAACGTAATTAAAAATAAGACATTAATAAATTATCTTCATCGTTAACTTAAGTTAATACTGAGCCTAACCTCAAATTTGTCGAATAATTCAGTCTTCATAAACTTCGTTTGGTGTGGAGCAAGAGATAGAATATTGAAACCCAAGACACCAATACCCTCATAATTACCCAAGAGCTCTGACGCCTGAAATATGTTTTATTATTTGAAATCAAAAAAATATTGAACATTTTAATTATAATGTTATTTGAAGATTTACACGAGTACTACACATTTCAATTAAACTATTTTACGGATATAACTCGCGTTTATTTTTACATTTTTTTAATTTTACCCAATGTTTCGAATGCTTTGCAGCAAACGTGTTCGCGGTAGGACAAGACGCAAAGACACCATCATCTCGTATTACCGCGAACACGTTTGCTGCAAAGCATTCGACGGGTAAAATAAAAAAAAAAAATAAACGCGAGTTACATTCGTAAAAAAGTTGTATTGAAATTTTTAATTATGTTAAATTTAATTTAAACTGTACTTTGCTTGAAGACAGGCGATGGTTTATGAATGTAACTTACCCTTGGATGGTTAGAGTCTTTTGTAACTAGAGTCATTTCAAGCAGTTCTTCATGACGGATACCAAATTCACCAACTTTGTAATAACCTGGCTCTATAATGAGAAATGTGTTGTAAATAAATTGTATATACCCCAGTACTAGGTATTAACTTATTTATTTTGAAAAATTATTCGATTTAAACAAAAATGTTATATAGGGTTTTTACTAATAAAATCTCTGAAACACCGTGTGCTTGCTATATTTGTTTTGGAGTACTTCGAATATTTGTGGTTATAATTTTGTGTTTTATATTCCTTTGAGCATGTGTAAAAGTCATCATGTATTAATATCTGCGTTCTCCTGAATCTTTCTACGAAATACATTGCCCTTTTTTTTTTTTTTTTTTTTTTTTCCGTTGGAAAAACCCGTTACGGGTACCCCGTCGGCCCATGGGGGTGACGGCCGGGGGGTGATGTGGGACTACCCGGCAGCATAGAGGATGCTGCCATTTTTAAGGCTACCCACTAAAAAACCAACGGTTGCCCTCTGCGCCGTAATGGGACGTCACGGGATCGCGTTAGCACACACCGTGACGCCCCGGCGAGACCCCCCAAATGAGGGTGCCCCGAGCAACGTAGAGCACCCTCTCATCATAGGCCTATGTTAGGTAAGGGGGGTCACCCTCCCCCCTCACCAGGCCTAAACGAAATACATTGCCCTAATATATATGTGCCGCTATATATGTGTGTGTGTTTGTGTGTGCCGATGTAAATGTACCTATTAAAAGAATGTATGTCTGGTTGTGTGACTAACCACTACTCATTATCTGTCCGCTTTGGAGGCCGGGGTCAAGCTCGAAGGTCTGGCTAGAAATCCCAGACGGTCCTTCATTCACACTTAGGAAGTGTCCGACACCATGGCCTGTACCATGAGCGAAGTCCAGACCTACATCCCAGAGATACTTACGTGATAGAATATCTAGTAGGTAACCCTGAAATATTTAATAGAATTTGAGCACCACTACAAAACAGATACAAGTAACTAACAGACATAATTCACATAGTATTTTCTCAGATTTTCACGAGTACACATTTGAAATAAAACTATTTTTTAATGAATAAACTCGCGTATAATTTGGTTACATCAAAACTCAATCTTGAAATGACTAATTAACTGACTAACTGATAGACACATCTCGTCTACCCGTGAACACGATTGCTGCAAAGCATTCGAAAGGGGTTAAAATTAAAATGTAACCAAATTATACGCGAGTTTAATCCGTAAAAAATAGTTTGATTTCCAGACATAATTCAAATAAAAATAACAATAGTAACAGACATTATTTAATTTAATTAAATAGTTTAAATTATTTCTTCTATTTATGTTTAAAATCAATCATGTAGATTCATTGTATATTTTATTGTATTTTTAGTTCAAACCATTTTATTTAACCCCTTAAAATGTAAAAATTTGTCGAGTTAAAAAAATTTACATGTCAAAGTAGTAGTAGGTAATTATCAGAACGATTTATCCTAAATAAAATTTCGTGATACGAAAAAAAAAGCAAATAGGTAAATAAAACAAAAACTTTCATATGAAAGTTTGTATCATGCCTTTTTTAAAATATTATACGCCCAGTGAATATTCTCGTTTGATTATAATCATAATACAAAACACGTATGTTAAAATTATAACAAAATGTGAGAGCAACGCAGCAATACTTTTATCACACTTTAATTTTTTTTTTAAAAAGGGGTACCTTAATTCCAACTGGGTAAATGGCGGTGCAAATCGCAATGTGACCTTTCAACACTCTAGTGAAGGTCACCTTCTGGTAGTCAGTGGGCTCACCCATGTGGCGAGTACGAGTTATATCAGTTGTACCGTCTCTAAAAATTAAATTGATTTAATATATAAACATATAGTTTTTGTAATACAACTAACTCGTTTGGTAGTTAATAAAGAAAGTATTTGTATATTTTAAACACTCCTGGAATCCTCAGGAATATCGTTATAATGTAGGCCCTCAAAGTTATCTGACAATTTAAAGATGATTATGTATAGAATATAAGATTCTTCTAGGCGCATAGTGGCATAATTGCAAAATATAAGAATTACGGATCTCTTTTTCAAATAAATCATTTATTATCATTATAATGAAATGTATATTTTGTATTTTTATTCCACTAACTTGTACTGTGCGCCAGAGTCCATTAAAAAGACATCATCAGTTCGTATCTCCCTTGGTGATGACTCAGATGGAGTATAACTTATGATGGCACCATTTTCTCCCGCAGCGGATACAATTTCAAATGAAGAGCTCATGAATTTCTTTTCCTCCCTGTGATAATATTTGTATTAAAATAAAGTACTTTTTAATGACAAGAGTTTCAAAAATTAATTTACCAAACTCGACTCCTTACTTATCTTTAAAGCAGATAAATAGCAGTGTGCTTTTTTATTATGTTTATTTTGTATACATTAAACTTTATTTATATTGTTTTTAAGACACTTCGCCAGTCCTGCTTCTATATACACGGCTAGTGCTATAATTTGTTAGGTAAAGTTTTTTAGTAATAATAAAATATATCACACCTTCTATAATCCACTAATTTTTCAGCGGCCTGTAATTCAGTGATTTTTTTCCCAGCATCTACCTGATCATGGAGCCACTTGTAGAAACGAACAACAGCTATACCGTCTCTTACATGACAGCGACGGAAACCCTGAACGAATAAATAAAATCTATATTTAAACATATTATTATTTTCATATAATTTAAAAACAAATAAGTAATAACATAAGCTTTAATTATTACTGAATTAAAAGCAATACGAAAGAGTTATATATGAGAAAAAACTGGAACTTAGTAAAATACCTCCAATTCCACATCGTTCTTGATTAACTTAGCCAAAGCCACTGGTGATACTTCGCTTATTAGAGTGAGAGGTTTCTTTAATACGCCCTCCTGAAACATATACAATGTATGAGAGAGACAGGCAATACTATCACGTATGGGTGGACATTGATAGATTTTTTATCTAAAACGTTACTATTAAACAAATTTTGGAGTGAGGAAAGCATAGCGAAAGAATAGTAGGAGTTAGAAAGTGAAAATGTAAAACGTATGAGGGATTACCCCAGATGCTGCTCTATGTATAGCCTCGCTAGCTGAATATGAGAGCCATATTGAATTTCTTCCATCACTTTTATTGGATAAATCTTTCTGTAAATATAATAAATAAATCTGAAATACATTGTTGAAAATAGATCGTCAGTATAATTATCGAAATTACTCAACTAATATCGAACACAATTTGAGCGAATACTTATGAGCTCTGAAAAATTAATGGCGCGATACCGAAATACTCCGAGCTCATGAGTAAAGGGTTGAATGATTCGGAACTGGTTGACAAAATTCGCATAAGAATGTAGTTAGTATAGTTAGCTAATTTATTTAATATATATAATAGACATTGTTCTAAAAAGAGTATTGTTTTAAATTTATATAAACAGATTAACATACAATGTTAACGTAATCGTAAAATTTTAAATTAAATTTATTCTGAAAAACACAAATAACGTTTATTACCGCTAATTTCAGCAACACCTCTGTGATTTGAGCATACGGTTTACCCTCAATCTTGACCCCCTCTTCAGATACAAATCGCTTAATACTCTCTGGAATGTAACCCTTTTGCCAGAACAGTATAACTGAGTCGGGGGTTATCAAGAGATATGAAAAGAAAACTGGGTTACATGGTATATCGCTACCTCGGAGGTTGAGAGTATCTGAAAATTTTCCAGAACTGTATTAATATAAAAAACAGCATATATATGTTGATTTTTTAATATTTAATTGTTTATTCCTATTGAATTATTATTCATAATTCAAGATTTTCATATAATTCATAAATTTTTGTGATCTCATAGTAAATAACGATATCTTTTTTTCTTTCTATTTTAGAAAATAATTTCTATTTATATTTCAAATTTAGATATCACAATTCTAAATATTCTGTGTTTTGAACAGAAAAATCTAAAATCAAATATTTAAAATTCTGACATCTATTAGAACGACAAGACAGTTATCTTAACATTTATATATTTATATAGTATAGTAAGTTAATAATAATGTTTTAGGTATTTACAAATGTTACATACAGGCGACTTCATCCAAAGCTGTAAGAACCAGCGCTGATGCTTTCTTTCCCTCCATTTGTTTCCTCAATTCTTTTATTTTCTGACCTGCAGGTTTACCTGAAAAAATATAATATAACAACGTATAACTTTCGATATCCTAAGAATAGCTTAAAACAAATTTATTATTAACATATAAAGAATTAAATACCTGAATATTTCAAAGATAGGTGCATAATATCGTTGTAAGGTCTTTTAGCTGGGTCCTGAAGCACAACTCTAGCCTGGTCTACTAGGTTTTTATCAATCGCTATAAGCTGAATTTCAGTTTTTGATAAAGCACTCTAAAAAAATATATATATAATTTGTCTGGTCAATGGCTACTTACTAGAGTATTAGATTAGTCATTACACATCCATTGTAAATTAAAATGTTACTTTGTTTTTTTTACAAAATAAATATATTTTATAATTATAATTATTTTATATAAAATTAAGAGATAACCGTCATAATTTAAAATTTTCAATCTACATACTTCTTGATGATTGATGTTTCTTTAACTAAATATATGATAATTCACATAAATTTCTATAACACCTAGTGTTCAAATATTTTTATAAAATGATATATGAAGAAGGAGTTACCTGCAAAGGGGTCCACTCTCCTCTAGTCATCATGTGAGGGTCCACCCCCACAACAGAGCCAGCTGAAAGATTACCGGTCAGCCACTTCTCCATTGAAACAGTTTCAGGTTGCGCTGAAAATATTGTAAGATTAAAGCTTGTAAGATCAAACTTAGCGTTTTGTCTGTCCGTCCAAAAACTTATTTCAAAAATGACAGTATTTGCATAATGTTAGAGAAAAAATATTTTATTCTTGAACTCGTAAGATTTTTGTGCGCAGGTTGAATTTGTATCAAAATCCGCAAGCGACTAGTATAGTTTAGATATTAATTTTAATATATTAAGAATTCTTACATATATCCATGAGGGTCCAAATCTTCAAATCCACCTCCTTTTTAAACTTAGTATAATAAGTACCATCAGTCCATACAAGCGCTTCATTAGCTGTAATGACAGCTGTTCCAGAAGAACCAGTGAAACCAGATAACCATTGTACACGCGCATCAGCTGGAGACATGTACGGTGACTGTAAAGATTGTTATTTGATTATTTTTAGTTTTTTTATTACAAGAGTAGAATTCGAAACTGGGACTTTCGGAATAACGTGTAATGCTTTTGAAAAATATAACGAAGTAATACGTGAGTGTGTTTGTTTGTTCTACAATCATAAAATGATCTTACCATATGTGCATCCGCTATAGGAACTATGTAAGCATCAAGCCTTGGATGACTTGCCATCAACGTTCGGAGCGTTGTCAACTTTTTAAGACTCATAGCACCTGTAAGAAATATTCAATTCATTACATCTTAATTATCCAAGAAGAAGCACAATGGGTGAACTAAATGCTACTAAACATTTTTATCAACCCAAAGAAAGACAATAGCAAGAGAAATTAACATTAAGAGTTTTGGAGATACCATCCCCGTGCAACATGTTTAACATTATCATAGAAATTTTAAAAACTCCGTCGTTAGTCGCATAAACTTAACATACAGTTCAATAGGCGAATAACAATAATAGCCCAAACCAATTTACATGATTTTCCTTGAAAATGATAAAACATTCGTCAATCAAAACATCCTCTTTGCTTACTCATACCAAAATCCGTACGACAGGTTGAAAGTGATATTAAAACTAGCGTGTGTACTTACAACACATTCACAATTAGATTTAGCCTTAGCCAATGTAAGATTGTATAAACAATTAATAATTTGAAGTAATGACTGACTAAATCATAACCAAACTTGAAAGAAAAAAGTAATAAATCTTACTTTACATATTAAAAAATGTTTTAAGTTATGGAGACAAATAATAACTAGGAGCGCGAACCAGACCTCAATTTTGACTCGCTGCGCTCGCGAAATATCGATGTGTTAGCATATTGAGCGAAGCGAAGTGCAAACAGCATTGAAGTTACATGTAAAAAAACGTCTACGAATTCTGTCCTCAAAACATTTTTTTTTTTTTTGCTAAATTATCCTATGGGAATTCAGTTTTTCCGTGATTCTTCCTTAACAACATCGAATATTTGATTTTTTTTAAACCATCACCAGAATAATGTCTATCAGTGTTTAAAATTTGAAAATATTCGGACATACCGATTTTGATTGATGCTTGCACAAAGAATGCAGAAGTCTCTCATAGAGAGCTTCGCTCAACTGTGATATTTTAGTCATAGAAAATAGGTTGGGGAAAACCTGTGTGGGTTATTAATTATTATATTTAGCTTATCTAATAAATTTAAAATTTGTCAGGTTCTTTACTTGAAATACAAATACAAAATGATTTTTTTCTTAATCTTTATTTATAAACTACTGTTTTTAATCGATGCTATAATTATTCATATTTCTTTATAATTCTAATCCTCTAATAGTCGAAATTAATAATGAATCTGCTTCTGTTAATACATATTGAAATTATACTTCCTTTTTAAGTTTCTAATAAGTAAGTCGATCGAATATTAATTCTGGAAGAGAAATCCAAGCAGTAGATTACTTTACTTACCAATAAGACCCTGTTTTGTGTTTGAATACAGTTATGTGTTTTGCATAATTTTAAAATATTTTTATTATAACTTTTTAAAAAAAATCTGTTTAAATTCTGGTCACAAAGTGTATCAAAAAAAAGCTAAATCATTGACACTAATTTGTTAGTGAGATTTAGCTTTTTTAAATAAAAATTATATTCTAATTCAAAAATTAGAATATAATTTTTATTTAAACTGAAAATATTTCAATAAACAAATATGATACCAATGGAACCGCGTTAAAACCGTAGTGAAATTTAAGGACCGTTGCACTTAATTTGCTAAAAATTATTCTGGCAATATATAAGAGCGATAAAAAATAACTGAAAATAAATAAAAACTTTTTCAAAACATTTCATCTGAAATATAGTATATTTTAACTATATATTTCTTTAGCAGTAAATAATACGCCGAATCCAAAGTGTAAAGATTATTTAAAATAGAGCAGTATGCAACTCTGCCGCCACAGGATGTTTAGTTACTGAACTAACTATATTTCTAATTTAGTTTCATAATAGAAAATTATAAATGATAAACCCCTGCCAAACCTCTAAATCACAATCACACTATCTACTACGACTACTACTTCAGCCCAAAGATGTCCATTGCTGAATATAAGCCTTTTCCTTCGACCTCCAGAGACCAATCCATTAAAATTTACACCAATACATACATTTATAGTTTTTATTATAACTCAAAAGAATTATTGTGTTTTGATTTAAAAATAAGAATAATTTCAAGAGTTATAATCATCATATTTTATTAACTTAAATAATTCTTTTCATGAGTTATTTTATATACTTTCTTCTCCTGAAAAGCACCGTAAAATTTTAAAGATTATAAAAAATATCAAAATTGATCTAGTAGTCAAGTTCGTGTCAAATTATATAGGGATTGATTTGAAAATTAATCATTATTATAAAAATATTCTAAATAAATAATATAAGTGATGAGGCCGCCTTTGCAACAAAAGATTAAATAGTTTTTTTTTTTTTGTTTCATCATTTGTTTTTTTATATGTATTTTTGTATGCAATAAAGTATATAAATTAATAAATAAATATTAAATTAAATTCAAGAACCACAAAAAAATAATATAGAAAAAAAAAACTTACCAGGAGAACAGACCAATTATGGAGTTAAACGAAGACCTTAGACAGGTATATGAAGTGGGAATCCTCTTGAAATGTCACTTGGCTATCACTTGGCTTAGCTCAACTAATATACTGCTGACGAAACGAAGTATATATGATTTATATACATATGGCATAATTGATAAATTATTGGCGCTGTATTTCAGACGCAAAAGGAAAAATGGGATTTAAGGAAATTAGGTTTATATAACCACAAATTTTTTTAAACGGTTATGTTATAAATTAATTAATTTGATATAATAATGCATTGTCATATTTTCTTATTTGTCTAACGTAATGGGATATTTTCAATAAATAAACATATAATATTTGAATGAGGCAAATAACATTAAATATATTTTGTGAAACTAATATTTCAATATTAAATATATAATATTAAATTAGTTTTGTTTTAAATATTGGAAAGATTTCGAAATAATTTTGTGTAAATCAAATAAAAAACCTGAAAGCTCAATGATTACTCAAAGCTACTGTTATACGAAAAAGAGTACTATATTTTATTCTTTCTTAACCTTTAGGTATAAGCTATACATATAATAATATCATAAGGTCAGCATCCAAATCCAAACTTTAGATATCTGAGTATCTTTACAAAAAAGCCAAAGTTTTTTTGGTGGAACGCTCTCCTAAAATGGTTTACCCATTACTGTTTTCTAAGATTTGCACGAGTACTATACATTTCAATAAAACTATTTTACGGATATAACTCGCGTTTATTTTTTCATTTTTTTAAATTTAAACCCTACGTTACGAGTGCTTTGCAGAAAACGCTTTCCTGGTAAAACGAGATGACGATATTGATGTCTGACACTTACAAATTAAACGCGAGTTATATGAGAAAAGTGTTTTATTGAAAGCAAATTACTCTTTATTCGATATCCTTTTTGTTACGGAAGGTTATAGGAACATCTCACTACCTACTATATAGCAATACGAATTTTAATCAAAAAAGTTAAAAAATGTGAACTTCCAAATAGTCTAACAAAATAATATCACCTGGTGACGATTCCAAAAAGTATCTTAATTATTTCCTAATTATAAAAATACTTTCAGTAATTTTAAAATTCGTTGATTTTAAATGTTTGTTAAACAAAATAATAGAGAAAGATGTGCAGGAATTAAAATAGATTAGGACATTTTAATTTGATTTTAAATACATAAGACTAAAACAGAGCCATATGTCACATATTCATCATACATTAAAAGTCATCATTGAAACATCCAATGAAATCTGTCGCATGAATCCTTTTCAACGAAAAAAAGAATTACTTACATGTCAATTACATTTTGTTAATTAATTCTATATCTCTTTCATAAGTTCTTATTATATTTGTCATGTATATCACGTTTTATCATGTATATATATCACGTATTGCTTTTATATTAATGAATATTATATTTATGTACGTATATATCCGCATTTATGTATCTATATTAACAAATATTTATATGTATTTATTAATATGTGTATTAGTACTTAGAAGTAACTTTAAATTGGTTTTAATTTAAATTTAGCCTAATTCTTATGTTTTTCTTTCTTTTTTCTTTTCTATGGGATGACTGGTAGAGAATGCACTATAGAATTAAGTCCGCCTGTTGTACTTTTTTGTTTATTGGTACATACAATATTTAAATAAATAAATAAATACATACATACATAGAACATGCTTTAACGAAAATATTCTTTTAATAAGTTCTAGAAAGTAATATTCACTCAATGTTATCAATATGTTTACTTTAAATACAAATAGTTAAAGCTTGAAACCAATTAATAGTCAACAAAATTAAAAGAAAACTGAAATAAACTGAAAGAGTCCCCATTACAAAATAGGGGACATTACTATCGTGTACGGATGATCCGACTGCATATCATATTTACGTCACTATATGCAGTTTGTATGCGTCATGATGCATTTAGGGAGTTCCCTTGCTCCCAGGAAAAAGTTTCATTCAAAGGAGTAAGTTGTGTCATTTCCTGTGTTTGTCTATTCATTGATACACTTTATCAGTTTATATGTTTTGTTATTTGCATTGATTCATATATATGTATTGCAGTTCATTCTCTCGTAAATGTTATGTTATAAATTTTTCCTAACATGATTGTTATAACAGGTGAAAAAATCCGAGATACGAGAAATATATATGGGATGATTCTGACCTAAAAGAGGAGAACAAGGCTGAGATGATACCCCCTGTGTTAACTAGATGGATGATATTTAGGTATATCTGGTAAAATGAGTAACATTTAGTAATTATGAGTATAGAACAAAGTGAAAATCATGGGAACTTTGCGGAAATCAGGGCATCTACAAGATATGAAAGACTAACAACGAACGGGCAACTTGCGTTAAAAAAAACTATAACGACTGTTGAATTAACCACTTTTTAGCAGATTTTGTTAGAACTAAACGTTATCTTTATGCGATTCTTGTTAATAAAAGCGATCGCACTTCACAAAGTTTAGTGTGATTTGAATATATTTATAGATACTCATGCATATTGTAAAGAGAAGATATTTAACTGGTTATGCAATTAATGAAATTTGTCAATAGTAATGGAAACACAATAATTATGAAAAGGAATATTGTATTTTCTTAGATGTTCACGAGTACACATTTGAAATAAAACAATTTTTTACGGATTAAACTCGCGTATAATTGGGTTAGTCTCGACCCGTCTGATCTTCACGGGTAGACGAGATGTCAGTGTCTTGAGACTTACATCTCGTCTACCCGTGAACACGATTGTTACAAAAGCATTCGAAACGTTGGGCTAAAATTAAAATCTAACCAAATTATACGTAAGTTTAATCCGTAACAAAATAGTTTTATTTCAAAGAAATATTACTTGCGACCATAACTATTATAGCAAAATAGGATCCTTTTGCTAATATATATATTTTGATGAAGATGATATTAATATACTCATAGTTTTATAAAGTTATTTGGTTTGGTATTTTAGTATGAGATTATTATTTAGTTTTACATTAATACAGGTATTTTATTCGCATGTAATTGTTTTATCTTTAGATGTTTTAGTTAATCATAATATTGTTTATAGTTAGTGTATAAAATTTTATATGTATTAAGTTATAAAGATAATCTTTTTCAATAAGATTTGCGTTTAAAATAAATGTGTATAGATATTAGTAAAATGTAATAAACAGAAATAAATAAACCACCGCAACCGCATGCACCGCAAAAGTATTAGCGCAAATGAGTTAGAAAGAAACCAATTGGTGAATGAAGGAATGAATGAATGATAAGTTAAAAAAGTTACATTTAGATATGCAGGTGTATGAGGATTGAATAAAAAAGAATAAAAGAGACACATACGCTCGCATTTGCGGCGCGGTAGTTCGAAATAAATCGTTAGCAAGTGTAAAGTTCCAGTTTGTTAAGAAGATTTTTCTTTGCATCCAAAGCACATAGTAGACAATTAAAAGTAATAACAGTTTAATTATTTCAAATAATATTCAGAAACTTTTCTGACAAAAGATAAAGCTGAAAACTTACATTTGTTGTCTTTAGAATAAATTTGCTTGAATTCAAACTAATATGCGTCAAGTTCCTCCAGGCTCTTAAATTGTATGTTAACATAAAAGTTTGGACGATCACGTGGTCGAGTAAGCCAATATGCACTTTACTTTTAGCCGATCTTATATTGCTTCCAAATAAATCAATACATTCATTTCGTCTTGACGGAGTATTATGAACAAATCTAAATCATAAATTAACCTTTAATAAACGAAAGTTGCAACTAAGGGACAATACACAATATTTTTTTAATAAGATAACGAAAAACAGGGCCTTAAATTAAGAACCTCTGCCCTTCCAAAATATTATACAATTAAAAACCCCTGTAAAATGTGGTCATTTGTTTTGTGTCTCAGTTGCTACGATATGATTAATAACACTTTAAAACTATAAGCTATAGACACTGAGGCAAAACACTTCCAATCTCTTCCAATAAATCACACAATTGTGGAATAATTGGCGCTTATCAGATTTGAATGAAACTTTAGAAAGGTACAAAACCTAGGCCGAAAGACGATATCAGTACCTAGAAGCGTCAAAAGGGGGAAAAAATTTTGTATAAAAATGGTATTTATCGCATTTGCAAAACGTAATTATAATTTTTTGTCATTTTAACCACCCTTACATTTCATCCTCTCGTTAGATATTGTTAGAAACACATAAAACCATTTCCTCCCGGAAAAGATTCACATTCAACATATTTATGGTATTAACGATAATTATATTTTAATGAATATCTCATTGCAAATCGTCATACATGGCAAACCGTGAAAAACAGATTATAAGTGATAAAAGTTTCCCGAGCAACAATGTTTTCATTACAATTTCACAGTTTTATTACCATATAATAATCCAACATTATCTCAAACACTCAAAGCATGAGCGTTTACTTCCCGTGAAATCGAAGATTATTTCAAGCACCCAAGCATATGTGATTGCTTCGTTCAAAATCAAACATTACATCAGACACTCAAAACCTCCATACGACGTATATGTTCAAAAATAAGTCATACACCTAAAACATAAGGACTCGCTTGGTCCGTATACTAATATTGTCTTTTACAATACAATATTATTTCAAACATAACCGCTGACTTCGGTAGCAAAAGTGAGTGCAATAGCAATAGGTGCTGATGGCCCAAAAACAAAGTACTCGCTTCGCTGGCAATCTAAAATTATCTAAAGCATCAAAAAAATCCTTCGCTTAGGTCACAATCTAATATTATTCCAAATGTCCAATAGACGAACGGTTATTTCGCTCGCAATGCAGCCTTATATATTATAGACATATAATTATTATTATGCTCAAAATTATTCAAACATAAATTTTGACTAAGCGGATGAAATAAGTGCGTATGTTCCTAAACAGGATAGATTTAAACAAAAATTCTTATTAATTAAGTAAATTTGACATAAATAACTACACATACACAGACTATACACAATATTTGTATTAAGCTAAAATATTTAACATCTTAAAAAATAAATCTGGATCACTTTGTAATATATTGTAAAACCGAGTTTCATAAAAATATTCTAATATAATTTCTTTGCAAAAAAGTGCAAATTTAAAAAACTAATAACATTTAAAAACTACGTTTCTCATAGGCAAATAGAAAAGTATGTGTAGAAGAAGAGAACTTTTAAATTGAGCAAAAATATTACTGTGCATTTTTATAATATTGCAGTTAACGCTATATATATGAATAGGTGTCTTTATGTCAATCAATCAATCATCAATCAAACAAAAGGCATCAATCTACTTGTAAAAAATAACGTGTGTATGTGTGTGTATATCTCTCAGTTATTTATGATTTTTTTCAAAATCCCCATAAAGGCTAAAATATTGATTTTTACAAAATAATCCTATTTTTTCTTTTTTATGCATTTTGTTGTAATGGCCGCAGGTGGGAATATTAAAAATTTGTAACTTTTGAGAAGGTATGGCCCACTGTCGGCACATATTTTTTTTATAAATACTTTTCACTGTTATGCTATTAATATCTATGTTATGTTATTACTTACTTCCCATTTGCTTTTGACGAAACTGACCGATGAGACACAGGCAGGTTCGATATGGTCAAGCAGCTATACCGATTGTATGCCGGTACAATCAGAGTCCGTAACTCAATTTTTTTTAATGAAATGGCTTTACTAACTGGGTATTCAAGAAAATATATTAAACTTTAAAAGATTTATTTTTAATTTAATACTTGTTCTGTACGCCACATAGTAATTTACAAGTACACATACTATAATGTATGTTGTACAACAAGGCGACCTTATCGTTAAGCAGTAATTTCTTCCAGACAACCAATGAAATAAGATATCGCGAAATGAAGAAAACGGTGCAAAATAGATATATAAAAAAATAACAAAAAAAATACACATACATATAATAGCTACATTAAGCTTTATATAATATTGAATAAGTAATAAATAAAATATGATATTTATATACTAATTTACTAATTTGGGACAATTAATTTTATACAAAGAACTATTGTTAAAAGAGAGGAGTTAATGAAATGAAAATTATTCTATTGTAATTAACATATTCAAATATAATATTAGAATATTTGATTATGTTTTAGTAAAGTTATGCGAATTTTTCTTTCATAAACTTTTTTTTTTGGTGATTTTGATCTGAAATTCTGAAAAGTTTATATATAACAATGTACGCAAAAAATGTGCTTCGGATAGTTCATAGGCGAAATAATAAGAATTATTTTAATGAAAAAACAATATGTTTAAAGGAAAAGATCAAAAATGATTTTAATAAAATAAACCACAAAGATTCAAATTATAACTTATTATATTATACAAGTATTAAAGAGGTAGATACACACTAAACTTAAACTTAACATTTAAAATTCATTGAATTAGGTGCGTTTATTTGTTTTATATTTAAATTACTATATACAATTGTTCTTAATACAAAATAAGAAAATTCCATGTATTGTCCAAAACAAAATGTTTAAATGGCGTTCCTCAGGGCAATGTCATATATCCTTTGTACTTTCTTCTGTTCAGCAATAATAACAAAGATTTAATCGTTTCTTTTTATATTTCTTCGTATGCAATATATTTTAAAATTAAACAAATCTTTGCTATTTTCAATGAATAAATAGTTTCCTTAATAAACATCTAAAACAAAAAAGTCATTATTGTATTAAAGGATTTACATTGAAGGAATTTTAAAATTATAAAATTATTTATTTACCGTTTAATAGGAGCACATTCCTTTTGAAGCCATTCAAAGTCGGATTTCAAGCCGCGTTCTTTTAATATTGGTCCCAAAGTATTTAAAACTCTTTTGTGGTATGAGTTTATGAAATGCAACTGAAATAATAATATCAATATTTTATAAGAAATAAAAACTTTGATTAGTATTTTATTGTTATCTTCAACATCAAGTATGGAACACGTTTCCGACGTGAAACATATCGAACAACAATCAGATCATAACTTAACGATTGTATTTTATATGCATTATATTTAACTTTTAATTAAGTTCATCCTGAACTAACCTCAAACTCATCGAGTAACTCCATTTTCATACACTTCCTTTGGTGTGGAGCAAGAGTCAGAATATTGAAACCCAAAACCCCTTGACCATTTTGATTACCCAAAAGATCTGAAGCCTGTGAATTTTAAATATTATTTTAGTTAAATAATTTTTTGAATATTATTAATTATGTTTAATTTAATTTAGGGTTGTGTTTGCCTGATAATGGGTGATGATTTATTACATATAACTTACCCTTGGATGTTTAGAGTCTTTGGTAACTAAAATCGTTTCAAGCAGATCTTCGTGACGGATACCAAATTCACCAACTGTGTAATGACCTGGTTCTGTAAAAACATATAATTTATTGAATAAATATAGAAAATAAATCGAATCAAACTACTACAAAAATTAAATTTTATAAATGGGGTGTATAAATATGTTTATACAAACATCGTGTGTGTGTTTTTTTGTATGTTAACTCACCACTACTCATTATCTGCCCGCTACGTAGTCCAGGGTCATTTGAATAGGTAAAACTGGAAATCCCGGAGGGTCCTTCAGCCACGAAAAGAGAGTGTCCCACGCCGTGACCTGTACCCTCAGCGTAGTCGAGCCCTGCATCCCAGAGAGATTTCCTGGCTAGAGTATCTAGCCTGTATCCCTAAAATATTTAATTTTAATACCATTGTAATATAAACAAGGAAAATTTTGAATACATTTAATTCAAACGTATCTATTGCTTCCTGTTTTTCATTTGTTCATTAAAATTCATTGTAGTTTAATTTAATAGTAATTTAGTTCGGACTGTTTTTGTTTTTACTCATAAAAAACGAAAATTTGTCAGAGTATAAATTACAAAGGTCATCCTTTTTCAGAAGTGAGAGCAAGACAGCAGAACTTTTATCAAACTTAAAAAGGAGACAACTATTACCTTGACTCCCACTGGGTATATGGCGGTGCAAATCGCAATGTGACCCTTTAGCACTCTAGTAAAGATCTCCTTCTGGTAGTCAGTGGGCTCACCCATGTGTCGAGTACGAGTTAAATCGGTGGTGCCGTCCCTGTGGAATTTATATATTATTTGTTTGTGAAGTACCATTTAACCGTTTAGTACGTTATGTTTTTGGTAGTCGTAATCAATAACTTTTTTATTAAATAAAAAATAATTAACACGAGCACTCCCTACTTAAAGATTTTATAATTTTCACAGAAAAGAGTATATTTTTCAGTGTAGTTAATTTGTAATACAAATTGAAAAAACATTAGTTAGGATTTCCTAGAGAACCGCATCCCGAAGAAATGATAAAGAATGTTAGATTTACTAAGGAGCATAAAGCTTCTGATTTGAGTTCTATACATATCAATGTATGTGGCATTCTATGTTATATATAAAAAAAAAAAAAAATCACATTAGACTCCTCTGTGTCGTTGGAGTTATCACAAAAATAGAAATAACACAAATAAGAGCCAGAATCAAAACAATAATCTATCATACACATAAACAAACTGTTCCGTGTGGAAATCAAGCCTAAGCGATGGCTGCAGACACAACTACCAACCACTAAGTATTAGACCAATCGTCAGTTGAAGTTGATCTTTTAGCTTTTTTATTTCACTAACCTGTAATTTCCGCCGGAGTCCATAAGAAATACATCATCAGCTCGTATGTCCCTTGCTGATGCACTATGATGTACGTTGGCACCATTTTCCCCCGCAGCGGATACAGTTTTAAATGAAAAAGTTATGAAATCTTTTTCCTCTCTGTAAAAAAGTTTGAATAAATAAATAAAAATTAACGGAAAAGATATAAAATGGACTATAAAATGTTAAGAAAATTTATCATCTCAAAATATGACTCCTAATTTCTTGACTTAACTTGTTCAAATTACAAAAATTAATATTATATTTAGTAACTTTTAATTAATATTTCTATAATTGTGTTTACATAAATAGTTATCACTATCATCAACTGCCAGTAATCTTATTTTTTCAAAAAACATCGTCCGTTCTAATTGGTTTTACACTTCAATATGTTTAAAATAAAACCTATAAAGAATTATAAAATGTAGCTCACTTTCTGAATTCCAGTATTTTTTCGGTGGCCTGTACTTCTGTTACGGTTTTTCCAGCATCTATCTGATCATGGAGCCACTTGTAGAAACGAACAACAGCTATACCGTCTCTTACATGACAACGACGGAAACCCTGAACGAATAAATAAAATCTTTATATGTTGGTTCAGTGGAATGAACATACAAATTATTAATTTTTGATTGAAAATTATTAACATATGTGTAATAATAGCGTAAAATCTTGTTATTTATGTATAAAATACAATAATAATAATTGAAAAAAGTAAATTATTAAATATACATACCTCCAATTCAACATCGTTCTTGATAAACTTAGTCAGAGCCACTGGCGATAGTTCGGATATTAAATTAAGAGGTTTCTTTAATTCACCTTCCTAAAATTTATAGACATATATTACAGACACTATCACTATCACTACTAAAAACAAATTCAAAAGTGAGAAAAGCATAGTATTAGTAAGACGAAACGATAATATAAAGCATATGGACAGAAGATATATTTATGTCTTTACCCCAGATGCTGCTCTATGTATAGCCTCGCTAGCTTCATAAGAGAGCCATATTGAATGTTTACCATCACCACTATTGGATAGATCTTTCTGTAATGATAATTAATAAATCAGTACTTCTATTTATTTGTAACAAATGTTTATGTTTTTATTTTAGAAATAAATATTTTTTTTATTTAGATCATCGTCAATTTTATTGGAAATCACCCGACTAGTTTGGAACCCATTTGAGGCCTATACTTATGAGTTCGTAAAAGTTCACTAGATACCACTATGCTCCGATCCAATGAGAAAGAGCCCAAATGGGTTCGAAACCAGTATAGCAAATTCCCACAATACTGAAGTAAGTACATTTAATAAAATATTAAAAATATAGGACAGCTTTAAGATGTTATCAACTGATAAACATACAACAACAATCTAAAAATTTAAATTAGATTTTTACTAAAACACACAAAAAAAAATTATTTATATAAATACCTACCGCCAATTTCCGCAGCACCTCTGTGATTTGAGCATACGGTTTAACCTCAAACTTGACCCCCTCTTTAGATATAGATTGCCTAATACAATCCGAAATACAACCCTCTTGACAGAAAAGTATCACTAAGTTAGGGGTTATCAAGAGATATGAGAAGAAAACTGGATTGTATGGTATATCGCTACCTCGGAGGTTGAGAGTATCTGAAAACATTACAGAACTGAATATACTGAAGTCTTATTATAGACAAAATTTTTGTGATATTAAGCAAGAATATGTTTTTTAACTACGAAAAAACTTCTAGACACTTCTATCTTAAGATTCAAGATTCTGATATCAACGCTTTAGCTATTTAGTTATTACAGTAGCTGGACAATTATAGTAAATTAATAACAATGTTTTAACTATTAACAAATAATGTTACATACAGGCGACTTCATCCAAAGCTGTAAGAACCAATGCCGACGCTTTCTTTTCGTCCATTTGTTTCCTCAATTCTTTTATTTTCTGACCTGCAGATTTACCTGAAAAAATATAATATAACAACGTATAACTTTGGATATTTTAAAAAAATTAAAAAAAAAAATTTAATGAACATATAAAGAATTAAATACCTGAATATTTTAAAGATAAGTGAACAATATCGTTGTGATCTCGTGTAGGTGGGTCCTGAAGCACAACTCTCGCCTGGTCTACTAAGTTTTTATCTATCGCCATAAGTTGTATTTCAGCTTTGGATAAAGCAGTCTAAAACGAATAATACGAAAATTAATAAAATATTCAGTTAATAGATGCGATGACTACATAAGAGAGTGGTGGATTAACTTTATATTTGTCTGTGTCAATTGCAATGTTCTATTGTTTTTTTTTAATACCATTTATAATAAATAGCAAATATAATTAATTTAAATAGTATATACATAAATCAATTTTTTATTTATTTTAGAATAGTTATTAATCTCTACCGTATACTTAACAGCACTCTTTAGAATTACTAGTGAAAACAACGCAGATTGTTATATCTTATGTATTTTTATGCTAAACGATAAATTACCTCTATAATACATTCGTATTATAGAGGTAATTTATCGTATCATTGAAAATTGTTCTATGGATTGCCATAGAACAATTTTCAAATATATATTTTCAAGAAGAAGGTCAAGAATTTTTTACCTGCAAAGGGGTCCACTCTCCTCTAGTCATCATATGAGGGTCTATCGCCACGATAGAACCAGCTGAAAGATTACTTGTCAGCCAATTCTCCATTGAAAGTGTTTCGGATTGCGCTGAAAATATTGTAAGATTAAAGCTTCTACCAATAATGTAGAATATAAAACTAACTTATAATTTTATTTGTCTATCCGAAAACATATATCAAAAACGATTAATTATGCATGAGGTTTATTGTTTTTTTCTTGTACTCTTAGAACCTATAAAATGTAAATTTATGTTGTGTTATATTTGTAAGGAAATCTTTATAACTTCGATATTGATTTAAAGAACCTAAAAACAGATGTATAATTTCTATTAAAATATATTAAAAACTATTTTCTTTGTCCAATTTAAAACGTTAAATCGTTTAATTCGGCCGTTTAGTTAAACAATAACTATTGAATTCATTCTTACATTGATCCATGAAGGTCCAAAACTTCAAATCCACCTCCTTCTCAAACTGAGTACTATAACTAGTGTCAGTCCATACCAGGGCTTGATCAGCTGTAACAACAGCTGTTCCAGCGGAACCGGTGAAACCAGATATCCATTGTATACGGGCATCAGCTGGAGATATGTAGGGTGACTGTGAAGATTGATATTTTATTATTTTTTTGAATTTCATTTTGTGGTCTTTAAGTCTTTATATGTTAAAGCACCAATCTTTGTGCATAATAATAATAATAATAATCTTTTAATTAGCATATTGGACATTAAAAGTTTGTGTAAAGATTTTAAATATGAGGGAAGCGTTAAAAAAGGGAGGGGAAAAAAAAAGAGAGAGAAGTAAGTAAGTAAATTTGTCACAAAAAGTGATATAAAAAAAATATATATTCTGAATCAAGCAGAGCAAGACTCGAACCTGAAGTTTTCATAATTTTCGAGTATCGTTGTCATTATATAAAACGAAAATCGAAAAAAATATATAATAGTGTGATAATACGTGAGTATGTGTGTCTGTTGGTTCCACAATCATAAAATTCGCTTACCTTATGTGCATCCCCGGTAGGAACTATATACGCATCTATTGATGTTGGATGACTTGCCATCACCGTTCGGAGCGTAGTCAACTTTTTAAGACTCATAGCGCCTGTAAAAATATAAGTATTTTAGATATTAGCAATTTCGAGTCCTGCCCATATCTATGACTCTTTCCATATATTTTGTTTTAATTATAACCCAAACTGGGTATAATGTTTATGGTAAAAAAAAAATCCGGAGTGATAGGAATTAACGATAGTGAATGCGAAAACTCTCTCATAACTAAAAAATAAACATAAATAATTAATTGGGCCGTTCAGTGTTTTTTTAATTATTTGAAAAAAAAAAAAGAAATCTTCCTACCAAATGCTTTTCATCTTTCTATCTAATAAAAGTAGCCTCAAAATTAACCAAACACTTACCAGAAGAACAAGTCAACGGTGAAGTTAAACGCATTGTTGGTTTATATAAACTTAAGATCCTCTTTCAAAGTCACTTGGTATAGCTCAAGTACTGTACTGATGTCTAAACCAAGTATATATGATTTATATACATATGACAAGATAGATAAATTAATTGACCGCTGTATTTCAGACGCAATGGGAAAAATAGGCATTAAGGAAATTGAATTTACATAACCACAACAATTGTCGGCCTGTAACATAATACGTTCATTCAATTAGTACACAAATAAATTATAATTGTTCTTATTTTACAAACGTAATGGATAATTTAAATTGACGTAACTATACTAAATATTATATAATAAAGGACAAAATTCATTAAATATATTTTTTTATAAGTTATCTTAATAACAAAACATAAAATTTTGTGTTAATATTGGAAAGATTTTGAACAAATTTGTATTGTCTCAGTCAACGTCGAAAATCCGTCTCATTTCGGCAAATATTATCAAATTTTATTAAGAAGCTTCATTAACTATTATTAATTCCATCAAAAACCTCAAATAAATGTATTAATTAGTTTCGCATTTGAATTCTCCGCAGATGTGGTAATAATTTTAAAACAACCGAATTCATTGATGAAAATCCGATCAGTAGCTTTTGGCGACCACGAAATCGGTTTAAATATATATCAAGTATGTAGATTTTTTACAAATTGATCAACATTTGATGTTGGTGTTGTAAAAACAATTACATCATCTCTAAAAGTAATATTACAACCATCTTACTTTCTCTTTGTACCACGAAATCTGTAAAATAATATTGTTGTACTCAAATTTCTGCGATTCACTTTGTTTCAGTTGTAACTGAAAAGAATAATTATTATAATATTGAAAACAACTTGTTAAAACTATAATATAACTCGTAGCCTATGTCAGTGTCCAGAAGAGCTTATTTCGATAACTATTGTATCAAAATGGGCCCTCCTGACTCTTTAAATTGGCATACACAAGTGATTACTGATATGGAGTCAAAGTGGAAAAAATATAAATAAATAATTAAATAAATTGATATAAAAGTCCATGTTAATGAACCTAAACATTTTTAGTATGTTTGGAATCAGAGTAAAATTATTGAAAATTTGCTTTTCAGTAAATTACAGAAAAAGGGTTTTGAAATTAGATCATTCTGTGCTCCTATTATATCTGAAACACTGTGCTAGCAACAACCTAACTGAAACTCTAATGGACCCTCGTCACAAGAAACGAAGAATTACTAACTAGAATATGTTTTGAAAATTATTTTTTATTCAATATTCCCTACATTCGCGACTTCCACTAATTAAAAAAGATTGACTTGAAGTACCTGACATTTGTAACATACACTTCAAAGAAATAATTGAAAATAATATTCCCTCCATTAGGGAAAAATTAGAGTACAGACAATAGTAATATTATATCATAATTGCATTAACTGTAGGTACATAATATGTATACGTCAAAATGCGTATGGGAAGATCCCTTGTTTTGCCGGAAAATGATTTAAGAAAGGAATTGCGTCATTTCATTGTTTGTTTATTCATTGATACATTTTATCTCTTTGTATGTTATTTAATTAATAATTAACACTCATATATTGGAATTGCATTTCCTACACTCATTTAATATTTTCATTAACTAATAATTGGTAATGTGATACTGGTGAAAAGCACAACCTTTTTCAGTAGTAGACTGTTTTCTATTTACAAGAGTAACGTCAGCGAAGTGTTTAAAGTTATAAAAAAGACTTTGAACAAATTGCGAGAACCAGGAGTTATAAGGGATTTAACAAAGTCAAATATAAAATTAAGAAAGATTATAATATCATTCAAATCAGATGTACACAACGAGATGTCACTAACATGTGTTTACCTCACAAAAACTGTTAATAATGTTTAAAGATTCAGGGGACTGTTTGACAGAAAGACTTTATTTTAATAAAGTTTGTTTATACATACATACTTTCGTACGAACTTTCCGGCAGGAAGTCAAAATCTTTATATTATTATTATTTTTTATTAAACTTAACTTAAAATAGGTTTTAAGCATTAAATAGCAAACTGCATAGAAGTAGAAGTGGTTATTACGGTAAGACCGGAACTACTTGAGCTTTGAACGAAAATGAGAAACAAAATAAAATTTGCGTAATTAAAATATACATAAAGTTTATTAAGTCTTCGAACAGTCAGATTCAAAATACGATGACCATATTTAGAGTTTCAAAATAGCTATACGCCATATTATACAGAAAATGTTAAACATGACAAACGAAAATAATGAATAAACGTCGTTAGAGTTCAAATTACCTAAATATCAATTTGTCAAACACATGTTGTGTTCCTAATAGATTTTATTTAATTTACGTATTATGTAGGTTGTTCTTGTTGTAAGTGACAATAGATAGAAAGGTATTACTAACATTGCCATTTTGTAAATGTGATCATCGACTTTTGAAGCTGATTGTACCTTACGCATAATCTATAATGATCAAAGATTGTTGATATAATTTTAGGAATAAATACAATTGCAAAACTTTGTGATAATCATAATAAAAACCTTCGTTCAACTAACAACCTCCTACTATCATGTCCTTCCCATTTTTCTGGATTCGTTGGTTCTTCTTTTTTCGTTCAATCTATTCATTTATGGAATGCGCTCCCTTTAGAAGTCAGAAAGTCTAGCAGTCGTTATGTGTTTAGAACGAAAGTAAAGGAACTTTTGTTTAAAGAGATAGTGAATTCCCCTCAACAGTAAATGATGTATAATATGTGTTTATGTTTGTATATGTATGTATGTAAATATATATATGTATGTATGTTATATTTATTCTATTACTTATATATATTTTTATGTACCTATATGTAATATATGGATATTATAAGTATTTAAATTATAACTATCATAAACTTCTAAGCGTTTATTATATAACTTTTTATTTTAGCTCTTTTCTTCTGTTTTCCTCTTCATGCACCTACTTCTTTTATCTCTGCATCACCCTTGGTCGACTGGTAGAGAAAGCCTAAGGCATTAAGTCCGCCATTGTACATTGTGCATAAATAAATAAATAAAATAAATAAATAATAAAACTTTACCAACTTAGACTGTACTGTAAGTTCTAGATATCTTATCCATTATAACATAAATTAACATTGAAAGTATAGGTGTATTATTAAATTTTATATTTGGTAGGTCAGTGATGTCAAATTTTCATAATAATTGTCTGTGACTTCACAGCATTAATTTTAAGGATATATTTAGCCAGGGGCGGCTCTAGCGCGTGTAGCGCCCGTGTGCAACGAAACCCCGCCGACACCCCGCGGCTATAAAAACATGTTGCTCTTAGCTGTCTCAGCGAGACGCCGGCTCGTGTGCATTGCACACCCTGCACTATAGGCTAAGCCACCCCTGCATTTAGCCAGCGCGGCGACAATACATTCCAGGGTTTTGATACATTTGTTTAATGTGAACATTTTTGTAAATCTTTTTCATGCATTTGGTGAAGAGAAGATATTTTGTGTTATACGACGAGTGAAAATTGTATTTGTAGCGCGTATAACCATATATTCTAATGATTTTTGAAAAATTCTTATAGTTTTATTTGAATGAAAGGGTAGTCATAAACTGTCTGTTTTTCGTAAGTGTTGTTTCGCTCGTCGCTTTGATGAAAGTATATGATACTTAAAATATTAAAAAACAGCTCATCTTTTTAAGAGATTGATGATCTCCTGAAAAAAATAAACTTTCAAACAATGAAATAAAACGAACTTAAAACCGATAAATATACTTATAATTATGTACATGTGTTCGATGAATATTTTCAGAAAGAGTATTTCAAAACATAAGGGTATTAAAAGTTATTATATTTCTATATTTTAAATATTCGTAACAACATAATAATTATAATAAACCTTAACATACGACTTATTAATAAATAATTGTTTTTTTAGTAGGCGTCTTCTAGAGTCATTGGATTCTACTGGCTGATATTATAATTTTCTAGGTATATTTTTTTGGATACTGCATCACATTACATAAGCCATAGACTAAAAATACTAATAATTAAAAATGGCGACGATTTCATCAAAATGGCAGAACTTCTATGTATTGGCGCGCATTCTTTTTCCAACCAATTGTAATCGGCTGTTAGATTTCTTTTCCTTAAAATTGGTCCCAAAGTAGCCAACACGCGAGCATGGTAGTTATTTAAATATTTGATCTGAAAAAAGTAAATATAACCTATATTTTGATGGTTCACTGAAACAGTATAATGTTAATAATAATAATTGAATTCAATCGATCAAGCTGTACTAAACAAATTTGTGTTAATTAATTATCGCATATCTACCTTTATATATATTTAAAAAAAAAATCTTATAGTAGATTAAGAGTAATTTGTAATAAGCACTGTATTTTCTAATTGAAACGTTCTATTACACGGGCAGGTGGTAATTCCTTACTATAACTGACATACGTATATTTTTTTTTTAATTGCAGACATTGGGGAAATCGAATCAAGCTAAAGTTTTCGTGAAATATTTTTCGTTTCACTCAGCTTCCCCCGCTTGCTTGCTTGCTGGCGGCCCTAGTATTTGAACTGGAGAATGTAAATAAAATACCTATTTTTAATATAACGAAATTTTGTATTGTCGTTATAAAGCAACTTAAGATATTTTAAAATAATTTACCCTATATTAAACCTACTATTAAATTTTCTTTGCTTTATCCTAGGCCATATCAAAGCAAAAATTAAAAAAGAATCTTTTCTTGTAATTTTACTATGATGATAATATTTTCTTTATGCTTATCTATATACTAACTTATGTCATAAAAAAACTGGACCGAGAGCAAAGGAAAAAAGATTCTGACCTATAAATGTAAAAACAATAAACATTAACCTCATTTTTAGTTATTTTCAGTGATTTTACGAAAAATGAAAAATTACGAATTCTATTCAATTATTAGTTCAGGGGGGGAAAAGAGGGAATCAAAAGATTATGTTGCGGAAAATATCTAAACAAATAAATAACCTCATCATCACTCATGATGTTGACATCAAGACAGCTGGTCTGGAAGGGTGCCAGAGATATCGTATAGAAAGCGGTCGCCATGCCTCCAGTGAAGTTACCGACCAGACCCTCAGCCTGAAATAACAACATAGTGAAGTAGAACCATAAATGTTGAAATTATATCCAAATAAACCAAACGGTTATTGAAATAAAATAATATGAAATTATAAATTTCTGAAATTATAGATTTCAACCTTTCCGATACTGTTCGGTATTGATTCAGCCCTGTCATGTTCATATATTTTTTTCTATATTACTTTTCAAAGAAAATCTTTTTAGATATTTAAATTTATATATATTTATATATGTACTTACATAAATGTGATCTGAATCCTTTTTCAATTCAATGACCTCTACAAGATCCTCATGACGTATTCCATATTCACCCACCTCATAGTAACCGGGTTCTAAAACAAATTAAATTAGTATTTCCTCAGAACAAATGTATATAACTTAAAAAAATAACAATGATTTATCAGGCGCTGGCACTACGCTGATACTGGTCTAGGGGGAGCAATTTTTAATATGATTTAAAATATCTACAAGAATAATATTATGTAAAAAAATAAGTGTTTACTAAAACATAAGCGCAACTGTGACATACTACTATTTCAATCATGTTTTTTTTACATTACAGACATTTTTATATCGATAAATATGGTTCAAATAGACAACTGCTGTTCATTAACATACCATTACTCATAATAATCCCGGGAATGATTCCAGGATCATTTGCTAAATTTCCAATACCCACAGGACCCTCGTGCACATTGAGAAAATGACCCACACCATGCCCCGTACCATGCGCATAGTTCAGACCCACGTCCCATAAAGATTTTCGGGCAAGGATCTCTAAATCTCTTCCCTGTAAAGAAATCTTTTAATTCAGCTAAATAGTTAGTTATGTCCATGTACATACAGAAGAAAACGTTAGTAAGAAATTCATTCACTGAAACTGTTTTTGACTTGCTTTGCAAAATTTATTTAAAGTGAAATTGCCTTTCATCTGGTTCACTCTGAAAGTTTTAACTAAATATTGGTGACAGAAGTCATCTAAGTTGAAGGTGCACATAGTTTAGAAGTTAACCGCACATCCAGACATACAAAGAAACTTTATCTCTTTAAAATATTAGTAAACATAAAGGTTTCGTTACTCACTTTACTGCCTCCAGGAAACACAGCAGTTCCTAATAATATCTGACCCTTCAAGACTCTGGTGTAGGTCAGACGCTGCATGTCTGTCGGTGTACCCATATGTCGTGTGCGAGTTATATCTGTTGTACCATCCCTGTTTAAAAAAAATCAACACTAAAATCATAAAAAAACAAAACAATGTAGCACTATTAAATAAGAAGTTAGCAAGGGTGGTCTTACCACTTAAAACATTCACTTACAAGCAATCTTTGATGAACACTTGGATTTGGTTATGTATGTATTTGATTACGTAAACAATTTGCCTTTTTTTAATAGAGTGAAAAGTTAAACAATAATAAATATAAAAATGAAAACGATTATAAATAATAATGGTTAAATTAGAAATTTGTCTCAACTTTAATAAATGTCGAAAACTTCGACTTTTTCGATAACTTTTATAAGTATGAACAGCAACTGTTAAAAATAATTCAAAATATTCAGTATATCTATATTTGATATAAAATAATGAATAAAATGAAAAGCAAAATTATAAATAGTAAATAACTGGTATTCTAACAAATATTGTCCTCCGGAATCGACTAGCAACATGTCATTTTTTCTAATTACTGTCTGTTCTCCTTCTCTAGATGGCTTGTAATGGATGATGGCACCGTTTGCCCCAGCACCAGCAATTGTATCAAAAGATGGTCCTTTATAATATTCTTCTTCGCTAGAAAGTAAGACATTTTTATTAAACATCTTAAATTAATATGACATCGTTGAAATAGAAAGATTTAATAATTAATCTATGGATTTGCTTAATTATACTATAAAAAAAATTAATACGTCTAGATTTTCCGTCTTACTAATTTTAACTTATTTACTTATATCTAGCGAGGTAATCGCACAAATGTTTCAATAAACCCAAATAAACACTGTTTAGTTGTTTTGTATTTATTAAGTTTATTGTTTACGAGGATAGTAAGATTTCGAATTCTTGAAAGATTTTTAAAGAATTTAAGCTTTAAATTTTATAACTGGCATCTACAAGTGTTGATTATTAGTATAAATTTTATGAAATTAGTTTATACTGAACTAAAGTAATTTGTTTAAAAACTCAATATTCTAAAAAATGCTACTGGTAATCCAAATCGGTGTAACCTACTGACCCTCTAAGTTCATCCAATTTGTCCACAACGTTATTCTCAGTAACATTGATTCCAGCGTCTACTTGGTCGTGAACCCAGCGTAAGAACCTTACGACTGCTGTGCCGTCCTTTATATGAGCTGACCTAAAACCCTGAAAAATATAATGAGAAATAGAACAATATGTTTTAAAATATTCTGTTATATGCATAATACACATTCTTATCCATTTATCGAAACCGAAAAGGAAACAGTATTTCGATACAACATACTTTCATTATATATTTATAATCATACTTATGAACGAATATTTAGAAAATATATATAATCTTATAAAAATGCTCTGTCCCTCGACCAATTATTGAATTCGTTAACTTTCCTGTGCTCAGTTCATTACTTTTTGTGCTGTTTTGCCACAAAAGTGGTATGTATGTTTATATTATTATAATTTGGTATATAATTGAATAAGTAACACTTACATGGTAAAATAATCATTTATGTTAACGAAAAGAAAAAGAAAAGGGCTTAATATGGACCCCTAAAAACAAACATCGTTACTAACTACAAATAATAGAATAAATAACTATCTTTGAATTGTATTAAAGTTAGACGTATAATTATTACTCGACACTCTTTTTAATATATTTCATCATAGCCATCTCAAAAAGATTGTAACTTTTAACACTTAAAAATATTAAAATATTTTTATATTTCTACATATTGAACGAATATTCACAAACATAATCCATGGTAACAAAATATCATCATATTCAATAACTCATCAACATTTTGACATACTATTCCAGCATTCGATTTTAAAAATGTACAACATAGGTCCGTTACGTTAATTATATTTATATTTTTATAAATATATTTTTTATATTTTCATTTTTTTTAATTTATTATTTTTAAGGTATAATTTTAAATTAAAATCTTACTTGTAACTCGACGCTATTTTTAATATATTTCATCATAGCCACTGGAGATATCGTTGATACAGTTCTAACAGCATTATTCTGTAATAAAAAAAGTAATACATAAAATAAGATTGTAAGTATTTTAATAAATTTATATATTTTTTTTAATTATTCTGTCATTAAGGCAATGCAGATAAGCAACAAGTAAATCAGTTATATACATAGCTTCGTTTCGTACAGTGAATGAGAAAGCGGGATGCCCTAACCATTTTCATCCATCCGTATTTTTAATCATATGCTCCTTTACCAATGACAATGTTACTAAAGAAAATATCTTACCACTTCAACAGCTAGATGTACGGCTTCGCTACCATCACTTGACAACCATACAGTACTCCCCGGTGGTAATTCAGTCTAAAATTACATTATATGTTATATATTAATCCATTTATAATATTATATATAAAAAATAAAAAAAGTTATTTAAGAGTTGTTTATAAGTGGAAATTCATTATTTTTCGATTTTATAATCAGATACTAAGAAGTATAAAGTTGATAATTTCTTATTACCGTTATAAATTTATCCATTTATGACTTATGTAATATACAACACATCCATTCATATTTATAATATCAGTTTAGATGTTCAATACAAATTTCACTTACAACCATATTTCTCAAATAGTCGAAAACCTCTGTATATGGACGACATTCTACCTCTGTTCCTTCTGATTTTAAATGAGATCTTACATCACTTGTTAAATTTCCTTTTCCCCAGAAAAGAATTACATTTGAACTCACCTGTTAAATAAGTTCTTAATAACACATACGAAACATTAATACATTGATTAGCAATAAGTTAGAAAACAAAAAAATATATATATTTCAAAGAAATAGTATTATTTCGAAAGTGAAAACTAATTGTAAATGATACCATACCGAATCTGCTTTGATGATAAGATATGAGAAAAACACTGGATTGTAAGGTATGTCCGATCCTCTTAAGTTTAAAGTGTCTACAAAAAATAAAACCAATAAATCAATAAATACATCATAAAATACATAAAAGATTATATAAAAATAAAAGGACTGCTACGGCTTTATCAGAATTTAATTCTAATAACTAAAAGCACAGGCTATGGATGGTATACAAAGAGCTAGCGTGGGTTCTATTCTATTTATTGTTTTTACTACTTAACCCCTTGCCTTAAACCCTGTTAATCTGAATTATCGAATGTTAAATCAATTCCATTTTCTTTTTTCTCTTATTTACTCAAATATATTTCAAAAAACAGTTTATATTAGATAAAATAATAAAGGTTGTCTTTCGAGTGATTCCCGTATTAGATAGCCGGCCTATAAGAAATACGGCGTATAATAAATACAATAACTTACATGCAATATCATCCAAGGCGGTAAGAACCAGAGCTGAAGCGTTTCTCGTCCGTATTTGATTAATGATCTCTGATATTTTGTCACTTGATTTTTGTCCTAAAATTAATGATAATATTGAAAGAGACTTCTTAATTTAGAAATACATAATGCAAACAAATTTATCATACCTGTAAAGTTAACAGAGAGTGCAAGTAATGGATCATTAGTTCTTGGCGGTGCTGGATCATTAACGATACGCCTTGCTTCGTCCACTATATTGTTGTACACTGGCTCGATCCTTATGTTTTTATTTTGTAGAGCGTTCTGTGATTGAAGATATTTGTTTTATAAGTAATAGTGAGTATGTTCCTAATATATATTAAATTGATTATCGTTGACGACCATTAAAAAATGTTATATGTTGGGTTAAGAAAAAATAATCATATATATGAAAGTGGAAAAAGGATGAGGAAGTAAGAAAATTTGGAAGAAATAAATTAACTTATAGTACAAAAGGCAAGTCGTAATAGCGACTTCTGATTTCTATAAACGGGTCGTTTTGCGAAAGCGTTTTTGAGTAAGTATAATCATTTGAAATTATAATTAATGCCAATTAAGCACCTCTAACGATCTCCATGCAGTGCGTGTGTAGGTCGTAGGATCGATTCCCACTACCGAATCAGCCGGCATTTTAGTTACTAACCAATCTTGAATTGATAAATCTGTACCTTTGGATTTAAGATAAAAAAAAATTGAAATATACAGAAGCAATCAAACTCAACTTCTACTAAAAAAAAGATAATTATCAATAAGCACCACTTAGTAATTACCTTGCTTCATAAGACTCCACACACTGTTATCAACCTCGATTTCAAATTGAGTGAAGTATCTTCCATCGGTCCATACCAAAGAATGGTTGGCTGTCACCAGAGCCGTTCCTGCAGACCCTGTAAAACCGGAAACCCATTCTCTACGTGCATCCGTGGGAGCTATGTACTCAGACTAGAAAAGGAAAAGAAAATTTATAACCGGATAGTATGTATGCGTTATTGATAGGTAACTTCTACATGTATTAAAAAGATGGTAATATCTACTATTTCGATAATGTCAAACTGATTTTCCTTCTGAAGTGATATTTTAAACAAATCCAACTTACATTATGCGCATCTGCAGTTGGAATTATAAAAGCATCGATTCCATTTTGCCTCATAACATTTTTAACTGCTGCAAGTCTTTCTATACTTATCGCTCGATTAAGCTTGCTGGTTGTTGATTTATCTAAAACGTTATCTGCTTTTCATGTTTTGATCGATGATTTATTTAAATCTCCTAACCTTAATATTTGAACATTCAGATATAGCTATCTCAGATAAATAATAACTTATAATCAATATACACATTTCTTATTTCATTATTTCAGTATTCAGATCGAGTATTGATAGAATATGAATCTTAAATATAATTATCCCGCTGTACTTACGTTATTACTATCGGAATTTGCCCGACTAGTTTCGAACCCAATCGGGGTCCTTTTATTCATGAGCTCTGAACACGGCGGTTTCGCGATGCGAACTGAAGAGTTCACGGCAAAATCTTAGAATTTCCGTTAGTAATTACGTGGGTACAGCCGGATAATAATAATTAATAGTAATCATGGATCACGAAAGAATATTAATAACCAAAGGATAATACAATGTGAATCTGTTTTTAAACATCTTTAATCTTAACGCCATATTAGCATTTTCAAATGAAAATATTATATTATATTTTATATATTTCTTTTATATTTATATTATATTATATTATATTTCTTTTATATAAGTATATAAATTACCTGTTACTTACCGTATATCTGCGATTTCGTGTAATCATAATAACTGGCTGGTACATATCCAAACACGGTGTGTTGTACTAAACTATACAAAACAATATGTAATTTAGAAAAACTTAAATCTTTAATCACGGAGAAACGACTCTAATTCAATATTCTCTAAATGTTTTCTTCCTTAATTTTTTAACAAAACATATTTAATTTTTCATAACTGATATAAACTACTGGCAAAGAAAAAATATACATAAAAATATCTTATTCTAAACCAAATATCAGTCGTTTTAAAGATAAATACTTAAAAAGAAATTAATAAACTAGTGTTGTTATTTGACAATCTTTTGCTATTTTTCATTTTAATTTGTTATTTTTCATAAATAACAAATATATGAAATGAAAATATATTGTTTTTATAACTTAGTTTTGGAAATGAATTTATTCTAATGTGTCATTTAAAAAAATTCAAAAAATAAAATTCTTTCGATTGTATAACATGTTCATTTAATTTTGGAATTTTGAAATTTATCAAAAACATTTCTTTTTTTTAAGTTTTCATATCGCTTAATGAAATTAACTCATAAACATACAATTGTAGAATAATTAATTACAGTAACTTACAATAAAAATAATAAACACACACGACCAACCATTCTGATGGCAACTCAAACTAATATATTATAAAATTCTTATCAAGATTTAGGTTCTTGATAACAAATTATTTTGTATAAAATGTATATTTTGTCTTGTGTGTTTGTAAGGAAATGTTAGTCGTTCTAAAGTACAGCATCCGTAACACCAAAGATTTTCATAAATCTATATTGCTATTAAATGATAAGATACATAAGTATTACGGTTTTAATAATATAATTAAACATTTAAATTTTATAGAATTTTATAATTTGTAATAGATTGTCACAATTTCATTCTTTTAATTTTAAAATTTACTATAAAACATCTTCATTTATAATATCGATTTCCAGATTTTTAAAGCAAAGACTTCAATTGTTTTATTCGTTTTTTACATGACTTATATGTCATAGTTGTTTTAAGTTTTTAGTTGCGTGTTGTAAGGAACATGGTTGCGAGGGAAACTGTATGATAAAGGTTGTTAATAACTTCAGATGGGTTCTATAATTTTCCTGTAATCTATCCAATAGTTACTTATCTCATATTTGATATTTTTATTGCTGGCTCTTATTTTAAATCTATATTGCTTGTAGATGATAAGATACAGTACAGTATTCTAGTTTTAATAATGCATTCAAACATTTTAATTTTATACAAAGTTCTAGTTAAAATTCTAGTCAAACTAGACAAAGTTCTGGTTAGAAAAAGAAAAAAAATGTTTAATTATAATTAAGGTTTCTTAAATTTATAAAACTTCTTAAATTAGCATTTTGATAAAGTATTTATTTTGTTGTTTATTCTTATATAATCAATATTCACGTAACATATACTATATCTCAAATATTAGCAGCAAATGCTTTGGATTGATATTTGAAATTCTTTAAAATGAATGCTGAAGGGGGTGACAATATTTTTGGTAAAAAACAACAGATTTAAAGCTACAAATCAATTTATATTACAATCATCATGGTGGTCATGTTGAACGCCTGTTGTTCAAATAAAACAATATATTAAATGTACTGAAGGAAACGTGGGTTTACATTATCAATCTTATTCTTAATTTGTTGTATGACGTTGATATTGAACAACAAAAAGTAATTACTCAATTTTTTTAAACGTCAGCCTAGAGTTAAAAAAATGTTTCTCAAGGCAGAATTATATATCCTTTGCCATTTACTATACTTATTAAAGATACTTTGGTTTTTTGTTTGAATATCATTCAATCATTTTTATTTTCTGATTACGATTTAAAATTTAAAATCATTAAAAAAACGATCTAATAAATCGATCAATGAGGATGATGTATTTATTTTCAAAGTGCAATCATAATCAAAAAGTTATTTATTAAATATTGAATCAAAATGATGATTATTTACTATCCTATACTTTTATGAGCTTTGCAAATTGTCTCCAACTATCCTATGTATACAATATCTACATTTTAAAGCCTATATAAGTGAAAAACAAATTTTAATCTTTCCAGAAGTTGTTAATACGTGATGTGTGAATATATATACAAAAAGATAAGATTATATAGTGATCCTTGGGATCATTTTATATAGTTAGACTAAATTGTATATAATTTTTGTATCTAGTCGAGTCCGAAACTCAGTAAATAAACTTATAGGTGGTAGGTTTGTCAAGATCAGAGAGGTCCTATAATATTATTTTAATCTATCCAATAGCATATCTCCAATTTATTGGCTTTATTGCCAGCATTTATTTATAATCTATATTGCTTGTTCTTTACGATAAGATACATATTTGGGTTTTATTAATACAGTACAATGAAATATGTGAATATTTTTTGGGCATAAATGTTTGCATATTAAAAATTTGTACTAGAGGAATCTTTCAATTGTTATATTTATAAAATTTTTACTATTAAATATTCTAATTTTTAAATCGACAATTTCTTAAGCGAACGTATTAATTTTAATTATTTACGATTGCTTAAGCATTTTTGAAGTAACAAATAAACCTCTGAACTATTAGCAGAATTCATGGAGTGTTGATATTTTGAATAAATTCTCGTTATATATTTTTTTAAATATTTGTTTAGAAATTTCGGTTTGTTTTTATATACAATTTAACTTATGGACGAAGGATAGCCAATAGCGATAGAGACACCCTCCTCGTACGATATATTGCATAACATCGTCCTTTCAAAAGTCTATAAATGCACTTTTGAGAACAATATTCTGCAGCTTGTAATATATAATCCAATATACTGTATAATAACTAAATAGATATTTGTTATATTCCCATATATTCACAGATATCATGTAATTGCTTAATATACATTTATTATATGCCCACGCATCGTGAAATTGTTGCATTATAATCCTAGAGTATACCTAATGATCAGATATCCGAAAATCTTGTTTGTTCAACTTGTTTCTCTGTAACTATTTAATTATAACTAGTATGCTAAGACCAGCTAGTCACAATAGATAATACAAAAAATTTGAAAGCGCGCCCAAAATTTCCCCATGCAAAGTCTATGGGAAAAATTAATTTTTTGACTAATTACTGCAATTAGGCTAATGAGATTTGAGAGTTGTCACTATTTTTCAGCAGTGTAGCATAACGAGACCTTTGATTTGAGCCATCAACGATATTTTTCCCTTTTAGTGGTTCTCGAGCTACAGTGTGCCAACGAAATCGCTTCCTGCATTAATATATAAGATTGCATTTTATTATATTCACTCTTATCTCCAGCTTTGAGCAAGTAGCACGTAACTTGTAAGTTAATAATAATTAATTATATAATAAGTTCATAATTCCTATTATTTTTGATCATCCGGGTATGAACATCGACAGTAGCATAAAGGAGCATAACATAAACTTGAAACAGATTGCTTTAGATAACCAATTTCTTGCAACTATTTTTTCTTTTTTTTTTTTTTTTTTTAAATTGTATTTGCATTTGCATAATGCAGGTAACTTTTACCAAGTAGGTTAAACTCTTTGGAATTTTAATATTATAAGATTACACGATCCATTTCGCACGAGGTTAGTAACTACTAATTACCACTAATACTACTAAATGAACAACTGTTCGTATAGCATTATCTATCAAAGGGAAGCATTCATTTTAATAGAAACATAATATCCTTAAAGCTAAAGATCCTAATATTAATAAATAAAACACAGTGATTGAAATAAAAAATTATTGTATTATTTAATACTGTATACATACTGACGGTTTACTGTTCAAGTAAAATATAGAAATGCATTAAAATATGTATTAAAGTGCATCAATTTACAATTTATTTTATATTTAATTTGTTGTATAAAATTTATCTTAGAACAATAAGATGCTACTTAGTGTATTGTCAAAAATATTATCCTAATATTCAAATGGTGTTCCTCAAGGCAGTGTTATAGAGCTTTTGCTCTTTTTCATATAATATATCAATGATATACTTGGCTTAATGAATTTGTTCTTTTCATCGGTATTCAATACTAATTAAAAATGTAATAAATATTCATATTGATATTTTTCATAAATAAATGCCTGTTGTGATCAACATCTGAAATAAAAATATCATTATTATACTAATATAGAATATTTATAAAAACTAAATCAAAAAGTAATGTATTTACCGTTTAATAGGAGCGCATTCTTTTTCAAGCCATTCAAAGTCCTCTTTCAAGCCACGTTCTTTTAATATTGGTCCCAAAGTATTTAAAACTCTCTCATGGTACATGTTCGTGTAATTCAACTGAAATATTAATATCAAAATAGTTTTATTTTAGTACTTAAATGTTAGAACAACCTTTATCTATATTTATTTATATACGTTTCCCGTTTATTGTATGTTATTTAATCATAATAATAAATATTGCAATTTGGTTTGCTTTCTAGAATTAATAATTCATTAAATTATAAATTTATCGTTTAAAAATATCAGTTAAATTACTTCTGAACTAACCTCAAACTCATCGAGTAATTCAATCTTCATAAACTTCTTCTGGTTAGGAACAAGAGTGAGAGTATTGAAACCCAAGACCCCACGACCATCATAATCACCCCGAAGATTTGAAGCCTGGGAAATGTGTATTATTGTTTCATATTAAAATATATATATAAAATTTGATTTGAATTACAAATTAAAAGCAAATAAGTGTGTTATCTTAAAACTAATTAATTAAACCAGTTATATATCTTACTCTTGGATGCTTGGAGTCTTTTGTAACCAGAATCGTTTCAACCAGGTCCTCATGACGGATACCATATTCACCAACTTTGTAATAACCTGGCTCTGAAAAAAAATATGCCCTTTTGGTAATTAATAAAAAAAAACACATTTATTAATTTATTTATTTTAAAGATAATTTACTCTAGGAAAATGTTACTTTAGTATTTTTTGTGTATGTATATGTTTAAGCTGCGTGTGTTTTTGCATATGTGTGAATTCAGCGTTACTCAATATCTGTCGGCTTTGGGCCCTCGCTATGATATCCACTGATCTATCTATCTGTGTGTTTGATTGTTTGTTTGTGTGGACGCACCGTTACTCAATATCTGTCCACTCTTGAGGCCGGGATCATGAGGATATGGCCTCCAGGAGATTCCGGAGGGTCCTTCGTGCACATTCAAGAAATACCCCACACCATGGCCCGTGCCGTGGGCGTAGTCGAGGCCTACATCCCAGAGATACTTGCGTGCTAGAGTATCTAGTACGTTTCCCTGAGATATTAATTGATCTATTAACATATTAATATTAACTAAAATAAAACAATTTGATTTTTATGATTAATAAGTTTGTGTTCACAATAATGTTAATAAAATATGGGAACAAGGTCATGTTTTAACAAACGTGC
Source organism: Mechanitis mazaeus (assembly GCA_959347395.1). Classification (NCBI taxonomy): domain Eukaryota; kingdom Metazoa; phylum Arthropoda; class Insecta; order Lepidoptera; family Nymphalidae; genus Mechanitis; species Mechanitis mazaeus. The sequence goes on along the minus strand of OY365749.1, from coordinate 17,156,771 downwards.
AAAGAAATTACCTTAACCCCCACAGGGTACAAGGAAGCCCCAATCGCAATCTGACCCTTCAGCACTCTAGTGAAGGAGTCCTTCTGGTAGTCAGTGGGCTCACCCATGTGGCGAGTACGAGTTATATCAGTTGTACCGTCTCTAAAGATTGAATGGTTATAATAAATTATTTGTTGGTGACGAAAGTTATGTGATCAATAGGTTCAGTACAAGAATTTATTTTATTAATTTATTTATATTCTTTATTGCACACCATACATAAGAAAAAAAATTTAAAGAAAAACAACAGAAAGAAAATAACAAAAACAGAAAATGATGGAGATACAAAAGGCGGTCTTATCGCCTAATTGCGATTTCTTCCAGACAACCAGTGTTATGAATAAAGATGAAAAATGTATTTAATAAGAATATATTTTTAATTTTATAAAATACAATAAGATCTCAAAACTACGACCACTTATAATCTACTTTTATTTAAAAGTGAAGAAAATGGCTAGCTTTGAGTAATAAATCATGAAATACATTTATTTATTTATTAATCCGGTACGATGCTTTCTGTATGATTACATTAAACTGATGTATGATTAATTAATATTTTTATAACAACTAATTTTTTTTTCTTTTTTGATTCCAAAATCTGATAGATCGTGGTAATGTATGGATAGAATGTTATGGCTAAAGACAAGTAAGAGTAAAAGAAATCGAAAAGTATCACAATAGTAATAGTGAAATTGAAAAGAACATGGAGGTAAATGATTACAATTGATTGTGAAAAAGAACATATATCGATAATAAGATAAAAACTAAAATTATTATATAAGTTTCCAAGACTAGAAATTGGGGAAACCAAATGCCACTAATTAATAATAATGTTGGGTTTTTGATTTGATTTGATTCCACTAACCTGTACTGTCCACCAGAATCCAATAGAAAGACATCATCAGCTCGTATCACCCTAGGTGATGATTCAGAAGGGGTGTAATGTATGATGGCTCCATTTTCACCTGCACCGGGTATAGTATCGAATGAAGGACCCATGAAGTCATTTTCGTCTCTATAATTTTATGAAGTTTTTAGTCTATATATAGCAATACATAGGAAATAATAAATTTTATAGGAAGCATAATAAATAATTAAATTATAAATACTAGCTCGAAAAAGAAATCATTATTTAGATATCAGATATTTTTGTAGAAAGCACGTTCCAATCAAGTATAAAAAGCAAAAAGATTTTGTCAAACTCGTAATCCAACACGTAATTCCTATTAAATTCGTTAAAACATCAACATACTTAGTTTCATTTCATTATTTAGTTTTTTATTCGGAATCAAATATGTTTAAAATGTTTATGACAATATAGATGTACTAGCAGAGACATCATATATATTAAATTAGCTTGTAGAGAAAAATGAAAGGCTAATAATAAAATATATCACACTTTCTGAATTCCAGTAACTTTTCAGCGGCCTGTATTTCAGTGACGTTATTCCCAGCGTCTATCTGATCATGGAGCCACTTGAAGAAACGAACAACAGCTATACCGTCTCTTACATGACAGCGACGGAAACCCTAAAAATAAAATTCTTTATATTTTTGTGCAAAAAATAAACAGGTTGGTTGTTGTAGTTAAAACTATACTTTTTTTATCAAAATCAAAATTAGAAGGTTATTATGATTTTTATTTCATTATTTACAAATAAGACACAGTAAATATTATTGGAATCGCTCCACCGATCATTTTTTATAACATCATTCTGATCATCATCCTCTATTTGTTCTTGTCCATACTTCTCAGGGTCTGAAAAAATTGTCCACATCTTTTATATTCTTATCTAACGTTATTAAGAGTTTCTTTATTTCCATATGATTTTTATACATTACATCCATGGTTGTTTTTTTTTCATCGACTTTTATCCTTACGATTGTACACGTATCATCCTTTTCACCGTTCCTCACTACGTAACCATACCAATATATACGATTACTTCTCATTTTTTCTATCACCAAACTACTTTATCCAAACTCATATCTTACTTTATCCATTTCACGCCACTTCAACCCATCTCAAAATGATTATTTCTCTAGTAAAACAACTTTACCTTCTTATTTTCAATCCATTTTTTTTATATAAAAGACCAATACTTGCCTCCTTGCAATGCTGTTTTAAGTTCTGAAGTGAACCAAGATTAGTCTTGGTTTAATCGAAATCAACGTCTCTAGCTGGTATTCTTTATCCATCTCCAAGATTCGAGCAATACTTCATTACTTTATAGAAGGATAGCAATTATTCCAACTTGAAATACCGACGCACTTCCGAGATTTTTTTCAATTTTCAAGGAGAATTTGAAGGAGATGGTATGAAAATGTTTAAAAACGACCTGTTACCATTTTTCATTTGGAGTTTAAACAGGTACAAAGCCAGCGGTAGGAAGAACGAGGTGTCTATGAGTGAATTATGCACATCATAACCATACACACCAACAAGAGATTAGTCTGAAGTGTGCGGAGAGACCCGACTCCTCGAAACTGTTCATCGTGCCTCTTCATCTACTTACCCTCCAGATGAATCCAGATAAAGCACTCCCGCGACTTATTTGACAGTTGACCAGATGACCTTTCATACATAGCGAGCTCACAAAGCTGTCGTTTAGGTGCACCGTGTATCGGATTCCGCTACCCTCCGCGATTAGTCTCCAAATGTTTGTGGTTCAATATACTTCTTATTCGATATATACTCAGCATAAGCTGCTCTTACGCGACCCCCAAAACGGTGTCAGCAGACTTCGTGCAGTGACACAGCTACTCCATTTGGCAACATTTCTTGGTTTGATTGGTAACCAGTCACTGTCGAAGCCTGACACCGGGTGCAAGTCGTTTCATTAGCACAAATCGAGGACTACGTTATAGGGTTTCCTTCAACGAACATAGGCGTCTTAGCCCTCTGAAACCTAAACATCAAACATCTTTATCTTCCTTGTTTAACAACCATTCTATTTCGTTCTCTTCTTTCTTTTTTCATATATTTAACCGTCCGCCTAACATCATCTCTCTAAGAGAATACAAACAAACTAATAATATAAACCCGAATATAATTATTCCTGTATTAGATGCGGTAAAATATAAATAAAACGAGTTGTTAATTATCGAACCTACGTACCTCCAATTCCACATCATTCTTAATCAATTTCGCCAAAGCCACTGGTGATACTTCGCTTATTAGAGTGAGAGGTTTCTTTAATACTCCCTCCTGAAACATATACAATGTTTGAGAGAGACAGACGATATTATACTACGTATGGGGGACATGGACAGATTCTTTATGTAACAAACTAAAAAGCAATACAAACAAAATTTTGGACAAAATAAAACAGTTGGATATTGAGACTACAAAAATATGCAGTGTGTGAGGGAGAGAACAATATGTATATATCCTTACCCCAGAGACTGCTCTATGTATAGCCTCGCTAGCTTCATTGGAGAGCCATACTGAATGTTCGCCATCACCATTATTTGATAAATCTTGCTAAAAGTATATAAGACAATAATAAGTAATAAGTTATTTGAGAAAGAAAGAAATGTTATTTCTTCACATTTATTAAAGAACAACACACATCATTGCCGACATCACAAAATAATATAGGAAAAAAATATATATAAATAACGCTAAATGAAGACAAAATTAAAAATTAAAAAACTCAAAAGATTATTAATATTAATTAACAAAAAATATTTACTATTACAATTAAATATGTGCTAATATTGTGTGAGGTCAAGAAAAGGGGACCACTTCTCAGCATTGGTACAAAAGAATGTTTACGTCATATACTGATTTGTTAGTTAGTAGTTAGACATGTATTTATTTTTATTTCTTACAATTGCTTTAGGAAATAAACAATATTAAAAGAAACGAAAAATATTCACATTCATATGTATATACTAGAAAACCCCCCGTTAATTCTTAACGGTCTAGACGGAAAGATAGCTCTTAACAGAATTTAAATTAATTACCTTACAAACAAATTGCGGTAAATTATAAGAAATTCCATTTTGAAGGGCTTAAACTACAACATAGGAGTTTTCTATAACATCTTAAACTACAACATATGTCAAAACTGCAAGGAATAAAAGTTACAGATATATAAGCCTATAAACCTACTTTTTCATGTGCATATATATTAGATATATATTGTGTTAATTTACATACTATAAAAATAACCGTATTGAATTTAATAAATCATATTCTGACACATAAATTTAACTATCCTTATATATTAATATTTACCGCCAAATTCCTTAACACCTCAGAGACTTGAGCATATGGTTTACCCTCAATTTGGACCCCCTCTTCAGATATATGTTTAACAATACTCTCCGGAATACAACCCTCTTGCCAGAACAGTATAACTGAGTTGGGGGTTATCAAGAGATATGAGAAGAAAATTGGGTTGTATGTTATATCGCTACCTCGGAGGTTGAGGGTATCTGGAAATAAAATAAAATAAAAGCAATATCTATAGATTAATGCGAACAAACTTTGGGTTTATAAAAAAAGTATTAATACAAAAAACTTCCAACATTTTTCTGAACAAATATCATAAAATGACATGTTTTTAAGTGCTAAATAAATTCTATATAAATAAATGTAGGGATCAAAATTCAACGAATTCTATATTACAGTGTACCCAAGTCATATTAATAAATCTACAGTCCAGTTGTCAGGATTCTGACATCAGTTAAAGGCATTATCTACTAAAACAGAACAAATGTCTTTCTATGTATATATATTAAATCGATATATATATTTATATATAACAATAATTTGAGGCAAGAAATTCAACATACACGCGATTTCATCCAAAGCAGTTATAATTAACGCAGACGCTTTCTTTTCCGCCATTTTCTCCCTTAACTCCTTTATTTTCTGACCAGCAGTTTTACCTAAAACAATAATGTTCTCCATCATTAGTAATGTGGTATTATTATTATTATGCGTAATTAAATATATATAAAATATAGATAATAAATACCTGTATATTTAAAAGGTAAGTATATGACATCGTTTTGGGGTCGTTTTGGCGGTGGATCGTTCAGATCTAGTCTCGCTTGGTCCACTAAGTTTTTATCAACCGCTATGAGTTTCATTTTGGCTTTGGATAATGCAGACTAAAAATAAAAAAAATTGTAATATTAATTTTTAAAAAATTTCATAATATCTAACCTAGTCTGTAAGAAATATTGTTTTACTACCATAATGAGTCACGTGTTACTTTTGAATAAATAAATAAATAATTATTATTATTATTACTACACTTACTGGAGTGACAGATTACCTTCATAATTTTGTTTCTAAAATAATGTTTATAGGTTTCTCTCTCTCACTCTCTTAAAACTCTCAATATACCTATAGTTATAGAAATGTCTATCTACCTCCAACAGAATAACAAAAAATATATACGGAGGATTTACCTGCAGCGGAGTCCACTCTTCTCTGGTCATAGTGTGAGGGTCGACCCCCACGACAGAACCAGCTGCAAGATTATTTGTCAACCATTTCTCCATTGAAGGAGTGTCAGGTAGTGCTGAAAATGTTGAGAAATTGAACATTGAAACCTTAATATTGATTATAAAATAAACTTAGCGTTGAGTTTCTAGAAATCCTATAAATCCTAAAAAATATTTCTAGAAAAAATAACGTTAAAGTATTAAATATAATTAATCCGTTTTTTTTTGTCTAATTCTTGGTTAAGCTTTTCTCCAAAACTACACTGATTTTTAAAGTACTTACAGTATAATAGATTCGTACTGTTTGAGATAATATTTAGACAAAAATGTAAAACGAATTAAACTCGCTTTAAACTCATCAATAACTATTAAATAGATTCTTACATTGCTTCATGAGGGTCCATATTTTCAAATCAGCCTCTTTTTCAAACTGAGTGTAATACCGACCATCAGTCCAGACCAGTGCTTTATTAGCTGAAACAATAGCTGTTCCCGCAGAGCCGGTGAAACCAGATATCCATTCTCTACGGGCATCCGCTGACGATATGTACTCTGACTGTGAAGATTGTTATGAAGGAAGGATTCTTTGTTATAGATTTCCAAATGAGTAGTTTTAAGTGTTAAATCTGTGTTGACATCTGTATTGATTTTGAACGAAATTGAGAACGGTAAAGGAATGACTATATGAAGGAGAGGCGGAGGAAAACAAAATCTCGAATTTTACTACAAAACAAAGAAATACTGTAGAGATCGAGTGAGTGCAGGACGTCCAACATAAGTGATAACTTAAACTAATCAAGTAAAACTATTTGATACCGAAATTGTTATTTTACTAAATTTTATGTATAATTACGTTAATTTTATGTATAATTATGTTAATTTTATGTATAATGTAAGGAAACGATTTATTAATCTTTTATAGATAAAAAAATATGATTTATTCTTAGCTACAATTCTTGAATATGAACATTAGAATTTTGTGTATTTACATTATTAGTATAGCTGTGGATAAAAGTGAGAGAGGAAAAGCCTGCCAGGTGCTGCTGTAAGCGTGAGAGAAAGGGAAGACAGACAATGTAATTCTAGTGATAGTGTCACTCTTAGTGTTAACTCGTTCAGTAACAAAGCAGTTTAAATTCCCATAAAAAGTTATCACTTCAAAACTGGATTCAAACTTCGGAACTTTGTAATTACGTTTTATTACTAACATTTGATTGGACATTTGATAAAAGTGTAACATAAAAGTGTGATACGCAAGTGTGTGTTTTTTTTTGTTTCTTTTGTGATTATAAAAAGAACATACATTATGTGCATCTGCTGTAGGAACTATATACGCAGCCAGGGGTGTTGGATGACTTGCCATCAGCGCTCGAAGCGCTGTCAATCGTTGGAGACTCATAGCGCCTGCAAAAATATTAATATTCTGCTAAAAGTATTTTTTGATAATTACTTTCTGTTTTTAAAAATGTTTTCTTCCTTTTCAAGAAAAAAATACATTCTATGACAAAATAGTATACAAAATTAATTTCTAGTTTATACATAAAAGATTCAACACTGCTCATCACACTTTAGAAACGCCAGCGTATTGAGCTGACGGCCATGGTAGAATCGACAGCAAGATATGCGGAATCGTTGCAATGACCTCCATTTGTGAGAAAGTGTTGGCTGCGAAAGAGGTCGCAGATCGGGTCAAGGATCTAGGCTCTAAGTTGGGCTAAGAAAAAACAAGAGGGTGTAAACCCACTGTTTCCCTCCCCAGCTGTGGCGCATTTTGAAAGGAGAGATTGATCCCTCTTTCCTGATATAGATCTACGTGGTAAGAGTGCTATATTTCTCGGAGCCCCATCATTTGATAGATAGAGGCAAACGTTGTTTTTGTTTTTGTGGACGGGCCTAAAGATGGCTGCATTTGCTGGATACTTCTTAACGCGTATATGTAACTTAGTTTTGCAATTGAGGCTGTAGCCGTCACCGGTATCCGCTATAGGTAAATGATTACCAACTTCTTTTGACCTAATTCTGTTCAATGATATGAGCATGTGATTTCAACAGGACGGAACTGCGTACTAAAAAGCTCATACCATATATGTAGGATATTTGCTAAAAACAATTTTAAATCCATGATATGAATTGGTCATCGAGATCGTGCGTTTTGTTAAATTCCACGCCTGGTACCCCTTTAACTTTACAAACATTTTTTTCTATAAATCTATTTAAGAGTTTTTCTTAGACAATAAATTTAAACACTATTATTATTAAATCGGTAATGTGTACGCACGTAACGTAACGTATGTACCGTACGTAACGCTCAGTCATTACTGTTTCAAGAATGTCAACCTACATATCTGACCACTTCAGTGTTAATACTTATATGTATAGATTTAATACATATTACTATTCATATATTATATATTTATATTGAAAGTCGACATACTTTCACGTATTGCTTGCTTGCACTATGTATCGTTACACGATAATAGATTTAAATACAAAACAGTGTTCAAACTACGTTAAATATTTCTTTTACAACTCTAGAGAAGTTTTTTTAAAGACAATTTGAGAGGACATATTAAACCTACACAATTAATTTTTTATTTAATTTGAGTTAATGTTAAGGTACAGAAGCTTCTTATCATTGCATAGATTCCCCGTGCGTGTTCTGAGCTATTCGTTCTTTAGAGGAGTGTAAACAGTACCTGGGAATTGAGATCCAGGTGTAGGTTTAAGAGGCTCCTTTAAAATGTGCATACAAGATCACCTTCACGGTACACGGTTTTGGATATTAAGGATTAGAATACGTACGTATCTTACGTTACGTAAACTTAATTCTTACCTGTTATAGTTTTTAATTTAGCACCATTTAAGACGGTTAATCTGAAACAAAGTATATAACAAATTTATTAATATTACCACTTTTTTAATGACAGCAGGGATTGTAGTATTTGAGACAGACGAATATGGAGAAATCAAAAAGTTTTGATTTCGAAAGACCATAATAAAAAGAGGGAGACGAAAGATACTTTATTCTTATCCATCACTCTATAATGATGCTTCAATAAGCATTTTGATAATAAACAACTAGGGGAAAGATCCCAATTGACAGATATATGGAAATAGACATACTACTATATACTGTGATAGCAAGTAAATAGAAAGAAAAGTAGTACAATGTCTCTCTATCCCTCTAAAATACTTTAACTTGTATATGTGCTGGACCAAGAAGGCTGGTCTGAATTCAATAATTACAGATACGTCTAGTTTGTCAAGGTTGCCAGTCCAGGGCAGAAATTGCCCACAAAAGGAACAATATGAATATCGCATTCAGTGATTAAATCTTAACATTAACATAAAGTTTTTAATTTGTATTATTTAAGTTAAAAATAAATCTTATCTTCTCCAAAAATGTAGGATTGTTTTTTTTTAATAAAACCTTCAGTCATGAAAATATTATTTTAATGGCGGGAAGAGTAGAACATGTCGACTAAAAAAAGTTTTGTTTTTGACTTTTGGCTGAGCTGCTCTTTTATTTAACCTATAATCATCATAACCTTTATTTAAATATAATAATTATTAGTGAAATAAATTCCGATTTATGTGTTCTGAAACACAACTCTCATTCAAATTCGTTGACTGATTCTTGACGCTCTAAATTGGTAGAAATTTATATTTATTTTGAAAATGATATTGATTGGTTGCGATATTTTTTAAATTAATAATGTTTGAGATAAAAATAGGCTTGTGGATAGAGTCGAAAAATATTTTAAGCTATTAATTCTACCTATGAAGGCCTCTGAAAACATTGGTAATGCCAAAAATTTTTTTACACTTAAGAGGTATAATAGGTTACGTGTTATGTATGATAAACAAATGTACCTGTCATTACAAATTTTACACATAAATTAACAAAATCTTAAACATGAAAAATTAAGGACTATATGTTGAAATACTATTGTTCCATAAAATGTATAAAAATTCTGTTTTTATAAAAAACGAGATGATGGATACATATTTCATTTGAGAGTTATATAATTTTAAATTAAAAAAAATATTGGTAGATGTACTTCTCATTTGTACATATAGGGAGCATCACCCAAACATTATCATACGTTACTCGTAAATTGCACGAATTCACCGTCGCATTCGTAGTATCCTAAAAATTTTCAAATTCAAGAGATAAATTTGAAGATTCAAAACAACCGTTGCATTTAAATTGTTTATTTTATTTTGGGAACATAATTAAATAATTTCATACACATAGTTTGTATTTGAAGAAAAATAGAAAAAGTGCTCTTAAGTTTCTTGTTTAAATTATATTATAATTAAATACTTACGAACATATTACAATAAAACAGACACTCCGCATTTTAAACGTCAAAATTACGACTGGAAGTTATTGTATAATCAACGAAACGAGGTTGCTAGACTACTTAGTGTTGCCAGCATTTGTTCTCCTGAATATAATATATTTAGGAAGATCTTATAAAAATACAATATATTTTTCTAATAATCTTAAAAATACATTGTAACAGAAAGAAACCCTCCTAAAATATGTAGAAACGATATTCAATGACAATGGTGTAGTAAATTCTTTCTCATACTGTCAATTGATTTAAAAAAACTAGAACTTATCTTTGATAAACGTTTACTTATTTGCAGTTTTTTCGATAAAGTTTGTAAACTAATTAGTGTCTTAAAAAATTACAATAAATGTAGAAGTCCAATATCTTTTTTTCTTCTAAGAATCTGAAATTTTTGTTTCCCGGTGGTGAACAACTTCGCTTAGGCCATCAAAATTCCTTTAAGATAATATAATTGTACTGAAATCTGTGAAGGACCACTATTAAATTACCACCACCTCTTATCATTACTCCATGCGCCGTGATTTATTTGTTCTTAAGAGTAAAATAAACGTAATTTTGCTCCGTAATCTGAAAGCTTCAAAACGAGATGCTTACCCTGATCTAGACAACTCATTGGATATTGTCAAAATCACAATGTTGTTTGTTGTTTGTTTATATTTAACATAAACAGAGTTGTAACCTAGGATTAGTATAAACAGCTGGATTAAAATTACTTGCTAAAAGACAGTCCACAGTTGCACTGCGTGAGAAATCAAAGACCTTCATTGTTCTCTTCACTCTCTTAGAGGGTTGTAGCATTTCCCTTCTTTAGAAAGTACAATGATGCTAGCAAATTTCTTCTATTTAGACATCTCGGAAAATCTACTTCATTCGTTTCATTTATTATGTATAATTTATTAATCGCGCAAGTTTGATCACATGTTCAAATATCGACATCAATCCAACTGGCTATCTGTCTATCTTTCGCGAAATTTTGAAAACCGAGGAAAAGACTATCTCATGCATGCGTCTCTTCGAAATCTCTAGAATTTCCTTTTTAAATTCTTTATAAATTCTTCCACCCTTAGTCTCTGGAACTCCTTTCCCAGAATATTCTGTTTGACAAACATTTAATTTACTCTACGTATTTAAAGAGCACTGCCATTATTAGGAAATATAACAAATAACAGTTTTTATATATGTATGTATTATTCTTGATCATATATATACTTTCTATTTATTTATTTATTTCTTTTACATTTTGAATCAATACCAGAGGTCCCTTGTGTACGTTGAATGAATGTGACAGGAGAGTCTATACATACTTATCGAAATATCGTTTTCTGTAGAGACACTCTGCAACTTAAAGCTAAGGCTACAACGGGTTCCAACGCGCCTTCATCTGAGAAGAACCACACAACAAACTCAGCCGAATATTCTGTGTATTATTGTGATCACTGTTTCACAAACATCAAAACTAACAAACAATTTGCGAACAAATAGAACCATCGCAATCAATTCGATATGAATTCCTAATGTTTTTAGTAAAATTAGTATTGCCAACTTGGCCTTCAAGACAACCCAGTCATCGTATGCTTTATATATATATATTCAATTGTTTTTAATACAAAGATAATATATACTTAAATTTTATAACTATTTCGCATATATACCTCCTTTAATCCTTCTCTCTAGGTATTACCAGATTTCTTACACCAAATTCTCACCAAAGGGTAAATGAGAAATAATTTCTAAGCAGATTAATTTCTACACCTTTTAGTTTTATATATTTTTTACTTGATTCGTAAATAAAAAGATAAAAACATAGAAAATTTTGTGAAAAAAATCAGTAGATAATGCGGTAATTTGTTTCTTAACAAATTGTCTTGTATTTCAATTGAAATACATATATTATTATAAGAATATAGATGTAAATAACAGAATGGTTGCCAATCCTGTCGCTTCAGTACTTACATTTAAATGTAACACAAAGATATACATACTTCTCTATTTTTTAGCCATCACAGTAAAGATAATGTGAAACTATAAATAATATAACTTAAAATTTATATTAATATCATAAAACAATAATCAACTAACTATTAAAGGGAAGTGAAACTAACTACTAAAGGTTGTTAAATAAAAACTTACCAGGAGAACAGATGATCTGTGAAGTTAAACGTCGATATTTGGTAAATATATGAAGTAAGAATCCTGTTGCAATGTCACTTGGTATGGCTCAAGTAAGATAATATTTCCAATCATAGTATACATATATATGATTTATATATAGACGAGATGATAATAATAATTTAATGATAATGAAATGATGATAATTTATAAATTAATTGAGTATATTTTAAACGCAAAAAATGAAAAATAGGTGATAAGGACATTCTTTATAAATATCGACAAAGTTTTTATGATATTTATATTGTGTATCAATTTATTATATTAATTAATTTTCAGAAAAAAATGTGAACATTCATATGGCAAAGTTTTTTAATTTGCTCGAATATGTTAAATTGTAATGTATATTATATATATAGTACAAAACTAACGATCAGGGGCGGCTTAACATGTAGTGCAGGGTGCGCAATGCACACAGGCGCCGCCGTCTCCAAAGGCGCCGCGGTGTTCACTGACACAGCTGAAAGCATCGTCTTGGACCATCATGGTAACAGAGACGTACTACAGGCATAAAAACAATGAGTGTTATTCTGCCGTCATAAGAAGAAAGGCCGTAACTAATACGATACTGTAAGCTATACCTACTTATAAAATACATATTTGGAATATGAAAAAACTGTCTTGTCACGACGGCAAAGTTAATAGTTATAGCCGCGGGGGGGTGGGGTGGGGTCAGGCCTAGGGGGCGCCAGAGTTTCATTGCACATGGGTGTTACCATACAAGCATTCGGATATAGTATTAATATAATCAATGCTTTTCGTTTTTATAATAAATTTCCCAAATCTATGAGCGACCCTTTGGATAGAAATATGTTCACAATCATGCGTTTTTGTATCTAAAGCTTATTATAAAACTAAGAACTATATCAACGGAGAATTGTCAATAACTTACTTGTTAACAATTCTGTACATATTGATTCATTGTAACCACTTCTAAAGTATTACCTATTATGTTCTTAAATTTAACAAAGGACTACATAAATACTTATATTTTAAATTCTTCAAGTTAGAAACAGTAACATGACTAGTTATAGTTTTCATTAGGTTGCTAAATATTTTATTATTTAATTTTAAACCCTATTAATAAGCTCTGAGCATTCAGAATCGCGGCATCAATTATCATGCAGTTCATAAGGACCCCAAATAAGTTCGAAACTATTCAGGCAAAATCCGATAGTATTAACGTGAGTACAGACAGTTAATTACCTATATATATATTAGTGCTGCTACATACTTAAAAATATACATATACCTATTATATATATTGAGGCATATTTATTTATACTTGCGTCAGAGTATCCCCCTCATTCAAATATAAATTACATAGAATATTTATCAAGAGTTAAAAACAAAATAAAATTGAATAATAATTTTAAACCAAACACTATAAGTGATGTAATAATATAATGAATGGATAATTCATTTTTATGTTTATTTCAATTTGAACATGAACAGTTGTTCATTCATACGTCAAAGACATAACAATTCCGACAAGATTTATTTACACTTATGACGATATAAAATATATTAATCTTGTTATAGATTAGAGTACATTGTATTATAATCAGATAGCTAGCAAAATAAGTTGTTACCAAACGTAACAAAATTAGGCATCTTTCTCTTATTCAAAGTACCATCAGCAAATTCTTTGGAATTATGAATAAAAATTTCGCAGTCAACTCGTCTCGTCGATAATAGGAAATGTATACGGTAAAGTACATAACTTTTTGTTCAGATTTTTAAGCTCTCTTTTAAATTCTAAAGAACTCTTTTAAGTTCTAAAGAACTTTGTTTTAGATGCAATGCCTATTCTAGGATGCAATTCTTTATAATAGAATTTCTCAAAGCCATATATATTTTATATGTATTCGTAATTGCCACACACTTTTATACTTCATATATTTTAATATATACATTTGTATTTTGAAAATATATAATCATGTCTTTAATATGGATAAAAGACAACACAGGCCGTAGAAAACTACCTTGAAGAACGCCAAATGTGAAGTGAATGCCTTAGCTTTAAAATTATTTTATTTTTAACCACGGCTTAGTCAAAATTAGACGAAAATGAAATGATATGTAATTCTGTTTAATTTTAATTTATCAGATCTAAGAAATCAGTTAAGCATTTTATACTACAATCATAATTGGTTGACCATAAGTGCAGAGCCATTATATAGGATCACCTGATAAGTCTTTTCGAAAACCATGTTCTAACTTAGCATTTATTTTTAATAAAATATTTTTTAATGTGTCGATGAGAGGTTGGTCCATAGTAGTTACCATCACTTTTCTTAATATTTTGTGAAGTGGTTTGTTATTTTTTGTCTTTCGTATTGACGTTTTTGATCAAAGAAAGGCTTTTTGAATTTTCTTTTTTGTATACAACGTAAAATGATAAGAGGCTTAATGACACGTTTACATTTGAGCACCTCTGGCGTACCATCACTTATATTACAATAATATTATTTTTCATTTTCAAAGTAAGATTATATATTTGTGTTTTATGTATTTTTCCTTGATATTAATAATATTAATATATTAATATTGCTACCAATAGTGTTAGAAAGTCCCAAGACCACATCCATAAAATCATCCATTGTTCATATTTTTTCCTATGGAGTTTTTTTTATGTTAGCTTTCCTGGTTAATATTTTTATTTTGAAATGAACTTTTTTTTTTTTTTTTTTTTTTTTTTTATGGAAAAGGAGGGCAAACGAGCATGCGGGTCACTGGTAAAATGTGATCACCGCCGCCCATGGACTCTTGCAACATCCGAAGACTCACAAGAGCGTTGCCGGCCCTGGAGATATGAATGAACGCCTTTTTTGAAGGTACCCATGTCGTATCGATCTGGAAACACCGCCGAAGGAAGCTCATTCCACATCTTTGTGACACGTGGAAGAAAGGTACTTGCAAACCGCACAGTAGAAGACCGCCATGCATCCAGGTGGTAAGGATGGTAATGAAGGCGGTGACGTGCTGTGCGGTGATGAAATTCGGCGGCAGGCATCAGATTAAATAGCTCTTCGGAACACTCCCCGTTGTAAATGCGATAGAAGACGCACAAGGAAGCCACGTCTCTACGCAGTGCCAAAGAGTCCAGCCGTTCACAGAGCACCGGGTCCCCGACAATCCGTACGGCTCTCCGTTGTACGCGGTCAAAAGGTAGAAGCTGATATTGGGGTGATCCGGACCAGAGATGAGAACAGTACTCCATATGTGGCCGGACCTGCGCCTTATAGAGCGCAAGTCTTTGGCCAGCATTGAAATACTGCCTCGCTCTATTGATCACACCCAATTTCATCGAGGCCAACTTGGCCTTGCTCTCCAAATGACCACGAAACCGACAGTCGCTCGAAATGTCGAGTCCCAGTATTCTGATACTTGGCGAGGCGGTGAGGGGTGTGCTCTCGAAGAGTGGCGATACGACAAATGGGGTTTTTTTGGTGGTAAACGCGCAAACCTGTGTCTTTTGGGGATTAAACTGGACGAGGTTCAGTTCACCCCATTCTGAGACCATCCCCAGGGAGGTCTCTATAGAAGACACAAGTTTCTTTCGACACTCGTCGACGTTTTCCCGAGAGAGACCTGCACGGCCGGAATATACCGCATCCCCAGTGCTGTCATCCGCATAACAATGTATGTTGGAAATATCCAACATATCATTGATGTGCAGGAGAAACAGGGTTGGGGATAGCACACAGCCTTGGGGTACACCAGCGTTCACGGGCTTGGGGTCCGAGCAAAAACCGTCGAGAACGACCTGTATGCTCCGCCCAGTGAGAAAGCTGGTGATCCACTTGCATAAACTCTCGGGAAGCCCATAGGAAGGAAGCTTCGAAAGAAGCCCCTTGTGCCATACACGATCGAAGGCTTTCGCCATATCCAGACTAACTGCCAGACCCTCTCCCTTGCTTTCAATAACCGCAGCCCAACGGTGTGTGAGATATAACAGAAGATCACCAGCCGATCGACCATGGCGAAAGCCATATTGCCGGTCATTGATCAACTGGTGATCCTCGAGGTACGCGAGGAGCTGACGGTTTATGATATTCTCCATTATTTTGGAGAGAAGAGAGGTGATGGCGATAGGTCTGTAGTTAGCCGGATCCGAGCTATCACCTTTTTTAGGGATCGGATGGACAAAGGCACACTTCCACGAGACCGGGACTACGCCTTTGAGATAGGAGTGCCGAAATAAACGCGTTAGCACTGGAGTCAACTCAGGGGCACACGTTCGTAGCACCAATGGGGAAATACCATCCGGCCCACTCGACTTATGAACATCCAAGGAAAGTAGAGAACGACGAATGGTTTTTTGCCGGAAAATTATTTCCGGCAATGAACTCTGACACCGCTGGATGGTAGGCGGTGTTTTCCCTTGGTCGTTCAAAGTCGAGTTTGAGGCAAAAAGAGTGCCCAAGAGATCGGCTTTCTCTTTTGCCGTATGGGCCAGAGAATCATTCCCCGTGTGCAATGGCGGTAGGGACGGCTGGCAAAAGTTACCCAGAGTGGCTTTAGAAAGCGCCCAGAACTTGCGCGTGCCTGGTGGGTACCTTGCCAACTGATCCCCAATTTTGACGACATGCTTGAACTTTGCTCTAGCGATTTGCCGTTTGAAGAATCTGGAGGCACGATTATATTTCCTCTTCAGAACTCTAGAGTTCGGATCCCTTGTGACTATCG
This sequence comes from Mechanitis mazaeus, assembly GCA_959347395.1. Lineage (NCBI taxonomy): Eukaryota > Metazoa > Arthropoda > Insecta > Lepidoptera > Nymphalidae > Mechanitis > Mechanitis mazaeus. The sequence goes on along the minus strand of OY365749.1, from coordinate 17,140,047 downwards.
ATTTATCCCAAGCCCGGTACGCCTGCCGTTTGCCGGCTGCTGCAGCCCTGACAGACGCATCAAACCACGGCCGCGATCTGCCACCAAGTGGTACCACAGAGCTTGGAACGAATAGTTCCATGCCCTGTAGTATCACATCAGCTACAGCCGCAGCGCAGTCACTGGGATCATCGGAAGAGAAACAAATCGGCCCCCATGGGTAGGATGCAAAGAAAGACCGCATTCCATCCCAATCTGCTGACTTGTAGTGCCAAACGCCACGGGTCGCAGGTGTTGTGCGAGCCGGACGTTGAAGTGGCACTACACTCCGTACCAGGCAATGATCGGAGGACCCAAGGGGGGCCTCAACAATAACCTGGTACTTTCCGGGATGTGTAGTCAGCAGAAGATCCAACAAAGAGGGCATGTGGCTGTCCACGTCTGGTAGACGGGTGTGCGTCTGAACCAACTGGGACAAACCATTTGCCAGAGCAAAGTTAAACACAGATCTCCCCGCGTAGTCAGTGGAACGCGACCCTAGCCACTCGGCATTGTGCGCGTTGAAGTCCCCGAGGACTATGACTTCAGCTGAGGGAGTCTGTGAAAGCAGTTCGTCAATCTTCGCCTGAACATGGCCCAAGAGTTGCTCCGTTTCTGCATTACCACTGTGGGACCTGTAAAGGCACGCGTAGACTCTGACATGATCGTCCATGTCCACGCGCAGCCAAAGTAAAGACAGATCCCGACCTTCAAAAATCTGGAGGCGACGGTAGCAGATATCCTCCCTCACGAACACAGATACCCCGGCATGTGGTATAAAATGATGTTCTAGTTTATACCCGGGGTATGAAAGGTACGCTGTGTCGCTCGGTTGAGATATCTGCGTCTCCGTCAAAAACAACAAAGCCGGCTGCGCCGTCTCAAGGTGGTAGTGGACGGCGTTTAGGTTAGAGTGAAGTCCCCGGATGTTGCAAAAATCCACATTTAAAGTGGAGCGGGGTGCCGCTCTGTTTCCTTGTCGTTTGCCCTCTGTAAACACAAAATGCGATACTTTGCCCGCCCCAGATACGACGGGCTGCCCGAGCAAAATCGGAGAGTGGTTTCCCCGATTTTGCTCGGGGAGGGATTCTCCGGCTTCATGAAAGCCGGTACCCTCCTGGGGTATATTTATTTTAGTAACCGCATTCATGTTTTGGCGAAGGAGAGGGGAGGGGGGGGAGTTGGGCTTCCGGAAGCTCTCACTCACCGGACGGAACATAACCAAATAAGTTTGGTTACTTCACGCCGATCTTTTGTGAGAGGGTGGTCCTTCCCCGGACGAGCCAGCCCAATACGAGCTGTAGTCAGATGACTACAGCTAGGCTCTACCACCTACAGCAATTCTATGAATTAAACTTTTCATTACTTGAGCTTGTTCAATTTTCCTTTTCAATTCCTCATCTCGGACTACTTGCTGATCAAATAACCTAATACCAAGATAAGATTCCTGAATGGCTGATAATATTCAAAGACCTTTTAGTATTATTTTTTCTCATGTTCTTCTAAAAATCGGTTTATTTTCATTTACTAATCTTATCTTTTTGAGACGCGGAAAGATTCCCTTCGGATTTATATACGAGAACGACAATGATTTTATGCTCGACTCTACCCATTATTTTCAAATAAATAGTAAAAATTAATATTATAACAGCTAATAAAAAACCAGCGATAATGAGTGTTGGAACGTTAAACGAAACCAGTAAAACTATATCCATCGCTATATTGTTGTCCTTGTCGTTACTTAAGTGGATCAAGGCACGAACCACACGCTTTATGGTATCCTGGTACTTAACGAAATATTTCTTATTTTGTTCAGTGATTTAAGTTAAGTTAGTTATTATTGATTGAAATAACCTTATATAGTTAATTTAAAGTATATATAAATAAGTCGGTAACTTCAAGTTATGTAGACATTATCTCTATGACTAAATAACTTCAACCAAAAATAACTAAAACGTATAGTTTTCTTCGTAATTTTAGCAAAAACCAATACGAAACTCGAATAATTCGGATTAATCTCATTATGAACTCGGATAGACGAAATTCCGAATAATCTAATTTATGAAACGGTTTTTGTTTAACATATTATGTATGGTAGTTAATTATAAATGAACTAAAATGAATATACTTATAAAAAAAATCTATATTTATAAAAAAAAACACGAGATGACATTATTTTAAATCATTGTAATGTAACTTGGGTATTAAGAACATAACAAAAACGTGTGGGAGAGAGATAGCATGATTAGCGGGGTCATTCGAGTTCGGACATGTGTGCAAAATCATGCTACCTATATGTTGATACAGATAATAACACAAAACTAAACTTCTTCAAAATCCGCCAAATATTTCTTTAGTATTTTTATTAGAAATAAATTTAGTAATACCGCGATAACTTTGTTTACAAAAACAACCGAATCTAGACACGATGTTTCCATTTCAACAATTTGGTTCATTTGGTTTTTATGTTTATTTTAAAAGAAATTATGAACATTTTTATATATAAAATTATTTTTTCATTTCTTATTTCAAAATACACTTACAAGTAACTTTTAATACATATATAAGGTGTACTCACAGTACTAAATATGTAAATATATCTCGCTTTTGAGTTTTCTTATTTCGACCATATAAAAACTAAATTTATACTCGAACTCCGTTTCTTATCAGGGACAGCTAAATTTCAACCAATACATTAGATTATACGTGTTGCATGTAAAGTCTAACAGATACATAAAAAATATGTACTAACAGTAAATTGACTGCTTCCTTCTTAAGTTAAAGGCTAAAAACTTTAAAATATCCTGATATATTGAATAACTTCCATGAATATATCTGAGAAATGACTGAAAATATTAGACATACTTAGTTTTAAGTTAAGAAAATATTAATATATAACTAACATATGGGTCTCCTATTTATAATGCAGATTGATATCAAAAGCATTGAATAATTATATATAAAGAAAAAGGTGAATAAAATGCCAATAGTATTAATACCTTTAAAGGTTACTTAAACCAAATAGAGCAAATATATAAAGAATGGATGACTGAACCAGTGACAGCATTATAGACTGGCAAATATTGTTTTTGTTTGTGTAATATATTCTTTTTAATTAACATTATAATAATTATATTAGTTGGTTTGTTGGTCTTCCATAATGAATTAATAAAATTATTTATATACAAATTATTAATTTGAAAGCTACAACATGCAAGTGAAATTGAGGCCATTATATATATATATATGGAATGGCCTCCATGGAAATATATGGAATCGATAATAATAAAAACCAATTACTTAATTAACATTTAATCTATAACAGGTATCAGTATAAAATATTTCTATCTACAATTTGCTTTTCTTTAAATAAATAAAAAAATGTTTTAAATGTCACTGACGATACTTCGAGCTTGCTTAGGAAATTTCATCTATAGTATTAAGGCACAGCACTAACTTAGCCTAGAACACATTGTTTATATGGATATTAGTAAAATTAAGACAATTATATTGTGAGCTCTTAAAACAACAAAGAGAAACATTTCTACAGATCTAACTTGATTGGCAGATTTTTCTCCATATAAAAATAATTGTATTGCACATATTTTAGTCATTCTAATCAAATTCAAACCATGCATAATTATGGTGTTATTTTAACAAGAAATATAAAGCAGTCTTGTATATTGTCTTCTAAAAAGCTGAATAAAAAAATTACAACTGCCCTCTGTTAATTTTGATTGGTGGATATCATGATTACCGACAATCAGCTCTTGCCAGTGGTGTCTACTCATGTATACTTCAAACATTTTTACAAACACTGTTACTGTGTCAGTATAGAATTTCTCATATTTAAATTAGTAATTTTAACAATACAATCATTACTGAATTATATGGTTATAGTATTTTATTATAGTTTTTATACAAATCATTACAAGGAATTCACACTAATCATAATTATACCTACACAATACTTTTGTACATAGCTCATTATATACAATTTGAAATAACATTACCAGCTGTCCTCGGCATAACTGTCCTTAACATAATTTTGATAAAACAAATTATTCAGTTTAGAATCACTCAAAAAACTCAAAAGCAAACAATAATCTAATCTCCATTCCTCAACCCCATGGATAGAGAGGCTTATTTCAATCATAACTCAGTCTATATAAAGTCATCTAACTCCATTAATATATTAATACAACCTGAAACAATAATGTTTAAAATAATTAATGTATCTAGAAAAATTAAACACAACCAGGATGTGAACCATCATCAATACTAACACAATATCTCGTTTCATAGAATAACAGATAAGGTAAATCGGAGACTATAGGTTCAAATACTGTTTGTATGAATTTCTCAAACCATATTTATTCAAAATTTGCTAAGCATTAAGCATAATATACATCATTTCATATCAATATAAAACTGATTTGACATTCAAACTTTATGACATGTTTCTTTATATTTTGTTTTCCATTTTTTAAAACCAACAATAGCATTTATATGTATATATATGTACAAATAACATATTTTTGTTATGTTGACAAACAATTACTTATTAAATTATATCAATAAACTTCACAAAATGTGAATAAATTGTTATATTGTTGGTTTTACAATTCTTTCGAGAGTTCAATCATTCGGAACCAAGCAAAAGGCAAGTTAAAAATTATAAACAAAAAAGCTTACCTCAGCATTCCATTGGTGCAATTGAGTTTGAATTATCACCATACCCACTGAAACTACCCTGGAACTCCATACCACTGATTTGGCTATCGGCATTAAATACATAGGAATCGTTACTTGGAGCATGACTTGTTTCCAAATTGCCATCACCAGAATCTGTAGCCACCGCCGCGTCTGGTTCGGCCCAGTTTATCTTAAATCTAGTCACTCTTGGTTCAGATGCGAGTATATTTCTCACTACTTTGTCAAATTGGGGCTTAGCTGGAGGATTTTCGCGCAAATCAGGTTCACTTTCAGTGTATTCGTTGTTGATGAAATATCCAACTCTAACGAACTCCTGTCCGCGATAGGAACATGTTAACAAAACAACTGTGACACCCAATGCATCGTTCTCAGGAATTCTAGTGACGTCTGGCGGTGGGGCTTGAAAAACAAACATGTGCCTTCCTTCTGGGATTGGACCAACATAAATTGTGTCCAAAACCTGATCGTGTTCTTCGGTTTCCGCTGATCCGACGTAAATCATCTTCCATTCGAGGTCTTCTTTAAGCTCCTCGATACATTCAAAAGTTAATTCGAACTGAAATGGATTAAGGAACGGACTAGGGTTGTCCAGTACGACGACATTGGTTATGTGCACTTTTGCCATTATTGAATGCTATAACAGCTTTTTAGTTGCACCCTTTTATTTGAACAGGATTTGTAAGAGAATATTCACTTTTTCAATAATACAACAAAGAAAAAGGCGATAAACGTTATTTAAATATCAGTTATGTGTGAAGTCGGCTAAAAATGACATTTATTTTGGCGGTTCGAATGGTCACGTGAGCGTTATAATTTTCGATCACCGCGCCACCAGTGTAGTTTACGTGTACTAAAATAAATGTAAATATTTGATGTTATTAAGAGTCATAAACTTAGCTTATACTATGATTGAACCTATATTATTAAAACATAATGAATGAGAAAAGCCAACCTATAGCACATTTAAGTAAAAAAAATATGAAAAACTGACCTGTTATGTTGATATCTATCGTCTAAGCGGTTATCATTACTTATCACTGACACTCCGTAATTCCATATCATATGACAAATTTCAACTTCATTGACATGTGTCAAAAAAGGTCGATAATCAGATGTTTCATGACGTCATCATCAAGATTGACAATCTGTCAAAAATATATTACATTTAACACTTTAGTAAACTAAAGTTCCTCTTATAATTTAACGTATAATATGAAGTTGTTTTATGAGGAAATTTTTTTTTTATTTAGATATTTTAAATTTATAAACATTGTAATTAATATTCAATAACAGGTAATCGAAAACCTATTTTTCGAATTTCTGGACTCATCATAACCGATAAATTATAACTAAACAATAGTGTTAATTCAGTTACTACTTCGATAATAAATGATTATTAGTAATAGCTTTACCATATTTTAATAATTTCCAAATGGTAACTCAGTAATTAAACGTCATAACTCATAATCAGTTATGGCGTCCAAGCTTTGTTAAATTGTTTTTCTATTGTAGGTTTTAAGTCTATTATGTTACAATACTTTATATATAGATTACCAATTAAATAAAGAAGTTTATATGGTAACTAATTTACAATATTATATTCAACTCCCGTGCATCTAGTAATTAGTAAAAAATATACCATATTTTAAGGTAAGCAAAATTTGTTGTAAAAATTATTATTTTTACTAAAAATACTATATTTACTACAGAAATATAGAGAAGTTCATTCAATTATACAATTCCTTTGAATATATCTGTTTTGTTAATTTGTCTGGAGACACTTTCTCTTTTACTTTCGGGCATACTATTCTGAATCGCATTCCTTATTATTGAGTCACTCCTTTAATTAATTCGATCATCAAACTGGCGTAATAACAACACGCAATTATAATTTTGCACAACATTTGTCAAGAAACTATAGTTTAAATAATTTACCACTTAAACTTGGTAGTTTTAATGTTTGTTTTTTAATTTTATATGAAAATACCATATTATAAATATAAAACAATAACTATTATTGTATCTATTTACACATTCTAAGATATTTCACAAACTAAATCTATTGTACACTTGAGCCAGATATGAATAATCAAAATTGTATATATAAATAGTCAAAGAATTGATACAATAATATCATTACAATATATAATATGCTTTTAGATCTGTATGGCATCCTAAAAATGTTTGTGGGGGACAATGAAGGGCCAGTGTTTTATAGAGAAATACAGAAGAATGCATATCTTAAACGTATACCAGAGGCCAGCGGCAAATTACGACCATTGGGACAGAAGGTAGTAAATAGTATGAGACTTTCAACCAAATCAGAACATTCATCAGTAGTTGCAGACAAGCGGGCATTCATAAGTTTTCTAGTGTGGTATATAACTTGCTGTGACATTTGTGATATTTTATTTAAGAAAAGAAGTGAAAAATTTTTTTTTTGGAATATTAAATAAAAATATTGGAATTTAAAGTATTTACTACCGCATTTACATGGCAAATTATTATCAAAAATGTAAGTTTGATATACTATAGGATAAATAGACTAATTTGGTTGCTGGCTGGATGAATATGAGCTGTTTATAACATTTTTTAACAATTTCATCAAAAATATAAAAGTTTATATCTTTATAATGTGTTATCTAAAAATATAAATCTAAATTTGTAAAATAAGATCCCATCATATTATTATATTAGTTTTTCTTTAATTCACTATTATTTAGTAGTTCAAACACTAATTTGGCACTTTGTGTTCTTTAGTTTGGATTGCTATAGCAGCAATTTTTGATTTATTGTTTGATGTTTTATTAGTCAACTTCCTATTATTATTATTTTTTTACACAATCAGCCTCACTACTATAAGATGCATATCTTATAGTAGTGAGACTGATTGTGTAAAAATGCCATTATATGCATATTAATGCCATTATATGCATATTAATGCCATTATATGCATATATAATATGTTATTTTAATCATGTCATGGTAGAGGATTTTCTATTTAAAATGCTACTAGTATTTATAGAGTATTAAACTCTGTGCTGTAATGTCATGATATCAAGCTTCTTAAGACAAATCTCATAGCTTTTATTTAATATTTGTTCCATTAAATTTTGGGGTGTGCAATTAGGGGTGTGGCCATTTTTAGAATCAGCCACAAATATTTTCATTAGTAAAGTGTTCATTAGTAAAGCCTCATAGATATCAAATCATGGGGTGTTTGCAAAGGAAGGCAAAAAAATTATTTTTGAGTTACTAATACAGAGTTGGCTGCCATACAGCCACCCAATTATTAACATGTTATCAATAGAGAGTGTACTGTTCTCTACTTTATAGGAAACTTATTTTTGATATTGAGTTTGCCTGTTGTGCATGCATAAGTTTAATTTGATCAGTGTGGGGTGAAAATTATATTCAGGAAATGCAGTTGGGCAAACACCTCTGTGAGTGAAATATGGCTTTCTGTTCCTTTTGGTACCGTTAGTAAATCTGTCATGAAAATGACTAGTAAAATTGATTCCAAAACGGATTCTTGATTGATGCCTGCCTTGACATAAAGAAAGATTGATATCTACTGAATTTTTTACTTGTAATAGTATTTCTATCAATTATTGATGAAGATTTTTTTAATTTTAGAGACCTTTGTCCCTAATTTCTTCAATAGCCTGCTGAACATCGGAACAAGCTGACGAAAAGTATTCTTTCCTTACTAGGGCTCTTCTGGTGTTAATAATGATCCAGTGTACTTGTTTGTTATCATTGAATTCTGTTGTGTGAATCCGAGTTAGTGGCTAAATATTATAGGCTCACTTCTAATAGAGTGATGTTTCCAGCTTTGTGGATCGTATTATCTGTGATATATTTCATATTGCCGTTTATTACTCACGAAATGCCATTAAACAGCGTGGTTTAGTATGTACATTTAATGAATTTCTAGTACGATTGAAAAATCTTACTTTAGTAATTAGGTTGAAAACTAAAATTTTGTCTTCTTGGAATTTAATCTTTGTCTAATTCATTATTTCTTTGTCCACCACAGGTTGAGTAAGCAAAGTAAATCGACGTGGCTAGCTTAATTTATTATTGTTTTAATAACATATTTTTTGAATGAGAACGGTCAATCTGTTTAAAAATTAATACATTCAAGCATAATAAACATAAATTTTTTAACTGCTGCAATTTTGCTTTCACTTGTCCATACGTTTTACATTATTTTTCTTAAAATGCTCATTATCTTACATTAATTCATGATAACAAATTTATTCATTCGTAACTTGTTAGATTATTTGCGTTTAATTTAATAATTAATAAACATGATAGATTAAAAAAAGGAAATTAAAAATTTTAAATACTGCTGATAAATTATTGTCATAAAATAATTATTTAATACACAAGTGCATCATTTATTTTTTTCTACTAGAAACCCCTCAAACCGATGTGGACATTACTCTGCGTTCACAATGGGAGAGTTCCATTTCTTGAACAGTATCTGGAACCGGAATCGACGGCAGCTCATCGGCCGACATGGAGAGTGTGCCTCCGACTGGTCAGGCACGTGACCGCCAGCGTGAAACCTCATACCGGAGAGGAATATGATTTTCTGGTGGACACCGAGCACGGGCCGGTACGGATGTTGGCTCCGAATTGGTGAGTGGGCGTATGTAGTATTTATTGTTTTCATATATTATAGAAGTATAAGCCGAGTTGTCTAAATATATTTGAATAGCATTCTAACAAATGGCAAAGAACCACACATTTGAGCTTCACTGTAAGTCAGTGGATCATGAAAAATAAATGTTTTCGACCCGATCGTCGTGCCATCTAGCGGCAATTGCCAATCCAAACTATCCAAGAAATATCCAGATCCAAGTATACACGCACGTGAGCAGGTAATACAGTCCCTTTCAATGTCCAGGGAGTCGATGCAGGACTGGGTGAGCACGCTCCGCAGCAAGCTGTACGAGCTGCGCTCTCTGCCGTGCTCCGAGAACCTGTACTGCGCGCCGCCCGCGCCGCCCGCGCCGCGCGCCGCCGCCAGGGACCCCACCTCGCCGCTGCCCGCCCCGCCGCACCGCCCGCCTGACAGGTGCACACTATGCCTATTATAATTATAATATAATTTAAATTAATTTTCTCCTCATTATCACGTGACCACAAACAGCGTGTGACGTAACGCCCCTCTAAACAAGTTGTCATACAATTAGCGTTGCTAAAAGAATATGAATAATGAAATAATTTTTCATAACTATTCAAACTCTATTTAATACTCTACTCATGTCAAATATAAGATGATTATTTATTTCATTTATTTATTATATACAATAAAAATGATAGTGTTTAAAGGGGCGTTACGTCACAACGAACCCATAACAGAAGTTAGTGACTTAACAGGAAAATAAAAATGATAATCTACAAAAAATCTTAAAATATAACTCTGTTTTTTTATTCTTTTAGAGTACCAGGCATCGACCTAACACCTATAACGCGTACAATAGAAGCTCAAAACTCAAACAACGACACTACGAATAATAATAATAATAACGATTCACAAACAAACATTCCAAACGATTCCCGAAGTATAATATCATCCACTACAAATGCATTCATTGCTTCGTCCAATTCCCCTGCAACGATGACGTCACCAACCTCAACCTTAACTTCAATAGTAACATCTCTAACATCCCTTCCCTCATCCGTACCGTCTCTTACGCCATTACCCTCAACCGTGACGTCTTTACCGTTGCTACCCTCAACCGTAACGTCTCTAACGTCGCTACCCTCAACTGTGACGTCACTGACCTCAAACCTGAATCAAGCGGATATTGATATTTCAAATTGGGATACATCATCATTACCAAGTACAAGTCGCAATAACGAGCCCAAACAGAGTGTTGCTAAAATATGTGGTCAGAATATATGCTTGGATGATTCTGTGCTGAAAAGAACTGTAACAGATAGTGATGAGGAATTTTTCGCTGAAATCGACAGAATTCATGATAATTTTGAGTTCAAGCAACGCGTGGTGGTAACGAACGGAACAGCTGATAGTTCGCAAAGGTGAGTACTAAATTATTAGTGATATTAATTTCTTATTTTTTTTATTTAATTGACTCTTTAAAAAAAACGGCTAGAATAAAAAAAATTGTAGCATAGTGTAAATTTCATTTATGTATTACCATATAAAAAAACAAATAATTTAAAATATTTTATTATATTTAAAACAAATTAGTCTTTGTAGTTTTAAGTTACGAGTAACAAAAATCGTTATTTATTCGAGTTCCATTCAGTTTTAAAGAAGATTTAAATCCTGACATTAAAATTCTTATATTAATATTAAAATAACGCATGAAAAAAAATATTTTGTTGCGTTAAAATTTATATTTGACCGAGTATTTTTTATGTGTAATACTTGTTTCAGCACTTCGCAAAGAAATAACGTAACTGTAATTGAAGTTTCGAACAAGGCTCCAAACACCGCGATACCAATAGTGAGCTCGGATAGTGTCTTTGATTTTAATTTCAAACAAAATGTTACCATTAATACCGAACAAAACGACTTCGTTAATATAGTTAACACGGAAAACCAAAACAGCTATGGTACTGTCTTTGTTGACAATGATTATGGACACCTCAGTTTGACAACTGTCAGTTTGACAGATGACAGTTGTGACAAGATGACAGAACAGTCTAACTCAACTGAAGGGCAATCCAGTTCCAATATGACAGAAGGGCAGGCAATTGTCAATGTGACAGAAGGACAGTCGAGTGTCAAAGTGATTGAGGGTCCGTCAAATGTCAATTTGACAGCTATCTCAGATGCCAGCAGTATATATGAAAGACTGTGTATGGCGTCCACATCAAATAGGGTTGCCTCTCCACTTTCTGTCCGGAAAGTGTTAAGTGAGAATAAAATTCGAAAATCTTCGTTACCTAATTTGGAATTACCGGAATCGGCATACGAATATTTATATCCGTCTAGTCAAAATTCAAATAATTCTAATTTAGAAGGAAATTCCAGACAAGACATTGGAAATAGATTGGCTGAAAGAACTCAGAGTCACAATATAGCAAATGAGAGCTCTAATGTGAGGGCGATAAGGTCTAATATTGAGCGATCTCAGAGTCAGAATGCGTATGACAACTCACTAAGACAAAGATTGCAGAATAGTACCCCAAAAAGAAATGTGAAGAACGGTAATTTTTTAAATTTGATTTGTGATAATTTTTTTTGACATTATATTTAATTTTTTTTAGATAAACATACAACGTAAGACTCAGGCCTGTGACTTTTACTCCGAGTCCTATCCAACTGAGTTATCGTTCCGTTAAAAAATTATGCCCTTTTTTTTTTTAATTTTTAGTAACAACTATAATAGTATTAAAGTTCTTCATCTGTTGAGAATGATTTCAAGATATAAAAACATATATTAGAAATGCATATTTAAAAATAATTAAACATAAAAATTTATTCCAGAAAAGTCTGAAATCCAACCAAAACCGATATGGAAGAGAGGATTGACGGAGTTATCATTGTTAACTAGATTACGAGGCATCGGACTGAAGAGACAGGAGAGTCCTACTAGACAAGATGAGAGGTGAGAGAAATTAATAACATAAACATTTCGAGCTTATATAGAAGGAAATATTATTAATCGATATGAGCAGGATTCGAACCCGTTACCTCTGAGAAAGTCTCTTTGATAAAGTCAAATTCATATATTTCTTTACAAAAGAAAATACAGTTAGTATAATTATTTATAAATCGTATTCAATGAAATAGTGAAAGTAAGAAAACAAATTTACAACTAACAAATAACAAAAATAAAAAAAAATTACGGCATTACTTTTCGATTCATTAAATTATTATTATTTTTTATTTTATACAATTAAAATATTGTCTTGGTGCAACCTCTTGCTTGTTTCTTTACATTTTTGTATATGAACGAATATATAGTTCCAAAAAACTAAGTTTTATTTAAAGTAACATTGTTTATATGAGTTTAAACTAAAGTATTTATATTGTTTTAATTACTTAATCAACTTTACAAATTTAACTTTAAACTTTATTGTATATATTTTTCTCTATATTAGTCTGGAAACCATCCTGTTTTTGTTAGCAGAGTGACCTCATCAGTAAAAGTTGTACATCGCTCTAGACCTGAGACCACCAGAGACACCACACGGAGGAGAAGTAACTCACTGACCAACAGTAAGTCGTACTATTGTTCCATAAAGCTGAAGATTTTGCTAAATCTATTTTTAGAGCGTTACTGTATCACTCGAAATCATTCGAAAGAATTTGATATAAAATTTTTCATATTTTGTGGGTCGTGTGCCTTCATTTCAGTAGGGATATCAAAATATCAAAACTTCAAACAAGTCCAATAGCTAATATCAAGTAATGTTAATATTAGTTTTACTGTAAAGATTTACTCAACACTATGAAATCTACAGTAAAACATAATAATTTGTACATAACATAATTTGAACATGTATGTTACGTATCGTCAGGCGAGGTCGCGGGCCCCCCTCAGCCGCTGCAGCAGCTGCAGCCGCTGCGCGCGCGCCAGGCCGCCGCCCTGCGCCTGGAACAGCGTCGCGGCGCCTGCGCGGCGTCGCTGCGTGCGCCCGCCCCCGCCGCCGCGCTGTGCGCACACGACAGGAGCGTGTGGTGCGACCGCTACTGACGCACGGAGCCTCGACCGCTAGACCTCCTCCTCACACTAGTGTCTCCCCAGGGTGGCTCGCTGGGGCCCCGAGGGCGCGCGCGTGTGCGGGCGGCCGGGGGACAGACTGGTGGGCGTGGCGGGGACCGTGCCCGTCTCGCTCGCGCACGCACGAGACCTGCTGGAGAACGCACACACTGCTTTCGTAACTATCTTACACACATAAATACAGAACGAACACATCTATGCGAGTAACATTTGTGAGTGTTGTTTGTTTTCAGGTGGATGTATTATTTCACCGGGTGCCGCTCGCCAAGATATACGTCATCAATAAAAGGGACAAGGAAAGTCTAGGTAAGTTGTATACATGTGGTTGTATTCATATATTCAAAGTGAAACTCGTTGCTTGATTTTTATTTATTTAAATAATCACAATTTCAGCAATTTATTGTTGATTTTTTTTTGTTTTTTGCTACTATAAGTAAAGCAACTGTTTTATTATTTTGTCGTATTTATCGATATGAGCACTTTAATATAATTTTAAATATATTTTAAATTCAATTTCACTAGACACCAAATAATTATATTTTGTTTTTAATTTGGCAGACACACAGAAGAATAATTAATAGTAGCTATTACACGCGGTTCCACCCGCGAAAGAAAGATTTTTTTTTTCAATTACGATAAATAAAAACAGTAGCAATGCTAGATAACCTACAGCCTTATGAATTTGTCTATCATAATCAGAAATAATTGTACATCCTTCTCGTAGTTTCGATGATTAGGGCATTTAAACAAACAAACTTCCGTGTTATAATATTAGTTATAATATATTGATTTGTTCGTTTGTGACCCGTAGGTATAAAGCTAGACAACGAGTGTACAATAGTGTCAGTGGAAGCCAACTCCCCAGCTAGTAGAGCTGGCATCCCGCCGCCTGGCCGCTGGGCGGTCACGGAGGTCAACAACCGATCAGTCAATATTGTCAAGGTGACGTCATTTTCCCCTTTAGCGCTAATTTATATAGAAAACGATATTTGATAATGATTAATATACCATGATGATATGATTCCAGGGAGGCGAAGAAGACATGAACCGTCTTTCTTTCCGGGGAACGGAAGTATTGATCCTCCTCCAACCCTCGACTCTGGTGAAGAAGATGAGAACAGCTGTGAAGGGAAAACCCCTATTGTCCAAACGATGAAACTCTGATCTTTAACTATGTGGAACTGATTCCTCATATTTGAGTAAATAGGTTGTGTATATGCCTTATGAGTGAAAGTTTCATCAAAACTGGTACAGCTGTTACCAAACAACAGATTGTAGTAATGTTCATTGGTATACGTGAGACAATACAGTACACAAACACAGATTATTCTCGAAACATTAAGGTTTTTTTACCCTTTTAAATCTTTAAAAATTAATAATTCCAGTGTAGACCCAGTTCGAATTCCAGTTGTATGAACGAGTTCTTTAGAACTTAGTTATTGCACAAAGAAATATATTTTTTAATAAATACTGCGCCCCCTACGCCCCTCCCCCCCCCTTTTGTAGTCTTGTCTGCTGAAATCAGAAATCAAAATCTTAGTGATGGATCATAAATCAGCGGAATTGTTGTTTTATTGTTGAGACAGTTTAGTGTAAGTGAGATTTAATTCAATTATTGAATTAACAAAAGACTATTTGTTTTTGTGTAATCAATTAAAGTTGGTTAACTACTTTTATATAGATAAAAAAATGGCAGCTATTCCACGAATTTGTACTTCTTGTACTAAATATGTATATTCCTATTTTTAATTTATTATTATTATTATTTATTTAAAAAGCTGAAAATAAAATTAATTAAATCTGAAAGAATTTATATTATAAATAAAATAATAGCATGCAAATTATGTTTAAAAATAAAGTCTGTATAATAATCTTATCGAAATATAGGTTTTAATGTAAAAGTGCTTGAAAAATACAATAATTATAATTATTATAACAATGACCAATAATAGTAATAAAATTGATATGTATTTTTCTATAAAATATAAAATTTGTACAATTTTTAGACAATTTTGATACTTTATACTGTAAATTAAAATTAATAATATTTACCTCAATATGGTTAGTGTTTTATGACTTCATGTGTTTTAATAAAACTAAATAGTATTAGAAGACAAGATATTATTTGCAGCTACTGAACTAAATTCTCTTAGTACATTATATACTTAGGTAGCTTTCTCGGTTTCTAACTCATTCCAATTAAAAGTAAAGATCTCTCTAAATAAGAAATGTATATTTACTCTTAGCATTAGGTTTGTGATTATTTTTACATATAACATATCTCAGACTTGTGATGGATTTACATTTAATAAATGTTATTGAAAACAGTTTTGTTTTATTAAAACCATTATTTTATTATATTTTGTATAATAAAATATGTAATGAAGAAATATATGAGTATATATATTGTTTTAATTTCTTCATATGTTATGCAAAATGCGAGGCGGATTTTAATGAAATTAACTAGATTTTTGTTCAGCGATTACGGATGCGTTATCTAAATATAAAAAATATTATACTTACATTTACATTAGTCAAAAATTATTTTTTCATCTTGCTAACAAAACTTTTTTCATTGAAAGTTGGTTGAACATTAATAACTACAAAATAAAAATTTTGATGAAATTAATTTTATTTTATAATTGTATTGTATAAGTCATGTAGCTGTTCGTCATACCGTGTTTGTTTGAAATTAACATATTGTAATGAAATAAGTAGAGTACCTACCCAATAATATTAATTTTAAATGATGAATAATTCGGGAGAAGGCAGGGAGCAGATGAAGTGAAGTGATGAAGATTTCTAATTTAAAATAAGCTATAACTGCAAAAAGAACGTAAGATACTTCTGATTTTAAATAATGGTCCGAGCATGACGAATTTTAGATATTTTAAATATAAAGTTATGAAGAGACACAAAAGTTCTTATTGCAACGTTTTAACTTATAAATGAAATAGAAAAGTATAACATATTTAGTACATTAATTTACCTTTGTGTTTAACACTATTAAACTCTGAAATTATCAACATTTTCAAACTTGGTCGTCGAATATTGATTCGTAAATATTGAAGCAGCCTTCACTTTATTAATTGTAAATAATAGAAAAATACATAATATCAAAACCGATTACAATAACAAAAAACAAAACATCGTTGCCGTTTACTGCACTAAATTTATTAACTTTTGTGAAATTTTTTATTCATATGTTTAAATATTTGCTGTGTACAATAAAGTGTTAAATAAATAAACTATAATGAAATCTTTATAAAATCTTACATTGTTGGTGGGAACCCATCTCTTTCATAAATTCGAAACACTTTATAAAGACATGACAAAAAATCTAACAAAAACCCATAAACTAGGAAAGAAATAAAGACATATAACTGTGACATCTAAAACGTGAACCACTAAATTAGAGTAGGTAAATGACTCCAGCGTTGGTTTAGCTCTAAATAGCTATGAAATTCGAAATCAGCATAAAGCTTTTAAAATGTACATACTTACTTTTTTGCTTCATGTGCGCCACATCTCGAGAGTTACTTTATCCCTCTCTTTTTTTGCGATAGTAGTAGTGAATGGCATATTGCACCACTGTTTATAAATTTCTTCGACAATTTTATTGTTTAGTGTTATTGTTACAGTAACAAAAAAGTAAAAATTTTCGTAACAGAAAGTATTGCAGCCATTTCTAGTTAGGGACTGTATTTAACAAATTACCATTTTTTTAAATTTATTTCACTTAAAATATATGAAAAAATAAAAAAAATATAGTTGAAATAAGGGAACATTCGTTCTAAAAAGTAAAACAAAAATGCAGTTTAAAAAAGTTTACATATTTAATACAAAATAGTAATACGAAACATTTATTGTATAAGCATACTCATACATACTACACTTGTTTAACACCCGTTTTACAAATATATATTTGAAATTAATAATGTTAGTAAATTAACGATAAATACGTAATTCATTTCTTCTCTTGTGACATTTTAAAAATATATTTTAAACCATCGATGAGTTAAGCAATATTTTAAAATAAAAAAATATAAATGCTACTCCAGACCTAGCTAACTATATTTGTATTTTAACCTGAAATGCCTGTTTGACTAAAATGAAGCCTGTCTAACTAAATATTTAGAAATGCCTCTAACTTAAAAGTAAATTTAAAATAATAATGAATTATCCAGTAGTGATTGAGTATTGTTTTGATATAATAAAAAACTTAAATAAAAATTATATAATAAGTAGATTCAATGTGTGTTTTAGAACTAAAATGTCAAATTAATTTTAAATAATTCGAAATACTTTTAACGTCATTATCGACCTCAAAAGTGAACATTAAACAACTATGATTAACGTTAATAAGGCAAAGGTTTATTTAAATTGACCTTAAAGCGTATTATATAATATATGTATACTCCCTTGCTTTTGTATATGTCTGTCAAAACAACGGTATGAAAAATTTAAGACAATATTTGGTAGAAAACAAACGAAAAGTAAAAAAAATATAAACCTCATTTCCTATTCGATGAGATTAATTTTGATTTTAAATATATACAAAAACAAGGTTATATATACATATATAAGAACAGTACAGTAAGATATTAATAATAGTTATAGTAGATATAGCATAAATATAATTTCGTAACTTATTCTTCTGTTTCAAAGTGAGTTTAATTCTAGAAGGTATCATTTGTAATTAAATTTGTAATTATAACCCAAATTATAAATGTGATCTTTTTTCAGTGTTTTCAATATATTTAATATTATCTCGACGTTTATTATAATTTAATAATATATTAGTAATATTGTGCTATTATCTAATGTCTATCAGATCAAAGACAGATCTCTTATAAAAATATATATTATAAGTTTTATATTGTGATGGTAACTGTATTCTTGTTTATATATTGCATACTCAGTTTGTGCATAATTTAATTTCATAAAAAAACTATATATATGTGACAATCAGAAACCCATGCACCGTTTACGTAATAAGAAAATAATTTGTATTATCAGTAACTACGCTTTATCCTCTAAGTTATTTTTCAGGGCCTGAGCTCTTTTCCTGCGTCTGTGAATAAACGGCACAAATAACCACAAAGATGCACCAAACATCAGAATAAAACCAAGCGTGATGAACAACGATTTATAGGATTTGGTATTCTCGAACCAAATACCACATATCGGTGGACCAATCAGCTGTAGGATCCCATTCATGAACAAACTGATGCCATATGACGACATGAGTCGCTCGGTACCTAACATTTCTGTCATCACCAAAGCTGTCACACCCACGTTAATACCGGATGCAAGACCAAAAATACAGCAAAATGCGCTGATTGCAGGATATGTTGAGACAAGAGGAATGGTCGCCAGACTAATTCCTGATAATAATAAACCTGTGATGAAGAAATAACGCTTTGGTGTTGAAACCACATCAGATAGCGCTGAACCACCGATTCTTCCGACCAAATCCAGCGCCGATATTATCGATAACAAATAGGCTCCGCGTGATTTATCGAATCCACACTCTTGAGCGTATGACGGTACAAGAATTATAAAATTAGTATACGATATAGCACACGTGCAGTTAGATATTAAAATAACAAGATATATAGGATCTTTTAACAGCTGTAGATCGAAATATTTGCTCGGTTCTTTTTTGGTGTCATCTTCTTTTGTTTTTTTACATCCACAGCAATACGATATCGGTGCTAAACTATCTGTAACTGACTTCAGACTGAATTGAGAAGCAAACTCGCTTGGTTTCTCAAACGCTGATAACGTTGATCCGTGGAAAGGTGTTGACATGTATTGAAAACTAGAGGTGGATGGGCTACGTTTTGGTGTTTTTGGCACAACTAACTTCTTACCAAAGGCCTCTTGAGAATTGACGCGGCTTGGCTTTCCTTCTGGCACTGACTCCAGTAAAGACGGATTACTGGGTAGATGGTTGGAAATTTTGCTTGATATGTGTTGAAGCCCGTGTTTTGAAGGGATGGGAGTCGATATTTTTCTCATCCGACTGCTATCGATATGATTCACTTGCACCGCACTAGCGGATCGTACAAAGTCGCTTCTATTTGGGGACAGTTTTTCATCTAAAAATGAATTGGATTGATTTTTCGCGGGCGATCCATTTTGAGTTTTGTCCTGAATATTATCTGGGGATAACATCGATTTGGTGTTGGAGTCTTCCAAATCATCCGGTTCTTCTTCTATAAATGTTTCCAACTGAAAAAAGATTTAAAAAAATAAATAGATTATAATTTAAAAAGTATCCCGACTTTTTAACTAAATTAGTATTTTTTCGACAAGTAATTATTTAAATATTCTAAAATATATATTCTATGGGCTTGTAATATTTTCCTTAAATTTAAATCGGTAGTGAAATGAAACAACATTAAAAATAACATAATTTATTTACAAAATATATTTTTTATAATATTAATAAATCTAATATAAAATAGATAACAGTTGTTAACAATTACTAAGTTTTTAAAATGATATGTTTTTGACATACGCGGAAGACGAGTTTTGTGCTAAAGTTTATATTATATAGAGTGACATATAGAAATTACTTGAAAACTGTTTATTTTTACAATTATTACATTTATAGAATAAGAAATGGCAATGTTATAAAAATGGCTTTAGTATTAAAACTTATAAAATAAAATTACCTATCCCACCGCTGGGTAATCTTGTCAGATATCCACATTGCAAGAGTGGCTCAAAACATAAAAAAATATATTCTAAATTAATAAATTCGAACGCGAACATTTTAATTCTACTAAGTAATAAGTCAATTAATAAAATATTTAAATTAATTTACTCAAAATAATTAATTCTTCAACAATCGTTCTAGGAACTATACTTAAAAGATTTTTGGCCAATTTTTTGTACTATAATCTATTTTTTGTTATCAGACGGATAATATCCTTATATTAATTTATTTAAACGAAAAAAATGTTATAAAATCTTGTTTGAAGATTTTTTTTTACAATGAAAACGTATGATGTATGTACACCCTCTGATAACCATAGACTAAATTTATACTTTCCCATTGGCTATTTCATTTTCTAGTCTCTTCTTTCTCCTATTTATCATTGGCATAAAAAGCCATAGAGAAGCTCCAGCTATAAATATCATACCAAAAGTAACAAACATATGTACAAAGTTCTTATCATGTTCGTACCACAACCCACAAATTGGTGGTCCGATCAACTGAAGCAGACCATTCACAAAGAGACTTATACCATACGTGGACATCAATCTATCAACCCCCAAAATCTCCGCCATGACCAACGTGGTGACACCGTTATTAACACCGGAAGCGAGACCGAAGCACGCACAGACTACACTTATAGCGATATAGGATTCCAAAAACGGTAAAATAGCTAGAGCAATACCAGAGAACAGCAAACCACCAACAAAATAAAATGATTTTGGTATGAAGTTCAAGTCACTGAGCGCTGAACCACCTATACGTCCGACGAGGTCGAGCGCTGAGACCGTACTGAGGAGGTAGGCGCCTCTCGCTTTATCAAATCCTATAGTTTTCGCGTGTGACGGGAGAAGAATAATAAAATTCGTACAAGAAATAGCAACGGTGCTACTCGACAACAATATGACCAGATAAGCAGGATCGGTCAGCAGTGTTATATCAAAAAATTTATTCCTCTCATTTTTTTTAGTACGTTTGCAACAGAAACAACAATAAGCGACATCAGCGACGCTCTCCGTTATCGATTTCAACGAGAATTGAGACGCAAATTCATTTGGTTTCTCGAAAGCTGATAAAGTGGACCCGTGGAATTGCGTGGAAACATACGCAAAGCTGGAAGTAGACATATTACGCTTGCAAGCGCTCAAACGACGTCCAAAAGTCTCCTGAGAACCCAACTTCCTTTCTGGAACACCATCCACACCCATGGACGCAGAACTTAATGTATGTTTCGTAATCGGTCTGGAGTAGGATGACTTTCTCTTATTCATCACTTGACTGTTATGAATGTACGCTTGTGATAAATTCCTTTCAGATTCCTTTTCAGACAGACCGTTTTTTTCAGTCATGGCAAACTCCCCGAAAGTTTCCTCTTCCTCAATCAATATATCGTCCTGTAAAAGAAATAGCAAGTGTAGATTAAATATATAAAAATACAATCAAACTGTTAATATCTATCTAAAGCGTTAAGTGTCAAACTTCTAGAAGCTCATGGAATATATATGTGTTTTATTAACAATACTATTATTATTTTATCTTTTAATATAATAATATATATAAACTAAGCAGTTTTATCTACAGGGTGGAAAAAATAGTGTAATATTTTTGAGCTGAGCGAAGTGAAGCTCTTTACCGGTCAACTCCATCAAATTTTGTCACCTATCTCCTACTCAAGCTATACTAAACAAATTTCGACCAGTTGATTATCACATGCCTCCATCTATAGATAGATTTTGAAAAAAATGTAATTTCAGATTAAGAGTAATTTGCAATTAACTTTATTTTTATTTTAAACGTTCACGCAGATTGTTAATTCTTACTAAGACATACATATTGTTATTCTTTTTAATTGCAGACATTGGGGAAATGATATCAAGCTAAAGTTTTAGTGATATAATTTCCATTTGGCTCAGATTCCCCCGCTTGATTGCTGGCGGCTCTAGTACATACTTATATTTAATACAGAGTAAAAATACCTAACACATTTTACCAAATTTAATATAATAAAAAAAATTATCTTTATAAACATTGGTTCAATGGAATATTGGATATAATTTTTTCTCTCTTGCAACTATAAAAACTTAATTTATTTTATTATTCTTATAAATATTTCTTCAGGTTATATTTATCACTTTCTACTTCTTAATTACAAATAGTTTTTCTAGAAGATATTTTAAAAAAATCAGCCCGAGTACATAATAAAAACCACTTGATGTACAGCATGTACTTAATTTTGATAAAGATTAAACCATTTCTTGAAACCATATGACAAATTATATAAAATTTTTGTATATACTAGAAAAACATTACTAATTCAGGGTACACATTAACATTATTTATTACACCCTGTATTTTAAAAATATGAAACTAGATGGCGCTGACACAAAAAGGAACCATTTAATATATCAATATATATATAAATATAATTCTTATTTTAACGCCATTATTAACAACTACACCAGGGGACGCCAACCCGTCGATCACAGCCCCTAGGTCAGTCGACCGCGGGCAAGAAAAAAATTATCGGTAACTACCTAGTCCCGTCCTACATATGATGAAAATTATCGAAGTATAGTTAAAAAATTTATAGTCAAATAATTAGAAAGGCTGACAGTAGATCTCGAGTCCGATTGAGTTGGCCACCCCTGAACTACAATAAATTTAAAAAAATACTACACTTAAAGCACTCAAATCCCAAAACCTAATAAAATACATATTATAATCACTTTCATTATAACAATATGAAGTGCGTTTTTGAAAATGAATATACTTTTAATGTATAAGAAAGTGATTATTGTGTCACATGCTGTTAGGTTGTGTTAGATGATTTTATTTAAATTGGTGTTCATTTAACATTTTAATTAATTATCAATATTACACATAAATTATTATTAACAATTATTATATAACTATAAAAAATGTTTTTGTAATGGATCGAACCTACGACCGGTCGAACTCGAATATGCACTATCAATTAAGCTATCGTGTACTCAGAGCAATATGACATGACTTTTAATTTCTTTAATATTTATAATTAAAACAGAATTATTTAAAAAATATATAGCGTTTCACCAATTTAAACAAAAAATGTGTTAAAATTACAGAAAAATGCCAATGTTATGAAAAAGCGTATAAAAATATTTTAAACGGATATACAAACAAAAATAAGAATTTAATATATATTTTTATTAAGATCCGTATGCATATTTACTATTATATATATCTATATAGATGAAGCTCCTCTTCAAAAAAAAAAAAAAAAAACGTAAATACTATCAGAATTTCTTTACTAGTTTCATGCCGCGGCTCTACCTTTCTTGAATCTCATAAGGACAGCATAGTTTCGAAACTAGTCATAATTCAATAAATTTACAAGTACAGACAGATAGTTACATATAATAGTAAATATATTATTTATCCGTTTAAACTAGCATTAATAATAAACAACACACAGATGCATACACTGTATATAATATGTACGTGGCTTACT
Organism: Mechanitis mazaeus; assembly: GCA_959347395.1. NCBI lineage: Eukaryota > Metazoa > Arthropoda > Insecta > Lepidoptera > Nymphalidae > Mechanitis > Mechanitis mazaeus. The sequence continues at coordinate 17,116,382 of OY365749.1, read as the reverse complement.
GTCTCAGAGCCGAGTGATCTAACTCGGTTCATTTTCAAAAACACACCGCATTCCATGTGATATATAATAACTTAAAACGAATTTAATTTTAAAAAACACATCAGACATCGACAACACGGGTTTGAATTGAAAATATTTTCTAGAACCTTCCATAATTATAAAAACACATTTTGAAACACACAACTCGTAATAACACAAAAGCTAATCACTATACCTGTGGTCCCTCGTCGTCTTCCTCTACATCTTTATATTTCTTCACCATATGTTCCTCCACTGGCTGGAAGAGCAGAGCAGCCGCCCATACATTCAACATTATACCGCCCAGAATGAGAACAGCTCCCCTGAAATATATATTAATTATTATTGTGAAAAAACAAAAAAAAAATGATAATAATTGTAATAGACATAAATAAACATATTTAGTGTTAATTTTTTTTTATGGAAGATATATATAAATATAAAACGCCTTTTTTAACAACAGTTTTAAAATATCGGAAAGGATTTTTAACTTTTGTTTCAGTTTGAAAATATTTCACGACTTTTAGTAACTGTGTTTTTTATTTTTGTTATTAAAAAAAATATTAAAAATCCTTCAACCTAGAGAAATAATCTGTGTCATGAATCACACAGATTCTAAATAACGATGTGGATCACACAAATAACTGTTCTTTTTGGGCACGGAACCCACGACCTTTGGCTCAGCAGACAGGGCCACCAACCAGTAAGTACTAGAGTCTAGACAATACTTTACAACTCACTTGTAACCATAAGTCTCCAGCAGGTAGCGCAGTACCGGCGGTAGTATGATACTACCGAAGGCACTACCGGACATACAGATACCGTTCGCGAGTCCTCGAAGACGTACAAAGTATGACGTCACTATATACACTGTGGGGGGGAAGGCCAGCCCAGCACCCGTACCCACCATTGCGCCAAAACTGAAACAAACACATTTTTCCGGTAAAGTAATATTAAAGTAACATTAAAATAATTCGTTTTAATACAACTATTCTATCAATAAAGATACTATCAATACTGTAGACATTATTTTTGTTTCATCACACTAATATGGAAATCATAGCCTTACAGCGATGTTAAACAATTCGTTACGAAACCTTTAAGGATATTATGGTTCATAAAAAAATATACTCGTCTAAACCCTTTAAAAATTTGCAGATAGTGACAATAGTTGGTCGAGTTAAATTATTAATTCCGACTGTTTAAAGATTTTAAAATACACGGACAGAGTCAGAGGAAGTATTATACTTACCTAAAGTACAAATAAGTGATGGAGAAAGCCCAGCTGCTGAATATCATCCCGAAGGCCGCGAAGCATCCACCTATCAGAGTAACTGTCCGGTACGACCACTTCACTGATAACACTGAAGATATTGGACCTTGGAAGAAAGAATATTACAAATAGGATGTAACTACCAATAATACAGAGAAAATATTTAAAAAAAGTAAATAAAAAAAATAACTGAAAAAAATAAAAATCATTTAAAAATAATAGAATTAATACAATAAATGAAAAAAATCCAAAAAAAGATGTAAAAATATTAACAGTGACAATAAAATAAAAAAAAAAAAACAAAAAATATATAAAAATAGTAACACTAAATGAAAAATATAAAAAGTATGAAAAATGTTACGTGATACAAAATGAAATCTCCAATTTCAATTTTAATATGTACTTTGATTTTGAAAATGTGCAGTTTTTTATTAGTCATATCAAATTTGTTAAAAATATACAACACATTTTTTATGGATGACAAAATTTTTTTAAGTAGGTTTTTTTTATGAAACGACAGACACTTCTCGTTTTAACCTTTTACACTCGAACTTTATTTCGGCTAAAGATTTTAGCAGCTTGTACTTTTGGTCTTTATCTAACTATATAATATATCAGTTATTTCAAGGTAAAAACTACATAAAATTAAAAATGGCAATATACTTTTAAAACTTTTTTATTATTGTCACAATATTAACATTTTGTAAATTAATATTTGAATTTTATATTATTTGAAATTTGCATAAATCTGTCTCGATTCATATTGTTGGTGGTGCCTGAGAGGCACACTTCGAGTACAACGCCAAAGTTTGGCAGTGCCTGTGAGGATTACTTCGAGTGCAAAAGGTTAATAATAAGTACATTGTGAAAAACCAGTAAGTATAAACTACATAAATATTCTGTAAAGTTTTTCATGTTTATGTTCATGGAACATAAATAAAATAGGTGACCCACAAAATAGAAACGTTAAATTTAGAATTAACAAAAAATATTAATTGGAATTTTAATTAGCTGGCAACCATCGGCCTATTCTTCAAAGAAAGGAGTTTCGGTGACCATATGCCATTTGCGTCCCCCACCCCCTGTTCAGGTCTCCGCGGACATCCGTTGGCGCTGTTGTATTGGCGTCTACAGCCTCAAACAGACATATGAATGATGTTACTCACCCAAGCTGCTGTAAAGGAAGTAGCACAGCGCCACTATCCCGGACGAGGCGGATGGACTGGAGTGGAACACATCATTGAACTCCACTAACAGCACTCCGAACGACTTTATAGTACCAGGTATGAGGATATTCACTAACGTGGCCCCTGAAGGACATTTTAAATGGTTTAAGCATTGGCCACGAGAAACTATTTATTATCTATTTTTTGGAATCATTTGACAAAAAAAAAATGTAAACAACTTCATAAAAAATTTTTGTTTTTTAATACGAAGTAATAATAAAATAATTTAGTATACATATTTATAATAAAAACAAATGTTTTTTTAATGAAAGCAATCGTTCATTTATAAATAAAAAAAATATTTTGGTTAACAAACACATCTTACAGCAAATAACTACGCAACTAACAACTACCTAAGCAACTAAAAGGCTTCTATCTGGATACCAAATTACCACGATAAAACCACCCAGCCCCACCAAATAGCGGTGAGTACCACCTAGTTGGATTTACTAGATGGTTATACCACCTGAACCAAGTCGGTCGAGCTGGTATAACTAAGTACCGCCTAAAAACAAAACTAGCACCAATAGTTACCTACGAGCACACACCACCCCCACTTGCCGTCCGGTGGCACCATCTCCCAGTCCCGCTCTGGGGCAGGGCCGATGGTAAACCTGCCACCCACTGTCCCTTCATCTTCAGGTAGCTTTACTGTGAAAGTTATTTTTAATTTAAATAATAATAAAATATATATAAGTAAATCAATAATTATTTCATCCCCTATTCATACGTAATAATTTGTGACCTTTTTAAATTATTTTTTTTATCTTATAAAACTACACACAAAAAAAACCTGTTTTTTCAAAGGGAAAATTAAAATGATACACACTCTCCGTATCTACATGGAAAACTAAACGCAAAAAAATACTATAAATTTTGGCAAAATGACTTAACAATAAAAATAATTAGATAACATTTTATGTAAACCGACCGTTAGTTCTTTTGGCGGATAAAAAAGGAATTGGCGCTAAAATTGTACAATCACGAATATCATTACTCACAATAATTACACTACATTATGAAAGAACATTTTAATTTTCTGGCAACCTCCCAGATCTGGAACACCATGCATCTTACACATGTTTAAGTTCCTGACCTAATTCCTTGAGTTATTCTTTTATGACCAGTGATCTCCCACTGTTCCAAATACAACCATTGTTGCCAACATACAGATATTAAATGTTCATGTCAGTTACATTTTTTTGTACGTACAAAACATAATATCAGACAGGAGTACCAGATTAAAATTATATCGTGATTTATGAAAAAAATGTTTTTTATTGATACTACATCTCGTCTAAAGTTCATTTGATAAAACAAAAGAAAAAGAATATGTTTATACAAATAGTTAGTCACTTTAATTTTCTATACAAATTATAAGAATGTGAGTTTCTTTGTGCACGGATCGAGCTGAAACTTAGCAGATAGATCAAATACTGGCGAGTGTTTGTGGGTTTGTTTGAGGCTTTTATAGAACTGCTGAACCGATTTTGATAAACTTTACACTACAATAAAATTTAATATAGATAGCCTGGACCTAGTTAACTTTCTATCAACTCATCACGCAAGCGAAGTCGCGAGCGTAATCCTTTAATATAATATCTCATATGTTATAATAATAATATTTTTTTTATTTCAGAGCGGAGATTCATATGAATATAAAAATTAAAACAAAACATAAGTAAACAATTAACAAAAATAGCTCATATAAAATAAATCAACTAAAAACTAATGAGACATACTTCACACAGACTTATGTCTGAAGTGAGATCCAGTGACTCAGCTTTGGACAATCCCACTTCTCATAGTGCTACCGGAATAGTATTGGTACGCATCTATTAAGGATTATTAATATTATGGAGTGAAAATGATCCAATCCTACAACAGAAACTATCTCAACCGCACCACAAAATCGTGGTAGCGAATAATATACGTCCATCACGTAACACAGTACGATCTCTATGTGACACAAATACATTAAATGATGTTTATAATAAACATATTATAATAAACATCATTTAATGTATTTGTGTGTGTCAAATTCATGTATGTCCGTGTGTGTAATATTTTTTGTTATTTTAATGTACTTCAAATGCACTTGTAGCACTCATTCATTTAAACTTTACTTGTTTCAAACTTCACACTTTGTCGAAAATTTCGTAAGACATGATATTAAGTTTTCACTTACCGTTTTAAATTAATAATGATGAAATAAATTATAAGTGTTAAAGTAAAAAAACTTTCAAATGACATTAAATGAGGCTCTTCCAGAAAAAATCCAAAATGGCGCTTACCCAGTGACTGCATCGTTTTAACCATAACGACCACTATAGATTTCTTGTATATTATTTCATCTATGCTTTTTCAATTTAACATCATCTTTTTGAAAAATAATAGAACTTTCAAACATCCGACACATCGGTTCAATAATTTTAAACAAAAATCATTGTAAACGAAACAGTTCGCGTGTGTAGATAAGTCATTGAATAAGCAAGAACATATTGTTTTAATGAAGAATATTTTACAGAATTTATAATCCTACCTATTTTATATATACAAAAGTGAGTGTCTGTTAAGCGTTTTATCTTTTTAACTTCTCAATCTGTCGTTATTTAATATAAAATATTTTGTTACTTTTCACTTTTACTATATAACGAGAGCGAAGACGCTGGAAAGACTAAAATATAAATAAATTTATTAAGTTTTAGATAAAAATCAAACACTTTTATAGTTAATTTTAAAAAATATGCTCAAACATATAAATTATATACGTACAAAGCTAATATCTGTACTATGATATTGGAGGAAACAAAACATTAAAGTTAAGACTAAATATCGTCAATGTGAAAGAAGCTTTATAACACATGTTCAAGTAGGAGATAAGTACCCAATGATAACAATAGTCAGACCAAATAATTATGACCTCTAACTTCTAGATAACGTCAAAATACTAATGGCTCTAAACATTCTGGACAAGCTAAAAAACGTACTAAACTTTCTAAACAGTATTACAATATAAAAGCAATTGATTTAGAAACTTCACAAGCATTGAAAAATACGTTTTCAATTACAGACTAGTATACGTATTACAAATTTCTATTACATCAGTATTTAATTCAAAAAATCTTTTTGACAGTAATATTTAAACCATTTTCATAATAAATATTAATAAATCAAACTCACTCCTTTTAATCCTTTTGTATTTCACTTTCATCATTTTAACTTATTTATACACCACAAGTTTCTAGAAAGAATGTTATACAAATATTTTGATATAACAAAGTATTTTCATTAGCTGTCTATCACGCCATTAGACACATCAACCAATCAGAAATGTGATTTGACAGTTCTTCAAACTGCCTTCACTCGACTCTTTAACTATAGTACCGGAGATCAGACCTTATATGAAAACTACCCGCATATAAAATATATCTTCAAGATTATATATATATATATTATATTCTGAGTATGTAGTATTATGAGTTTCTGTGACGCGACACCACAGACAAAACAACTGAGAGAATAGGAATAATTGTATAACGTGTAAATAAATTAAACACAAATAAGACGGTAAAAATGACAGTAAAAGACATTTTGTTTTTACTTTATATTACAATTAAAGTCAATGTGTTTTTTTAACAATTATATAGTAATATTATTGTTAATCATGTCTGACTGTATGCAATTACTAAACTAATGAAGCGATAAATATGATTTTCACTATTCCAAAGTTGAGAAGTATATAATATACTAAATGTTGTCCGAGAATTTATCTTTACCTATGCCGTCTTTCACAACTTTAATAAAAAATCCTAACACCACTTAAAATTAATATTTTATTTTTTTTATGTAAACTTTCATAATCCATGATTACTATTATATATAATTTACCGATAGTAATTACGTGAGTACAGCCGGAAAATTATATATAATAGTTTATTTTTATTTTTCGTTTTCTCATAAAGATGAGACAGTTATCTAAATGAGCAAGTATCGAATATCTTGTTTGTGTCAATAAACTATAATTAAACTAAACAAGCTTCCACCCGCAACTTCGCCCTTGAATTAATATTAAATACTGAGTTATTTTTAGGATATTCTCAATTTATTGTCTTCTTTGTTTCTTCATATTGGTAATATTCAACAATAATCATTATATATCGGACTTTATACCGGACAAAAATTATTTTAGCAGTTTTCTAGTTTATCATGTTCGTACAGACGAATAGACACGACGAAGAGACTTCATTTTATAATATGTATATATATCATTAAAATTAGTATTTTAAAATTGCACGAACAAACCAACAGACGAGAAACAAAAATTTTAAAAACTACTGTTATTAATATCACAAAATAAACTAATTTAAATTATTCTTTTTTTCTCTAATATTTATTTTTGATTAATATTTTATAAAATTAGGAACAATATAATATCGTAATCTTTTTTTAATTACCGCTTTTTTTTAGTCTACCTATTTGACATCTTTTTTAACTGTTTGACATTTCATTGCCGAAGCAAAATAAAAAGAAATATATTTACCTTTTTTCGATGACTTCACGGAAACGAGACCCGACTCGTCATTTTTATTAGGTACTATAATAATTTCATTTCTTTCTAGCAGTTTTTCTTCAGCCTCATCGATAATATCCTTCTCAGATCGGACGGTTGGCGGGGACGCCATTTTGTTCTTCACGCAATATGGCCGTAGCGCATGACGTCATCAAAAATGGGTAAATTTGCTAGCTTATTTTCTGGAAGTATAAATCATTTTTCTATTCAGTCTTGTTGGGTGGAGTCTGAAACGAAAATGCAAATTCTTTATGTCTAGTACAATTCAATATACATAAATATATAGTATTTATATTATATATGTTCTCGCATTATCCCAGGACGGAGTTGAACAATCCTAATTTTTTTTCAGTCTTTCAAACAGAAAGATCAGTCGCTATCTGGTAGTTAAATATATAATTCGTTCATCAGTCATTCGCTCAACGAATCATCAGAAAATCGAAATTCTTGATCAATACCACAATCAGCGAGTTTTGAGGAGGCCTGATAAAATATCAGTTCACAATCTAAGTTGAGGGTGGGGGTTATCAAATTTATTATTTTATTGAAAAAAGAGAAAATAGCAAGTGATGTAAACTTTGAAATAAGAATAAAGACAATAGAGGTTTTAATTTTATTTATGTTTTAAATAATTCTTGTATTCATTTTCATATTTTCTAACTAGAAAACAAAAATATATCTTTAAAATCTGTTAACGAAGACGTCCAAATTGGTCTGCCACCATTTAATAAAATGTTATATTTTTGATACGAGGATAGATGTCATATAAGTGCAGATAGAAAAATCACAGCCAGAAATGTATTAAGTCTTAATCCAATACAATTAGTATTACTTTAAAATTCTCACTCACACACTTCTTTCCACATGTTTTACATTCCAGACATCCATGATGGGCGTGTGCGATCACGTGATAATTTAATTTAAATTACAAAACAAATAAAGATAAGCTTTTAATAAAACAATATTTTAATCTATATAAATAAATGTATAACACCAGAAAAATAAATATTAAAATATTAATAAAACATTTATTTAACTCAAGGTTCTAACATATTTCTTATCAGTATAATAACAGCAACATTATCCAATTCCAGTTAATGTAGAAACGAATTATAAATATAATTTTATTTACAATACGACACAGCTTTAATATAATTGCAAAACCGTTTAAAATCTTAAGGTTGCTATCCAAGACACAAAACAGTTGCATTGGCACATGCAGCTATTCTTAGGAGTTCCAAAAAAGTGGGTCTGAAAAAGGCTTAACCAACTTCGCTTTTAAACTGCAGGTTTTTACACCGTGAAATTTCTCCTAAGTTATGCAATAAGATCGCAAGATGGCTGTCTGAAGACAGACCTTTGATAAAATTAGGTGCATCGTTCAAAGATGTCAATATTTATAATAGTATTGCAAATGTTATCTACGGCAATTAGAAAAGGTGTGGAAAATACCAGTAGGGGTTATGGCCATTCAGCTATGTTAAGAGAGTCGTACTTCAATAAAAATATTAAAAAATTGTGACTTAAATTGGACTGTTCAACTTAAGATAAATATGGAATACATTAAAACGCTAAAACTAAAAAGGGAGTACAAAAAGGCTTAATAGAAAAAAACAGTAGATAGTACAAAATTTCTTTTTTCAAAGAAGTCACAAGTATATGGGAATTCTGATAGAAAACCTAACACTACACTGATATATTTGCAAAAATCTAGTACATTATTGATCTCTATAATCACTTTCAACAGTAATGATAAGCGGTTAAGTGTTCAGATCGTATGATAAAGAGTTATTGACCTTCATTTAATGATTCAACCTAATTTTACTTGTATCAGTTCAGATCCGATTATTGGATATTATTATGGTAAAGGAGGGCAAATGAAATGTGATCACCGCCGACAAAATCTTGCAACATCCGCGGACAAAAGCGTTGCCAGCCTTGGAGACAGGAGTATATGCCTATTTTGAAGGTACCCCATATCACATGGATCTGGAAACACCGCCGAAGGAAGGTTATTCCACATCTTTGTCATACATGGAAAAAAGGTCTTTAAAACCCCACAGTAAATGATCGCCACGCTTCCAGGTGGTAGGGATGGTATTGAAGGCGGTGCCATGCTGTGCAGTGATGAAATTGTGCGGCAGACATCATATCAATTAGACCTTCGGAAATGTTTCATTTATTCCCAAAAAACAAAAATGCAGACATTACTAACTATCTGTTTCTTTATCATTAGAAACCAAGGTGACATAACTGAGGCCACTTAATTAAATATTGAGGTCGATTCAAGAATTGTATAATTAATTTCAAGGAAATATTCTTTTAATTACAGGAAAATTATTTATGACGATGGCTTGCGGTTTTATCTTACTTTAGTTTTATAATTTAATGGAACTATTAGTGTTTATTGTTTCTTGTAAGTTTGGATTAATATATGTTTTTTTTTAGATTTGTGTGCGTGCGTTCGTTTATCAAGAAAATAATAATAATATGTTTTTTTAATAATAAAATTATCAATACGAGGAAAAATCACACATGTTCCAAATTTACAGAGATAATGCAAATATTTTTAAACTTGTAAAATTGAATAATGTCTTCCTTCTACAAACTACCAACTATAGACGTTAAGGTTACCCGTTGATATATTCCTAGTCAAGCTAGGAGAGATTAATACCGGAAAAAACGTATGATTAAGATATATCTTTTCTTAAGATTTGGTAATTTATTTACACACATCATATATATAGGTATTACGTATCCACCAGGATACCCACCACCACCACACGGCTCCACTCATTGCCTTATATAGCGTTACGGTTGCGCTCATCAATTTGCAAGTCCTATTTGGATACTACACGGTCTAATGTATATTCTAGTGTTAGATGTAAAGTATAGTAATGTATTACAATATGAGCAAAATTTTAAGCTTTCTCACAAGAAAACCTTATATTTCAATCGTCCACGAGGTGTTTATATGCACAGACTTATAAACAACAAGACTTCGCCCAAGCTGTTATAAATGCCTTTTTATATTAGACTTTCATCTAAAATTTGTTCTACTATAGATATAGGATATTCCTAATTTCTGGATAAAAAGTAACTTATGTTCTTTTTTGTATACCTAACAACGTGTTAAAATTTTCGTAATCGTTTTAGAAGGTAGAAAATAACAACAAACAAACCAACAATGGCATTACTAAAACCAGCTGTTACAGCTTCACGAGTGATTCAACCGCAGCGCCTGTACCAACTCAACCACATCACCCCGTATGGATTACATCATTTACATTTTTAATTTAATTATTATATATATAAAAAAATATATAAAATCATATACTACATCCTTGCTTGAAAAATATAATTTAATAATTTTAATGTAAATTTTCACAAAAAAAAATATTTTTTCATACAAACTTTCACACTCAATACAAAATTTCAAACTAGATCAGTGCTAGAGTCATTTTTTTTCTATATCTATCAAACTATCTCTATTAAAATTGACGCAGCATGATCATGAACGACAGAAAGATAGATAAACAAAGTGACATTATGCTTCACGCATGACGGTTTTACAATGTGAGTTGTGATTAGGGTTGCCAACCGTACTTTATAATAATGTAATGTCTTTGCAATTTTAAAAAGTTAGGCCGTAATTTTTCTTATGTTCTCGCTTTTAACAATTTCTGCACGCAATCTGTTGTCAAATGTCAAATATGACAATGTCATATTTTTTGTTTGCAACTGGTTTGTTTAGCCAAGATTCTAATTAAATACAAGCTGCTAAAAGCAATAAAATATGTTTACACATCTAATTATAATTTAAAAAAAGTACTTTATTTTGATATGATGTACTTTTTTATTACCAGTGTACTTTAATTGAAAGAAAAAAGATGGCAACCCTTATTATGAAGGATAACCACTATTTAAGGATAAACAATGCTATTAATGATTACGTCTAGAACATACAATATATGTTCTACAATTTCAACATAAATGTTCATGATAACTTTAATCTTTAAATATATTATACAATACCAAGCGTCTCCTATCTGATCAGATCATGGCATCAGATCATCGCTTCTACAAAACTGTTATACATACATACATACTATTAAATATAATTATCCGGCTGTACTCGCGTTATTACCATCGGAACTTGCCCGATTAGTTGCGAACCTTTACGAGGTCCTTATTCATGAGCATGGCGGAATGGCAAAACTGTTCACGCCGCGATTCCATTAATAACGTGAGTACAGCCGGATAATTATATTTAATAGCAATCATGGATCACGAAAGTTTACATACATACTGTCCCATCATGACTTTTATTATATTACTAACTAACCCGGTTAACTTCGTACCACCATATTTTATTTTTATTTCTCTAGTCGCAACTAAGGAAATATAGCCCTTCCAGTAAAACCAACATGCTCGATTTTTTTTTTCTATTCTTTTTTCTCAATTTTTTTTTTGTTATAAGCTCCTCTTTGTGTGAAAGTTACTATTATCATTTTCTAACCTTTTTAAAGTTAGAAAAAATAAGTCTTTTTTATATTTTTTTTATATGAAAACTTTGTCCTGACAATAAGGAATACGTAAAAAAATGAATCATCCAATTTGGTGCAGTCTTTCTAAGTTATGCGCGTACATACATTTATATCATTCATTTTTATTTATATAGATAGACAGATTATATATAAAAATACACCATCTATATAGTATATCCATACTGTATGTAGATACACATAGATTGAAGCACAATCATTCAAACCAGTAATTGTTAGGGGGTCAACAACACAATCATTGTGCGTCCAGTGACGTCACGTCCGGTGACTCAATTCATGTACACGCGCATCCATCTCATCTCAGCGTTTTATTGGGTCAATAAACAATCCTTTTATATTGAGCTGCTTGTATGTATTCATATGAATACATACATACATAATTTGTTTATACAATTCAGTCAATTTTTGACTACTTTTTCAATCTTTTTTTAAAGAAATTGGGATAAAACTACTACTTTTGTTTTTGTTTTTATTAAATATTATTAGGCTGTATTCACGTAATTACTATCGGAATTTGTCCGTCCACTTTCAAAACCCATTCGGGGTCCTTATTCATGAGCTGAACATGGCGCAATCGCGACGTGAACACTTCAGTTCAGTTGAATTTAGGCCGCGATTCCGCTTATCATGGACCACAGTAATAATAATGCATAATAGTAATTATGGATCACGAAAGTTTACATATTTTTATTTTTGCCATAAAAATTGTCACAATATTTACCTACCAAAGTACTACCGGTTGAGAATTATGGAAACCACCCGACCCAGGGAATCATTGGGACTCTCATGTGACTCGACATATATAACACCCGCACATATATAGCACATAGATACCCGCGAAAGAAGCCAACGGCTTGCTATTATTTCGTGACGTCACAGGATGGTTTGCCTGTACATTATAATACCCACCGAAGAAGCCAACGGCTTGCTATTATTTCGTGACGTCACAGGATAGTTTTGTCTTTACATTATATCTTAGCAAATGGCATCTATATTATATATCATTAAATTTCTTATAAAACTAGACCAAACATTGAAATTCCGCACAAGTTCTCTAGTTATATATTTAATGAGATTGCACAGATTGTATGGAATGAATACTGAATTGTAAAGAAATCACCAAAGCAACAAAAAAAACAACAACTTTGTCTTTCTTATTACAGAGAAAGCTGGAGAATATCTACAAGCGAAAAGCCATGATTAAATTATATCATTATACATAATTATCCGGTTTTATTAACGGATCTACAACTGTACTGTATTATCTGAATTTGCCCGATTAGTTTCGCCACGATTCCTCCACGCTCAGAGCTCAAGAATAACCCCCCAACCCGACCTTGAATTGTTTTCCCGAATTAAGTACAGCCGCCTAATTATATATATGTATAAACTGTAACTGGTTTTAAATATATATATGATAAGACATATCTCTGCGGGAACATACCGGCCTTACCGCCATATCTTAAAGTATTATTACGATAAAATTTTACTTTCAATTTTCGTACGACGACATCTATAAAAATATATTCTATTCAAACTTATGCAGTTTACTTTCTTTCTGAGATATTCACTATTAAAAGTCTCAAAAAGTAAAACTATTGTAATATTTAAACGAAAGTACTTTAAACTAAAGTTGGAAATTCTCTATAAATACAAGTAAATACCAAGTATCAATATGTAGTTGGCTCAACGACAAGAATAATTGTTATTAATTGACTCATTTTCCAAACATTACTCATATGTACAACATAATAGTTTTGTTTCATATCATCTAACAGATCGTTTAAATGAACGGGTTTTAGGTTTATTCTTTTATTACTGTGACCATAATATACCATAGATTTTATGTCATATACTATATATTTAAAAGAAATATAATAAATAAATTTATTGATACGAGCAGTTCGCCTTGTTGAATTTAGCATTTTATATAAAACTATCTAAAACCGTCTGTATCGTCTTTCCAACATTACTAACTTTGCAGTTTGGAATAACATTGAAAAAATGCCAGAACCGAAATTAATATAAGAAATAGTCTTTTAAACATCTATATCCTATTTAATATAGTAAACCTATATAAATATAGTAGTATTAAAATTATATATATATATAAGAAATATATAGCAAAGTATCTTCTTTAATTAAAAAAAATATATATGAAAAAAAATCTATATATTTTTAATTATATATATTTTTTCATTTGTATGTGTTATGTAGAAGGCGGCTCATTTGTAATTTGTTCCCAACGTATAGCATTGGTTAAAATACCGTTTATCAGTACTTATTGTCTATTATTTTACAATCATTAGTCATACTAGCTATCAAAATAACCACTCCTTTGTTATACGATACTTATCAAATAACACTTTTTTGCAAACAACAAAAATGGCGATAATTTTATCATCTGTCATTTCGTATTTCCTGACCGTTGATTTTATTTACATACAGCGCTAGGTCATTAACACGAACATTTTTTTCCGCACATAATCACAATGGTGCTTTTTAAACTTCAATTCTATTTATGAAAAACAGGTACTTATAGTGAAAAGGTTTATTACTCCTTTATTCTATCACTGCCTGTTGCCAGCGACTTTGTCTGTTTTTTACAATTTAATACTTTTAGTTAAAAGACCAATTATACAAAACATGTTTGTACATTTTCGTTTCGTTACTATCTATGCTAATATTATAAAATGGATGTTTGTTTGTTTGTTTCAATGTGCTAATCATGGCACGTACCGGAAGGATTTTAAAAATTCTTTCTCATTATAATATGCAGGATCATGAGGGAGACTATATAGGTTATATAGCATTAAGCTACTGCTCTTAGGAATCTTAGTAGAAATCGTTAATCCACAGGTGGAACCGCGAGGAAAAACCAGCTTTATTATATGTATAGAATATATAATTGCTGAGAGGCTAAACTCTAGTCAATTGACTATTTTTAGTTAATTCCCTAGTATTGCTCTTGTAGAAACTTAAAGTTATTATTGTAGCTGTGATGCCTAGTTCTAGGCAGTTGAAATTCAGTACTCCTTATCCCCTACTTCTGATTTCCTCCCCATTCCTTAAAACAAATTTATTGTGTAGACTAACTCACCAGATTGTCATGGAATTTTATAATTATCAGCAATACAAAACAAGGCAGAATACCTATCAGACTGAGAAAAAAGTATTTTCGAAGCATAGAAAAATTAACCTTGAAAATGTTTTTAATTTTAATCAAACTATAAAGTGTTAGTTAAAACATCCTATCCATAAAATTTAAGTCTAAAAGACAGTATAACCAAAACTTTTTTATTCAGATATTTGTCAAGTGTATTATATATTACATAATCCTGATGTTAGTAATGATAATGAAAGCAAACTATAAACAGTGCTGTCAGTCTGTGAATAATAAACTAAGTTGAATGACCTTAAACAAATCATATTGCAAATTTAACTTTAATCATATTCTTATATATCAATGTTCATTGAAGAATTATGTCAATCAATATTTATTTTTTGATATATAATTTGTTAAACTGGATTAGAATAATTGTCTATTAAACTATGTCTAACAAAGTCTATTATAAAATCTAAAACTATTAGGAGCGCAACAAGATCTCAATTTTGACTCGTTGCGCTCACAAAATCTCGTATGTGTTAACGTACTGAGCGAAGCGAGTTGCTATCAGCACAGAAGTTGCATTTACAAAACACCACCACACTGAAAAATTTGGAAATCTTCAGATATATCGTTTCGTTCGTTAAAAAATTTGGAAATGTTCAGATATATCGTTTTTGATTGATGCTTTCACAAAGGATGCAGAAAAGCCTCTCATAGACAGTTCCACTCAACAAGGTCTACAAAATCTAACTATAAACTAAAATTGTTAAACTGTTACTTCTGACTTTGCAAAATAAGGAAAAACTTTTTAATTGGGTTAATTGTACACATAACAAATGTGAAGTTTCTTTTTGTTTTAATGCAAAAATTCAATAAAACAACATAAAGATAGTATGCAATTTCAACCAAATAATTTGTTAAAATTCAATTCAAAGTAAAAAAAAATCACTTCTATGTTAGAATGTTTAATAATATTATTTTATTAAATTGCAATCTTGAATTCATGTTTTATATTAAAACCCTGAAGGAAAATTATGCAAAAAGGAAAAAGCAAAAAAAAAGCACTACTCTTTATTTCATAAAAATATTTTCATGTCAGGGACTTGAAATTGTATACCAATATCAAAATTTTATCTCCTATTTCATCCTTTACAAACTTTATTTTCTGATTATAAGTCCTTATCTCCGCCCAGGACTATAAATATCCTTATTTTTATAAGTATCAGCAGCAGCCAAGCTGTGTGCACCAGACAATGAACAGCGGGACAGGCTTCCAGTACAAATAAAACAATTTTTTACGGAAAAAAAAATTAGTTACATTTTTATTTTAAATCGACGTTTAGATGACCAATTAACTGATTTAAGGACAGACAATTACATCTAGTCTACCCGTGAACACAATTGGTGCAAAGCATTTGAAATGTTGGGTTAATATAAAAATGTAACCAAATTATACATGATTTTTAATCCGTAAAAGGTAGTTTTATTTGAAATGTGTACTCATGAAAATCTAAGAACATACTAGACTTCCAGTATATTTATAATTTTAGTATGCATTAAAACCTAAAGATATTTTAATTCATATCAATCCTAAATACCAAAAATATAGCCTCGGAACCTTTGTTCAAAGAAAACACATATAGGTAATTAGACAATATGGTCTAAGTTTTAAAGAGTCAATATAGATAAAAGATTGGATATCAGACAGTTAGTAAGTAGTTAATCAGCACATATTTATAATCCCATAAAGTATTATGTTTGTATATCACTACAACCACTTCAACTGTAAGCTATATCTATGATTACAGTTACCTCCGCTTTCAAATAATTGGATAATTGTAAGAAACATTCTTGCCAACCATTTAATATACAAATATTATTAATAGGTATTGGAAAAAACGGCACACAATTTAACAAAAACAAAGTCAAGGTGTGAAGTTTTAATTGATACCAAAAACAGGTCCCTACTTAACCTTGTTACCTGTATATAATAATACTGTATATATTTTTATAAAGTATTATTATTCAAAAATCTACTTTGAATTCTTGTAGCATTTTAGGATCAGCAGACAAGAGAAAATATATCTGACCAACTACAATTAATATATTAATCGATATTAAGATATTCTGAATTGAAGTAACAATAATAAGCATGATTATCTTATGTTACAAAAACATAAAAGAACAATACAGTAAGAACAGTATATTAAATCTTTGTTATTATTAGGTAGTTTAGGCTTTGTTTTTTGTGTAAGTACAGTACGATTTGAATGTTCAATATATAGTCCTAACTTGATAGCTTAGTTGTCAGAGCAACAGGAACGAATTTCTACAGGTCAAAGTTTTGATAATCACTTGAATTATTTTGTTTAACAATCATTTAAGTGCGCCTAACATCACTAACTTGTTGCAGACTAACTTAAAATACATTTCAGACATTCATGTAAATTTTAAATGTAAATGCTCGTATTTTGCCTTGTACAGGACATATATAATAAAAAAGAAAACAGTTTTACAATTAATTTGCCATATTGATATAAATAAGATACCTACTCTTTGTTACCAACATAATAGAATTTTAGATATATATCAGCAACTTATGAATATAATATAATTAATTTAAATATAGCCATGTATATAGAACAACATATAATTCGGAATAATTTAAGACTAAATAGTATTATAAAGAAAACATTACTTACAGATGTGTGGTGAAGAAAAGAAAGGAATATTGAAGACGTCACAAATAAAACTAACATAAAAACTACAAACATGAACACATTACACTTAAACGTTTAAGCACTTTGGGAATATAAAATCCCTTGTCAAATAATAGTACATGTCCACAGTATACAAACTATCAACATTGAATGAATTAATTCAATTATTAATTCTTGAATTATTTCAATTGTAGTGATAGATACTACTACAGCAACGTAAATGTCATACGTGTTTTTTCTTCATTCTTTCATTCATTATGACATTAGGCCCGTATACACTTTCGACGACTAATTTTGTTGTTTTTGTTCCAATAATAAATAGCTCCTAAGAATAATATTCCAAAAGAAATTTAAAAAAAGCGATCAGATCGAAAATTATCAGAGGAAAAAGCTCCCCGGAGAAAATCTTGTTATCAATTTAATGTGTTCAGTGATTTTAACGAATATTAAAATCTTCTTTCAATTAGTGCTTCACTTTTTTTGATTGAACGGTAGATATGTAAAATGTTTTTATATAGAGACGTCATTATATGAGACCTCATCATATGATTAACTATTTTACTCGAGTTAACTATAACAAATTCAGAACCCACAAGAAATGTTTATAAACACATCGAACACTTCTCAATCGTATAATCTTGCTTTTGAATATATGAATAGTGTGTAAACTTGAAGTATCAAGCAATGATTATTCAAAATAGTTTTGTAATCTTATTCTTAATTATTAATTGTTTACAAACAGCCACTCAAGAGAATTTAAACCAGAATGAAAATAAAAGATTAACAAATAAATTTCAAAAATATCGAGGTGATATGAAAGTTTTAAATACAAACAATAATACAATTTTCTTCGATAATATCTTACATAGTATGGATTTGAATAATTACTCAATGGAGATAGAGAAAGCTTTTAAAAATATTATGGCTATGCACGGAGTACAATACATTTACAAAAGAGATTTTTATTGGAGAACATGGCGGTATGATACCAAGGCGAATGATATAATATTTTTCAAGAGTCAAAGCATTGATAAAATTAATTGTACAAAATGTCACACTGGCTTTTGGGTAAAATTTAAGTTTTAAGTTAGTTTTGGTAAGTTAAATAGGCAATACATTGTGCAAACTAGAAAGTTTTGAACTTTGGATTAAAAGAGTTTGTGCATAATATTAGCTAAGGAGCAATATACCTAAAAGCCATGATAAAAACACGAAAATGTTTTATATTACTTTAGCATTTTAGCTACGCTGATAAAATAATTGTAATAAATACAAGGGACCCATAAAGTGGCAATTTCAGGTTTTAACGATATTTAATATAAGTCAAAATATTATTAATATAAAAGACGAAAATGATTTAAACAATATTTAGCTGTACCTACCTACGTGCAGGTGTCCCATTTTGCCTGCATTCTAGACATTATTATACTCAAATAGAGTTCAACTATAGAGCTTTATATCAGTAACATTTTGCTAATAGAATATGAATATGATTATGCGGGGTGAGTCCAAAAATAAAACAGATATTTTACTAATAGGTTATTGAAGAAAAGCCACCACTTTGCCAGTATGAAATATTAGCGATGAAAACTGACCAAGATGTATGTGTTTTAACTCCAAGGAATCTGGTTAACAAGCAGTGTCCCAAAGTAATATCGGTAACAGATTTGATACGCGAATGTGGAAGCTCAATAAAAACAAAAGTACACATTACATATAAATATACCGGTGTTTCTGAACGAAGTACCATCATTTGCCAAGGGCGCGGATATTGTGAAATTACAACTTTGTATTCTGTAAGTCAACAAAATAAATTTATAAATGCATGTTTCAAACTGTACGTTTATTGCGGATTAAATTTTCAGATTTATCCCGACTTTATAGTATTTCAAATAAAAAATTCAACAAATCACGTTATTTATTCGCGAATTATGAAAGATGCCTACAGAAACTACGTATACATCAATGGTTACATTATCTTCAATTTAAATGAAAAAAACAAAACCAGTAAAATAAAAAAGGTTGATAAGTCGAAGCATTTAAATACTAAATGTTTTAATATTTCAAACAAGCTAAATAATACAGAAAAACTATCTCTTTACAATGGATTACACTACAAGATATACAATACTAAATCAAACAGCAAAGTTATTCAAATATTTCGAGAAACAAACGCCAAACTATCACCTTGCAAAAAACTACAGTTGATGCAAATTATTAAGGAAGAAAATGAAAATGATTATGAATTTACTTAGACATATTTACTTTACATTTTATAAAAAAGATGTAACCTTACCATAATTTTTTTTTAAATATATCAATAATAGATTCTTTTTTTCATACCAGGACATATAAAAAGCAATATTATTTTGCTCAAATTTCTGCTATTAACTTTTATATTGAGATAATTGTTGATTATTCTTCTTAAAACACAAGTTTCAAAAAGTAAAATTATTGTAATATTGAAAGAAACTTTTGAAAACTCATAGTTTTAAGAGGTAAGCCATTTATTTATCATAATAAAATATATAAGTATACAAAAATTACTTATAATTTTACTCAATTATACTAACTAATACTTGTTATATAATAAAAACATTTTATTTTGTAATTATACACAACATTTAAAATGTATAACCTAATTTTGTATAATAAAAAACTATCATAGACATTTCTTAACTAACATTTAAGTATTATAGGAAGGCTCGTGTGAATCAGTCTTAACAATATAAGATTTAAGGCACATTTACACATGTTCATAGACCAACATCTTTTAACAAATATAATTACTGCTTAATATTTCTAAAGTTGTAAATAAAGTTATACCTATAATAAAGAATAATATTAACATAATATAATCTTACTTTTTAGTATTATTTCCAAATATAGTTCTAGGTTCACAAGACAGAATATTTCATGCAGACTATGTATATATATAAACCATGAAGTACAGATAATACATTCGTACCATTTGTTAAATTATTAATAAATAATACTGTAATGTTTTGTATTACATATATATGTATATGGTATATATATAAAAATAGAAAAATATTAAAACATTTAAACTCATGTTATTAGAAATTAGATCTAATAACATATGAAAACACTTTTTATATAAAAGACAACATAGATTTGTATTTGATAATGAGACTTTTTCTTTTTTTATAAACCTGCATGTTCATTATCTGGAGCCAAACTGATAGAAAGTGTTGGTAGTTGCGTGACATGCTTCCTTTTCATATAAATAAATAAATAAATTATGTACTTTTAGATCTTCGTCCATCCTGTCCACACTTGTGATCCACCAGTTGATAGTGTCTTTTGAATGATCTTTCACATTCCAAGCACTTAAAATTTCTTATATTCAAATGTCTTTCCCGGATATGAATTCTTAGACTCTTCTTAACCATTTCTTTCTTACAATAATCGCACACAGCTTTTGAATACTGATCTATAAATTGCTTACCATAGGTATCTTTCTTTTTATTATTTTTCTTATCTGTAAATTCCTTGATTTTGGCACAACGTTTAATTGTTATAACATTGTTTTTAACTTTTGTTATCTGAACGCAAGTATCTGTACTAATGACTCGTTCGATCCAACTTTCGTTCAAAGATTTATTCAGATGTGACGGTTCGTCACCCAATTCTATATTAAAGTGTAATTTTCGTATGTGGTTGAGCAAAATACGTTTCTCGCAGTAACGAATTCCGCAAGCCTTACACGAAAACCCAACAACATTTGAATTTATCGAGTCATCGTGTATTTTTTTAAGATGTACAATCAAGTTGTATTTATTAACAAACCCTCGGTCACAATAATCACAGATATATCTGACTTTAATAGACGAATGACCGGAATGACTTTTTTCATGTCTAGCGAAAGTGTCATATCTATAATATGCTTTTGAGCAATACTTACATTTGAAGCGAGGTTCGACAGCGTTATGTTTAAACAAATGTGATTTAAATTTATACGAACTGCCGATTACTATTTTGTCACAGTACTCGCAATAATTTCGTTTCTTTAATAATTTATTCTGCTTTGTCATGTTTCACACATCACACAACTATTTAATCTATTTAATTAGGTTAAGTTCTCTGTTATTACAAAAAAAATATGATTTAAATAAAATATGATTGTTAATCATGCAAAATCAACCAAAACAAAGAATATTTTGTTTTGAATTGTCAATGTCAATTGTAACACGATATGACACTTATGTATGCTTTTTACATAACCTAAAAAGTAGGCTAAAGTCTCAATCATAATGCCTAGTCTCGTGAATGAATGCTTTTTAATAAAAAAATATAACGAAATAAAAACTAACCTGTTATTAAAAACTACTAAGTAACTTCAAAGGCTATACGTACAGCACAATGAAAGTTTAAAAATTGTGAGCCGAAACATGTTACCACGTTTTACAACCTGCCACTTAAAACTATAAGTAATATTTTTTGTATAGTGAATTCAATATTGTATGGTAAGGATTATCAATAATTTATGCAACTTTGCAACTACATAAATTATGTCAATACAAAAACCACAAATAACCCAAAAATCGTACGTTCAATTGAGTTTCGGTTATTTGTGTTTTCGGTTATTGTTAAAAATCTTCATAATTGCATACTTAAAATAATGACAACGCGCTTCTGTTCTGATGAGCATAATAAATAACCTTGACTGTAAAAGTGCTTTGTTAGAATTTATATAAAAAGAATGTAAGCTAAAGAAAACTTTAGAGTCAATTTTATTTTCTAAGATGAAGTTCATACACATTTTGCTCGTCATTGCAGTAAGTTCTTTTATGTATTTTAAAATAATCAAAATTAAGACAATCCGTCAAGTCAGTTTCATTTTTCAGTAAAATATTAATCTCAAATTAATATTGAAACAATATAAATATTTTTTATATAAATAACTGAGAAATTGAAATATAGCATTTTCATTAAAAAAATATAAAAAACTGATTTCAAATAGCTTTTGTTAAATATTAATAATTGAAGTGTAGCTCATTAAAGTAAATAAGACGGTAGTATATTTTTTTTGCTACATGTATAGAATAAAACTAAAGCTAACGAAATATTTAAAGAAAGCATTTTAAAGTTCTTACTAAACTATATCCAAGTGTGGAACTTAGAGATACAAAATCATGATAATTTATATGATCAAAATATTCAGATATAAAAACTTAATTTATTATATATTCTTTAATTATACAGGCTATAATAGCTGCTTCTTTGGCTCATCCTGGGATTTTCGGTGAAATTATTAATAAAGGTAAATTTCATTGGAAGATTCAAGATGTTTTAAGAGTAATTAATATATCTGAGATATAAAAAGTGGACAAGATATAATAATAACATCGAGGCATCCCTTAAACATTAAATTATTATTGTAATTACATTGACGTTTGTTTTTAGACTTGACTGACTTTTGTTGAACTAATAGTCATGAAAATAAAAATAAACAGTGTTAATTTCATGAGGTATTAATGCAACTGTATGTAATTTCCAATACCACTTTTTGTAAAGGTACCACATTCCAATGAAATGCATCATTGGAATGTGGTACCTTTACTTATTATTTTGAAATTTAGATGAGTTTTAATAAGAAAGATAGTTTTTTTGTTACTTATTGTCACACATTAACTTAAAGACTTGAATCAAATTACATTTATTTTGAAGGTTGCAAGTTGATTAAGTCATAATTTCCCTGAATATAAAGATTTTTTTATCGTTTTAATTATAGCGACGACGTTTCAGCTAATAAATCAAGATTTTTAATGTTTTAATTATTATTTGATAATTATAATGTTATCACTGAAATCACTGTCAGAATCACTTTCATAGCTGTCATTTCCAGTCAGTCCAAAAAAAGATCTCTCTCTTCATCAATAATCTTTTCTCTCTCTCTGTTTTTTTTTTTATTATTATTATTTTGAGTGTATTATTTTTGCCTATTCATAGGGTATAGAGTGAAAAGCTTCTTTGGCAAGATCTTCTGCTTGATCATCTCTTTAGCTTACGTTTCTTTTAGTAAATTGTTTTTATGAATATCTATTTAAATTTGATTGGCTTTAATGCTGCATAATAATAATTTTATACTGCTGCATAATATGGACGCAGTCATAATAATAATAAGGCATTGTACTTTGACCAACTGGTCTGCTTTGAATATCAACGCTGGTTTGTTACTTTTAATCAATAAAACAAAACATTTTTAGTTCGTAATGACAAAAAAAATCTTTATTGCTAACTTTTTCTATTCAAAATAAACTTAGATTATTTAATGACAACCAATGACAAACAAAGCAAGTGGGTGATCAAAATAGACAATAGTATCAATCAGAGAGTACTATATACGGTGTCAATCACTCAGCGTCAACTTAATGGTGTTATTCCGCTTAAAATATATTAGTTTACTCTTTAAAATGAGAAATAATTTGCATATATAAACAAATATCTTTAGTTTACTGTAATTTAAAGTGTATAATAAATGCCTAATGCTTATTTTAACTTTTTTTTCAGTTGAAGACGGATTTAAGAATGCGACAGACAACATAATAAAAATGGCTCAAGTAATTATTTTGTAATACTTTAAAGTACTAAATAAGTTACATTAATTATCAATATATATATTCCCTTATAATTTTTTTTATGTTTTCATTGATTTTTTTTATTTTACAGAGCTTTAGAAGAAAGAAATGTTGATACCTAAAATGGAAGTGAAATAAAACAGTTTTTAATTTATATATACTTTTATTTGTTTTGTCTTATTTTGTATAATTGAGTTCTTTATATAAGATTTTGAGAATTCCAAGATGGAACTATCCGCGACTACACTGCGCCGTATTTTGGCACTGTGTGTGTTAAACAGCCATTTACAATTTCTTCTTTAATAAAGAATGGTACTTGTCTGTTAACGCTAACGCTGCAAAAATTATGATAATGCTCCATTTTTAGTGTTGTTAACTTGTTTTAATAACAACTATCAGGATAATTATGAGAATAGGTTATGTTATGTTTGGTCCACTTTCGTGTTTTAGATAAAATAATTCGCTTCTAAGAAATAAAATTGCATCTTGTTCTACTTTTGCAAGTCTCAAATACGCATGTAACAGAATTTCCTTGGCAGTGTTATTAATAATACTAGTAGCAATGTTTAATGCGTTGGCGTTAGCAGATAAGTACATAAAAAATATCATCAGATATATATATATATATCTCTTCTAAGTTGGACTATAACAATAATCAGTTACTATGTTTTTATTTATTTTTCCTTATTTTAACATCTATATTATGGTTTTATTTTATTTTTTTATTTTAACATCTGTACGTCATAGGAAATATCAAATGACATTTATTTTAGTTAAGACTCAACTTAAAAATAAATGATTTTAATTGTATTTATTTATTATGGAATTAAATTTAAATATTTAGCTGTCGATTGACGAATTACTTTTTCTTTAGTATCAAAGAATCATAATTTATGTATTATTATTGTGTTTGAAACGTAACCTTTAAGTAGTACAGATAAAATACTTGTATTTGTTTAAGCTTAAATTTTGATAAAACCTTCTCATTAGATGAAAATACTCTGCCACCCTTGAGACATGGAAAGAAAAGAAGCAAATACAGGGAGTGGAGAGGTGGTTTGAGGAAGAATTTTCACAGCAAACGACCCTACAAATCGTTATTAAAATCAACCTAGTCTAGTTTTGTTGTATTTTATTGTACTTTTGCATTTTTAAATTATACCGATGTGTACTAAACTACTTATCTATATTAAAAAAATAAATTTAAAAGTATGTACAGTATTGTTATTTATAAATATTAATTTAAAAATGACTTGTCCAGCCCAATAATAAGAAAAACAAATATGATCTCATTTGGGCGTAGGTACACTATTTTCAAGGTATAATAAACTAATCACAGAGTACTATGAACTAATTTTACTCTTTAATTCATGACGTATATTACTAATTTATTATTTTTAAGTTTCTACGCCTAAAACTCGATACCTGTACTATAATAACTTAAAATCTAAATCAGTAAATCCAAAAAAACAAATATTATTCTTAATATAACGACAGATGTAGGGTAATAGAATAAAATGTAGTATTATAAAGAAGGTAACAAAATTGGCTACTACAAGATAGCAAAAAATTAAGTGGCAGCTAATAACTAATGACAAATGAAAAGAAATGTCTACTGTCTATAGTATTTACGTAGTGTCATATTTTGTTTGTCACCTCTTTGATGATTCATATTACAGGTGAGATACCTGTAATATGAATCTTCTTAATTATTTAATGCCTAATGTAATGAAGAATCAATTAGTTTATTATGTTGATAGAAATAATATTGATACTATAAATATGAACATAATATTTTTTTATCTGGCTAAGTTATAAAATTAGTAAGATGGATATACATATACAAAACAATATAAAAAACTAGAAATAAATAAATTTTTGTCTTAATTTCTACTTGACTAATTTATTTGGAAATATTTGGTTTTATTTGGAAATTAAGGAAAGATTACTTGTCTAAAATAAATATTTTTCTAATCAGCGCCATCTAGTAACAATAAATCAAAAGTTAATATTCTCATAATTGGCAACACAGTAACTAAAAATGTAAAAAATAATTATTTTATTACAAACGTTCTTACAAGCATATTTGAGTTATATATTGAATATAAAATAACATTTGAAGAAAATAACTCTGAATGTATCTAATTTAAATCTTTATATAATGATTCAGTTATTGTCAAAAATAAAGTAACGAAAAGATGGAAATTAATTAGTTTCTATTACTAATTTTATAATAAGAATATTCAAAATATTTGCTTAAGAGAACACTTAGAAATATCTAAAATTATTTCATAGAATACCTTCCTACAGCATACACAATGAATATTTCGTATATTAAACAAACCCTTTAAAGCGACAAGGTTCCAAATTTGATCCCTTGACACAATCTATTAGTGCTGCCACAACACAAATTAAGATTTAGATTTCCCTTTCATAAGTGCGAGTTGTGGAGTCTTCATTTTAGATTGAGTAGTATAATTGATAAATACATCAAATTGATCATTGTTTTCATGAAATAACTAGCCCTATTGTACTATTACATATACAAAACAGGTAAGATGTAACACTTACTACTCTTTCAATGACCTAATCGACATATTTCTGAGAAGGTCGTAATCTTCGTCGTATTTTTGTTTCTTTCCAGATATTTATGACTTAAAGATAAATATTTGTGTGGGTACGAACGTAATGACTTTAATTTATAGTTACAATCTAATTGTATTATTCATAATACTCATGTATAAAGTACGCAAAAGAACATACAAACGCATTTTAGTTATTACTCTTATAAAATTATTTTATATTTTAGCATGATCTTTCAAAATCAAGTTAATATTATATCTGTAATATTTATGTCATTGATATGCAAAAATCTAGCTACGAATAATATTATTAATATATATAACTGGTTTTGTAAACACATTTCATATATTTATTTTTGTAAAATCGGGTTAAATTTTCCAGGAAACTATTATGATGGTATCGATTTATTAGTAATTCGCTATATAATTGAACAAGTTTTGTAAATTCTACAATTAGTAAAAAGATTCAATATTTTAATTTATTTAAATAGGAAGTAGTATGTTCATTAACAACATATATCCCTTTCAGAACATTGAGAATGTCATTAACAAACCAACCAGTAAAACGAACTCCCCGAGCAATGCCAGTTGAAACAATTATAACCAGATTTAAATCGGCACAACAGAAAAAATTACAAGAGCCCAAACAAAAGAAAGTTAAAAAAAGTACTACAAGAAAAAATAAAACATACTCCAAAACATCTATATTACATCCAAAAACAGAAAAAGAATATCCAATAGAAGAATTAACCAAAACAAAGACGCAAATTATTGAAAATAATGAATTTTATCCTGATAGGCAAAAAAGGAATATTGTTCCCAAAAAAATTGTCTTGATGCCTAAACATTGTTTGAAGATGATCGGTGGTACCAAGAGTAAAAACAAACGGAAATTACATATACCAAGAAAAGGTAAATTTTATTTGTTTCTTATATTTAAAGTGTCACTAAAATCTTTAAACTTAAGTTAATCTCAATGATAAAATCAAGCATCCGACGATTGTTTTCTTATACTAAAATATTTTGACGCATTTCTTGTCTAACCAAGAAGAATACAAGGTTGTTTTTTTAATTTAGAGTGTTATTTCTTTGATGTGTAATCCATCAAACCACATTCAAGCAGCAAGTTGGGTTAGACTCCTAACATAATATGTAAAGAATGATATTATTCAGTCGATTTATTAAGTTTTTAATTGTAATAGGAACTTTTTGTACACTTCTGTCAAATTCATTGACAACTATGTTGAAATAATAATATTTGGTAGACACATTTCTTAGAGAACATTATATTTTCTAGACTGTAACTGGGATAAAATGAAGTTTACAAATGGTACTACCCGAATAAAGTCCTAGTTATGTGTAGATACATATGTATTATATTATAAAATTTTTGCTAGTTTGATAAATTGAGAAATAGTTACACTACTAAAACAATTTTACAGAAATAACTCAAGCGAGGAACATATTCAATGACAATTCCCAAACTAAAAATGAAATGGATTTGAATTTAATAAAAGTGACGAAACAAAGTTCATCTAAAACTTCAAAGGAAGTCAATTTACCAGATCTTGTGAGGATTATAGAGGAAAGTGGGAGCTTGGATGAAGAGGATTTTTTAGAAATACTGACCTGTCCGAGTCCTGTTTGGTGGGAAGACCCTCCACATGGTTACATAGAAGGTATAAAATACAATAATATACAAATATTCTTAATAGGTCTTAATATATAAATAATAAATACTGCCCATATTAATATATTATTTTATTCATTTGAATTAACAGTTCCTGGATACAAAATTCAGCACCTTAGTGTTTTTTAAATGGTACTTGTCTGTGAAGAAACACATTTAGTTTTTAACACGCCAGTCATTTAAACAGCGTTACGTGTTTTTTTTTTAAGTGTTGTCAAATATGTTTTTATTAGAAAATAAACAGAAAAATTAATAAAGGAATCGAATTTGCGACCTTTTGAGTTCGTCCTTGTCGCTTGTGACAACTTAGATATGATGTCATTAGTCCTCTTGAATATTTTCAAAATCCTAACATAAGAATTACCGTTTAATACGTACCATTAACCTATTTATTACTTTCATTGATTTAATAATATCTAAAAACTTGTTTTTTTTTCAGAGGCCATATATACAAGACAACCTGTAGAACAAAGTAATAGAAGTCAGAGTTCAGAACAAACACAAGTTAAACTATCAAACAAGCATGATAGTTTCAATTTGGTTAATAGCTTAGTGTTAAATGTAGAAAATAAAGGAAAGAATTTCATAAAAAAACGTGGAAAGCTAGAAACTTTACTCAATAATATGAGAGACAAAATAAATAATACAGAAGTAACAGATCTTAGGAATACATTCACAAATGTAGTTGCGAATAATAGAAATGTCAATATTTTCAAAAATGAGTTTAATCACAAAAGAGAAAAGAAAAATTCGGACAGTTTTGACGAAGACCAGTTATCTGATTTAAGAGATGACGAAGTATTGAGACATTTAGAAAATATAGACATTCCAATAGAGAATAATTCAAATGATTTAAATCAAGAGGATAATAAATTAAGCAAAGACACCACGGACTACGATAGTGATAAAAATATGTCTATTGTGGAAGAGTACTTAGATATGAGTTATTTTGAGGATGATGACATCAAAGATAAATCAGATATATCGATGGGTCTAAAAATTTATGATTCAAATGATTTACCATTGGAGAAAACTTTTAAAAAATATCAAAAGGTATCAAAATCTATAAAAGAATCAAATACAGTAAAAGAAATAAATGAACCGAACACTGAATATGTTGCTATTTACAAGATAATAGAATCTGATGATGAAGACAGAAAGCCTGAAATGCATAATGATTTAAAAAATAGATACATTAATACATATTACAAACATAAGAAGTTCAAATCAAATCATGAAAAGAGTAAATGTGTTTGTAAATTAAAAAATAAATCAATCAAGGTATCAGAAACTGAATCGGTTAAATACTGCTTAATTTGTTCTTCGATATATGACACCGATGATTGTAAATATTGTCTTAGAAAATTAAATGGCAATTGTAAATGCAAGAGTAAATACACATGCGACTTTTGTAATTTGAGAATGGGGACTAAAAATGAGATGATTAGACATTTAAAAGACCATGATAAGACTCTTTTAAGTAGAAAATAATAAATATTTCTATAATTAGAAATTATTTGACAGTACTGACTTGTTTGAGTACTTTGAAAACTTATCAAAAATGTGTGATTTTGTCATTAATAAAAATTTAGGAAACAATTTTTAAAACTCTTGAAGTTAAGAAGAGTTGTAAAATTGTTGTTGAATTGATTTTATTTTATCTAGGAGCCTTTGATAACAAAAAACAAACATTTTACAGTAATAATTATTTATAATCTCCTATTCATATAAAATCCTTCATTTATTTGACAAATTGGCAACCTTCAGAATGAACTAAGAATAATATGAAAAATTGTTCCATATATTTATGATATGTGATATTTCAGTGACTTGGAAGTCATTTTATGAAATTAGAACGACTGACAATGTTATTCTATTTGTATATAAATGTCTCTTGAAATGGAATAAAAGAATATCAGAATACTGATTATAGTACTTTTATTTGATGTAACCTTATAGAGAAATACATATTGATATTTTTGAGTATAACTAAATATCGGCAATTTAATTAAACTTCGCAAGTTAAAGGCAATATGGCTATTGTAATTTATAGGTGAAGGCAAAAATATGGCG
Source organism: Mechanitis mazaeus (assembly GCA_959347395.1). NCBI lineage: Eukaryota > Metazoa > Arthropoda > Insecta > Lepidoptera > Nymphalidae > Mechanitis > Mechanitis mazaeus. The sequence continues at coordinate 17,085,951 of OY365749.1, read as the reverse complement.
GGCGGCGTATTCGTAAATGTCAGAATTTTTTGTCGAAAATGAAACAAATACAAAATATATATTAGCACGGATGAAACCACAATTGAAAAATATTTATAACCGTTGCATTTCATTAAAAATAGGAAATAATAAAAACCACTTTGTTATATATTTATTTATACATCAAAAAATCTCTTGCGACATTGCTTATTGTACAAGATATTAACAAAATTAATATCAGATTTGCTTAATTCTTTGGCATGGCCCATTGAAATTGTTCGCTGCCAGAGGTAATCCTGAAAAAGAATACTTATAATATAAGAATACTTTAACAATTGAAACTTGTCTGTCGTCAAATAAGTAGAAATACATTTTAATAGGTAAGTTACCGAAATTACAATCCAAAGGTGACATATCTCAGGTAATAGGTTAATTTTTAAATAGAAAGCGTCATTTATATTTTGTACTACAATATTTTTTATTATATGAATAGTATTATATACCTGTATAGGTTGCACAGTCGCAGCACCAAGCTCACAGTTACTGCACATGTAATTCGCTGGTGCGTGCGTAATGCTATCAAAATCGTACGGAATTTGTGACGACAGCCAAGCGTCTTCTGGTGCTCGCTCTAAGAATTGCTCTTTTCCTATATATAGATGTAATTGATAATAATCTTGGAATTATACAGTTCATGGATTTTTGCATGTTTTTACTCATAAATTTATCTGTTAAATCATTAGCAATTTTTTATTTATTATTAAATCTTTGGTAATTTATTATTAAATGGGTCTAAACCTAGGGTGAGTTTTTAATACTATAGTGCACAGTAACACACCTTTCTCGACATTTCTCCAGTTAATTATGACGTAGTTGTCTCGATCAAAACGATTTGACATCATATGTATTCCGAGAACTCGCAACAAGTTATTAATCACGTGAGCTGAGTGTCCTGTCGCTCCGTTGACGAATGAAGATAGCTTTAAATTCTTAAAACAAATTCAAAGCATTAGAAACTCAAATATATATATTATCTTAGCTTTAGTTTTGCCTACGTTTTGAGTCGATGTATAAATATTTAATTGTGCTAAGTTTCCTCTAAAATATCTGATTACGAGAACGAGTGTGAGGATAAATGGATCCAAGTAATTGAATGTTGTTAAAAGTTCATACTAGCATTAAAATGTTTTTAAAATTAAAAATTAACCTGTTTATTTTCTACAAAACCAAACAATGGCATTTCATTTCCTTCCTTCCCAAACCATATTTGACTCTTTGGTTCCAGTACACCATCCGATTTAACTTCTTGGAAAACCACGCAAGTGGTTAGTTCAATAGTGGTCATGGCGTGTTTGAGTATTTGATAATCTAGAGTACTTCCTGATGCAATAATTAGTTATTAGGCATATAATGAAGCGAAGCTCTCCATGTGTGACTTTTCTGCATCCTTTGTGCAAGCATCAATCGAAAACGGCATATCCGAAGATTTTCAAATTTTGCACACTGATAGACAATAGTCTCGTAGTGGTTTAGAAAAAAATAATAAAAAAGAAACAACAAATGTAAGTGTCGCATGTTGAAAAATAGTTTGGGACAGAATGCGACGGACGTTTTGTAAATGCAATTTGGGTGTTGTTTGCACCTAACTCTGCTCAATATGCTAACACATATCAAAAATTTGCAGAACAGCGAGTCATAATTGTCTGGTTCGCGCTCCTAGTTTAAATTACTTTGATTATTTTAGAAACATTCATCTCATTTCAGACTTTTTATAATCGAACCTACTGGACTATTAACAAAAGCTAATAGCTTAAAACTTAAAGCTCATCCCTTCTATGAACTTCTCGTCATCATCCGACGTTGGACATTAATTATTAGCGCTAAACCACGATAACTTTCAAACAGTCACAACCGACGAAGCATATTAAAACAGTAAAATGAAATTGGTTTTAGCATTTTATTTTATTTTTAGGAGAGGTATCAAGAACTTATAAAATATATTATTTTGATGAATTAATATATACCTAAACACGTAATTTTGACATTATTCAGAGAAAGCCAAAAAATAGCACGGGTAGATCTATTAATAATAAATAATTAAAAAATAATAAGAGTGAATGTTAAAATTATTTCAAATATTAAGAAATGATTGAAAAATAAAGGTAAACTCACCTAAATCATCCTCTACACCGTACAGAACTATGCCCAATGGCCACAATTTATCATTATAATAATTTATGTTTGCTGGGCTTAATACATCCGGTGAATCCATACGTCGTTGAATTACATAATGTTTAAAGGTTGAACCACATTCAGTTCTGTAATGTGCATTTATGTAATTTCTATCACTCGTTGATATCAATGAATTTGATAAAGAATCCTAAAGAAAAATTCAACAGCTTATAATATATGTTAATAATAATGTTTCATAGATATTATAAGTTTCAATTATGGAGGAATTGGGACCAATGAATTTTTACTGTTTCTTTAGAGATATGTAGTTTCTAAATTATACTATTGCAAACAAACAAAAAATCAAATTTTTATCCAATACAAAAAAAATTGTAAAATACAAAACAATCCAATTTTTATATTTTGATCTTTTAAAACTTACCTTATCATCGAAACTCTTTATTAAATCATAGCTATTTATTGACGACCCTTGTCCTAGTTAATAAATATTATTAAGGTTGATTTATAAACAATTCAAAGGTAAACAAATTTATAAATATTATTATCAGGTTCATTAAACTTTTGAATTACATGACCAAACTAACCTGTAGCATTTATTGAACTTACCTGTAGGGTCAATGCTAGCTTTTAACATTGCTACAATAGTGGACGTTATGTCACGAGAATTTATGCATCTATAGCCAATTGTCATATCCTAAAATAAAAAATAAAACTTCTATAATGTTATTGTCCCTCCTTGTAGACAAGCATTTGCTCACGTTTTTTCGGCGACTAATATTGAAAATGGTTCTTTACCATTTTTTACGTTTTAGGAAGGTAAGTTACTAGGTCTGCCACTGTGCACGGCGAGTGGAGTTAAGCAAAGCATTGTTGCTAAATGAGTTTCACATACTTGTAAAATTTGTTGAGTAAGTAGTGGCAATAATCTTAAGCCTAATAAGAACTCACACATGCGATTTCAAAACGTTCCACGTGTTAACTCTCCTATATATTTATTTTGGTGACATTTGTGTCACCAAAAATCTTTAGGACCTATAAGTCACTCTCATCGACAACTGCCAATTTTCGGCAACCCACCATAATTCGTCTAGGAGTACCATAGTAACGAAACACACTGTTGACCAGTAAGAGCTTGCTATTTTCACTTACCACAACCGTTTTACTAAAATCATATTTATTCGTTGCACAAGATTTGCGCTTATCAGGATTGTTAATATACAAAATTTTATCTGTATTCGATGAATTATTATTGAAGGGACTTTGAAAAAATTTTAAGCAAATTTCGTCCGTAATTCGCGACATTGTTGACATAATTACTTCCTGAGAATGAACATCTGAAACCAGAGTAAAAGTATTTATAACTTATTTAGTATTATTTTTTGACTAATATAAGGACGCATCCTTTTGTGAAGTGTAGTGTAGTTTAGCCGGTAAAGAATCTATTACTTAAATTTTTGTCGAATTAGGAAGTTATAAGATATACAGATTTTTAAGTGACAATCCGAAGATTCTTATCACATTTATATGTTTTGACCTAGAGAGACAAATTCAAATTCACTGCGGATAGCAATTTACACAACGGCTCTAACGGACTAGGTGAATTTCAACATTCCAGTTAAGTATAAAAATCTTTATCAAAACAAAGACATCTATACAGTATTAATTAAATAAAACATGTCCAAAATATTTTTAGACAAATTACCATGATTAAGTAGGTACCTATATATTCTTAGTTCTAATGAAAATTGTATTATATTGCAGCATACCGTAATCTTTATTGTTTATTGTATAATGTACTATTCCATTCTTCCATATAATTCCATGTACAATTTTTGCACAAAACAATAAAAGCAATGCACGCATAGTTGAATACTAAGCTATAAAATGATGTTATTGAAATTGAATTTACTTTTAGTTTTATGATTTCGCTTTAAAACAGTTTAAACCTTTGCCACTTAATTTATATCGATATATCAATCAATATATTATTTTTTATTTTATATAAAGTTTAGTTGGTATTGTCTACTCATGCCGTAGTAAAAGTGTATCTGAAAGGAAAAAAAATGTACACCTTTTTTTTTGCTAAATTTGTTACTCGAAGCAGTGATGGTATAAAATACGAACCCAAAAAGACAGCAGTTTCGGTTTGATTCCGTATTTTTTTTATCGGTATCGGTAGACATTTTTAATATTGGCCACATGAAATTTTAGATTTAAATTTACAAATTATTATTTCTTCTTTACTAACTGTAGTTAGTAAAAAAAAATAATGCAGGAAGGGGATTATTAAAATTACATTTCTATAAGAGAAGAATGGGGATGGCAAATGTATACGAAATATGCGATTTTTTGTTGTTGGCCAAGCCGTCAATAGATGGCGCTAGCAATAATTTTAAATATCAGTAATGGTTTATCCTGCCTAGTAATTGTGATTTCCAAATTTTTAAAATATCAATTTCTTATTTTTCCAATTTGTATACTTTTCATCCACACACTAGACGCAGGCAAAAGCTAGATATAAAAAATATATATATTTATATATTGCAGTACTATTTTCATAAAGGTCTGTTCTGAATACATACGAAAATGATTCAACACGTTCAATTTAGGATCAGTCAGTCGTAAAACTAAAGATGTTGACAAAATTATAAATATAAATTTAATATAAGACTGCACCTAGGTATTTAGTACTACCATCCAATTCGACACGTAGGCACCGCTCCGGAAACAGCCGGAGGGAGTTCATTTTAGAACTTGAAACTTGATGACTGAAAAATCTATAGGTACTATTAAAGATCATGAATAGTAATTCAAGCAGTGGCGTCCAGTTCTACAATGGAATGCGGTTTCTACCGCACAGAGTACAGATGTTCCTTCGGAAAGCCAAGGGGTTCTACAGAAGTCTGGATCCCCGACAATCTTAACAGCTCGACGCTACACGTACACAAACAGTAGGATATGTGGCCTGACTGATTCGTTATACAAAACCAGCTGATGTCCTGCATGAAGTAGTGCCTTGCTCAATTGACCACTCCCAAATTCATCAAGGTCTCGGCCACCAACTGGGCTTCGCTCGCCAGATCACCGAGACGCTGACAAAAACCTATAATATACTACGCTACTTTTTGATGCAGTTAGGAGAACGCACTGGTAAAACGATGATACAAAGAATGGGATGTTCTTGATACAGGGAAGTAGTTTAAAGAATTTTGTTTTAGTCTTGGGGGTTAAAATAAATAAATTCTATTTACCCTATTGCGAACAATCAAAAGCCTGTAGCTAGATGGGTATAAACGGTCGCGTTTTCGAGACATCGGAGGAACAAAAGCTGTTCCCACGAGTTGGTCATCACGTTTTTAACAGAAATACTAAAATATACACCTTAGACAGAAATGAACATTGTGTATACATTCTAGAATACTTTAAAACAACTGATTAAAATGTGTCTTTATAACTATTGGGAGTTTCAATATAATTAATATTTTCTTTACATCAGCCAATAAATTACTTCTTCATATTTGATATATTTTTATATCAGGTACTTGAGACATATTTATTTAAAAAAAAAACAAAATGTATTGAATACACGCTATGAGTATACACAAACCTCATGAGTTTTGCTAAATATCATATTTTGTTAAAAAATAAGTTCAATACAATATTAAAATATGTATAAATACATAAGTAATACTTACAGTATGATGTATTTTTAATGCCACAAATTATTTGTTAATTTCAACCGAATTATTATAACAAACAACTTTATTAAATATTTGGAAATAATTTACATCATATACATCTAATTTATATAAAATTCATATTTTGCAATTACTTTGTAAATTTTCCACTTAGTCAAATTATTGACACACTTTCCATAATAATAATATAAATTACAAAAGACCATTGAATATATTAAAGATATGAATTTACCACATGTATATATACTATATTGATTTAAATTCTCTTATCTATGTATATCTTATTTTATCTTAAAATTAAAACAGTCTTCTTTCTTCAGGTACAAAATAAAACGCATTATTTATTTAGTCATACTTATTTCTATTGACAGTCCTTAGAAAGTAGTGGTGTAATTATAAAATTATCCGATGTTCCAATGATTATATTCATCATTCCAAAGATTCTTTGTCTAAAATACATAAATTATACACCAGTGAGAAAGACATTACATATATGTAAAGTTAAATCTACATAAGCTCTGTGATAACGATGATATGATTGGTCCATATCCTTGGGCATTGTCATACAACTCAAATAACGGTGCCGCAACCAGCTTATAATTCTTGGGAACAGCAAATAGTGCCCTATCCTGTAATTGGACAAGGAATAAGCGCTTGTGTTCCTTTGGTTTTGTTATGTGGGGTGGAATGTAGGGGTATTGTGGTGGCTCGAAGTTTGGACGCCACCAATTACCTGTAATTTTTAATTTAATAAATTAATGATAATATTCTTAAAAAATAAAGAATAAATAATTTCATAGCAAAAATAATTAATACCTATAATAATGATATCACAAAATTAGATTAAACAAAATTTGGCATAAAATAACTTAATCATTAATTACTTTTAATTGAAATTAGCTGTAACAAATTAGACTATTTTTGAATCAAGCTAAACCTTTGGATTTTGCTTTATGATCTTAAAATAAATACAATTTTATCTTTCATTTATTAATCACAAAATAACATTTAAAAAGGACATTATCAAAGTATCATTCAAATTTGTAATAAATTTATTTGAGTAAGACATCTTAAGCTTTAAATGTTAAATTAAGCTAATTCTTATGATGTAACTATTGTACAACACATACAGCATACCTATGGTATCTTCAATGAGCCATTCTTGCTTCACACCATCCTGTCTGCCGAGAGTTTCTGTTAGCAGTCTTTTTAGACCTTCTATTTCATCCTGGAAAAGAAATTAATTTGCTTAAGTACTATAAAGGCTGTCAAATCATTCTTATAATCCTGCAGCCCATTTGATGTGTTATAACTATCCATAGTGCCTGAAGAGGCATACCTATAATAGATCCACATGGTAGATTGCTGTGAACTCTTATAGATGAGAGGCTGACACCTAACTGTAAACAGCTCTCTACAACAAGAATATCCATCAAACTCATCTGATTATAGTCAAAGAGGACTGATGGCAGATATTATTATTATAACAAAAACGGTTCAAAATTGTCTCATAGACTTAAGAATGACTCATGGGAGTTGAATTGAAACATACATTTGAAATCCCATTTTTTAAAAGATAGTTCATATAACACCACACTAAGAGCATTAATCAAGCAAATTTACAAAAAAATAAGTGCTGTGTACCCAGGAACAAAATACAAAGATATATGGTCTTAGATTTGTAAATGAACATAAAATAAAATACAAGCATGTCATACAATATTCATTTCAGTTGTGACATTTTTATTAATTATTCTTCTTTAGAAAGCAACATTGATTTTTTTTTGTAAGAAATCTATGAATAGAAAATACCAAGAAATGTATACTTTTATTGAGTATTGATTATGTTAGTTAATGATTATATGTGTTTATTATGGTTGAAGAAAATTCTAGTGCTATTGTACTTACTTCACCAGGGTTTAATTCACCTCCTGGCAGCTTGAAGAAGGCTGTACCAAGCTGTAGTAACAACACATGAGGTAAACCATGTTCGTGGACTAGCAGTACACCTTCTACAGATCTGGAATATGTTATAATACTAAGATTATAATAGTAATATTTATTTATAAACAAGAATAAGGCCCTAGGGATCCACAAATAAGATTTATATATTCTATCAGTTACACAAATAATAAAATAAAAAACGAAATCTGTGGAGTTAGTTTCATATTTGCTTTTAATTGACTAAAATAAAGGAAGAACTCGATATCGTCCAACTTTTGAACAATTGAAGGCATAACAGTAGAGTTGAGGGAGATTGATTACTATGAAACTTCAATTACATGAGAGACTGAAAGGGTATTTTGAACACATCAATTTTTAGGTGTCTCAACTCAAATTTCAACCTTACCTTCTCATTCCAATCTTCGCGAATTCTTCCCTCATTCTTTGAAATCGTGCAGGAACAGACGCATCTTTCTCAAATAATGGCTCTTTTGTTCCAAATGTGTAGTTTGTTAAAGGATAGAGGTTTATTGTTCTGTTTAATGTTATACTCGGACTATTTTGACTGTTCTGGTGCTGTAAACCGGGTCTAGCAGGCCATTGCTTGTTACCGGGGGCTCCTTGTACTGCCGCCATCGAATATTATAATACCAGTGTTCAGAATTTTTTTATGACAAATATAATATTCAAACACAATTAATTTCAATGTTTTATATACGATTATAATGTGACTATTGTGTTTTACTTAAGTAAAATAACACGCACTATAAAGAACAAACGCAAACTTAAATCCGCCATTGGCATTTGGCAACGCAAGTCGCGAGATTAACAAACAGGTACAGATAATAAAATAGAATATACATCATGAATTTATTAATAATTAAACAAATGCTAATGTTAATACAGAAATCTTGCATATATTTTTTTAGTTTATTTAAATACAATCATTAAATATTTTGGTGATCGCTTGGTGCATAATATGTAATTTGATTTTTACATCACTGTGCCCTGACAGTTTGGGCTAAGTGTATACTAAATGATAGATATACTTTAGTCTGAGAAAAAATAAACACAAACTATTCTTTCAATTATTTATTGTTTTAAAAAATAGTGATAATTGGAACCATGTCTCAGCAGCTGGAGTTATTGACAGAAAATACCGCTCAGTGGATTCCAGTATCGTTTATAACTCCAGAAATACAAATAAAAGAGATCAAACCTTTTGTTGTTTGTAAGTTTGAATTTGTTTAATACGCGATTTTTTAATTTTATCTAATATTAATGAACTAAGTGGCGAATAAATAAGTTTAGTTATTACATATTTAAAAGTTTTATTTGTTAAGCACTTATTTACATAAGCAATAATAAACCAATTTACTAATAGCATCGAGTACTCCTAAAATATCTTTATTAACAATATTCTAAATTTTAAACCACAGTAGCCCTTAAAGAGTTAGAAGGGAACCCAGATAGCCGAACTTCAAGTTTAATGAATGCTAATAAGTTTGCGGTTGTGAGGTCTATAGTTAGACATGTATCTCGACTAAGATCAGCTACTAAGGAACCCTGGGATAAAAATGACTTGCAAAGTTTTTTGGAAGGATTAAGGTATGACTTTATTATACAGTGCCACATAAATTATATAGTATCTCATCTGGTGATGGTCATCTAACTAGTCATTAAATTAATTGTGTAAATAATGATGGAGTGCTATCTTTTAGGAACCATTGTGCTTACTCATATATTTTATTTACATGAGTAAGATTTCAAGTTAGTCTACAGATTATTATTAAATTATTTATGATTTGTAGCAAGAGCTGACATCACAGATTGAGTTGTAAGATGTGTGTTTTCTTTTGTGCTGTATATTTTTGTGGATATTTATATCTGAGAGTCCCCATAGATTAGAAGTATGATATAATTAATAATGCTAAAAATTATGCAATGGAAAATCATTGTTTTATGTAACAAGTGAAATGTTTTATGAATCTGCATACTTTCAGATTTTCACCAGAATGTTCGTCTGAATTATCATTGTTGCTGTGTTCAGATAAAATATATGATAACCTTCCAAAACATTTGAGAATTAAACCAGGGATTGTTAGCTTGCAATGGAAAATTGATGTATCAATAAGGTAATGTTAATAATTTTACACCTTTTTTAATTAGTATTAACTTAGTTTTATCAAATATAATATATAGTTTCATTTTTCAATATGCAAAATTGGATTAAAAGAAAATACTTATTGATGCCAAAACCCACAGTAACTATTCTGGATTAGTATATGACAATAAAATGGTTATCATCTATTTTTTAATATTTTTTTATCATGACATAATGTCTATACCTTTTATAATTTTTACTTAATAAAAAAAATAATTCATAAATATTATGTTTATTATTAACCTAATTATTATATATTTTTACTGTTTAATTTCAGCCAATCAAACATAGTGTCTGAAAAACTAGACACCCAGCAGATAAAACAAATCATGTATCGAGATACACAAATAATATTAAACATTAAATTAACAAACGGACACACACACACATATAGGTTATCAATACCTAAGTTCCATGAACTACGATATATAATAGCAAGTGCATTAAAGAATGTTATAGTTCTAGAGAAACGAAAGTGTATGAAAATGAACTGATGGTATTTTTAAACTGGTTTATAATGTAAAACTCAGTTTGGACCTTGATCTTATGTTATTTTGTCTGAAGTGAATGTCTTAACATTTTTATTGTAAACATTAAGATAATTACAAATATCTATGTTTGGGTATTTATTACTCAATTATATATTTTAATGTGAATTTAAAATTTTAGAATATCAATAATTATTAATTAGAGGTATAAAGTATTTGAAAATACTACTAAAACACCCTCGCTACTGCAAAATATTGTGATAACTATTATCATTAATTTATTTATTACTTCTTTCTTTTATCGACCTTATCTAGACAGCATAATAAAACTTTTTTTATGAACATTAGATTTTTCCTGTTAAATATTGATATTTTAATAAGTTATTTTTAGAGTTATCAGTGACTATAATCAACCAATGAGGATTAACTTTTTATTCTTGGATTGAAAATCATTTATTAATTGCTAATTAAAACTGGGTGAAATGCTCTACCTGTACTAATTGCAACTTTCTCAGTTCAAAGAGCTGTAAGAGTAGATACTAGTTAGTAAAGAAATCCAAGGTATTAATAACATTGCTCATATTAATATAATATAAATAATTAAAATATTAATATTGTTATGACTTCAAATATATTTATCAATGTTACATAAAGATTGAACACATTGTTATTAAATTTACGTAAAATAAAAAAGGAATTCTGTCATTCCACGTTGTTAATACTACTTATATTATTAAATATATTTTTCTATGAAATGTTTTTTAATATATCTATAGAACAAATAATAATAACAAATTCAGTTCAAAACTTTATTAAACTAGCCATTAATTCATTTCATTCACGAATTAAAAAATCCTTTTGCCGCCATTTCATTATGCCATGTTGACTTATTTCGTCTGAAAACGTTAAATTTTTAAATTACATTATTTACCTAATAGTACAAATGAAGAAAAATATCGAAGATTTTTTTTTTTCAATTATTTAAAATTTATTCTGTTGTGGAGCAAAATGAAAAAAATTTTGTATCTAAAATATACAAAATTGATCCCTAATCTAACAAGAACTTTACTAGTCGTGGTATTCTTACCTTATGTCTGGCTACGATATGTGCTCTCAAGCCCGCGGGCTGAGTGAAGGCGGCTCCACACTCACATGTGTGAGGTCGCTCGCCTGTGTGCGTGCGCATGTGTACACGGAGTACGTACGCTCGCTAAAAGGTTAAAAACCTTATTATGAAAGCGATAGGGATTAGATTTGTTTGTGGTATACTTTGAACTAAACATATTTACTTTTGTTTGTAATGTAGACATTATGTGGCACAGGGATCAGACTTGTCGGAATGTGTTTATGGGGGATGTTATGGACATTATTATGTATAGAATAGTGGTCATATTGGTCATCATCAGGTTAGTAAAAAATATGTGCGATTGCATACAACAGGGGAGGCCCACCCGTCAATTGCGATCGACTATGCCCCTAGGTTGGTCGATCGCGAGCAAAGAAATAATTATCGGTACCTACCTATTCCCGTCCTAACTATTACGGAAATTATTAAAATATATTTGAAAAATTCCTAGTCGGCAGATCGCAATTAGAAAGGCAGACAGTAGATCTCGAGTCCGATTGAGTTGGCCACCCCTGGCATATAGTATAGATGTATTATAGAGTTAAGCTATCGTTCTACTCCGTAGTAGTCCTCACCGAGAACATCCTCCCGCAGTGCGTGCAGGGCAGCCTCTGCGGCGGCGGGCGGTGGCAGCGCCTCTCGTGCCAGCGCAGCGCCTCTCCGCTGCTGTATCGTCTCGCGCACTGTCCGCACGACGCGCTCTTGGCCGCGCCGTGTGCCTGCGTGCGGTGAGTTGCCAGCGTCGAGGACGATATGAACTTGTCTGGGCATTGGGGGCACTTGTACCTGAGGTGGGCGGGCGCTTACGGAGTTATATTACATTCTTGCTTTTGTGTTTTTTGGTTCAATTCCGTAACCAGAATCCTCACAATATTTAAGTTTATTTCAAGATTACATGACCTCCCGTATACTAATTTCCCGGATTCGATTGTTCTCGAATTCGGCTTTCGTGAGTGTCGAGCTTTATTTGGTTTCAAATAAAACATTTTTTACGGATTAAAACTCGGGTATAATTTGGTTATATTTTTATTTTAACCCGACGTGTCGAATGCTTTGCAGCAATCGTGTTCACGGGTATGTCAACGAGATGTAAGTATCTGTCAGTAAGTCAGTTAGTCATCTACCTCCAACGGTTTCTTAGTTTGCGGGCATAGGTTTTATTTGGTTTCTAGGGAATTTATTTGGCTTCCCTACTGATTGCGATCGGCCAGCGGTGCACTGTGCCGTAGAACCTTCTACCCTCTACGACAAGTGTTCCAAATCATAGCTAGAACATAGCTAGGCATCTTAGAATACGGCTAAGATACGTTTAGTCTGGTGGATGGTAACCAGCCACACGGGAATCCTACCACGTTTGTGGCTTGATAAACATGGTGAAAACCACGTAGCACGTCTAATCAAAACTTTGATATACATTCTTGTACTCAATATTTATAGTTTCCTATTTCCAGGCACAGAGGCACTTATGAAATGACTTTAGTTACAAATTTCAAAGATAACTCGAGACTAAAAAATGGTTTAGTTGTTGTTAACATTAAGTACGTCATATTAAACATATATAATCTATTTAAAAATAGTATCAAGTTGATCGGTTGACAATAAAGTGATAAAAATAAATAGATAAATAGTTTTCATAAAACATTGTGTCCAAAAATTAAAAAATATTAAATTACATAATACATTGTCTCAATATATTCAAATTTATTTCTACAAAAGGATCACTGGCAGCTCAAACTGTACACTAAATAAAATATCAAATACTTAATAAACTTACTTGTATGAAGACGAGTCTCGGTGTCTCTTCGCTCTGTGTAAATGTTGTTTTAAATTATCCTAAAACAGAATTCAGGTTAACCTTTAATTGTTATAAAACAATGTGGTAGATATGACAATAAGTTATATGTTCTCAATCTAATTTCATATACTCTGAAATGTATCATCGAGAAATGAACTCTGCTTTGGATCTTATATATTACTTTAATTAACACACATTTATAATGTATAATATAAATATAAATCTATATATATAATCTGTACTTGTGTGTGTCACTAATAAAAATCAGATGTGTGTATGTATGTGTATGTGTGTGTGTGTATGTATGTGTGTGCGTCTGTGAATGGCTTCGATTATTGATTCAATTAGTCCTGCTTTAAGTTGTAACATAAAAAACTATAACTCACCATAGACTTGAACATAATATCGCACTCCACGCAATAATATTCATTATTCTCATGTACGGAACGTATATGTTTGCGTAGCTGAGTCGCGTATACGAAAGTACTGGTGCATACCTCGCACTGGTGGAGCTTTTTATCATCGTGGCGCCTTTAAAATTAATTATTAAATTAATTAATATTTTTCTAGGGAAATCGAACCTAGTACTTTAGAGACATGACGGCTTTGCGACCACTGAGATAAAATGTCACCGCTTATATTGCATTTAACAGGATTTGAACTTATTATTTAAAAATTACGAACAAATTTTATTGAATTACATAATTTCTGCCTATCATAAACAAATTATATAAAAAAATATTCTTAAATATTTACATTGTAAGGAAACCAAAGAGAACATTTTACAACAAATCTTATAAAATATATCATTAGCCTTATACAATTTTTCTAAACTAAATTTAAATTATTGTTCAATAATATCAATTCTACCATTACTTTTGAAAACCAACAAAAAATATCTGTCAAATGGCAATAATGAAGAAAAATGACAGACGCTGTCAAGTACTCTTGAGAGTGCTGTCAAATCGTTTATATTATTATTATTTACAGAAACCGTAGCAGACCATACTTACATAATATGAACTCTGAGAGACTCCTTACTCTTGTACATTTTCCCGCAAAGATCGCACTTCAGAGGTTCACTGGTGGAATGGAGTCTGACGTGTCTTTGCATCGCCGTACGTTTGCTAGTGACGTACCATTATTATTTTAATATAAATGTTATAAACTTTATAACAAAACGGAGTCAGCTGACAACAGTGAACTTAAAGCGAGTTCATTTATATTAGCAAAATATGTAAAATAGTGTCGAGCTTTTTAAAAAAAATATTTTGATTTTGTCTAAAAGTATATTGTACCATATTCGGGTTTCTTTATATTTCAATAAAACTATCTTTTCTATTTATTTCATTATTAACAGGAATCGAATTCAAACCCGGAATATCTTTTTTTCTCTCCTCCGATAAACGTTATATACTTACTTAGTTGTGTGCTCACACTGTGGACACTTGTACAGCGCAGCTGTGTGCGTGTGTTCTAAGGAGTAATGCTCCAGTATGTGTTGTCTTGAGAGCCGTATAATGCCACACAACTTGCATTTGTATCTACAATTAACATACAGTCAAGCCCTGTTCAAATATTGCATTATAATCACAAAATAAATAATAATATATGGTCCTGACAAAAGAAAATCGATTATAAAAAGAATAATTGATATGTGAATAAAGTATAAGACAACTAATGGTAGTGAGGGACTTAGCAGACATTCCACTGAGACAGCGGTCCGTGCATTAGGACGCATTTGTAAGAACTACACACTATATAGTACTCTGTGCTGCAAACCGACACAAAAGAGCGGTTTATATACAGGCTTTGTTAACCGTCCTCTACCTCCGACATATATATAATAATAATATATTACCGCTCATTATTTTATACACTACATTTTTATTTGTATTCACAATAAGTAATAATTGTGGTTTAAAAATATGAAAAGTTATGAATGATGTATGATCCTTGTCAAATAACAAAAAATTTTTTTTTTTAAAACAAAAAACTTCAAGATAAATATTTTACAAGTATACTAGAAACATTAAAATTTAAATGTTTTATTTATTTTTATATTGTTATATTCTTCACTTTTACTTTTAAAACCAAAATCTTTATTAAAAGTAAGTTTCTTATAAAACATTTTTTCTTTGTCAAAGCTACCACCAGCTCGGAAAGATATTACCTCAGACTTGAGAAGAGCTGGCGAAAGAAACTCAACGGGCTTGTCTGTATATATACTTTAAGCCTAAATTACATTTATATAAGTACCAGAAGCGGCATATTTTTTTGAATAAATTTTATTATTTTTCTTACCTTGTAGAATGGGATTTCAAATGTCCTCTTAAAGATACTTTCGTGGGACAATACTGAGTGCATAGCTCGCATTTAAATGGCCCGTTATCCTGAAAACAAATAAGGTTTTAACCTTTCAGTAGTTTCAGTTTTTACTTTTTATGAAATATAAGACATATCAAATTCATTAATTAAAATTATATTGTATCAAAACTAAAAAATTATAATAAATGTCTAAGAAAAACCTAAAAAAAAACCGGAAATATTAACAAACTAATTCTAACATTACTATTTTTAATATTTGATCTAACATTAGGTTTTTATATTTATCCATATAAACAAATATCAAACCTAAAAAAAACGCAAAAACTATATTACTATAAAAAACGATGAACTCACAGAGTTATGCTTCTCCATATGTTTTTGTAAAACATCTTCAAAGTTAAAACCTCGCACACATTTTTCACATTTAAATGGCAACACTTTGTATTTTTCGGTCTGTGAATGTTGCTGCATTTCATCCAATATCTATAACACAAAACTATTTTTTATTTTATATATATATATATTTATAAAATATTTAATATATTATAGACAGTTCAAATTAAGGTAAATATAACTAATTATTTTTCTTCTTATCTCAAAAATATAGGTTTTTTAATATCTTTTTCAACTTCGTGGATTAGAGTCAGCAACCATTGAAATTCTATGGATAATCTTTTTACTTATTTCTTTAATTTTTTTTTCTCAAAAATTGACTAGACAAACTCATATTTAAAATTGAAAACAAATTAGAATTTAAAAGATATGTAAAAACAGCCGCACAAACAAACAAACACACACACGAACTAACCTGATCTTTGTTTAATTTGATAACTACATACTCCTCAGTCTCAGTCACCATTCTTGAGGAGAAACCTTCTTTGATATCTTTCTTTATCTTTTTACTCTTTGCATGTCTTTTCTCAAATACATCTTGTATTTCTGATTTAATATCTGTTTGTTCCTGAAATAACACACTAAATAATTCTGTATAATTTATGGTTGAGGAACGTATAATCAAATCAGTATGTATAGTTCCAGCCGCAAAAGGCAGACAGTATTTTTTTTAGGGTCAATAGTATTAATGATGGCTGTTATACGAGCGGTAAGAGGTACGAGCTCCATCACCAGGAAGTTTATTCTTGGTTACGGAAAATTTTATTTTTCATATAAATTAAATGATATCATATGATGATGTTATTTAAAAGTTTAATAAATTATCATTTGATTATTACATAATTTGATACAATTATTTTTTTACATTATATTTAAAAAACAAAAAAATGGATATATGTTTCAATAAGACTATTTTACGGTTATAACACGCGTTTATTAGTATTTTTTTTTAAATTTAAACTGATGTTTCGAGTGCTTTGCAGTAAACGTCGGTTTGAATTTAAAAAAATATAAAAATAAACGCCAGTTATATCCGTAAAATAGTTTTATTGAAATTTATAGTACTCGTGTAAATCTTAGAAAACATTAATAGATTTGTTTTTCAAATTGTGATTAGTTCTTGTTGACAATGACGCGAGTTGAATGATACTACAACCATGACAATCGTGAAATTTTTTTTTAGAAATCGCGAATAGATTTTTTCATTTTTTTACTGAAAAAAACGTTATTACATCAGTAAAACAAATTGTAGCATATTACGCAAATTCGAAAAAACTTTAAAAATTATATATATATATATTTAATAATTCATTATTAAAACAACTTATTGTTATTATAGCATAATTCACAACTTAACATATGAACAAAAAACTTTATACTATTTATCTTTATATTTTCTTAAAAATTAAAAAAAAACTAATCTTGCAAGCCGAGTAACAATATTTCTGACACATAATGTAATATATATTATTAACTACCATGCCTTTTTTTTAAAATAAGTGTTGTTTTTAACCTAAATAAAATGAAAACTGTATAATAAAAATTCAAACTATGAATTAATTACTTATCATCTGTTGCATTGCACAAGCATTTTTATATAGAACTTGCTGTTTTTGGTGGCTTCACTCCTGAACAAATTATTTTATTTATGATAACTAATAGCAGTATATTAATGCTAGATAGCCTATAACCTAACTCATGGATCAGCCTATCATAATCAGAAAGAATTATTCAAATCCGACCAAAAGTTTCGAAAATTAATGCATTAAAAGTAACTGCTATAGCGCGAGTTACGATTACTGATCAAGGCATTACTGGCGTTACATTTGTGGGCGAAATATTTTATTTACTATAGCAATTACTGAGCAGTAGCATAATGCTAGATAGCTATTATTCATGGACCTGCCTTTCATAATAAGAGAGAATTAATCAAATCCAACCACTACTTTCAAAAATTAGTACATTTAAACTAACAGCCATAACACAAGTTAGGATTACTGATCAAGATATTACAGTACCTCAATGTAATTATCTTCATAGTCACAATTCTCACTTAAGAACAGTAAAGGTATATCATCCTCATCTTCCTTTGTAATATCTTCTTCCTTCACAGGGTCAGTGCTCTCATCTGGACCAATATAATAGTATTTTGTGTCTGAAGTAGAAAGTTGCACTTGAGAATGTAATTTAAGATCCTGTAAAAAATATAGTTTTTTTATATTTATGGATGTAAATTAATCACATTAATTTATTCTAGTTCACCTTTTTGGAACAACTCTGTAGCAATTCATTTGCATTTCTGCATTGCTTAACAAACTTTGCAAGTTTTCTTAATATACATTCACAGTACACACATATAAACATATTTAGGTGATCATTGTCCTGAAAGACAAACATTTTATTACAAATTTCGTTATGGTTGTCTGATTCAAAATAATTTACGTATTCCAAACCAAAACCTATTGAGGCGATGATTCAACAGTGTTTTGCATTAAATATCATAAGCATTCTTCAAAAATATTTGTCATTTACAAAATTAAAGAGTTATATTAATAATTAGTAAAATTAAAATGTACCCAAACAAAAACATACATTTGTCACAAAGCAATATTTTTTTACATCTTCAGCAGTCATCGGGTGAACATTGCCGCCTGTTTTTAAACAACCTTGGCATACTTCCAACATCATTAAAAGCTAAAATCATGAAATTTCATTTATCATTTGAACAAAATATTAAAAGTAAACAGAACTAACATTAAAGAAATACAACAACGAAATTGATAGACAAATGTCAATATAGTTTTCTTTATTCACACGAAATAATCGAGGCGAAGGAATAACCTATATAGTCATTTTTTTAATAATACATAATATAAAATTATTTTTAGGAAAATATTAATTATTAATGGATAATTAGCTATATTTGTCTTCTGTTTCGTTGTATTCAAGATACGCAAACACACCGGTTTGTTAATCACAGTTTTGGAGTCTTTTTGAGACTGACGTTCCAAGACCAACAAGTTTGTGCTGGTCATAGAACATTAATGCAGTTTCACAGACAGCCAACGTGTTAAAATATTTTCATGATTGAAAAGTCCAATTTATAAATAAAACGGGAAAATATGGTTAATAATTATATATTTACTTTATAAATGAAACTTCATATAAATGTCACATTCTAACTTAAATAAATAAAGTATCACAATAGCTTATTCTTTTTATTATTAATAAACCCTTCTTCCACATTCCGCTTCCGGGATCCACGATAGTAATTTGGAAATCCTAAAACTTTACTAGGAGATAAATAATTTACAAAATACAATAATTCTGTCCTACTACAATGTGTAGCGAAGCAGACGTCCAGCCGCGTCGCAGACACGCGGAGAACCGAGGAATTGTCTGTTTTATAATCCATCCACTTCATTGCAGACAAAGATACATACAAATACTTTTTGTATATGTTTCTCAAACATGTGGTATGGTCAGAACTCTCTTTCCTTTTCTTGCACAAATGTATTCTTGTTTCCATTTCATTGCTTGTTACACTAGGTACTAAATGACTTATTGAACTGCAAAAAATTAAAAATATAAGAAAGGACGAAAATACAACTTATTGTCCCTAGTCCTCAGGCCACAGGATTGTTATTGGAGTGGATAAGGAAATGAGCACTTTTGAATACTTGCAATAAGAATAGCTTTCTTCAGTATTAGAAGATCAAAATGAAGCAAGTTTCAGTGAGAGAGGTTTTCATCCTATCTGATGTAAATCTTACAAATTACCAGGATGAGAAAAATATATTTCACGGAATAGATTGTTAATTTGTTAAAATGTTAACACATTATATAACACATTATTTTATCAACTATACTTATTTATATTGCCATATTTATTATGAGTCTTTTAATTCCATATTAAAATCTTTATTAGAAGTTTTTTACAAAATACTTCTTCATTGTCAGGGTATTTGGTACATATTATTGTTTCTTTATTAATTTCTTGACAAGGTTAATTAAAGTTTTTCAACCCATCTCATATTTTTAGTGGATTATTCAGTTGTAGTCAGAAAATATAGAACTTATAGACTAAGTAAACAGACATACCTGTATAAACTCCACCTGTCTGGTTGTACATAAACTTTGTGTCCTAATTTCTTAAAAATCTCATTAAATGCAAACTCATAACCATATTTTGCAGATGTGTGTATTGCTACAGCATTCTGTTCTCCTAAACTTAACCATTTTTTTATTTCATAGCACATTTTCTCAATACTCTCGCTACGTTTAGGAAAATTCTCATATTTAGGGTCTATGAAAGTTGTATCAACATATAAAGAATCTAACTTTATTGGTTCTCCATCAACATGAAGAGCAGCATACTTTGGTAAATCGTTACAATTCATTCTGAAGTCACCAGTGAATAAAATTGTTTTTGTAATTGTTTTAAATAAAAACATTGTTGAACCTGCACTGTGGCTAGCCGGTATTAAAGTTACTGTCATAAATAATTCTGGTATATTTTTTTCTGATAAACTAGGTAATGTTATCATGGTTGAACCTTAAAATAATTGGAAAATATACTTAACTTTAAAATAAATTTATGTTCATATAATGACTAATAAAAGAATTACCTATTTTCATGCTTCGTACGTAATTCGAAATGTTTTCATTAAAATCATTTTTAATAATGGCTGCAGTCAATTCAGTAGTATAAATTAAAGCTCCTGTTTTTGCCAAAGTGGACACTAATTCGGAGGAGTTTAATCCTTTTATGTGGTCTGTATGGCAGTGGCTTAAAAAGTAAGCCCTGGCTTCAATTTGGGCAGCATTTTCGAAATTATCAACGTAAATACCCGGTAACTCTTCTATTTTACCATGAAACGAACTTTGGAGACTATTGAGCATTCTATTTTAGGTATTTTGATTATTTTCTTTTTAACTTTTTAATTCATATACAATAGTCTACAACAGTTTTTTATAATTAATAAATATTGACATCGTCATGGCTTTTTGTTTAACGAGCGAACTTGTTATTCTAAAGTCTATGAATTGTCACTTGTCAACATAACAAAAGTATGTGTAATACAAAAAATTTTTTTTCCGCTGGTGACGTTCTTTCATTGTTAACTCTGATTAACAAACAAAGTTATACTTTTTAAACTTAATGAATTATTATATTATTTCTGACTTTTTCCCTTAATCCTCAAGATTAGAAAAAACTAATCATTACTTATATTTTAAGACTTGGCAAGAATGTTTTTGAGCCATTAAGCTACTGATCATTTGTCCTGTCGTACACTTTATCAAAATTTATGGAATATCTATAAACTGATTACAATATTATCATGAACATAATTTATTTTTAATTAACACACACATTGCGTTAAAAAGGTTATGAGCACTATGGAAATCCATTTAGCTTTTTCTAAGAATAAACCTGTGATGGCTGTCTTCTTCGATATTTTTTCGACTTATGATAATATTTTACTTGCAATTTTAAAAGAAAAAATGCTTAAGTATTTTTTCTTGGATAAACTAACTTATACTTAATGATTTTCAAATCCAGTCTGTTACTTTACGCTTTTGAAATTAAAATAAATAAATAAAAATAAATATTTATCGATGACCACATTTACATTAGTGTTAAAGAGCGCTTCAACAATTAATTCTTCTTCCATTACTCGCTTCACTTAATATGTAAACGGCACCCGAGATTTCGCGGGGTTTTGAGGGTCTGGTTGCGACCTTAGTATCAATTTATACTTTACGATATTTAATAAAGTTTAATTTCCTTCTTTTATTAATTAGAAATAAATATAAAATTTCAGTCCAATATTTTTTTAAGTTTCATAATATTAATTTTGTTTTAATTTAAACAAATGTGGATCACACAGACTATATTATAATTTAAAAACATATAATATGTCTTTGGTATGGTATTTCCGAGAATATAACAGTATGACTAATGTTGTAATGTATCATATATGTAATTATTTATAAAAATGAAAATGCTATAAATTCTTTTTCCTTTTTTGTTCTTCTGTTAGTAGTATCTGTAGCACCTAGCAACTTTGTTCAAAACACTAGACTTAAGTATGTTATGATTTAAAAACTTTTGAAGGACGTATTTTGTCAATAAAGTTTACAAACATTGGAATAAGATACTGATATTGTAACTTAAAGGTAATATTTATGCTTTTCTATTCATTTTAATGATTTAAACGTATATTGCCAACTTTATTTTGTGTTCTCTTATCTAAGTATTTGATTTCTATATTACCTGAAATTTCATCATTTTACATTTGTATAAAATGTACATTTTTGTAATATTTGTATTAATTTATATTTTAATATGAAATTATAAGCTTAAAGTTTGTTCATTAGAGTTTGACATAGTTTATTATTGAATATATTTATATTTAATTTTCAATTGTTTCAGTATGTGTTGAAGCAAAGGATATTTTTATAAAGTTTAATTAATTATAATTATAATCACATATTTAAGATTTTTTATGTACTGATTATTATTATTCATAAAAGATGACAAAACAATTAAATTATTTTTATGATTTTTATAAAGACGACATTTTAAATGGTATTGCCCCAGAATTATACATTGACCAAGAAATATTAATCAAAGAAAATATATGTGTAAAAGAAAATAATTATAAAGTTTATAAAATTAATGAAGATTTGTACTATGACGATGATAGAAATCAAAATGATTTATTGGAATTCTACCTAGAACTAAAAGATAAAAGTGAAGGTAAAGGTACCAATATTTTAAAATTTATATTAACTGTGATGCAAAATAGTTTTATTATATATTGTATAAGTCATGATGCGAAATATTGTTTGATTCTGCACAAATTTCAAATCAGTTTACATATCTCATAGCTGCATAAAGGCTTCCATTTCAATTAATGAATGATAGTCTAGTGGTTAGTGATGCTGACTGCATGCATACTCAAGGTTTGATTCCTAAACAATAATTTTTAATGACATCCACCGACATATTAAGACTAGGTGTGTTGTTATTTATTTTTGTGAAAGCAGTCTTCTAAAGTAGAAGATAATGACAGTGATATTTTTTTTGGTTTTGGATTGAATATGCACTATGCTTTGTTAATTACAGAATAAGAGACTTATTATTTTTTTGTTATAGATTATGAAGAATTAGTCTTTGAAATTAAAAAAAATTTATTCTTTGTAATGATTAATTCTACAATTATATTGCCTCGCTTACAATGGAATACAATATTTCGTGAGTGTGCCACAAGATGTCTTGTGTGCGATCTCATAGTGGAAGATCCTAACGGTCATATTGAAACAGATAATCATGTGGTCAATTTGGACAAACACAAACCGTTGAAGAAATTTAATCTACATATTACTAGACAGGTATGTTATATTGACTTTATACTTATTAAGAAAATTTATATTTTTGTGTTTATAAATGCTTAATACCCCTCCCCCTTCAGTGTCCATGTGCATATGCTAGTACTTAAATTATATTATTAATATATGGTATCCATATGTATAGTTACTATTATCATTCATGTATAAAATTATTAGCATATATCATTTGAAATTTATAATTTATCTCCAATCCAACATTGTAAACAATTACAAATGACTTCCTACAAATAAGCTGTTACTTGATAAGGTTCATTATGAAATACTTATGAAATATATTGTAATTTTATCTTTAATTGCAAATCACAAGTGTAGCAAATATAAAGCATTGCTATAATTGTGAAGCCTGAGTATTATTTCTATTCACAAATATATATATTGCCCCTTTTAACCAGAATTATTTATTAAAAATGTGTACACTGAAGAAAATAATTGTTGATCCATATATTGAAAAGTAATGAGACAAATTCTGTACATTAGATTAAACATGTTTTTAAAAACTTTTTTTAAACAGTATAGAAAATTTATTATATTGTTGGTATTTTTGTCTGTTTGTTTGTGGAAAAAAACATTGAAGAAGAATTTTGAATTGTTGTTGTTGATTAAATCCTGATTTTCGCGGGAAAATTAGAACTGAGTTAGGCTATAATTTTTAAACATGATGATAACACATTATTGACGATGAATGGAGGGAGGGAGGAGGGCAGAGTAAGAAGCTTGCAATTATTAATGTTTGATAACTAGTAAACAAGTCTAGCGTTTTTTCTATCGCTGCAACAAATTATATAGACGTTTTTTATTTTGCGGTCACGAATATGAAAGTACGGTCACGAACGTGTATAGTTTCACGTTCGTGGCCGTACAAGGGTGAAAAAGTTACGATACTATAAAGAAAATACATAATTTACACAATTCAAGACCTACTTAACAAATCAATTCTAAAACAAATTGTTTTTTTTAACTCATAATTGAATATATGTAATTATGCTAATAATTACTTATATTCTCTGTTGGTAATGATGATCATTGTTAAAGCTATTTGTATTTAATTTAGAAAAAAATTTTTAAAGTGGAATTCCATTCGAGTGTTTTAAACATCGATGAATTAGAAATGTGTAATGATAAAGAAATAAACACACTGTCTTGGGCATTCTGACCGACGTCTGAAAAGTCATAATACCGCGTTCTAAATATAAGCTATTTTGGAACAACTCCATCTAGTGAATAATAATCCAATTAAGTCCTTACACTATTTATATGTTTAACGCCATCTAGTTGCTTCTGCGGCAACTAGAGTCTTGTCGCAGTGGTTTACGTGAGTTCTTTTATTTTGTTCCCCATTTAAGATACCATTAGCCTCTTGGTGTCATTTTTTTGAGGACGCATTTACCTAAAATTTCGGTATTTCGAGTCATTACTATGTAGAAGTACGCGCATGTGCGCACGTCTCACAGCACCTTTTTTTAAGCCTCATATTTTTTTTTTGTTTAGGATTTTGCTAAGTTTAAATGAACTTGATACTTTCTTTTTTTTTTTAATTTCCTTTGTATTTTTTTTAAATTTTATTTTAGTTGTAATGTATAATATAAATGTAACTATTCATATAACACTATCAATTTTATGCTTAGTGCTTTTCTATTTATCGGCGGAAAGGATATAAGAATCCTAACATATTCTTTTTTATATATGCATAGAATTTTTATTTCTATAATTGATAATTTATCTTCTATAGTCAATAGATTATATTATACATATTTATTTATTTCTTTAAGCATAAAATACAATGGCGGACTTAATGCCACAGGCATTCTCTACCAGTCAACCAAGGGTAATGCAGAGACGAAAAGAAGTAGGTGCATCTTAAAGAAAACTAGAAAAAAAAAGAAAGATGAAATAAATTTATATAATGGAACTACAAATGTAAATGATATAATGGTTATGAGTAATAATAATAATAATAATAATAGTAATAATAATAATAATAATATATAATTATAATAAATAGACAATAAATATTTACATATAAAATAAATATATATATATAGACGGTGAGACGAATCCACTATCTCTTTAAACAATAGTTCTCTAACTTTCATTCATATTGACGACGAAGTATCAGTAACTCTTATCATTAAAAAAGTAATTCTACACTAAAATAAATATATTTTTTATAATTAATGTATTTCATAAATTAGTTCTAAAAATATAAATATAAGTTAACTTTATAGAACTTAGATGCTTAATTGTCGATATATACTTAATCGATGTTTTTAAAACTTTATCGTTGATATATAATCGATTTTTAGTACTTTATCGTCGATTTTTGTAGTACTTATATAAGTATAATGTAACGAATAAAATTGAATGCTTTAAAAATATTTTTTTTCAGAAGACGGATTTTTTTTTTAAATTTGACTACTTATATCTAAATAATAGATTTTTTTAAGGTAAAAATAATTGATCATAATAATGAATAAATAGTATTTGACGTGAATAATAGTATAAATTTATATAAAAAGGTTGGATTTTTGAAATCAAATATAAAAAATATATAAGTGGCATACATCAAAATCCACCTTCAAATATTTCATGTTTGGTGGTAAGATCTCATAACTAACGAAAACGAGATTAAACACGGTATACTTAGTCTACCCGTCTAGAAGATCTAGTAGGATCTATCGAAGTGTATCTGCAGATCTATCTGTGATAAGATCTCATATTAAGTAACGAAACGAGCATAAACTCGGCACACCGAGTGTTTTCTTAGATTTTCACGAGTACACATTTGAAATAAAACTATTTTTTACGGATTAAAACTCGCGTTAATTTGGTTACATTTTAATTTTAACCCGACGTTTCTAGTGCTTTGTAGCGTGTTCACGGGTCGACAAGATGTAAGTGTCTGTCAGTTGTTTAATCATCTACTTCCAACGGTTCCTTAATTTGCGGGCATAGCTCTAGTCATGTAGAAGATCCAGTAGCATCTATCCAAGTATATCTTCAGGTCACTCCATCAAGTTTGGTCAGAAGATCTCATGAGAAAAAAAGTTCGTTCCGTTATAATTATTGGTTTCGTTACATTCAGTATGGTTTTGATAAGTTCGATGAATTTCTTTATATCTGTAAATGCATTCTTTTAAAAAAAACATGACATCCAAATATTATATACGTTACTCCAAAATATAAAAAAAAAATTGAGTTTGGTGAAAATATTTAAATTTTATTAAAATAAAAACCTTACAATTACTCTGTTCTTTTTATTACTTTGTTTTTATCTGTAGTATGCGACTTTTTTGAGGTTCCACACTTGTCTTGTGTGAATTACACTTTTTATGACATTAACATCCTTAAATGGCAAAAATTTATATATTTTGTGTATCGGGGACGTAATTGGAAATTAAAAATTTAATTTATTGTAATTTTTTTTTCCATGTTGTATCCTTAGATTGGGGACATATATCATTGTGCCATATGCAACGAGGTATATGAGAAACATAACAACATCCATCTAGAGAGCAACAGACATATAGAAAGGATGTTATTCGCGACGAATCGCGCAACAGATAGCTTTGAGGACCTTGACAATAATGATAAAGATGATAAAGAAATTAAAAGCGATAGTAATTTAGATGATTCCATTAGTAATAAAAGTACAGTACGTTCATATGCTTCAGTTGTCAAAAAAGAATCGAAAGAGACCACAACGTTTATTGGTAAGTTCAGTGTACACTCTAATATACGGTTTCTTAAAGACCGTTTAAAAAAATTTTTTTGATTATTAAATGTCATGACAATACTGTCAAATGACAAACAGACAACGCAGATCTAAATAGAGGCTTAAATTATTTATAAAAAAAAAATAAAAATATATATATATTTTTTTTATGTCAATTGTTAACAGAGAACACAAGAATGTACGCACTCTTGTGTTCTCTGTTAACATTTTTTTTTCGTCATTTGCACCTGAGATGTTGCTTAAAGAATATCCTTAAGCACTAAAACATTGTTAACAGTTATCGCCCCTATTTTGTTTTAGAACATGTTATTGGCCATAAAACCTTTGCTATCAAATATGATACTTACCACATGATACTGAGACCAAATAGTAAAGAAGTTTATTGCATGCTGTGCATACAATTTGATGATGTGAGCAACACATCTGACCACTGCAAGTCTGAAGAACATCTCAAGAAATTAAAGCAGTGTGAAATAATTAATGTACATGAGGAACATTTTATAAGAAAGGTATAATGTTTTTTCGAAAAACTCCGTTTTTCCTTCCGATCTGTCTGTCTGTATGTGTGTCTGTGTGTCTGTGTGTGTGTCGAATTTTATTTTTCGAATTTTGAAAAACTAAAGATATATTTGGAATCAGCATCTAAATGTAAGATTCACTTTTCAAAATTATGTTGATTGTCCAACGGGAAGGTGGTCAGATCGGCCGCCGAAGTTACCGAAAAATGGAAAAAAAAATTCGAATTTTTAAATTTTTTAAAATCCTATCATAAACTACATAAAAAAAATAAAAATTATTATTAAAATAAATTGTTTATTTTAAAAATGTGATTTTGTTTGTTAATTAATTTGGAAGTTATAATTTGCCGATTAGGAGTTTTTCATAGCGGCAAGCTCGATTGCCGCGTTTTTTTAATAGATTTAATTTTTTTAATACATTATTCTTTGAAATTTCACAAATTCTTACACCTCTATGTCACTTCTGACATCTGTGACACTTTTACCTCTGTTTCGGAATCTCGGGTGCCGTTTACATATTGAGCGAAGCGTGCAGTGGAAGAATAAATCATTTATTGAACCGCTCTTTAATACTAATATAGTTGGGTCATCGCACTATGGGAGATTTTTTATACAATCATTTTTCTTCAATACCACAGATTTTTTTAAAACCACCGTGTGGCCAGGCTTAACATGTGTGCAGAAATTTCGTCTTGGTCGGATAAGTCGTTTAGACGCCAACCCCGAAATTCAATCAGAAAAGTCTCATATAGATAGCTCCGCCCGCTCTGATCGCTTCGCTCAATAAATATTTACATTTTATCATAAACCCACCCAAATATACAGGCCGTGTACGAGCTCCCGGGTTTAAATCAATTGGACGCGTAAGTAGATACTTTCCAAAACACTATTCAGGTCTACTTTAAGATAAGGTCAAATAAGATTTATTTTTTTAGAATACAATCTACATACAAAAATAAAAAATAAAAGTTACATACAAAATCAAAAACCTCGTATCGAAATGAATAATACAAAAAAAAACAAAGAGGAAAGCTAGAATCTAAAAATTAATATCTAAACCAAACCAAAAATAATAATTTTTAGAGTTAACAAAATATTTTTATAAATAATTAAAAAAATTTAATTATAATATTTAAAAAATAAATATTAATATAATATATAATGATATTCCCTCTCAACCGGGAATAAAACAAATATACCTACGGTTAGAGCTGATTTATTATTTTATTTTCAAGGTAACAACTAAATACTATCACTGCGGCACTTGTAACAACTTACAACTGGTTGGAGAAATTAAAAATCATTTAGAAAGACACGGAATGAAACTTGAAAATGAAACAAATGGAATTATAAATATAGAAAAGAAACAGCACGAACCAAATGAAAATAGCGATATAAGAAATGAAAAAGAAAAAACAAATGAAAATAATAATAAAGTATCTGTACACAGGGCACAAAGTGCTCAATCAAATTGCACCGAACGTTTAGTAAATCTCGTTGCTTCAAATTTGAATATGGATATAATCCTGAATCATTTCAATTGTAACTTCCGGGTATCATTAATGTCATATAATCTGATTTTAAACCGCGGTGTTGATTTATATTGTCTTTTATGTAATGTTGTGTTTCCGCATTACATTTTACATTATAAAGATATAAGCCATGTTGTCCGTTTGGGTAATACTCCATTTCAACCGTACTATGGAATTAATTTGGTAAGACTGGTGAGTAGACAATTTTATTATGTCTTAAGTGTTGTTCCTTCTCTACTAATATTTAGAAGCCCTAATTCATGAAAATAGCAATAATGCATGAATCTGTACTTCTATAAATTATCCAACTTTATCCAAATATATATATTTTTTAAATTTTAAACGAATGTAATTTGTCTTGAAATTGTTAAGATCTCAAGTATTTGTCGACTCAGATGACATTATTATTAAATTTTATCTAAATCTGTCCAGTAACAAAATACAGAATCATAAAAACAGTTACACAGTATATGTAATTATAATTTTTTCAGTTAAATCAAGATGCACATTGCGCAATTTGCAACGTTGTGGTAAATGTTGCAGTAATACACCTACATACGTCAAACCCGACTCATTTATTTTTTCTTAATAAAGCTTTGTATCCAAATAACAGTAAACCCGTTATGAATCAGACTAACGTTGGTGTAAAAACAGAACGATCCATTGAAGCAAGTATACATCCATCAGAAACTTTAAAAGCAATTCCTGCAAATAATTCTGATAGTTTAAACCACGCGCGTTCTGTTGATACTTCTAAAATTCAGATGGTTGATTTATGTCAAACTGACATAAGTTCAGAAAATTTAGAATGTGAAGATAAATTAGAAAAAGAAGATAATTTGGATGTATTTAACAAATATGTTAATTTGAGAATTAAAAAATCGGTTTTGAAAGTATCTAATATGTCGTACCACACGTTAGTTCACACAGGCGATGGTAACAGATACTGTTTTATATGTTCTCACAAAATAACTAAATCATTACATAGACATGTTGAATCCAAACGACATTTGAATCGCATGGAAAATTGCAAATTTATTATAAATTATGAAAAAGATTTATTACGACAGGCAAGTTGTTAGATTGATATAACATGGTTAGAATGATTCAATTATAAATTTGTTTGAAAATCTTAAAATGTTCTTTACAGGTAAATTTGACTTATCATTGTTGTAAATGCAATGTGTTACTTCAAAAATCTGAAATTGAAAAGCATTTAACGTGGCCTGTACATAAAGAAAATAATATAGAAAAGAAATTCCGGAAACGTAACGAAATTAATACAATAAATGTTGAGTTTCAACTCGAAGAGGAGTCTTTTAATAAAAAAGAGTCACAAATACAACTAGTTTTTAAAATATTGTTCGGGATAAGAAAGACGAACAATATCGGGGGACTTGTAATGAATATATTGCAATGTAAAAATAGCAGGAAAGTTGTTAATATTTCGTGGGACGCGTGGCAAGGAATTACGAGATTTCAAACGAATGTCTACTGTCACATTTGTAAAGATTATTTTTTTGACATTGACACTCATTTAGATGAAGACAGCCATAAAAATATAGTATCAAAACCTCCTGAAAAACAATTTTTACCTGCTTGTATAAGAAAGGCAAGTTTTTTGTAGATTCGTAAATTAAGGTTTAAATGTGTTGCTAACTTTAAGAAATGAAGTGGAATGAAGGAGACTAGAACAAAAGGGGAGAAAGACGGGGGTTTTGTTTTTTTTCTGTCTGTCAGTCACGCGAGCGGGAAAATATTTGTTTATTGTTTAGATAAAAGTTATTTTTTCACAGGTCACCCCTGCCGGCCTGAATTGCGTTACATGCAATTTGGTTATTCCAAATAAGAAAAAAAATGTTATACAACATCTCGCGGGAAAAAAACATGACGAAGAAGTGGAAAATCTTTTAAAATTTGCATTCACCGACGTGTCATCGACGTGACATATGTTTGACTTTCTTTATTGTGTGTTCTTTCTCTGTCTTAACTTACGAATATCTTTTGATCTCTTCATTGTGTGTTATTTCCTTCTCTGTCTAAACTTTAAAATATCTTTTAGAGTCTTTAATATATTTAATATCATTTTTATCTTTAAATATATTTAAAATTAAGCCTACACAATTTATAAAGTTAGAATTTTTTTTTTTACCAAATGCTACCATTATTTGAATTATAATTAATTTATTAAAATAAAATGTTACACAGTTATAATAAAGCTTTATTAAAAATAAATCGTTCATGTTTATGTTAAAAGTCTAGAAATTATTCAAACATTTTAATAAATTTTGATATATTTTTCTGTGTATTTTTTTTTTCCTGTGATAATGGATATCACAAGCTGCGTTTTGGTTAATAATAAAAGGTTTTTCTAAACCCAAATTAAACCCAATTTGTGTCTAACAAGTTCTAAAAATTAAATATTACGCCTCTGATATATCTAAGCTCAAGGTTCAGATTAAATAGAAATACAAATATAATATATATATTTAATTCTTATTTAACTCTTCTCTAAGTGCTCGAAACACCAAAGCGGCTTTTTGAACGAATTTGTCAGCGTATTTTTGAAATGATTTCGATGATATCGCATCTCTGATGGTCTCCAACAACGACTTTGACTCCATCTCGTACATCATAGAAGGCTTGCCCTTGCCGCCTCTAAAATGAATAACTTGAGGTCCTGAAATATATAATATAATATATGATTAATATATGATTAATCTTGTCTATTAGTAAACTAAACATCATAGAATTAGTTCACAACTAATTGCTAGTATTAATGACGTCATATCTTTTCTAAGTATATTTTCAAAATAAATAGACTATTAAAAATTTAAAATGCTGATAGTTACAGAGATTAAAACAATTTAAAAAACAAACAAATACTTCCTTTTAGTTATAAATTAAATATATATTATTATATGTAAAAAAGTTTTGCTTTGCGAAATAAATTTTAATTTTTTCAAACAATTAATTGAAGGAAATAAACCGAGTATTTAGCCTCGAAACTTTTCATTCCTTTATTATAATTTAATTAATGAACTGCTGTAACGAATGAAATGTTATAAAGATTTGAATCATTTCAAAATATATTAAATTTATCGCCCTACTGTTTATTACCTACAATTATGTCTATAAATACAAAACACGATAGTTTTAAATGAAAATGTCAAGAATAAAATATATAACAATCCTACATTTTTATATGAAAGTCGATAAATAAGAAATTATTTGAGAAATACTTACTAATGTTATACTTCTCCATTTGTGATCTAAAGTTGGGCATGTCGTTTTCATTCGGCGGATTGAATAATTCCATAAGCTTCTGTTTGATATTTTCAAACGAAAACAAATTCTCATCTCGGCGGCCGTTTCGTCGTATTTCATCTTCGTTTGTTTTTATTGCAAAAACAACACTTTCTAGTTCTTTGTCATCAGCCTTGCTTTTAACTTTAATCTGTTTATAGTTTCTGAACTGTTTTCTCGCTGTATTCGCTATTTTTTCGAACTGGTAGGGTGGTACCACTTTATGTATTAGGGCATCCACGTTGGATTTATTGTCACTCTTACGTACTTGAAGAAGAACGTAACTCATGGCCGTGTGGGCTAGATGCAATCCTTAAAATATATTCTTTTATTCGTTATTGAGTTTTTTGGTATATTACCAACTAGCTTTTGATAACTTACTACCTATAGGTACTTAAATGATTCAAACCTACTTTTATTGCCTATTTATATATTTAATATACATAAATACCAGCTATATTTTTAATAAATACATAGTTTATAAAAATATGTTCATGTCTTAAATAAACCTTAGCGATATAATATATTATGAAGAAATTAAAAAAGGTTTTGATAAAAATACAGACTCCATTTTATTACAATAAACAATGTTTTTTTATAAACTTACCAATTAAAAAGTATTTTAAATTCATTGTTAGTGGTATGTTAATCTAATAATAATAACTTGATAATAAACAATAAACTATTATCGATAATGTAATTATATTTTCAGTAATAATTTCCGTGGCATAAAGATTTGAAATGAATTATTAATTGTTAATAGATTCTAATGTGCCGAGTGCTAGAAGTTCAGGATTTATATTGTTATTAAAAAAAATGTTAGTAAATTTCCGCAGTCTTTTTTCAAAGCTAAGTAAAGTATATTGGCTTTGAAATAGTAAATTGTATCACAAGCTAAATAGTATTTTTACGGCGAGGGCGCTATTATGAATCACGAGCGAAGTGAAGGATTATTCTAGAATCCTGAGCGCAGCGAGGGGTTCAAAGTACATCGCCTTATACGCCGGGTGGAGCGGCGGGTGGGTGGTAAAATAAAAGGAGAGTATAGTACTCGAGTTATATACTCTCCTTTTCATCCCCTTTCTATGAGAAAATATGTACCCACTGATTACAATAACAGAAATAGAAACGTAATTCGTGCGCTTTTGTTTTTTTTTAGTTAGCGATCCATGCGCCGTGCAACAAACTCGTACTAGCCAGTTATTCATACATTAAGAAAAGTAGATAAAAAAAGCAATAATCATCTTGGCCCACTAATCGGTCGACTATTCGGCAATTTATCTGCCGGCTAGCTAGATTAGTTTCTAACAAACGATCATACAGCGTATTGTTACTTATGGAAATCTACTAAAATATTTCCAAATAATAGCCTTTATCGAATGGGTAAAGGTGGATACCAGGAAACAGAGAGAAAAGGGGATGGGATTTGGATTGGTATCTCTCATTCACCGTACAAAATATAGATATAATAGCAACATTATGCCTATCTGCCTATCTGGTACCACAGTAGGGCCTGCTCTGAGGACTCATTTGCTGCTAGCAAATGAGTACATCTAGTTTCTACCACCTATAGATGCTTTTTATGTCTGGAGTGTTAACCCAATCAATATTTAATGATTGTCGATAGGTTTGTGATTCACATGTCCTGAAAAAATTGTTTATTTTATAATGAATAAGCAAGCAAACAAATCAAGTTGTTTCAAAAAATCAGACTCGTCATATTTGTTTTTAAGATAAAAACATTTAGCTTTACTTTATTTAATATATTAATATAATTATTCGGCTGTACTCACGTTATTACTATCCGAATTTTCCGGACTAGTTTCGAACTCATTACGGGTCCCTTATTTATAAGCTCTGACTTCTGAGTATGGCGCAATCGCGGTGAATATAATTATAAACTGCCGTTCACGCCGCAATAAGTATATTTAACAGTAATCATGGGTCACGAAAGTTTACATAAAAAATAACTTTAATTTGATTGTTAAGAACTTAATTTTAGTTTGTTCGCTAGCTTTCACATAAAACTGAAGACTAAAGGAAAGGATTTAGGACGAGGATTAAGGAGAAAAAAGGTTGTAGTTTTGTCAAACTATTCGCTAAAAGAATGAAACCTATGTATTACATTCATGTAAAATACCAACCAATTAAATATGTTTGTTTGTTTGATTTGTTAGAATTAAGATTGAAATAAAAACAACAATTTTTAATTTTATAAATTTATTTGTTCTTCCTTCGGTAGCCATGATGCATTGCGAACACATCAGCGATCACCAGATGATTGTAAGGCTCATCGAATTTTATAGAGAGCTTTTTAAATAAACTTGAAAACGATACCTTTGTAGTTTTGTAATTTGCAAAAGTTAAATTCACGCACACGAAACTAATCATTAGGTCGGTCTGAAATATAAATAAACATTCTTATTAGACTTCACAATTAATAATCGAACTATAATCCAAGATAAAAAGCAGTTATTATTGAGCTGAGCGAAACGAAGCTGACTGGTCAATAGTGTGTTTCATTACTAATGCTACTCCTAGACGAATAATGGGAGGATGTCGAAAATTGGCAGAGTGGTCGACGACAGTGTCTTATAGGTCTTGAAGTTTTTTGGTGACATTTGTGATTGTAGTTTTTATCAAAGTGTATCCCATAGAGTTGACATGTGGATTGTTGTGAAATCACACGAGTTCTTATTAGGCTTAAGATTATAGCCACCATTAACTCTGCTAATTTAACAAGTATGCGAAACTAATTCAGCAACAATGTTTTGCGCAGCTCCACCCGCCGTATACAGTGGAGTGAATTAAATTTTTTAGTAAGATCCCATTGGTCTTTGTTAATAATTTCATCGATATATTTGATTTAAAAACATGATGCAGAGAAAATAATTTTACTTAGCTTAAATAATTTATAGGTATTTTTAGCTTCGTTCTCAAGTTCGAAATAATGACAAAAAATTGTTCTGTTTTTGTTATTGTCTCGTTAATAAATAACCATAGACTATGACTAGACTATTATTTATTCATATTAAATAAAAAAAATATATATATAAGATATTTAGAGTTTGTATACTTAACTTATTTTATACTTACATCTAAATTTACGGTAAAAAGTTGAGTGTAAGGCTGAATTGCGAGAGACTCGTCGAAAAACTCAGTGGAATAGTTCCAAGTAGGGTCACCTTAAACGTTTTGTAATCAGAATAAAATGGCGGACTCATTATTAAGTGACAGATAAAAAATGGCTGAAGAGAAGCTTAAGAAATAATTTCCCTGGTTTTGTTTTAAGAAAAACTATTGTTTTAAAACATTTGTAGTATACTGTTTAGATATAATAAGAAATTAATTCTATTACTGATATTAAACGATTAGTTTTATTTAATACCAGCTGTTATCAGCTTTTTTGTCGGTCTTCGTTCTTCGGACGCAATTTATAAGAAATAGTTTAAATCACGAAATAGATATTTTTTTCGAGATGAGAAGCATCTTATATGTTGACTAACAAAAGCTAATATCACATTAAATTGTTTTAAATTCCGTCTAGTAACTGTTTATCATAATCCTACTATTTTTTTTCTGTGAAAGTATTTTTCTTTTTTTCTAAAGAAAAAAGAAAGTAAAAAAAACTTACCAAATTTGTAATCACACTCATACTGGTAGTTACAAATAGCGAAAATAAAAAATGTTGACAATACTATTACTATCTTCATCGTTACTTTGAAATGAAATAATGTATTCTTGAGAGAAACTGACTAATTTAACAAGCTTGTAACATTAATTAGTAACTTGAAAACATTTCTGCTATAATAATACATAAGCTGATAAGTTTTGATATTATATGACTATGTAAGGATAATTCATTTTTACGATATACAAATCAGTGTTTTATTAAATTAAATGAATTAGTATGCATTTACTTATTTTTGTTTGCCGCCATTTTAAACTCATCTATCGATTTTAGTATTTTTTTCAAACGTTTCTGTTATATTTGTTACGGTTCTAAATATATATTTAATTCATTTATATTTGAATATTTCCCTTAAAAAAATGATTTTTCTGAATGAACAGGGTCCACTACATTGACTAAGAAAATAACCACATTTGGTTAAAAAATTTGTCAATATTGTTTTGTAGTTGTAGCGAATGGTCTTCTTAACAAAAAAGGTATCTACTGTACTGTATGTATTTTTTCAATCAAGAATACTGTATGTATGTTTTTAGTGGAACAGCAAACAAAAGTAATTCCCAGAATCACAACTTTGAAAACATTTTAGCTGTTGTCAATCACAAAAATATTGAAGTACCAATTACAGAACGTCGACGCATTCTGTCCTCAACTATTTTTCAAGATGAGACCAAATATTCAATATTTCTTTTATTTATTTTTTTAGAACTACCACCAGAGTGATGTCTATCAGTGTGTAAAATTTGAAAATTTTCGGATGTACCATTTTTAATTGATGTTTGCACAAAGGACGCAGAAAAGTCTCTCATAGAGAGTTTCACTCGCTCCGCTCGCTTAGCTCAATGAGTTTTTTTTTTTGAAATATCCGTGTGAAGTACGTCCGTTATGAAGACCGGCAACTGCCCGGCAGCATAGAGGACGCTTATGTTTTTAAAGCTACCCACTAAAAAAACCAACGGTTGTCCTCATCGCCATAGAGGGAATCGCTTGTGCATTCACCGTTACGCTGCAGCAGAACCCCCCAAATAAGGGTGCCCCGAGCGAAACTTAGAGCACTCTCACTACGTAGGCGAGAGGGGTGACCCTCCCCTCTCACTAAGGCGTTACAGCTGGGGAAGATGGCTGTGGGCGTAGTCTCGTCTCCTTCTACCCAGCCTACCCCGACGGAGCGCATAAGCGATAAAAAAGCCACAGTGATGAGTCCGTTGAAATGGACATGGACATGAAATATCACATCTTTTGTTGGAGTGAGCATCTTTTGATGAGTGAGGATAGCATTGCCACTCATAGTCATAACAATGTTATCCAGCTGCTGTCTGGCAATGACTTTTTAACCGAGCACATGATTGCACAGCAGGTCACGGAGATATCTCTAAATGCTAAAACAGATTAAGTGCTTCATCAGTGAGCGAACTATATATACCTATTATAAAAGATGCAATTTGAAGTCGAAGTCGATAACCGAAAGGTAAAAATTCACGTTAAAAATAT
This sequence comes from Mechanitis mazaeus, assembly GCA_959347395.1. Lineage (NCBI taxonomy): Eukaryota > Metazoa > Arthropoda > Insecta > Lepidoptera > Nymphalidae > Mechanitis > Mechanitis mazaeus. The sequence continues at coordinate 17,048,159 of OY365749.1, read as the reverse complement.
AGTATAAATATAAACGTGCCAATATGGCCGAAACTCCTACATAATTTGTTGTGTATAATTGATTGGTCACATCCTATAATTATTCTGTGACATTGAATTCGTTATGCGGAGTAATGATTTTAATTTATCAAACACTTAATACGGTTTTCTATAACTCGTTCATTATATTTAATCTGACCATAATGACTGTTAAAATTTAAAAAAATTATTATATTTGAATTTGGAATGTCATTCTTACATGAATATCTATTGTTTTCTTATTTTCGTTCCAATCGGTGTTAAATATTTTTGTGATTTTGAAATGGAGTAGATATGGCGACAAATACAAGTTTTGAATCTCTCCATCCGTTTGATATTAGTCGAATGTTTGTTTTGCGCTATTGGTAGATACCTACAATGAAACTTCCACTATTTATTATAGAAAATGATCTGTCTGTTAAAGTATTCGTGCTTGTGCTATTACGAAAACGGGATTCAAAGCATTGAAGGACAGTATCAGAAATCTGTTTGAATTCAAAATATTGTCTCTCGGTAAATTAAAACTGCACGTGTTCCAGGTGCTGTATTAACACGTCGCGTATTCTGAGTCTTGAGACTTGCAGTCTATAAGAAGCGCACTGGACATCATTTAACTTATGATGGTTTGGTATGATGTTAGCTATAAAGAGGTGAAAACACAAGTACATGCAGATATCATTATTGAGAAGATGGTTAAACATCTTTTCTCAAACATATTTGTAAGTTAGACCATTATTTAGACAACCTTCTTCGATATAAATCGCAATTGCTATACTGACTAAATACAGGAAAGCAGCTTTAAAAACTTGTATGAAAAACCATGTCGTGTTTTGGCGGCAAAATAAATTACTATATTATTTCAATCTGTCGTGAATTTAAAATTGGAACGATCTTTTACTCCGTAACATAACAATCGTTTTGGTTGACTGGTAGAGAATGCCTGTGGCATTAAGTCCGCCATTGTATTTAGTGCATAAATAAATAAATAACAACCAATGAGATGGTTTTATTTAAATTTTGGCGTCCCATACAAATAAAGCAATTTAGTGCTCGGTCGTCGTAGGTTTATTGAAATAAAAAAACACTTTGGCGCCTGAAAAATTCTTGTAGTTCGTTGTTCATGATTGATTTTGAAAAATAATCGTTGTATAATGTTGTATGTTCAGTAACGAGTTAAAGTGAAAACAACAAGTGCGATAAACTTAGTTTTACCCCATACGAAATTCAAAAGACGGCCAGAACCTTGTTGCCACCAAAAGCGAAAGAAAAATGTATGAAAAGCTAAAAGAATTTTAAATTTTACTTAGTTTTAATTTCCGCGCCTTTTAGAGAAAAATACTCTACAAGCCTTGGCTGAAACTGGACATTGATGACCATTATGTCAGCAGTTGCTGAGATGTGTTATATCTTGTTCCATAACCCAAGCTAGCAGTAATTTTGCACACTATGCCCCGGCCATACACAGCCTTGTACACATACACGTTAAGCTTATAACAAAAATGTTTTTGTGTCTTACTGTTAGGTAAAACAAAATATGCCAGAAAAATAAAATGTATTATGAAATCATCAAAAAAATAAAATTCTAAGTATCCCTACCTTAGAGTTTAAATAATTACAAATCAAAAAGCGACTGATATGTTGACTGTGTAGGAATATTGGATAAATGAAAAACGTTTTTAATCAAAATATATTTTAAAAATCAGTACGGTGACAATAATTTCATTTATTAAAATATAAAATAAATACAACAATATTTAAAAAACTGAATTAAAATTAAATTAAATCGAAATAAAACAGAAAATTTTTAAAGCAAAATTAAGCACCATTTCTATTTACAAAATTAATATTTATACAAATAATGAAATAACATTTTCACAACTATATTAAGAAGAAACAATTTTAAGATTTTTGATTTGATATAAGCTGAAAAATCGTAAATAGTTTTTAAATCAATTTAATTACTTATCGAAATTATGATTAATTTTCCAAAACTTAGAAAAAGAAATAATTTATAATATGGCATAAGTTATAACTTAAAAAACTAACAATTTGACTAAAAAAATAACTAACTTATAGATATTTTTGTTAAGAATATTTTAATTAAAATAAGTAGTATTTACTTCTGAAGTTATTAATATACCAAAGATTAAAAATTAAGATTTTTAACTTAAAAAATATTTTAAGAGGGTCAAATAAGCTCGGATTTTATTAAGTCAACCATTTTGTATTTAACTCTGTACATATCTAGAATTGTCTAGAACTAATTTGGAGAAGGAAACTAAAACTTCATACAAATAACGTGTACTTTTAAATGAAGATAATAGGTTAAATTTTTACACACAAACTAACAAACATACATCGCAAAATTGTCAATGGAGGGACTTTAAGTTAAGTTTATCAGATTCATAAAGCCCTAAATTTTAATATTTAACAAAAAAAAAGATATTTTTTTATCTAAAAAAAACTATCAAAATAAACTTAAGTCATAGCCATTTAAAAGGATCTTTTACATTTTAGTCAAAATACCCTAAACTCAACCCCTTAAGGGATCAAATTACCCCTTTTTTTACTTTATTCGCTAAATTAAATCACATAAATGACTTCATTTAAGCCTTCACAAATATATTTGGTGATTATTTCGATGTAATGACAAATACACACAAAATGGCGGCTATTAACAAAATGGCCGCTCGCTCCGTGTGTCCGCGACACGCCAGGACGTCGTTAGGATATAAGTTAGGAGGAGGAGCTTCTTCACCTCCTTTGCAATATTCTTTGCGAGACTGAAAATAAATACAAAATTAATAAATTCACGATAATATTTAATTTAGTAAACATAATATATCTCTCTCTTATCACAGATACTAATAATCGATCTACAATCTGAGATCGATTTTAACTTCAAATTGATTTATACCAACTTAACCTATAAGGCTATTTTTCTACATTGCAACTAAAATCAAGAATAGAATTATGATTTGAGTCTCTTGTAGCAGAAGATTGGATCGGTAATCAAGATAGATTATTAATTTCTGACCGATAGACCAAAAACCGGTATCGGATTATTATGATAATAAAATATTTTGTTATTCATAAAAGTTAAGAGCATATTTTTCTGTTTTAACAATAATAAATGGATACTCACAGCAAATTCTTCCCCACAGAGTTCTCTGCAGGGGGGGCAGACCACCCCTCCCCTGTGTAACCAGCCCTTCTGTATTATCTTGACTTGTAACACTTGACCCGCGAAATAACAAGTATACGTGTAGTTACCAACCTGTGATAGAAATATAAAGATGAGAGAATTTTAATACGCCTAATAGATGTCGCCTCTGTACTAATAAATACGGTTATATAAATGAAAAATTCATAAAATTATTTAGCGACACAGCATCTTAGTTTATAGAGTTACAGACGGTCTGATATAGGTCGCACGTTCTTACCTGTTTTGTAATTTTAATGTATTTGTTTAAATAATTATATTTAAAATATATTGTTTTTAATTAGATACTTTACCACGACGTGAATGCGTCCACTTTGACATTTATACTTGTAGCACCCGGAGCCCCAGTGCTGCCACTCTCTTATCTACAAAGATCATAAACAGTTAAATATAATATAAAAAAATTAACTACATTAAAAAAAAAAAATCATTATTAGTGATATATATAGTTGGTTATAGATTATATTAAAAAGAAATTAAATGGTTTAAATTGTTTTAAGTACTTGTCTGTTGGTGTTAACAGACGCAGCAAAGTGCTGAGTATTATCAATTGCACCGCAGTAAAAGCAAAGCACAGAATTGCCAAAAACAGAACAAGATGAAATATTATTTTTCTGGAGCGAAAAATATTTTATCTAAAAAAATAAACTGCACTTGCAAAATTAAATCATTCTGACGCATTTTCGTAGCACAATAAAAAAATAAGATTTTTTATTGCGTTGGCATTAACAGACAAGTACTTTTCATTTCATCTTCTTCAATGTATTTATTATTATATAATACTCTCAATACTGCACCTGTCTACATGACTTCTGTTCCCAGACCTTTTCGCTGTGATCAAAACACTTGGAATGGTCTCCGTAGTTCTCCAACGCGAAGTTCACTTCCATATCTTAAATTAATTGTATAAATGAAATAAATCAAAAAATCCTTAATGAATGTAATAATTGATTGATAAATGGATGACTAGATTAATTGATGGTCATTGACCAGTACTCACTGGGAGTGTTCTCCTCGTATGAGCACCTGCTGCCTCTCACCAGCACACTCTTATGTTTCCAGGAGAACTCCTGTAAGTATGGGCAGTAGTCCGCGAGAGACACCGAGCCGCCGTAGTGGGCTTCATCTCCCGGAGCTACGTTTGGTAAAGTGTCGAAATGCTGAAAGGTTGTAGTTTATTAAACATTCAATAAGAGAAGTGTACGAGGGGTAGTATTGTATGGTAGCATCTTATGTGGAAACTGTTTTTTTGGCGGATTGGTCTGTTAAAGATTAGCTATTTCCAGATCTTGTTTTGAGAGAGTGGTACTATTGCTAAATATAGCCCATACGAGCACTCAAATTACGAATTCTTAAGAATTTTAAAAGAACAAAATAACTAATATACTCTTTAATTAAAATTAGCTCAGATCATATCGTATTGTTAGTATTTTATGTTTTTTATGCCCCTAATGCATAAAAATAGTCAAAATTATAAACCATTTCATTAAAAACATTTATTGAACATCATGTTGTAGAGAGAAACAGACAGGAATCAGAAAGGAATGCGTCGGGAATAGAGATGAAGCTATTGGTAAGTGTAAAATCTTTATTGTATCTTTTTTCTCCACCCACCTGATACTGTCTGGGCAGTATGTCTTCGTGCCGCACCAGGTTGCACAGCACGACGGCGTTCCTCCGCGGAGAGCACTCCGTCCGCAGAGGGTCGCCTTTGATGCGCTCGCAAAATGGCGCTGGGTTTTTACGTCTGAAAATTGTTAAAATTTTTTTCGTAAACATTTTTTAATTATGATGAATAATGATATTGATTTTCTTAAACTTAAATACCGAGGTCACAAAAAATATTTTTTTCTATGTAATTCATTAAATAAGATTTTTTTTGTATAATATTACAAATACCTATAACAATTAATTTTTTTGTAAAATATATAAATAACAAAAACTTACTCTTCCAACAAGGTCTCGTTTGAAAGGCTTGTAAATTAATCATATTATTAATAAACTATCAACAAACCATCACACAATAATAAAAACCAAAATGGTGTTAAAATAAGCTTCTAAAACTATTTCACTTACACAAATTATATTAGTACAAAATGAAAAATATATAAAGATATATACAGTCAAATAAATCTTACTCAGTCGTATTATCCATATCGCTGCATGCAAGAAACAAATATTTATTAAAGAAATTTATGATAAGCTTATCCCAATAGTTCCCTCGACATACAGGATGGAATAAGCATGCGACATTAAATAAAACAGATTTTCTAACGCATTTACAAAAATTCATAAAAATATATGTCTTGCGAGAGGTAAAGTAATGACGTGGGCCCTCATGGTGGCGCTACTGTCGCATACAAACGTAGCGCCCGACTACAACGAGTGATGTTAAAAAGAGCAACTGTTGAGTTTCTGGCCAGCTCTTTTCAACAGAACAGCATTCCGAGCTGGTGGTAGCTTAAGGACGGACTGACTACTGACATTTTTATAATGTAATAATTGACGATTCAAAAGTGCGTGTAAATGCCTATTTGAATAAAGATATTTTGAATTTGAATTTGAATTTGATGCGACTCGAGTCACTCAAGTCAGTTTAGTAAACTCGTACTCGAGGGAAAAAAAATAATCCAGTCTCTTTGCACTCGAGTTACCAAATGAACTTCGCACTACGAGTTGATTTTATCACTAGATGTCACTTCACTACTCTATTTCATTTATCTAAACCGAGGCAGTAAAAACCAAAACAGTTTTAAATTTGCATCTCGTTTTTTGCTACACTTTAAGTTTAGTAAGTAAATTGATTGATTGAACAATTAGTCTATGAAAATGTTAAATACATGTAATTTTAAATTAGTTGATATTCTTGATGTAAAATAAGTGTTATTGAATATTAAGTGAAAACCTATACCTTAGGTATATGATCGTTGTTAACTATAAGTATATAAGTAATCGCAATATGCAACTCGACTGACATTTTTTACTCGACTTGAAAACTCGAATATATTCAAGTGAGTAAAGTTGCTCGAGTGACTCGAGACACAAAATCTTATTCGAGTCGCATTACTACTCCGGACCCGTGTTGACTTGAGTTGTTTGTGCGAAGGCAGCCATTGTTTTGTTAAGCCGGGCGCGGGAAGCGTTTTTTTTAATTTGTCAAGTCAAGTGACTTTAGAGTTGTTTTTGTTAATTCATCTTTGATTTGTTATTTAACCTTAACCTATATAATTTCTTTGCATTTATATCTTACAATACGCGACGGTGGAGGCGTAGAATAAATGAATCTTGGTCTCCGTACTACATATATATTAAGTTATTTAAGTTCTTTTTAATAACAAATTCTGTACCTTTAATGTTTTGTACTGTGAAGAGTAAAGAGTAAATATTCATTACACAGTGTATTTTATGGTGTTTGATTTTATTTGATTATTGTTCGATTTAATTTGTTTATTTTTTAATTTCGTATTAATAATTATTTATCTGTTTTATTTAATGTCATGTTGTTCCCATTTCTAACTTAAGCTAAGTATAAAGCAACTTTGCGTTTTCGATTCTACACAAAATTAAAAAAGAAAATATTTTTAATTTTAAGGCATACCTTCATCTAAGTACCTTAAAAATAATACATTTACAATGTTTTCCCATTTTTACACCAATATAACCCAATATACCATCACAGATACCTTCAAAGCACAAACTTACAAAAAATAAGCCACCAAAAATACTGCTGACCAAATCCGGAACATCACATGTTAACAGCTACCCTCATATCGAAAAATACCTGAACCTTTGCGCATTGAGCCACTGCTTGCAAGAAGTCATGGCGAAGGAGCACCCCAAGCCTCTGCCCCAGTCCAGGGTGGCGGCGTGCGAGTAGTCCGCACGGTACCAGCCTGTGTCCTCCATCATGGCGAAGGTGATCCGACTGAACACGCTGTTCTGTGTGTGTGTGCCTGTCATCGCCTCGTTCTGGAGATACGGTTGTACATCAAGTATTTTACACTTCTAATCCTTTACAACATATAAATAATATTTGATCGAAATAATTAAAATAATAATATTTAAATATTGTGATTAAAAAATATAGGATTTTTTTAAATTATTGTTATTATGTAATAGTTTAAGCATATATAATGAAATATCAACATTTTCAGACACAGAAACAAATCTTGTAAATACCTCAAACACTCGTTTCTCCCAGTGAGTGAGAGCTGTTCCGTCCCCTCCCTGGTCCTCGAGCTCAGCGCCCTCTAGCGACGAGCAGTTGAAGTGTTCTCTCACCTGGAGTAACATGAGGGTGTTCATTTATTGAGTCATGCAGTAATAGTGAAAAGTGCACACGAGTTTTGATAAAATATTTATCAAGAATATAATGAGAACCAGATGTCGAATTGGAAATAAACTTCATAAAGGTATTTTGGTGGATTTTTAATAATAATAACTTATAAGTTTATTGTGTATCTTAATTAAAATTAAACTATAAATGTTAATTTAGCTTAAATAAAAACATTATTAAATAAGTCCAAAAAAATTATCAAAACCATGTATATTATTCATTATTCAATACAAAACTTCTTGTCCTTACTTCCTTAACAACTCGTGGAGTCACCACCATGTGGAGGGTCCTCTCCATGTACCCTCCACGGATCATCCATTTCCTCCTGGTGACGTTCCTGACCACTCTCGAAGACCATTTATGAATTTGTAACCTATATATAACATACAACTTTAAATATATAACAATAACAAGTTAAACTTTACTACTTAAAAAAACAATAACAATATGTTGAAAAAATATTTTTAAAATTAATATAAAAATATTTTTTATTTATTTTATTTTATTAGATTTAAATAAATAAAATTTTAAAAAATAAAACATTTAACTTTATTAAAAAAACAGTTACTTTGTCAGTTTGAAAAAAGCAAGAACTAGGAAACGTCTCATTATGTCCTGAACTTACAATACCTACTTACTCTTCGTCTAGGGGTGGGTTGCCTGTGTCTGGTCTCCTCGGGGTAAGAGGGTTGCCGTCATCATCTCTGACAATAAAATGAGGGTAGCTGTTAATATCTTAAACTTTGTTTTTGTTAGTCAAATTCATATTAATTGTATCCATTGAATATACAATTTAAGTTAATACGAGTTAAAACGGTATCACAAAATAAAGATTTACATACATCTTCGAATAAGGGCCTCTTAAACTATCTCCTATCTCTTTTACTTAAATTTCTTCAAATCATTTTTTTTATTAGTCATTGCTCTTCTAAAATATCAAAATTGCAAAACGTATTATAAAATTATTCTAATATTAAAACAATACTTTTAAGGCTATATAATTTAAAGCATTCCTGGTAGCCTGGTTCCTGGTAGGTTGTATAACTACTCTTATACAATAATAATGTGAAGAAATATTTCGAAAAAGTCAAATTTTGACTACAGATGTGTGAAATAGTCAGCTGATTCGTTCAAACATTTCTGAAAGTAAAGTGAAAATACAAAATAACAATAAAGGTATAATAAAATAAACATACCTATAAAATCCAAAGAGCGACACACTGAAGCCTAGCGCGTGAAGCATCTCATGTTTAACAGTTGACAGAACGGAGGGTAGGTCTCGATATTTGGTGGAGAGCTCTCCGGGACAGAAGTTCGCATGACCAGCTACCGGGCTATGTACACACATACAAAGTTATTAATACAAATAATATTATATATAATGGTTACTTTGTTCATCCGATTTAGATGATTTTATTCGTCAATATATATATATGAAAATAGATTACTCATCTTTACTTTTTTATTTTAATTTGATTTGATCTGCTCTGAATGTACAATAAACTAATCGAAATTATATTTATTTTCCACTAAATTTGAATTACTATATACAAAATATTTTCAGTACTATTGAGAACAAATTTAAAAAACATTTTGGAAGGATGTTATAGGTTTGGGAGGTATTTCCATCTTTCTTTGAGTTGTCAAAGTAAATTATGAACTATTTTTTTTTTAACTGATGTAATATATATATGCAAATACTATGCCGAGAGGTCTACAGTCTAGTAGTGTTTCTGACTGTTGAGCACATGGTAGTAGGTTTGATTCTGATAAGACAAATATTGGTTATAGGGTAAGATTGCTTAAGTCGTACCACATGCATTTTTCACAAACTACTGCGACTACAACATATACAACGGCAACAAGATATGAATCTGAATGGTTTAAGTTGTGTGACATTATTATTTACTGTAACCAAGCCACCTTGTAAATTTTCTCAGCAAATAAGTTTATTACAATTTTCTTATAATTTTCTGGATATGTTTGGTAGTTCATCTTGCAAGTAAATTATTGATAAAATTATGTTTCATATTAAACATAAGTTCAGTAGCCTTTACTTAATCATTTAGTCGAAACGAAATCCTACTAATTTTATTCAATTTTAAGTGCTGTTCAATTTGAAAATTTATTATGGTGTGTCTTAAGTCGTACCTGTACAAGTTTCCTAAATCGTACCATTACGATTTAGGAAATTATTTCCTGTTTTTACCTACTCTCAGCTGACTGTTTAAATTCTTCATATTTTAGCCCATAATTATGTCAGGGCAGTCAAAGCAAATTTATAATTCATGGAAACAGGAAGATATGGACGAGGCATTAAGACAGAAGAGTCTTTACGCTCTACTCTATCGGACATCAATAATCAGGTAGAGCTTTTTGCAGTGATTACACAAGAAAGTAAAGAAAATATGAGACAGAAATGGGCACGAATATAGAACATGTAAAACTTCAATTAAATATTTTAGCTCCAATTCTAATAACAGTCTAAAGCAAATGCTCTACCTTGTAAGTTGAACTTACGTCACCAGTGAAGATAGAAAGGATAAAAACAAAAGAAACGTAATAATTAATAAAAGGGAATTCGCATCAACATTTAAAAAGAAAAAAAGCGATTGGTTTTGTTTTATTTGTGGAGAAGAACGGGCAGAAAAAATGAAATCTTTAAATGCAAAATGAGTGCACGATAAATGCGCTAGAGTTAACAAGTGAACAAAAAGATTTGTATGTAATAATTGTGCTAATTGAACAGTGTGTATGTATATGTAAACATATTAATCAAAAATACGTTAAAATTATTAGTATTGTTCAATTGAATTCCTGGGTACGCCTTGGGCCATAGGTGGTACGACTTAAGAAACCAGTTCACTTAGTTGTAACGAATTAAGTTATTAAAGAATTAGTTTTTTTACGTGAAAGCATATTGATTTTTCTAAATTAGTAATAATACATAATACCTGTATAAATAAAGTGTTGTGTAACACATTTAATTTCTATTTATTTGATAAATCCTCAGTTTTATAAAGGTCTTTTCTTAAGGGGTACGACTTATGCAACCTTACCCTATATAATTATTAATAGTTTTGGGGTGCGCTTTTAATGATGATAAAATCTCCCTCGATATAAGATAACTTAATTTCTAATAAAAGAGTTAAATTATATTATTTTCTCACCGATCTAAAACTGATTCCTGCTGACAATGTGAGGCGTAGGCAACAGTCAGACCTCGTCTGCATCTCTCAGTTTCAAGAGCGCTCACGTATAAAACGAAATCAGTTTTTTCCACTCCTATTGTATCCTCGTCTAAAATTTCGTTGATATTTTCTTCTCCAGCGGCTAATAAAGATATATATAGTTTAAGAAAGATATAAAAACAAATATTTTACTATACCTTGTGCACTGTAGGATGGTGCGGGTGACACTGTCATTAACGTTTCGTTTCTCTCTTGACACTTGATGCGATTTACAAATTATATTTTAGTTTTTTAGTTATACCACATTCGTAATGTATAAGAACTGTAGTAAATTAAATTATGCCCAATGAAAATGTTTTAGTTTACAAATAAATTATAGTAGAAAGAAAAATTCAGCAAAATGTTATGCGTATAACATAACGGCTAGACGTATTTAGTGAGGGGGTGTACTGATACGATATGAGAGTCGATGTTTCTTTATAATAAAAAAATATATTGTGCGTCAATAGTTAAATTTTTATTGTTAAAGAGCTTATAAATTTATTAATGAAACAACAGAATATGTATATGGAGTAAGATTGCTTAAAAGGTTGCTAAGAAAAAAAATTTTTTTTTTTCATCTGAACTCATCTCAGAGTCTATACTAATGCTTGTACTGAGAGTATCACACGGGTAAACAAAATGTCCTCCGCGCTGATGCGCTAGAGCAAAAATGTTGTCACGAAAAAAAAAATACCCTTATTTTATATCAATAAAGATAAGTTCATACACGGAATTACTCTGCACAAAAGAATAACACATCAATTTGTATAACAATATTAAAGAGAACTGAATATATGCTCTGAGTATCGTAAGCGAAAAAAATTAAATGCATAAATAACGTCAATCACACAATAAGCGCACAAGGTATAATGTATATTTATAAAGATATACATTAAAGTTTAATTTGTTAAATTTAGCAATTATTATATTTATTAGTAATTCATTCATTTATAAATAAAAGTAGGTAAAATTAAACGTCCCGTGCATATGACGGGACTCAAACCTGCGATCTCTATGAAAGCATGCGCTTCTTTAGGCGACCGTGCGTTTAATTTGTAACTTAAAATTACTTATTTCACATTATATATTCATAATCTAGTTGTACGGTCCCAAAAGTTAGGTCCATGAAGAAGAACCGGTCAGACACTACATGGATACTCTTAACTTATTTAATTAAATAAGTACAATTAAAATAAGCCCCTACCGTCTCCAACTCCACCGTTATAAGCATTCCCGGATATCTCAGTAGCTGTGACTTCGTCCTCCCAATTACTCTCTCTCGGGAGCGCTCGGCAGCTGTGACCTGTACTGTTGCAGACATAACAGGGCTGGAAAAAATATATTTGAATTACCTACAGATCAACAATGTTCCCAATTTTGACAAAGATTCTTAAATTAGAAAGGTTTCTATATTATGGGTGTTTCACCAAAATAAATAATCTGGTTTTTCAAAAGATTAAAGTTTTAATGTAATGTTTGAATTATTTTTGTCAATACACAACAATAACTTGGGTTGATACAAAGCAAATTAAGAGTGATTTCAATCTCCGGTTGTAGATTGATTATTAATGTCAATAATAAGACATTTTTTTATTCTCCACAATTGTTTTCAAGTGAAGTGGCTTCATTTAGTTCAAGAACACTAATAAAATACATGTTGATAGATTTTAACAACTAAAATTAATTACAAATATTTATTTGCAAATTCCTAAATAAAAAACAAACTACCGTACTATGGAGTCAATCTCAGTAAGAGTAAGACAAATCCTGGTTCATTTCATCTTTGCGTAACAATTACAAATATTTAATAAAAAAATCTTTAGTAAACTTCCTCACTCACTAAAACTATCTAAAATAACAAAGACGTTAAGTTTGTTTGTAATAATAAAATATTTTTGTTATTTAAATCTTTAATGTTTATTTTATTATCTAATTATTACTAATGTTGCTGCATACATATTATAAACATGTCAGTTGTTTATTCATTAGTTTATCTAGTATTAAAATACCACTGGAATTACGTGTTTTGTTTGTTACATGATTATTTGTTTTCCAGGATTTAAATATATACAAATGTAGGTATTATAAGCGGATGGTTACACCCTTGACGCTACACTTTGACGGCTCGATGTCGGAATAGTAGGTATATTAAAAAAGATATCTTCTATACCCTATTAAATATAATAATTTGGATGTACTCACGTAATTAATATCGTACTTTGCCCGATTAGTGTCGACCACTTTTGATATTTTTAGTCATGAGCTTTGAACATGGCGGAATCGTACAGTGATTTAGGCATGCTCCGAGATGTTATATAAGTAAAGCCGCAAAATTAATTATTATAATAATCATGGATTATGACAGTTCAAGTACAAAAATATTGTACACTGCCGGGTAAATAACAAATAGCTTTTCTTCAAGGTAGGATTCAGGATTTTAGATATTAAAAAAATAATATATGTATATGGACTCTAACAATTCTAATTCGTATCGAAATTTAAAAGTTGAATTGTGTTTTTTAGACGTTTCTTAGAGATATGCAAAATTAATATTACTTATCTATTAAAAGAAATAAAAGTTTGCATATTTTAATATAATAATCAAAATTCTTATGATTCGTATGATGTTATAACTAACTTAATAGTCAAAATAGAGAACAAAACAATCACTTTAAAAATATCAAGACCGAGTAATAGCGGAAGGTAATAAAAATATTATATTTGTGCGAAATAAAATAACACTAAAATAAAATGATATTAAAATAGAATTTTTCTTAACAATGCATTCAAAAGGACTGTTTCTTATTGGTGAGGTATTTTTTACATTGTTAAAACCATTTTTTTATCAAGAGCTTTATCTCATTATTTATTTCATATTTTTATTACTGTTTTCTATTCAGAAGAAACAAAATAATCAAACTTAAAAGAATTAAAATAAGATGTTTTCTTTTCATTTACATTTCAGTTTATTGTTTGGAATTTCATTTTAATTATTATCTTGAGGAATAAAATATTATTTTGTTTGAAGTTAATTGAAAACAATGTAAATAGCTTCTCAATGTTGCAGCCACTTATAACATTTCTTCTGAGCCATTATGATTTTTTTAAAAATATCTTTAAGAACTACTAAATATCTTGTTACAGGCACAAATCTCTTAGTACTGGCACATGTTCATTCTTTTGTGTTGCTGACGGCTAATTTCGATGATGTGAAGAAATTGGCTCAAAAATTTGTTTCCGAATCAATAGCTGAAACAATCGCGGAGTTTGTAGCAAAAGCCAGCGGAACTAACATAGATATGAAGACATCAAAAGAAATAAATGTTCCCAAGTCTAGGGATTATCAGTTGGATTCAGATTCCGTGAGCGAGGAGGACAAAGAAACAAATATAACAAAGGAATCAATATCAAAAGAGAATATGAAATACAAAACGTTCAAAAGTAATCATAAAGAAAGAGTTTATTCAAAATTCATCAAGTCTTCGGAGGAGAGATCTGAGAAAAAAAAAGAAAAAAAGAGGAAAAATAAAATTAGTATGAATAATTATATATCAAAAAGTAATAATTTGAATGATTTTTCGGATGATAGCGCTAATAACAATGTTTCTGTGGAATCTACGGCTGGTTACCAAGATGAAAGGGTATCTGACAAAAACCTTATATCAGATCAAGAGGACTCGGCTTCTGAATACGTTTTTCAAGAAGGAAAATTCAAAGTAGATACATCATATACATTAACGACAAGAAAGTTAAAACTGGAATTTGATCAATATGATAATATAAATTATCCGAAGGCAGTAGCTACGAGCGGCAGTGTCACTTTGAAGCGGCGTTTAGACTCACGAAAAAGCCGATATCGAGACTAGAACTTAAGTAAAATACGCCAATACCTGATTAAAAAATACCCAGAAAAGTTTATACAGATACCGTTGCACTTATCTATTATTTATTGAATATATTTGACAGTAATTACTTTTACAAATTCTCATGACTTGATAATTTTAATAAAAGTTTAAAGTTGTTGTTTTTGTGAAACGGGCGTCAATAAACAATGTTGCCTTTGAACAACTAGTAATTGTTTATGTAAAAAGAGAGTGTCACGTATTATTAAAACCATCTCATTACGTAAATACATTAACTTCTAAAACCTGTTTCTTGATCTTCAATATTTATTTTCATAATACGTCAGTTTTTTAAACTTTAGTACTCCTTCATTCCGTACTATTTAGTTGTATTGACGCATTAATGTTCAGAGCATGATTGGAGACATGAACCATACCCACTCGTATTATCAATGTCAAAGTTTAAAAAAATATTTCAGTGCATGTTTTTGCTTGAACAAAATTACGAGTTGTGTGCCGTTTTTACGATATACATGGAGAATCGGGAGACACGGTTTTATGCCTTGTAAGAATTCGGAAATGCGCTTCAACCCAGGTTGCTACAAAGCAGGCATAAAACCCCCGCGTTGCAACGCTTTAACAGAAGCAGCAACCAAGTGCGGGACAACAAAGCATCCACCTCCTGTTTGTACAACAGATCTGGGTAAAAAAGTATAGATGCTATGTAGAATAGTATTGATCACAGAGGTAGCGCGGGTATTAACCTTGTACAATACTGCCACTGAGGGTAGGATGCATTAAAGTGTTGCTAAGTTTTACGAAAATTTAGGTTGAAATGATCGTCTCTGTATATCTGTGTATTATTTACCAAGAATTCTCCGTGATATATCGATATCAGTTTCAGTACTTTTACAAGATACTACAATATACTATACTCCTACTATAAACTAGGAAGTAATGTTTACATATCAATAAATACCAGCAACGTCCATCTTGAGATTAATTTTACCTTTTATCTATATTACTATAAAAAATATACAATATTTTACGTATATTTTAAGGAATTTCCGGTCGTCGTGATAATCATTATACCAATATTATGGAGTAACATTCTTTGTCTGGATTAACTGAAAGAGCCCATTGTTAACCCAGGCAGAATTATTTCGTATGGGAAATCAAAATAGCACCTGTTCACGGTTAGGTTCACTGACCTTAACTAAAATGTTATCAAAAGGATAAATCGATAAGAGTATCTTATCTATTAGTTATTAAAAAGGGATGTTGGAACCTTGGTTAGCGAAACAACAACAAAAATAAATAATAAATAAAGAATAAAGGTCATAAAAATAATGAGATAGCTCGTGTTTTATTTGTTTGTATGGATGATATAATTGGAAACTTACGTTGAGATGGTGCTCTGGTACTCTGACTTCTCCACACATAGTGTCTGTGCTGCAAAAGTCGATGCAATGTGATCTGCCTCCGCGAATGAACACTTGGCGAGTTGGACACTTTCTGTATAAATAAAATAGTTTTAGTATTGCGTAGATTTAGATAAAGGAAGACTATTGAGTCTCTTTTTAAAGCCTAATTTTTAATTTATTAAAGTTTTGTATAAAAATCACGGTTCAAAATTTTAGACGAAAAAAAACGTTGTAGAATACTTAATTTAGTCAATTTAATTTTAAGTTGTTCTATAAAGTATTTGCCAAAAAAAATATTTATTAATTAAATTATAAAGGACAACCAACAAAACAACGTCAAAAAAGTTAAATTAATAAAAAATAATTAATACAATACATAGTCGCACAATAAGTAATTAAGTAGTAAATAAAGTAATAAACATTGAATAAAACAATAATAATAAAACTTACTGAAATAACAAAAATGATTAAAATGAGCACTTAGAATTACAAAAAAAGCAAATTATTAAAATATAAAACAAAATATTATTATATATTTGAAATTGTCCTTTTTTAAATATACAGCTAAGTTTATTACATTTTTGAAGAAATATAGAATGAAAAATTTATGAATACTAGCAGAATTAGAACCCGCGTCGTTGCTTGCTTCGATAAATTTAGTATGCCATATTTTATTACCTTTTTTACCACGGTATCTGTATATATGTATCGGGACACAGACGGTTTTCATTCTATATTTCTTGAAAGTAATAATTATAATGATAATTACAATTTCAAATAACTATTATTATTAACTCACAGTTAAGGCGCGACCGCGACACAACTTATTATATTTTATGTTTGATTTCTTTTAAATGTTGAATAGTTTTTTGAAAATCATCAAACTTTAACCCTCTAAGAGTTTAGACTCTTACTGTAGCTTTATCATCTATTTATTGTAAATAAAAAAATGTTTGAAGGCATCCTGATTTTAAAGGAATATTTAAATTTAATTCTTGAAGTAAAGGACAGTCGAGTGGTCTATTAAATACAAAGTATCCCTCTGTTAGGAGTTATCCTTAGACTAACAAAGTCATTATTTTAGTGTGATTTCCGTACGTGTCAAAATAAATCAAAATATTGCGAACTTAAAAAAAATACATAATTTATATTTTTATATTTTTCTAATTGTTATTTTATGTATATTTTGTGTCTAAAGTTATTAAAAAAGTCACTGAAACTTCTTGCACACTGATGTCTCCTTATTTTCAGTAACTTTACATAAATGTGCATAGGAATAAATAAACATCATTATTGTTAAATTATTAATTGCAAAATACACAAATAGTTAAATAACTTGGAACATGATTAATGATTCGTAAATGTAATCAACTAAACCAAATTCAAATTGCTGTATCGCTTTGAAATTTAGAGTTAATAATTTGCTGCTTGATGAATCTAACGTATAGAGCCTAATGGTTTTAGAAGATATGAGATTTCATTGTCCTGGTTTCATTTTAATTTATTATTATCTAATTTTGAGCTTCTTTCAAATATATATTTTAACATCAGCTGTAACTCATACCAGAGAAATGAGACGGCGCTTCTTATCATTCCATGGATTTACCGTGTTGATGCTTCATGGCTTTAACGTAGCAGGAAGAGGAGTGCAACCCCGATGTAGTATGAAAGGACCTCTTTAAAATGCGCATACACGCTCACCTTCACTGTTTACGCTCCTCCCTATCTCACCAAATTTGAATAGAACATACCATCGCATTAAAGTACGTTCCAGAATTGAACTGATGATAATTCTAGACAGATTTTTAAGTAGTTTATAGATTTCGCTGTTATACCTCTCGATCCGTTCAATAGAAAATATCCCCAAAATAATATTATAATTTATGCACTCATAAAACCTCACACAGATACCTTATCTATGATAAGATAAATTGAAATGGTTTTTCTTCGTTTGTATGTGAATAAACGGTATGTGTGACAGTGGTGTGAACAGGAATTATATTGAACGTAAGTGTTTTTATTATATATAATTATTCGGCTATACTCACGTTATTACTATCGGAGTTTGCCCGACTAGTTTCATACCCATTCAGGGTCCTTACTCATGACCTCTGAGCACGAGAATCGCTTCGTGAACTGATTTTAACTGTAAATGTTTTTATAGTCTGTCATCAATTTGTAATTAATGAATTGATCATTGAAACATCATGAAGGATATGTTTAGTTGATTTGAACATTAAATTTCGATTTAGTCGAGGTCTGGTTGACATTTATTGATTGTTAGATGATAGTTATTTAGAATATAATAAATTTAGAAATTATTTTTGCTGTGATGAATACGTTTCATTGATGCCGGAAATATCGATTTAATACTTTCATGAGGTTTAAATGTGTTTGCATTATAATATATATTTTTTCATTTGTGCTTGATTTTACCTAGAATTTTAGTTAATGGTGCAATCATCGAATCAAGCATTGAAACAATCAAATCTTTCATGACGTTTGAGGTTGATCAGTGTATAGATTTGGTAGTTTTAATAATGAAAATGAACAAAACAAAATAAAAATATACTTATAGCTATAAAGAATTTATTGACTGATATGTGTTATCAGTCAGATATAGAACAGAACAGTATAGCGTAGTATGATTGAAAATAATTCTTTGTGTAATAAAAAAATGCGACGGTTTTCCATAAGAATAATTAAAGTTAAAACGATTGAATATGAAATTACAATCACATGAGCAGATGGTTAAAATGAAATTAGCAAAGAAAAATATAATATAGTTAAATAACTAAATATGTTACAAGATATATAGGTAGAATTATTAGACATCTTTATACAACTTATTAAATTGTACGTTTTGTATATTTATTTATGAAATAGTATAAACATTTTCTTGTCGAACTCAAATTCTGAGATAGACGATTTCTGATACACTTGTAATCTTAACTTTATATTAGTTGCAAGAATTCTGTTGGTTTACGCTTTTTGTGAATGTTTTAAGAAGAGATGAAAGAAGCCTAAAAGATAACATAGTATTCAAGGCAAAGAATGGTTCCCATTATGTACAAATTCATTTTATATATTTTACTACTACACCCAAGCAAATTCTACACGCAATCTTCATTCTTAATTGTTTCGAAGAATACGTATGTTTTATCTTTTCTCTTATCTTTTCATAAAACAAAATATTTTACTGATATTTTTCCTCTCAATCAGTTTAACCTAAATGCTTTTTAGCTATATTTGATTAAAGACGTATATTAATAATCAATCTACAATCCGAGATTGAAATCAACCTTAGTTATAAACCCAATCGATAGGTCGATCCTTTACACTCATATCCCAGGATTATCATTTTATCTAGTAGTAAAAATTGTATCAAGATCGATTATTAATTTCGGCAACAAGTCTGTTTAATATTTAAATGATCATTACTGATGATTATAAAAAGAAAATATTGATATTCTATTTATATGTATTACAGAAACAAAGATAACAAAAAACACAACCTAAGATAACCAAATACTTGTGATTATAGTGTTTATAGTAACGTTGTGTGAGCGGATCTTGTGATATATGCACCACTTTTTATCTAAAGTATTGAATAGTTGAGTCAATAATTCGTCACTACCATAGCACCTTTATAACAATAAACATAATACTACCTCTCGCCACAAACAGTTCTGCATTTATCTTTAATTAAAAATATGTTTAAAATGCATATACTTTAAGATCAAAGGATCTAACGCTCTTAACTTGGCATGAGAAGCAGTAACGAGAGATATTGTCAGTTATAATAGATATATTATATCTACAATAAAAAAAGAATCACCAAATTCCTCTTCCTAAATTTTCAAGTCTACCAAACTTAACATATGTAAATTTATCTTACATGGTATGTGGTCATAAGCATTTACTGTCCTATTCACGGAAAATTTAGCTTTTGAAAACTTTTATCTTTTTATTTTTGAGTTATCATTTTATTCTAATATTAATTATTTCAGAATTTAATTTTTATTTAGGTTATAATTTGTCTTTAATTTGTTTTTCACTTTTCCTTTGATATTCCAACAAATATTATCAATGTATAATTAAAGAATACAATGTAAACAATTTTCATTGAAATTTCGATTAATATAAAATTTATATAATCACAAAGGCTTAAATCTATGGGTTTTCGTGTACCATAAGGTTCTATATACTATCCCTTTCTGCTTGACACGATGACTTTACTCCTTAGCATTAGATTTATTATTTTTAACCAATTAATTTAAAATTCCACTCCACTTCAGGCCATGACAACAATACCTGAAAACCAGGGTTACCCGTATAGAAACCCTACAGTAACAGAAGTTCAATCAGTGGATCCCGATACTGCTTCAAGATGGGCCAATTTGCCACGAAAACAAATCATATTGGTGAGAGACGATAATCAGAATAGGGTGACACATGTAATCTGATAAGGAAGACCTTTTATAATAGTAATTTAATTTTTGATCAAATTTAAAATTTACAGAACAATAACTCAATACACGGAATATCAAGATCGGAACAATTAAACATTTCAAATAATAATGAAGGTGACGATCTTCTGAGCAACAATGTGAATATAGATTTAGCAATTATTCAAACAGATGAAATCAATCAGAGAAGAAATGAAGTAAGTTTACAACACAATTCAGAGTACCAAGGTTACCCATATAGAAACCATACTGCAACGGATGTTCAGTCGATGGACCCAGAAACAGCATTGAAATGGAGCAACTTACCTGGAAATTCAATTAAAGATGGGAGAGAGATTCCAAATACAGTATGTTATGGACCAATATTCCATTTTAATATTCTGTGTTCAAATTAGTTAAGTTATTAGTTTTTTTAATTTAGATTTTATATTAAGTTATATGATTACAGAATATTTCAGGATGTGGTTCGCCCAGACAGGATGCAAAACCTAAAGATGCTGGAGAGCCTCCAATAAGTGTTTTTATAGATATACCAATAATTAATCCAAATGAGATCAATGGGAGACGAGAGGATACGATGAGTGGAGATAATTCCGGGTTTGTGGAAGTAAGTAATCATGTATAGATAACATATTGATGTGAATGATTTACTTTCTTTCGTCTTTTTCTCACAAATGTAAAATTATTTTTGGAACCAATTTGTCTCAAAACCTTTAAGCTTATGGTGTGGTTCTTTTATATTTGTTAATTACCATATCCGCGATTTTAATCAAGATATAAAAGCATTTAAAAGCAGTGTTAAGATTTAAAAAAAATCTAAACTATGTAAATTCCTAAAGATATAGGCCAAAGCAATTAAATGATACTAAATATTGTTTTATTTATAACAAAATTAAGTTCCTTTTTTTTTTAATTTAAAGTTCAATTGTTCTTATGAAAATTACCGAAAACTACTAATTATATAAGTCGAATTAGAAATGTCTTAAATATAATGTCGAGTCTAAGTATCATATAGTTTTTTAAAGTTATTGGTCATAAAAAAATTTATAGGTTAGTTAAACATTTATGAATAGTTCGAGACTTTAATACCATTAAGACGTTGGAAATTGATAGAAACGACATTTTGATCACTTTCAACAAATATTAGACGTCAGATAGAGTATGTATATA
The DNA here is from genome assembly GCA_959347395.1 of Mechanitis mazaeus. NCBI lineage: Eukaryota > Metazoa > Arthropoda > Insecta > Lepidoptera > Nymphalidae > Mechanitis > Mechanitis mazaeus. The sequence goes on along the minus strand of OY365749.1, from coordinate 17,026,444 downwards.
AACTAAAATCTAAAAGACACTGGTCTATTTAAATTTCTTTTTAAAATGTATAATAAATTTTAAACTGAACACATAGACATTATTTTTTTTGCATCTCTATTAAAAATATTTAATTAATCTTATAATTTGTAACAATTCAAAGATGAAACCTTTTAAATCTTGTAAGACTACTACTTTGTCTGAAGACTCCGCTATTCTATAATAATATCTTTAGTAATAAAATAACACTTAGGCAAATTTCTGTCCCTTAAAATAATATCTGAAGACAACATTCAAATTTTCATTCAAACAAGTTTAAGGTATGATTTCTAATCTCCTGTCGATTAAACTTTCAATTTGGGTAATTAACTTGTCCAAAGACAGTATCTTTGGACAAATTTCGAAACTCTATTAAAATTAGCGAGATAGGAATATTTGCTTAATCTTTGAATCTGCAAAGCTGGTACTGGAATCAACCATTTGAATTATAAAGTTTCAATTTCCAGGATACCATATTTTACGACCCGTTTGAAGATAGACGGATTAATGTCAGAAGCCAAGAGTCACAATCAGCTGACACGCCGGAGTCTACTCAAAATCCTACTGCTTCGGAAGCAACAACTTCAATTGCTGGGAGTTCCAGTGGGCCTGATCAAAGAAACCAAGGTCAAAATTAAAAAAAAAAATTTTTTTTTAGGAATTTGTGGTATTTACAAACACTATGAAAATGTTAGAATTAACTAATTGATTCCGTCAAAAAATTGAGCTGTCAATTCCATCGATTCTGTTAAGTTACTTAAAATCAAACTGAATCTTTAGTAAAGAAGTTAAATAAATAATACCCGGAAAGCTGTAGTTCAAATCCGTAAAGTAATCCTTTCGAAACGGAAAGCAGGCTTACATCCAGTTTGTTTAGTGCGAGTAGTTTTAACAACTCGATCGCAAGAGCTTAAGTTTCGATTTGTATGAAATAAGACCACCTTCCTTCTAAGATGGCGTCGCTATTGTTTCATACAAATAAATGCTAACGCGATCGAGAAAAATCTAGACCATACACTTGTGAATTTTATATTTATAAATAATTTATATCTTCTCATCTACTATTTAAAATTTACAATTTAACTTTCTTTATGTATATTTATTAAGTAATATTTAATTTATTTTTACCTTATTCACAATATAATCGTCACAAATGAAGAAGTCTCAAGAAGTAGAAGACGAATCATATGTAGAAGCATTAAAAATAATTTGTTATTCAGTAATAATTTTCTTTCAGCTACCCCCCAGCCTCGAAAACCACCACCTATGTACAAAGAGGCTAACGTTTACGGATCACGGACACCAGACGACTTCTCAATATCACCTATTCCTGTATCTGAGTTCCCAGAACCACCTCCAGCATATTCTGAAGTAGATAGAAGAGTAACAGAAAGACCTAGAACAGTAGTTGTTGTGCCTGGTGAGTTATTTATACATATTGAATGTAAAATATTAATAATAATATTATACAAACAGAATGAAAATGCATCTGTTAGTCTGTATGGACGCGATAGACATTACCAAACGGACTTTGGTACGGTTGACACCAGCAGATAGTGTAATTCCTGAAAAAAGTTTAGGAATAACACTTATAGTTTTCTTGTAAATTGCATGAAATATGACGATTATGGTTAATATCTAGATTTGGTCTAATTAGTCATCCAAATTGATAAAACCAATTTAAAAGTTTCTTGCCGAGATACCAAGAATCTTTTTGATTCTCCCAAGTCTAAAGTCTGGAGCCACGAGTTTGAAATAAAATGTAATGTTTTAATGTTGTCTAAAACTGAAACTGAACCTTTAATATTGTTGGAAAATTTCGCTATTTCCAATGAAAAACACAACTGGTTTATGATATAATTACAATACAAGAACTATGTCGATTTTGGAAAAACTTTATTTGGGTAAGCAGTAAATATTTTTCAAATTAAGAGCTATTGAATACAAAAATTAAAAAAAATATTGAATAAGATAATTCAAAACAATACTTGTTTGTCGTGATTTGTCAGTAGTGTTTAAAATTGTAGATAGTTGGTACTTCAATACCAATCCTCCGCACCCGACTTGGCACTCTTTCAATATTTGGTAATAGAATACTGCAGTATCAGCATCGGAAGGTCATTTGATAGTTCAATATCTCATCATCAGATTCAATCGTTTTTTCTGGTGTTGGATAAAATCAAACAAAATAACAAAAGAACTTAGTATAGTTAAATTTTTCATAATCAGACTTACCTTTTCTATTAGTATTGAACAAAAACTAACAAAATAACAAAAGACCTAGGTATATATACTGCCCAAAGATTTATTTGATCTACAAAATATAATTGAGTTTCATGAAAACCTTAGAATTTTAGTCTTTTGATCTGCACTTTTAATTCTTCAGATGCAAACAATGCAGTCGGCATAGCCAGCGAGGAGAGAAAGTTTCTCGTCTGTCCTCATTGCAGTATCCAAGTCAATACGATGGTTATTCCAGAAAATGGAGTTCTAACTCACGTGCTAGCTGGAATATTCTTATTTGTGTAAGTTTCTTTAAACCATTGCCAAATAGTTATTTATTATTAATTTTCTATACTTTACACGTCTTTGATTAATATCTGCTATCATCGAATACTATTTACTAAATATTTTATCAGGATTTTAACTAGGGACTCCTAATTCAAAGCAACCATTACGCCTACGATACTTCAGTCAAAGACAAGTTACGTATATATATTTGTTTCAGATTCGCTCCAATAACATGTGTGATATACTGCAGTAACTATTGCAAGTACAGAAACCACTACTGCCCCAACTGCAACCAACTGATCGGCTACGAAGTACCCATACTGTGTCAAGATATGGTCTACACTAAGCCTTAAATGTGATGAATAACAGACAATAATACTAGCCGGGCTCAACCATCTTTTAAAGTAATATTAAAACAATCCTACTTTCTCTTTTCGTACCAAAACATCTATATAACAAGATTGTGTTATTCAAATGTTTCTGATTCGCTTTTTGTAGCTTACTAATTGCTCTTGTAAAAATCAATGGTCTCGAAAAGTAACATTATTGTAAAATTGAAACAAAATATCTTTTAAACTATAATAGTAATAAGTTCATTGTTCATTGACTATAAATTTGATTAAGTACTTAGTTTCGGTTTCAGAAGTCAAGTATGTCTAATGTATTTCGATTTTAACATGTACACGCTATTATTTGAGATATAAATATTAATAAAGTATTTTTGGATCTTTATATAGTTTCAATTTTTATACATATATTGTTAATACGAAGTTTAAATATTTATTTTACAATAATGAGAGATATTTGTTAAAAAATAAGTTAACAATATTTTTAACTAATTGGTTCCCTGTACAAATTTACATCCCTTATTTCAACTCCTTCAAATTGTATTTGAACTATAAAAAGCATCAAAATATTCATTTTTCTTCTTCCAGGTTTGATACTTTCTAACTACAATAACTTTTATCACAATCGATCCTATTGGACGTGCTATTTGGACGTGAAGACAGAATTATAAAACAATTATATTAATAATATAGATTTCGATTTCGTCATATAGTATTTGAAACATTTAAAGTAATTATTGTTTACTTAAACGTTCAAATTTTCTGTCATTACTATATGCAATAAATATTTCTCAAGTAGCAGCATTTAGAGTCGAAATAAATAGAGAGTTTTCAAAATTGTTATTACGTTTAACAATTGTTAATATTTGTGTATTTTGTATTTATCAGACGAAGAGGATACCTTCGTACTGTAACTATAGCATCAGATTTTACTGAAAATCTTCCTCTTCTACAATTTTTCTTTATAGTAGTAAAAATACACATTGCGTTTAGAAATATTTTATTTCTTAATTCCGATAAAACTTTTCAAGTAACTTAATAAGAAAAACACAAAAACCTAATCATAAAGCTCATAACTCAATTTATACTATAAGTCAATATAAACAAAATATCATTAAAATTAAAAAAATAGGTCCTCTGTTTCATCTGCATTTGTATATTTGTATGTGTTTATGTCCGCGGTTATCACTAAAACTAATAAATCATTTTTGGTGTTTTTTGCTAGTTTAATCTATATATTTCAATGATGGTTTTTGGAATATGGTATTAAGTAAAATTAGTCAAATTAAATAACATACATAAATAACCAGCATCGGCTTACTTCGTGTTTCCGAAGATGACCGACACGTCCAGGCAGTATAATGATGTAGAGTTGATCTTACCAAATAATCCAAACCATTGTGTTGTTACGATATTGTGTGTTTTGCTTCCAAAAAAGAAGAAACGTATTTAAATGAATTAAACAACAACCATTAGATCAACTAGAAGCGCGAACCAGACCTCAATTTTGACTCGCTGCGCTCGCAAAATCTCAGTATGTGTTAGCATATTGAGCGAGGCGAGGTGAAAACAGCACCGAAGTTGCATTTACAAAACGTCGATGCATTCTGTCATCTGTTTTTTTTTCAATTTTCGCGCGGAACAATTTTCCTCTTAAAGTCTATGGGATTTTAGTTTTTCCATGATTATTCCTGAACGACATCGTATATTTTTCAAATTTTTTAAAACCACCACCAGACTGATCTCTATTAATATGCAAAATTTGCAAATTTTCGGTTATACCGTTTTTGATTTAAGCTTGCACAAAGGATGCAGAGAAGTCTCTAATAGAGAGCTTCGCTCAATAAATATTTTGGAAGTATTACAGAGATATTATTACTATAATTGCAATAATAAGGATTCTAAATAATTTCAATGATAGATTAATATAATTATATAATTGTAGTTTTATAACGAAACGCAATGGAGCGTTATACAGCACTATATAGTTCTATAAAACAGTAGCGCTTGTCCTTCTCGCTTTTAATATTAACACGAATATGTCCGACGTTTACCGATATTTACCGATGTCCCTTATTTATCTTGCTTTTGGTTACCGATGGATTTGTTTATTTTAAAGTACTGTACTTACCTATTAAGTCTAATTGGTCCTCCAGTTTTCCTAACTTTAAGAGCTTCTTCCCAGAACTTGACAGCCTCTGGAAGTATTGTGTTCTGGAACATGGGTAAGAAAATTTAATAAATAATATAACAGACAATTCGCTCAAACATCATATTTTGGTAATCATTTAAAAGATAGTCTGGATCGAGTTTCAATATCATAAAATAATCGAAAGATATAATTAAACCGTGAACACGATTACTGCAAAGTATTCGAAACGTTGGGTTAAAATCAAAAATGTAACCAAATTATACGCGAATTATAATCCGTAAAAATAGTTTTATTTGAAATGTGTACTCGTGAAAATCTAAGAAAATACTAGATATAATTAATTTTGAAATATGAAAACAGTTTAAGATTTTGAGAGCATATTTATAAAATTTGAAATATATCGATAATGGATTTTATACATTTTTTATTCGTAATTTAGATTTAAATATAAAAATTTATCTCGTTCCCAAATTCCAATAATATTTTCCTGATTACGAACAGCGAAGTCTGTTAGTGTAGGTACAATAGTAAAAATACATATACATATATACATATATGTATTTAAATGAAGAAGTTCTGGCAAATAACAAATTGCAATAACAAAATTAAATATTATCAATAAAATAATTACTTACATTTATCATCAGGAATTTTTCTGGTTCTAACCTGTAAAGAAAATAATCAATTTTATAACATTATGTTAAAAAATATGTAATATATAAAATTAATTGTAGACCATATGCCAGTGAGTATAATATTCATCAAACTATTCCTTTTTAACAATTTTTATTCCAGCTCATTCAAAATAAAAAGTTTAAACAACATTTTAATAGTTCAATCAAATTATCTGGAACTTTTTATGCATTTTTGGCATTGACAGCAAATCCAATTTAAGAAAATAAATTCCAAAATGGCCGCGGCTCAAAGATTGCGGAATATATATTTAAATATAATCAATGGAATCAGATGCAAATTGACATAAAATTAAAGAGTTTTATAATTAGAAATTGATAAATTCAATCCAATATTGTGGGTTCTGACAGAAGACCCAATTTACGATCGCACCTGCTTCAAAATGGCGGATTACTTTTTTCGTTCCCAACCACTTTGAAATAGATATCAAATGGATTCCGGTATAGTAAACAAAAATTGCGACGTACGTACAAAATGGTCGGTGTTATGTATATATTAGGTAAGACTATTTACTATTTAAATAAATGTATTTGTAATTATATAAAGTACGCTCACCACGTCCTCATACTTATTCCATACACGTTGTATGAAGTAACAAATTCAATGACTAGCGAAAAGATTTCATATCACAAACTTACATCATAAATTTTTTGTTTAAACTTTCTTAATCCGGCTCTGTATTTACTATCGGAAATCGAACTCATTCTCTAATTCACGAGGTCTAAGCAGGTCAGAATCGCGGCGTGAACTATGGCGTTAACCGCGATATATGACGATATAAAGATATTTATAAGTATAAGTTGCTAAGGTTAGCACAAAAATTTTAATCCACTACTTAATGCTTGTTTTTAATATACATATTTACTTTTAATATACAGATAGGACTCGAACCTGGAACACTCTAATACCGATCCTGTCACTACTAACTGAGCTACCGTGTCTTTACCCACTTTTATGAATTTAAATTCTGTATACAATCATCTTAATCGGGATGGAGGCGACAATTATTAAGGTTTTTTTAAAAACTATTCATAAATTACAATTAAAAATTTGATGTTTTTGGTACTTTTTTCTATATTAACAAGATCAACTGTTTATAAATAATATCCAAAACTGTTTATAAATATTATAATTCTCTCTAAATTCAATTTTTTTTTATAATTGTAATCTACTCACCTATATACAGAGTGGTCATAAAATATACTTATACGTAACGGTTGGTCTATACTACGTTTCTTCAATATATGAGCTGGCTCGATGTGAACACCCCGGATTACCTGGAAGAAAAAGAAATTACCATCAAATATTTTCATATATATGGACACTTTATTATTTATCACAAAATAAACCCTACTAAAAAGACACTCTCCAACTTGAAACTTACGAGCCCTGGTCTGAGCTGAACTACACAACAAACTCAGCTAGAATATTAATATATTATTACTTAATAACTTAATCATTAATTTGACATATTTTTATTTAAATATGTTATTATTTTATTAAATATTTTTATTTTAAAAATATGACATATTGACGTCTTTTTATGTGAGAAAAAAATATTTCAATAATTCTATGTGTGTTAAATGCTTTTAAATTATGATGACACAGATAGATGTAATAGTTATTGGAAAGTATTAAATGTTTATCAAATATTATACTTCAATGTTGTTTACATTTATAATATATATGTGTAATTAAACTTAATAAACTAAGTTATTGATGAATGAAGTAATTAAAACAATGATAGCGTTATATATCATGAATACTAACGACATCTAGTTTACTAAAATACAATTGACTTGATAAGAAAACATTTTGTTTGTGTCCATTAAAAATATTGTAATTTGTCAATAGAATCCGTTTCAACCAACTTTCAAAAGGGAAGGTTTTTTTACACCTGTATGTATATTTGTATGTTCGCATTTATTTATTTCATGCACCACAATTAGTTACATATAAAAATTAAATACAAAAACATAGAATGAGCATATCTCTACAAAGAGATCTCTTCCAGCTACCCACGAGTTTTGGACAGAGTGTTTCAGAAATAGGGACAGTCAGCTTCAAAAGTCGATGACCATATTTAAAGTTTCAAATTAGCTATACATATATTACATCAAAACTGCTGAACATGGCAAACGCCAAGTGTATAGCTATTTTTGACCTATTTTTTTACCGCTTAAAGCTTATAAGCGATATAAGCGTCATATGTGCTATAAGCGATATATCTGCTTTAAGCGGTACATTTATTATAAGCACCACTTTTCCTGTAGGCATAACGTTTGATATTCATTTTCGAAAAACTCAGTTTTTCCTTCCGATCTTTCTGTCTGTATGTGTGTCTGTGTGTCTGTGTGTGTGTCGAATTTTATTTTTCGAATTTTGAAAAAACTAAAGATATATTTGGAATCAGCATCTAAATGTAAGATTCACTTTTCAAAATTATGTTGATTGTCCAACGGGAAGGTGGTCAGATCGGCCGCCGAAGTTACCGAAAAATGGAAAAAAAATTTCGAATTTTTAAATTTTTTAAAATCCTATCATAAACTACATAAAAAAAATAAAAAAAGCAATAGAAGTTGTTTTGTTTGTTAATTTGCGAGTTATAATTTGCCGATTAGGAGTTTTTCATAGCGGCAAGCTCGATTGCCGCGTGTCAGATGTTTTACTATAGAAGGCATATATTCGTTATAGGAAAAATTTTAAATCTCGTATATTAGCTCACTAGTTTCAAGTGCTATTAATAACAACAATTAACTAATTAAATAGTAAATTAATATATAAATACTAGAACCGTAAGTCTGCTCATATAGAGTTGCATCATCATTTAAACTCAAGTGATTGGGTATTATATTACATATTACACATGTACGTTTGTGAGTTCTTTAAATATTAGATTTATTAACTTTATTCAAATTATTTGTAAAGTAAAATATAAAAAAAACGTCTGATGATAGGTGGTCTGTGACGAGGGTTGTCTGTTTAGCAATAATTGGTAAAAAGTAGTTAGACTATATATTATAGCATTATAGCCTAGTCCAAAATATGTGGAATTTGGTTTGTTAAATTGTTGTTATGATATATACACCATTGTTAAAATTTGTTTAAAAAGAGCAACTGTTGAGTTTATGATCACTTTTCAGCAGAGCAGCATTCCGAGCAGGTAACTTACTCACAAACTTATTATATATACATTTTTATACTTTGATAATTGACGATTCAAAAGTATATGTCCATTTGAATAAAAATATTTTGAATTTGTATTTGAACTCCGAAGACCAATTGGTCTACTATTATTTATAGATCTTATCCATATAATTATAATAAAAGCTTGTACCAAATAGGATTTTCTTATTATTTAATATTTAAAATTTGTTTGATGAATTTTCATATATATATTTTTTTTTAGTATATCTTGTAATTTCCGATATTGATGTCATTTCAAGTAATTAGCAATTATGAATATAATTGCTTTTGTAATGAAATGAAATTTAATTTTCTTTTTTTTTAATAAATAATAATTATTTTATTTATTAGATAATAGAAAGAATATAAAAATATATATATATATAAAATTCCGCGTCATAAGAAGAGTTACTTTGTAACATTCTATTTCTTAAATCGTTATTATAATTCTCTTTTTATTAACTAAAACTCTTTAATTGTCGATTCTAATTAACGTAAGAATTAATACATCATTACTTAATAATAAAATATTAAATCCATACAAATCTAAATCTATTCGATCAAACGTTAATGCCACTTGTCTACGAAATCGTTTGGAATATTGCAGAATAGTAATTGAGGAAGCTATTATATTATTATCTACAAAATCATTTAAATGACCTTAGAGTTGTATTTAAATAAAAAATGTAAACGGACGTGACGTGGGTACTTCATAAGGAAGTGGGAAATCAAATTTGCTTACTTCCGGATAAACTTCACGAAGACTGAAGATGTTGAAGATTTGATATTACACAATAATTGGGAGCGTACAGATAGACAGAAATAGTAGATAAAATATTTTACAATTTTATAGATTTACTAAATATGTTTTTTGTGCAAATAATATTTGATTTTTATAAAATTTACTTAATATATTATTTTCATTTATGAATAATATATCGTAACTACTTCACAACAATTTTTTATTAGAATAGTAATTGCTAATATAATACCCGTCCCCCCTCTCTCCTGACCCAAATAATAAACCATCTATTTTCGCTTATAAAATTTATGTATATCAATTATTTTTTTATGTTATTATAAAATTATATTATTCAGTCTTACGCATTTATTCCTTTAAAACAAAAAAATCATTGGAAGCAACATTATTTAAAGAGAACGAGAGAGAAAGAGAAAGAGAAAGAGAGATAGTGAGAGAGACGGAAACCTGCGTCGAGAAATCATACTGAGAGAAACCATACCTCCACCCAAAAAAAATAAAATTTTGTTAACCGTATACTCTGATGTTTACTGATATCATTGTAAGTCTAATAAACTTCACACGTTCTGAGTAGTCATTTCCAGAGGAAGAAGTAATCATTTCCAGAGACAAATGTATATCTCAAGGTTTACAAAAAGGTATTTTTAACATCAAATATATAGTCCCTGTATGACGATTGTTAATAATTAGTTTTCAGCGACTTTATACAAATTTTGAGTTTTATTGTAAATTTAGCAAATTCCTGATTATTATTAAATATTTTGTAATTTTATAAAACTATTATTATTTATTAATTTAATTTTAGTGGAATTAAGTATAAGTTTTCAAAATATATTTTATATAAAAATGTTTCGGCAAGACAGAGAAGGGTGAGGGAGCAATAGAATAGAACAGGGGAGGCTAACCAGTCGATCGCGTCCCTAGGTCAGTCGATCGCGGACAAGAAAAAATTATCAGTACCTACCCTGTCCTAAATATTACGAAAATTATTGGAGTATAGTTAAAAAATTCCTTATAGATTGCAAAGCATTAGAAAGATACAGTAGATCTCGAGTCCGTTTGAGTTGGCCATTCCTGGAATAGATGGTTGGAGGCTGGTTCTAACATCACGCAGCCCTAACGCAAGACTACATCAGTCACGTAACGAGACAAAAATTTGATATATTAAAACGAGCAGTAATACTAATATAAAATATAAAACTTCGAATAAAGATTTTTTTTTATTTTTTAATTATAATAAAAACTTTAATAACTTCAATACTCGAAAGCGCCTTTTGCAAAAAAAAAAAGGAAAATATTTTGTCTTTTTTAAAATCATTATTAAAATCATTATTAAAATAAAATAAAATAAAATTATGAAAACTTTTGTTTGGGGGGTTTTAATTTGGATACTCTTTAAAATGTAAAACGCAGACGGAGTTGCGGGAAGCAAGTAGTAACTAATAAAAATGGTTATTCATACCAATAAAGAAATTCAATAAAACGAATGAAATGATATAAAAATGTAATAAAAATGTTATTTTGTTTCCACGTGTTATATTTTCTTGTATTTGTATGTGAGTATACGTTTGTTTTATAAACACACACCAACACATCATCGACACTGTAGTTCAGTTTCTAGAAGTTGGTATCTAGAGGTAGCAGGTTCGATTTGAGCATAATTTTTTTTTATTATATATTTATTTAAGAATTGAAACACATTTATGAACAATTAATTGTTATTATTGAAAATTCCTGAAACAATTATAGTATATTTTCTTTTAATTAAAGTAGTACTTGTTCCTCACTATATTATAATTTTTATTATGAGGCTCTTTTATAAACTATTTCATATAAATTTTACTAGCTGTGACCCGCGACTTCCTCCGCGTCTACTACAAAAGGCTTTATGCTTTTTCCTGATCGAACATTTACTATTGTTCTATGATATTGTTGAATACTTTTATATTGGTTGTAAGTTTTATTACATAGATTTAAAATTCCTTAATAATATTAAATACAAAATAATACCTTTGTTACGAATATATTTAATTACAAATAACAACTCTGTAATATATCATATTTACAATAAAAATAGATTGAATTTTGATTGAATTGATTTTAATTAAAAGTTTTATTTATACACGGTACATATACCATAATCAAACTTGTGACAATTACTGTTAGTGTGTCTGTTTGCGCAAGCTAATCTCTGGACTGGATCAACCGATTTTGACAAGACTGTCACTTTAAGATAGCTAATAGCTGAGCTGAGTAATATTTTAAAATAAATTATTAAATATTTTTATATAAATTATTAAATGCTACGCACGAAGTCGCAGGCACAGCCAGTAGTCAATAAAATAGGAAACAAAATAAAAAAAACTCAAAAAAAATACTCAGAAATTGTTTATTCCAACTTGAAGTTCAAGTAACTGAAAGATAAACATTATAATATTAACATATAAAAATAACCAAGAGTCATTTAGCCTCAATTAAGTTATTTGTTAACTTATTTTACTTATATATTTTATTTTGATGCTATATTTAAGCTTGGAATGCTTGTTTTAACTTATGAAATGGAAACAAGCCAAAATACATTAAAGATACAAAAAAACAATATATTGCTATAAGTGCAAAGAATAACTTGTCTGTCGATCAGTTTGTTAAATAAAAATAACGCTAAAATTACTGGATCGGTTTTGATTAAATTTGGTCAACGGATTTAAATTTTATATTTGGATTTTTAATGAAATAAAACAACAAATGATTTGGGATATATTTATAATAAAATATCATTAAAAATATATGTATTGGCATATCTTAGTGAACATAGATAGGAATATGTACTTTGGTGGAAAATTATCAAATTAATAAATTTGTTTGAGGTATTCCTGTACTAATATATAATGTTTGAGTTATTTCTATAGTAATATAACGCGTTAATCTTCTGAACTATCCGATGGATTTGACTAAATATTTTTGATTATGATATACTTATCATGATGATGAACCTACTGGTTCATAAGATTATGGGCTATCTAGTACTATGTTGCTTTTTATCTTTATTACATATAATAGTTGGATTGGTAAATCTACCTTTTTGTTTGTCTGTATGTAGTTAAGACTAATGTTGGTTCCAATGTTGGTTCAAATATACACCATTGGACTGGATACCAACGACTCTATCCTCCGACGATATTATCCTCCATCGTTTAAAACTACTTAATTTACATCTCAACATTGAACATCTCAAGATAAATTTATTTTCCAGACATAACCCGAAGCGAACTGATACTTAAAATAGATTTCAACGAGAGTACAGACAAACAAACAACCGCCAATAATTTATATATAAAATTTATTAACATAACAGACAGCGAACATACAGACCATAATGGTAAGTTATATTAATATTTTAAAATAGGATTTTCATAGTAATAACAAATGTCTTCATACAAAAAACAAAAATAATTATATAATAAATATGTATTTGATTGTACATTTAATTAATTTATTTTCGAACTATTATTAATAAATAAAAATAGATACATTATATATAATTATCCATCTGTAGTCACGTCCATACTTTTAATTTGCCTGACTATGTTCGAACTCATTTGGGGCTTTTATTCATAGGCTCGGAGGATGAATGAATCGCGGCATGAACAGTTCACGGGTTCGTTAATAGTTCGGGTACGAAAAATTCCTTTAGTTACAGTATAGCTAGATAATTATACATAATAGTTATCACGAAAACACATATACAAAAATAATTACATACATTATTAAGTGTATTTTAATATTACATAATATTCTGTATATATAAACTGTAAGTATTCATTTAGTAACTATAGTAGGTGTGGCCATCTCAATTGGACTCAAGATCTACTGTCTGTCTTTCTAATTCTTTGCGATCTACCGACTAGGAATTTATACTCCAATCATTTTTATAATATTTAGGAGGGGAATAGGTAGGTACCAATAATTTTTTCCTTGCCCGCGATCGACTGACCTTGGGACCTAGAATTGACGGGTTGGCCTCCCCTGACATTTAGGTTACAATTTTAAATACACAAGTCAAAGAAAAAAATACATTTACAGATAACATCACTGAAAATAAAACTGAAAATATTGAAGACAGTATAAATGAAAACCACCAATTAGTAAAAAGAAATCCAGATATTGGTCCTATGTCAGACTCCTTAAATTTAGACGAACTGGAATCTTCAACTGAAACGAGCTTAAACTTACCTCTCGAACACTGGAGAGGAGACAATACCAAAATAAAAGAATGTTTAGATAACTTCAAGATGAGGAAGAAAAAAACTTTTGTATCAACACGTAGTTTTAACTTCCCATTTACAAATCATGAAAATAATAATAATTTGAGACGAAAACCTATGACGAATGTAATATCCCAAATGGAAAGAGAAAAAAAAATATTTGATGTTATATCAAAACAAAATAAACTAATAGAAAGAATTGTCAAAAAAGTAATGGATACAGAGAAAAGAAAGAAGAAGATAGTGCGTACCATATTTGATGAAATTCTAGATTCTGTTGAAGCACGATATACTACAACAAAAAATGTTACAGGAGCAACAATAATGGACAAGTCAACAACAGTTTTGACTATTATTGATGAAACAGAAATAAGAAACGCTTTAAAGAAGGACCCCTTTATAAGCAGGATTTTAAGGATGGCTGGGAGAAAGAGAAAGGAATATGAAGCAAAGATAGGGAGAGAAGATGATTTTTTATCTTAAAGTTTTGTGACGTCATAATTCAATATGTCCTACACAGTAGTGTAGTTTTGTTATAATATATATTTGACTAATGGTTGTTTTTTTTTTATAATAAAAAAAATATTATGCGACATTACTTTAAAAAAATAAGTAAAATATATTTTAAGTAATTTGTGAGCAAACTGTCCTAGTAATAAGTTTCAAAATATTTTTTATATCTTAATAAGACACAAAAATACATTTAAATAATTTATGAAAAACGAATCACAAATTTTATAAATAAATAAAAACGATAGTTTTGATAACAATCCAGGTACAACCAGGTGACAATGTCTATACTCGCAGATCTCGTGTTCGGGCTGACTCGACCAGTTAGACAGCTATTGTATAATAAATTATAACTACATGTTACAAATATGCGTGAGAAATATTATAATTCACAGTATTATTTCACACATCACAATATCCGTTTTATTTCTACACATGAGATAATATCAATGAAAAAAGACTTACGAGAGTGGGACAGCCGATTTGTACCTCCATTGTATATCCTCCATTTGATTTGGTTTGACAGATCAGATGGCTGACTTACATAAATATTATTTATTTACATCAAACATCCCCCTTTTTACCCCTATATTGACGATTTAAATTTTCTACAAATTTAAATTAATTTTTTTTTTTATATTAGTGCTACCTTCTTGACTTATAGATGACTCTTACTTGAGGGTATTTGGAAGAAGTCTTCTTTTCAAAATAAGCTATACTATTTACAAATTTTACAAAATATTATTCTATTTTAGTACCACTTATGATTTATGAACGCCCTATACACTTAAGGGTACATAAAAAATCCTGATACCCTATTACTTTTATTTTCAGATTATCATTATTAAATCAATTATCAATCAATCAATTTATCGAAAATTAAAAAAGTCTAAAATATTTATTATTTAGCAATTTTTTTATCCACGGAGAGACATACTTGTCTCATTAAGAAGGAAATTTGGAACAGAGAGATGCTGATGAATTATTACTCGTACTATAAACATACTACAGCTAACATAGGATTTTAAATATAAATTGTCAAGTCCCAGGTTCAACCACCGGCCGTGACAAATAAATCGTGATATGCAAATAAGTAACGGCTTTGATTTAGCTGTTTTGAAGCAAAACAATAAATTACAATTTACATTTCATAAGAATTTTATATGTTATAATAATAAATAATTTATTTTTAGTAATATATAAAAAATAATAATTGTATTTTTAATGATAAATTAATAATCTATTGTGATTGATTTTATTTATAATAAATGATTGTAATATTGTAACAAAACTTTTTAAAACTATAATAGTTTTAAGAGTTCATAGAAGTAGAGAAGTCTCCACTGGAATGGTATGACAAAAGAGAGTGAAAGGAATAGACATAGCGACCTCTATAATTTGGATGAACTTTCAACACTGCTGCAAAGTATTTGAAGATAAATTTAAAGGTTAAATAAATACAAAAGTTTGTCCGAATAAGAATTGACACATATGGTCCCGTGAGCCGACATCAAAATCAAGTTGCCAAATTCATCAAACATATGTCATGCTCGTAACAGATTTTATTTAATTTAACGTAATTTGAAGTTTGTTCTTGTTTTAAGTGACAATAGATGGAAAGGTATTACTAACATTGCCACTTTAAAAACATTATTTTTATAATAAAGTGGAATTTAGAAAATTATATAACCTTTGTAAAAAAAAATAAATCATCTATAATTAAAAAAAAATTAAGAATTAAACGTTTTTTAAAATCATTTATATATTCAATTTGTAATGTGTCATCAGTGTTTTAAAACTGAAATTCAAAGAAAGAGACGCTATATTCTTTGTCTCAATCATCATTCCGTGACAATGACAAAATTATAAATTTGTGTCAATTATAATTTGAACTCTAATGTTCATTCAATATTGGCGTTTGTCATGTTCAGCAGTTTTGATGTAATATAGTGTACAGGTATTTTGATACTTTACATATGGTCATCGACTTTTGAAGCTGACGGTACACCCTGTGATAAATTGTTGTTTTAAATTAACTTTTCTACAAATTTTCACTATTACTAATTTTTTTTTGTCGTGTTATCTTGAATAATGCTTCTTCTGTAAATAAACATCTAGACCAGGGATTCCCTAGTTAATTCGTGACGCATCCCTTTTCTACAAAAAAAACCCGAAGTCCCCTTGCTCCGATTATGAATGTAAGATTACTAACATTACATATATATACAATATATGTACATATAAAAAACCCGCAAAAGCCATGTAAATTTGTTTTATATTTCACTATAATTTCGATAAAAGTATATAAATTAGTATTATTCAAAACAAATAGTTTCAATTCTATCAAGATGTCGCTTGACGCAACGCAATAGCAGGCGTATGTTTTGAACTTTGACTTGACCTTAATCTCAACAAAAGTGACAGTGAACAGAGATGAATTTTAAATACAATATTACGAATAGATTTTTATTTTATATTTATACAAAAAGGACTCTTAAAAGCGAAGGATTTTTGTAATATCTGAAGCGTTCACAAGGGATCGTAAAAATGAATATATTTTTTTTCCCAAGACTATGAGGTGAGGTGAGGTGAGGTGAGGTGATCTCTTAAAAATGTAGTATTTTCTGTGTAATCCTAAATTCAATCTGAACTATGGTAGCAGCTTCAAGTTCTGTTCGTCGTTACTTACTGTTTATGACATATGTTTTTATTAATTTAAATAAACAAAATATAGCTAACATGTTTATAGATAAATAAAAATATCATTTCATTGTTTTTAATAAAAGCTTTACCAGATTTGTGAGTGATATTAAAACTCATGTGAAAACCCCTTAAAGGCCTGTCGAAGGCCCCCAGGCTGTAGAACCCTCGGACGAGACATGTCCTAATAAGTTTAATACTCTGAAGTGTAAGCTGTAATGTTAATATTAGTTTCACCATAAAAGAGGTGAGTGTTTACTTAAGTGAAAAAGGGGGCCTGTAGGGCCCTTTTAGAGATTGTGGCGTACACTGTAAAGATTAATGATTGAAGATAGGAAGGGTTTTTGCTCATGAAGTCGTTAAATATACTTTTCTAATGCATTTGTAATTTATAATATAATTTTAAAGTAATATTAGAAATTTTATATAATAAGAATAAAAAGAGTTTCTTTATATTGTGAAAGCTCAATCTATAGTGACCTATGACTTTGAGTGACATATTTACAATATATTATGTAAATGTGACCTCTAGCTTAATTTAATACTAGATTCCGCCCGCGGCTTTCAGCAACCGTGAGTCTTTTTGGTCATTATAAAAAGTGAGTTATTACTATTATTGGCCGCCAAAGATTCGACCTTATTAAGTTAAGAGTCGTTGGTATCCAATTCAAGGGTGTATATTTGAACCAATATTTGACCCAACGTTGGCCCCAACTGCACACAGACAGACCAAAGGGTAGTGTTCCCTATACTACTATAGTAGTAGATAACTAAGAGTAGAAGCGTAAATAAAGTTTCGATTTGACATACAATTTTACTAACAAAAAATATTTAATGGTTTTATTATTTTTTTTTGGAAATCTCTAGCACAAAGACAAGCTTTTCTTAATCGGCCATCTTGATTAGTGATGACATTAAAATGACTTAATTATGATACTTATAATAATACTGGAACAGTGAGAGCTAATGACTTATAGTACAATATACAAGGTTTCATTTGTATTTGCAAGTACGCGCGTAATTAAAGTCACATGCATTCTGAGAAATATTAAATTCTAATCAAATCAAATGACATATAGTATATGTAAACACTAGTATGTATGTTATATTGTTTATGTTGTTCATATGTCTATTACATCATTTTGTTGATTTATTTTAGTTAATTATTTTATGAACCAACTATTTGTTTAAAAATGTCCTTTTAATAATAGGTTGCCTGTAACAGATCACAATAAGTGATGAGGCCGCCTTTGCACCAAAAGTTTAAATAGTTTTATTTTCGAAAAACTCAGTTTTTCCTTCCGATCTGTCTGTCTGTATGTGTGTCTGTGTGTGTGTCGAATTTTATTTTTCGAATTTTGAAAAACTAAAGATATATTTGGAATCAGCATCTAAATGTAAGATTCACTTTTCAAAATTATGTTGATTGTCCAACAGGAAGGTGGTCAGATCGGCCGCCGAAGTTACCGAAAAATGGAAAAAAAAAATCGAATTTTTAAATTTTTAAAAATTTTAAAATTAATTAATTAATTTAATTATTTTAATTTTTTTTTCTTTTGTTTGTTAATTAATTTGCGAGTTATAATTTGCCGATTAGGAGTTTTTCATAGCGGCAAGCTCGATTGCCGCGTGTCAGATGTTTTTGTTTTATCGTCTGTTTTTTTATATGTATTTTTGTATGCAATAAAGTTTATAAATAAATAAATATATAATATATATAATTCTTGATTGGTGTTCACGAGTGGTGTGTTTATGAGTTGTTTTAATGATTTTAGTAATAGTAGTAGTTTAGCTGTTGTTTTAGTAATTATATTTAGAAATTATAATTATGGATTAAAAAATATATTTATTTATTTTAATAAAACATTAGACAATAATATTTTTTTTTATTCATGATAGATTTGTATAACTCGTATTGTAAGAAAATTTGGCTCAAACTCAAACACTTGAGCTAGAAAAAGTTAGGGTATGCTCATAATATATTAGTCGATACTTGAGGAATTTGGAGGAGATAGCGGTAGGAAGGTAATGGAAGGGAAGTGTGGTTAAAACAGCTGTTCCTACAGCTGTTCACGAACTTACGTAAAAGAATTACCAGAACTAGTCTGTACACTAAATGTAGTAAATGATCTACCTCCACATCAACACCGTCGGTTACATGTTACTTTGAAAATTAACCTGGCTGTCTAACGAAAGGTGGGTTTGATTCTTACACATTCATATATCGATTTGTTTTGTTTTTTGAAACAACATATAATATATTATCCAGGGTGGCTTTCAGTTGTTTCATTTGAGGCAAGTAGTTTCAGTATCCGTTGTTATTATGAAAACTAGGTTGTACTACAAGCTGTGGTTTAATTGGCTTCATTTAATTATTAGCTCTAGCTACTCATACATTATATCCGTATACACTTCCGGTCGACCTTTGTTCAATAACATAATATCTATATATGACTCACTGACAGACACCTGTATTTCATCTTCCCGCGAACACGATTGCTGCAAAGCATTTGAAACATCGGGCTACAATTAAAAAATAGTTATATACAAATACATATATAATGTAATTTAAATATAGAACAAATAATAATAATAATAATAATAATAATAATAATATGCTATTTTGTACATACAAAAATATAAACAGTAGAAAAAAAAATAACAAAATCGTATAAATTTGGCGGCCTTATCGCTAAAGAGCAATCTCTTTCAGGCAAAAAATTGGGAGGAGGAAAATTAACAGAAAGACACATTATATGGATGTGCTTAATAACAGAGACAAAAATCATTACATAAACATACATATAAATAATTATAATCTAATGATATAAAAACAAGACTCCCCAAAAACTAACAGGTTAATGGTATTCTTAAGACCAAAAAAAAAAACAAAAAAAAAAAAAAAACCATTTGGAGAAGACCTAACGACGAAAAGAAGATTCAGGATGATTCCATGGAAATAAAACACCAGCAAAAACACCACGATTTACTAGAAAGGTTTTCTATTTTACTATTATTTTAAACAATTTCACTGTAGGCCTTAATTAGTCTATTAAGACAAGCACGAAGCCCACAAAGCCTAGTTCATTTAATTACAATAATACAAGTTTCTTGCCCGCGAACTGTATAGGTATAATTACTGTCTTTATATTTACATGTTTTTAGATATATATCTGATTACAATTTCAGGATGGAATCCTGTTTTTTAATTTTTGTCCATAGAGAACCGGGTTTTTTCTGGATATTAAAACATATTTATAAATCCTTTTTTATATTCCTAACATTGAATATAGTGTTTATGTAGTCCACGAACAAACAAATAAACCTATATTCAAATATATATATTTCTCAATATATTCAAATATTTCAGGATTCGGTTTTATTTATTTATATACCAAAAATTTTATTAACAAAAAATTGTTCGTGTCCTTCGACCTAGATTTGAAGTGACCTAAATATAATATACTATTTTATTATATTTTTTATATTTCTTTTATAATTAAGACAATAATTAAATATTTCTTATTTTTATGTACTGTATTTCCTCGTGTATACTACACGTGTATATTAAAAATATTTGCAATAGATATTAAAAATAACATTCCAAATAGTTTAGAGATTAATTAATAATATAAAAGTCATTGTTTATAATTGACTGAGATATTTTTGTAATTGGTTTTTTTCCGATTATTTTTATATAAATATTATTGATAATGATAATCATTATAATTATTAATTCATGTATCAATTGGAACATTGAGTCATAGTTCGTATGAAATGGGTTTTTTCATATAATTTAGATTAGATACTAATTGTTTGAAATTGTTCACTGAAACTATATGTTCGTTCTGATATAACATTTAGATTTTGATAGTTCATTTTAAGGAAAGTTTTCTAAAATAACTTTACAGGTAATATTAAAAAGTTCTTTACACATAAACTATTGGAAGTTTCTTCAATAATGTTATATCTTCTGCGGTGATGCGGTTGGTTTATGTTTAGTTAAACTATTTTTTTGTTTACGTTATGTAACGTGTGACGGCTAAATTAAAGTTCGTGTGATTTGATTTGATATTTGTAATAGTTCCAATGTACCATTTGACTATAGTCCACGCGGATGAAGTTGCGATGTACAGGTATTCAACATGGTGCCGGTCCCATTGCGTTGCAGGGAGAGGAGCGCAGTGTTCGGGACTTGCGACCCAGTTATAGGTTTTGAGAGCCATTTTAAAATGCGCTATATGCGCTTATCTACCTAGCTAACCAAATTTAAAACTGACCTACTAATGTATTTGAAATTTTAGAAATAAACTGATAATAGTTCTATAGGTCATACCTTTTATATAAATATTATGGTAAGCTATTTCTTTATTAAATGCGGTATTTACAATTGTTTTTCGATGTTTTAGTTAGTAAAGAGTAAAGTAAAAATATCTCTGGTACTCGTCTCTTCTCTATTGCTTCTTTCTTTACCACTGATATAGAAAGAGACAGAAGGTTCATTGTATTTTTCGAGGGGTGTTACGGTTGAGCTCGATAGTGGTTCCATGAAGTCCTACTGAAGCGGAAAGGGTTATTGGTTTTTAAAGGGTAGCTTTCAAATATATAGGCGGCTCTGTCAAAGCTACCGGGTATTTAATCATTTCCAAATAACTTCTTTCTCAATATAGGGGGGTTTTTATAAGGGAAAGGATCTTTACACCGTCTCCAAGCCACGAGATCAATTCTGCAATGATTATGAGTAAAAAGTTAACATTCACATCATAGATAAAAGTGCAAATGAAAATAATAAAACAGAATATGGACTTACGTGTTAGTTAAAGAAAATATATTTTAGTTTGGTGGTTAACGGTCATTGAGTATTGTAATTATAATCATTATCTATATATCTTTACGCCGTCTGTGTGTAATAGACAATTTCAAAGGATATTGGGAAAGAATCATTACTTGTTTTTGTTGATATACATACATTACACTAAATATGCAGTTTGTTAATAAACAATATTACAGATAATTATTGAAATTATTTATAAATAGCCAATTAACTTACAGATGTGTGCTATGATCAGAGCTCATGAATAAACACCCCGAATGGATTCAAAACTAGTCGAGCAACTGGAGATAGTAATTACGTGAGTACAGCCGCATAATTATATATGTTAAAATTTTTTAAGTGTTGAATAAATATTAAAAAAATATCAGTCGAACCTACGACCTCTCGGGGCCGTCTCGACGCTCTATCAACTGAGCACTCGTGCAGCTATACTTCTTTGAATCGTAGAAAAAGTGCACTGTATATATATATCAGGACAGACAGACAGTATATCAGGACAGGCAACATCTAATAGGCTTACGAAAATCCTATCTAATTTCTTTAATACTGGAATATAAAATAAAGAAAATTACATGTAATGCTAAACTTATTAAAATACTAATAATACAATTTTTCATATATTTTTTCAATTATATTTTTTTTATACATTTTTAGATGAAAGAAAATTACTTCGGCCTCGTGCTAATTATATTATTAGTCAAAGAAATAAAAAGTACTTATATATTTTTTGCTTATGGGGTAAATAAAAAAATTGTATTTGAAAATATATAATTAGCCTCCGTAGGCCTCTTTCATTATTTGAGAAATGATTTAATCTTTTATTAGAATTACAGATCTTTAACAAAATATTTTGCGATTTTTTTTTCTGTTACGCAACAATAGACAGACTTTAGCCAAATGGCAAGCGTTCCTTTTCTATTCTACTTTAATGTGTGAACAAGCGAATATATCGTTATCTAATGTTAAAATCTAAAGCCGTATTCACACTACATCGATAGATAATATTTTATTCAGTCGTTTTTGTAGTCGAAATAGTTTCCTGGAGGTAGTCGACTAATATTCATATAACATTTATTAAGTTTGAATGATGAAAATTAGAGAGGGTAGTGCAGTGGCTTCAATGACTATATTGTTTCTATGTCCATTTTTTAAAGTCCAAAATAAAAAAAAATCGAAATTGTCTTTTAAATAAGTATAACTACGATAAGCTTGTTATAGATTAAAGAAATATACAATGCAAAATTTTATGGATAAGAGCAAGATTCGAACCAACGACCTCTGAAAAACCACCGTCCTGATACAGAAGGCTACAAATAGAAAACTTAATTTATCAAAACGAGCAGCGATATTATAGCTCAATCGGTAGACCGACGGAACGGTTTTCCAGACAGTTGCGGGTTTGAATCCTGCTGGTATCAATTAAATT
Organism: Mechanitis mazaeus; assembly: GCA_959347395.1. Taxonomy (NCBI): domain Eukaryota; kingdom Metazoa; phylum Arthropoda; class Insecta; order Lepidoptera; family Nymphalidae; genus Mechanitis; species Mechanitis mazaeus. Next base: position 17,003,042 of record OY365749.1, on the reverse strand, counting down.
TTTCATTCTATATTTACGTAATATTTAGTTTTTATATTGCGGATCACTTGATTGTGGGAATAATAAATTCTGATCACTATATAATTCAAGAAAATTAAATTATTCTTCCTCACTCTAATAATTACTTGAGTAATAAAATAAAATAGTAATTTCTCAACAAGTCTATCGACAATCTCCGACACGTCCCTATTACTTGTGCGTCTTCCTTTGACCTATACCGACTTGATTCGGGTCCCGTCGGTTTTGCTCGACATGAATCGACAAGGACATACTTCGACAAGGTTCGACATAATATGGACAGGACTTTACATTATCATTCTATTCTACGAGTGTCAACGCTTGTCTAGCTGCTTTGAGTGACTTTTGATTAAATTTAGGATGATGATATTTTATTCTAGTATCAAAAGATGATCGATTTTAAATCAATTTAAGATAAATATAACTTATTCGGTTGGAGCATTAAAACAACTGAAAATAGCTTATATCATACGTGAAGGTAATCTCCAAATTACTAATAATAACAATATTTCAGTATATATATTTAGGGTGTATGTTTTATTTTGAGATCTGGAGATAAATTTTTCAATGAAAAAACAAATGTACTATGTTTAACCCACAAACACCGTCTCTTCGAGGACGAAGTCGCAGGATATGTTACTTCCAAAAGCTGTTGTAGAACGAAGTAGCATGATAGAGCTAGTATCTAGTATAAAGGACGTGAATCTCTTAAATTCCCAACGTTTTACGTAACGATACGTGACAATGATATAATCATCTTTCTCACGTTACTTGTAAAAGTAAATTCGTCTCTACATATTCATGTGTAGAGTTCTACCAAATATTATTAAGGACGACCTAAGAACAAAATAACTGAAAACAAATATATTTTTTAAAAGTAATATAAGTTAATAAACGTGTTTCTTAAAAATGTCGCATTTATATATTTACCTGAAGATTGGAGTTTCATTTAAATTTTTTTTTTAATCTTTGATAATATATTTGAAATATCTATTATTACAAAATATTTTTATTAATGATAAAGTCAGTTGACAAGGTTTCTATGTGAAGTTACCAGACAAAGTTACAAGATCAGAGGATATTACCAGAAGATGTTATCAAACGAAGGTACCAGTATAAAGTTTCCAGGCGAAGTTTCCAAATCGACACCAGACGAAGCCGCGATCAAATCTTAGTATAGAAACAAAAATAGTTCTAGTAAATTCTAGTAAATTCCTTGAGTAGTTCGTTTGATACTCTGTTGATTTTCCGTTTCATTTCCATTGAAATTATTAACATTATTTAAAATATTAATTAAATAATAACCATTGTATTTCATTTAATTTTCCTTCAGCTTCAAGACCAAGTAGATAATTTATAAACCTTATATTTATTAATATTAAAAGTAAACCATGGCCTTAGATGAATATAAATCATGAATTTTATATCTTTATATATCTCTCTTTATTGTATGTTTTAACATCACTTAAAAACTACTGAACCGATTTTCATTTAGTTTTCACTCTTGATATACGTCATTGAAGTTATAATATAAGTTGGAAGCTCATAATTTAGAGCATTGTTTCACAAGCGACCCTTGGAGGGACTGGGTTTGTTTTAAAAGGGGTTGCAGTCTGTTGCAAAATTAAAAAACTAAATGTGTATAGATATATAGCTGCTAAAAATAACGCGCTATGTACATATTATTATAATTTCGTTATGGCGGGGTCGAAAGACTTTTAGTTGGAGGCTATAAAAAATAGTTGAGATATTATGATTTAGACAAAACACTCCGAATAAAAGAGAACATTGAAAATAAATAATACTCGATATGAATTCTAAATAATATTAATTTCAAAGACACAGTGGCTAAAAATCAAAAGGTATACAAATAATAAAGTTAACTTTCTTATAAATGTCATAATGAATTTTTTAGTTTGAGGTCTTTTATATTAATTAAATAACTTATATTATATATTTAAATAGCTTTATGGTATACATGTGATAGGAAATATAATACAGAATAGTAAAGGAAAGATACAAAGCCAAGGGCGACCTTATAACTTGATTTATTCATGGTAAATAGTACAATAATATTAGTGTTATTATAACTAGGAGCGCAAACCAGACCTCAATTTTGACTCACTACGCTCGCAAAATCTCGCTATGTGTTAGCATCTTGAGCGAAGCGAGATGCAAAGAGCATTTACAAAACGTCGACGCATTCTTTCGTCAACTATTTTTCAAAATAAAAAAAATATCAAAAAAATCTAAATCTAAAATAATTAAAAAAATCTAAATTCTAATTCTAAATTCGGCACGCGCATGTATTTATAAAGATAAATTTTCGTTCAAAAAAATGTTCCCATTGAAATCTATGGGATTTTCGTTTTTCCGTGATTATTCCTTAGCGACTTCGAATATTTGAAATATTTTTTTTTAAACAAACATCGGACTGATCTCTATCACTGTGCAAAAATTTTTGGATATACCGTTTTTGATAAATGCTTGCACAAAGGATGCAGAAAAGTCTCTCATAATTCTAAAATAAGTAAATATAGTTACACTAAATTGTCTTAATTCCTATGTAAGATGATAAAACAAAGAAAAGCAGAAAAATATAAAAAAAAATAAAAAATACTATTTGAAGAGTATTTTTAACAGACGAGAACATAAAATCCTTCTAGATATCTTTAACAATAACAAAATAAGAGTTAATGACCTCGAGCTCAAAATGTACAGTCACACACAAAAGTATCATTAATTATATATTATATATTTTTTATTCATTAAAATAACATTAATTGTAAATGCAAAAATCACATTAATCTTTTTTATTATCTTTCTCTTGGATGATAAATAAAACTTAAAATAATAATATTACTTTATTGGCAAAATATAGATTCCATATCATTACAATTCATGTATGTGTTTTTTATACATCTATTAAAAGTATTTTATATCATACACTCGAATAAAAAAATTATAAAATAGTACTCGGAATTTTTTCACAAATATTTTTGTTTAATATAAATGTCAGTAATGTTTATAATAATTTTATAATTATATCTTAAGATAAATTGTATGTTTTAATAAAATGTTGCTATAATAAAAAAGAAACATGTTAAGCATCCCTGGTGGGGATCGAACCCACGACCTTTGGATTAGAAGTCCAACGCGCTATCCTCTGCGCCACAGGGACGATACAACAATTCTCAAAATACAGCATCGGTTTACTTGATATACTCTTAATGACAATTAAACTTATTTTTAGCTCCGAAAAACCTAGATTTAACAAAAAAAAAAATGCCAATAAATATAATAATTAGAAACATTAAATTTGATGAAAAAAATAAAAAATATATTCTTGTCACGTAACACTTTCTTACATAACATTACCATTTCTAAATTTGAATAACAAGACAAGTACAAGAATAGCAGGTAAAGTGTATATACTTACATAATACTTGTACTACCCGCGACTTCGTCTGCATATTTATAAAATATTTTAGAAATATTAAATTATTTTAAATTAATTAATTGTATATATTTTATAATTACAGACGGACTATAATATAATTTAAATTCCTGTTACTTTATTCACGTAATTCCTCTAAGCTCCTTGCCCTGCCCCTACCTCCCCCGCTCTATATGTAAGACTACAAGATATTGATAGGGTTTCATAAATCGATTTTATTTAAGTGTAAACATATTGAAGTAAACCTATTAGATTTAATATTTTAAAGATATTTACTAGTTCTAAGTACTTAAGTTATTTGACATTCTGTTACAAGTTCTAATAAGAATTTTAACAGACAAGGTTTTTGATAAAAAAACCAATTCAATCAATATCTGTTCAGGATAATAACTAATGACAGATAGACAATATACATATTAAATTATTATAATTGTAATCTGCTTTGCATCAGGGATAACAAATGATCATAAAAAAATCATGATTTTCAAGCTTTTAAAAGTCCTATTCCTTAAAATTACCTGAGTTTTATCAAAATCGTTTAATCGATAATATATCCTCAAGATATATAAAAGGCGACAGTCATAAATTTTAAGTATTAATAAAATCAAATTTTAACTCCTATCAAATCTATCATAGTTATCATAAATATATTGGTTTGCATCATCATTCAATGGAAATTAATAATAGATCTACAAACCAAGATCGAAATCAATTTAACATAGTTCAAACTCAATCCACAGGTTATTGGCACATAACCCGAGAAATGGATTGCATTTTATATCTCTATTACCAATAATTAAATCAATATCTATTATTATAAGTAGTAAATATTTGTTTTTATAAATATAAATTAAAAATATATATTTTTTATTTTTTTATTGAACAGTCAGATAAAAATGTTTATATCATTTATTGTAAGATGAAGATCGATAGAAAAAGATGACAAATGAAGAAGGTTGGAGAAGGTATATAAATCATATATATCAGGGGTGGCGAACTCAATCGGACTCGAGATCCACTGTCTGTCTTTTGTACTTCTTTACAATCTACCGACTATACTGAAATAATTTTCGTAATATTTAGGACGGGAATAGGTAGTTACCGACAATTTTTTCTTTCCCGCAATCGACTGACCTAGGAACCGCGATCAACGGGTTGACCTCTTCTGGTATATACTAGGATCACGAACCAGACCTCAATTTTGACTCGTTATGGTCGCAAAATCTCAGTATGTGTTAGCATATTGAGCGAAGCGAAGTGCAAGTTTCAAGATAAAAAAAAATTTAAAGAAAATTTTTAAAAAAGGCTATGTAGCATTAGTAATACTAATATTCTTACAAATAAACAATATTGTTTGTCCACGGATGAAACCGCAAATAACAATAAATAGTATAATAATAAGGATATTGGCATAAAGAGCTTTATTATTACTATTATGGTTAATATTTACACTAGGAGCGTGAACCAGACCTCAATTTTGACTCGCTGCGCTCGCAAAATCTCGGTATGTATTAGCATATTGAGCGAAGCGAGGTGCAAACAGCACCGAAGTTGCATTTACACAACGTCGACGCAGTTGTCCTCAACTATTTTTCAAAATGAGACATTTTATTACATTCATGTTTTTTTTTGTAGTTTTTTTTTTTTGAACCACCACATGACTGATGTCTATCAGTATGCAACATTTGGTAATTTACGGATATACTGTTTTTGATTGATGCTTGCACAAAAGGATGCAAAAAAGTATCTCATAGAGAGCTTCGCTCAATTATTATATATTGTTATAATTATTATTGTTGTGGTTAAGTACTAAAATTAAGCTAAATTATAGTTTAGTGTCACACATATACTTATATGTGTATTCTTTGTCTGTCAGTTTGTAAAATTCCGAACTATAAAATATTATTCTAGATTATTCTATAAGTTTAAAATGTATATAAATACAGTTAAAGTTATTTAACTTAACAACTCGACAGCCGTTAAATTCTTTAACTACATCAGTTACACCTCGTTATAAATGTGACATTGAAATTTAAATAATGTTATTATATAAAAAATATTACTCGGGTTTAAATAAATATTTTTTTTTTGTGTCCAAATTGATTTTGGTTTAGAATTGTTTATAGTATGATTAGTATATAAATATACTAATGCTAGTAACGATAAACTTGATAAACTGATGCAGCTGTGGGAAGCGAAGCTCTTACTGATCAAAAGTGTTTCGTTACTAATGCTACTTCTCTTAGAAGAGTAATGGTAGGATTTCGAAAATTGGCAGAGTTGTCGAGGACAGTGCCTCATAGGTGTTAAAGTTTTTTGGCGTCATTTCCGATTGTAGTTTTTTATTAAATGGTCAAAGAATTATGGCCCATAGAATTAACATGTGAATGTTTTGAAATCGCACGAGCGAATTCTTATTAAGCTTAAGAATATAGTTAAACTCATTCAGCAAGAATGCTTCGCTCAGCTCCACCCGCCGTGCAGTGACGGAATAAGTCTATTTAGAAATTGGAGGTTCGAGTCCTGTCCGTAATTGAATAAACGGAATCATTCAAGTAAATGATGAATTTGAAAACAGTAACATATATTTAAAACAGAAATAGACATAATTTTTAGGTATGAACTTGGCAAAATGATAACGCGATCAATTGTATACAGTAACGCCATCTAGTAAACAATATTACAACTAATTCTTTGTGTCTTTTAAAAAAAGAACTCCACTAGAGTAATCATGTGTCGCTAAAATAAAAGACACAAACAACACCCAGACTCAATAAGAACTAACTGTGATTGATCGAACAGCAATGGGAATCAAACCCAAGACTTTTGACTTAACAGGCATGGCCACTAACTAACCATTACTAATCACTAAACCAACTATCAGCATTTGTTCGAAAAACTCCGTTTTTCCTTCCGATCTGTCTGTCTGTATGTGTGTCTGTGTGTCTGTGTGTGTGTCGAATTTTATTTGTTGAATTTTGAAAAACTAAAGATATATTTGGAATCAGCATCTAAATGTAAGATTCACTTTTCAAAATTATGTTGATTGTCCAACGGGAAGGTGGTCAGATCGGCCGCCGAAGTTACCGAAAAATGGAAAAAAAAATTCGAATTTTTAAATTTTTTAAAATCCTATCATAAACTACATAAAAAAAATAAAAATTATTATTAAAATAAATTGTTTATTTTAAAAATGTGATTTTGTTTGTTAATTCCTTTGCGAGTTATAATTTGCCGATTAGTAGTTTTTCATAGCGGCAAGCTCGATTGCCGCGTGTCAGATGTTTTTATATGACTTTTAATTGCGAGTGTGTCTGTAGGTAGTCATCCAATCAATCAGCAGTTTTTTTTACTTATGCACAAACAAACTAACAATAAAATATATTCTTAAAATATTTTTTAAATATTTCTTTAGTTATCTTTATTTAATTATCGGACTTATCTTTTCTTTTTTGTTTTAAATATTTTAGTATGTTACTAGATGTTACAACAGATAGACTGGGTAGAAGGAGGCGGAAATACGCCCGTCGCTTCCTTCCCCAGTTGTAGGCCTGGTGAGGAGGGAGGGTGACCCCTCTTACCTAACATAGGCCTACGATGGGAGGGTGCTCTACCTTGCTCGGGACACCCTCATTCGGGGTCTCGCCGGGGCGTCACGGTGTGTGTCACGCGATCCCGTGACGTTGGTTTTTTAGTGGGTAGCCTTAAAAATGGCAGCATCCTCTATGCTGCCGGGCAGTTCCACATCACCCCTCTGGGCCGACGGGGTACCCGTAACGGATTTTTCATACGGAAAAAAAAAAAAAAAAGAAAGATGTTACAACAGATAGGTTACATCTTTTATATTTTAGCGTTACAAATATATTGCATTGTTATTATGTAATCTATTAAATATTATATTAAATTTATTAAATTTTATTAAAATTATATTCATTAAATACAAATATATAATAAAATATGGTCTCATTCGTACGAGTTGAGAAGTTATACAGTAACAAAAAGACCTGTAATCAAATCTTTTAGTTCACGCCGCGATAAACCATGCTTCGAGCTCATGAAATTGAAATGGACCTCTAATGAGTTAGAAATTAATCAAATATATTTGAATAGTATTTACGTATGTATATCGGGATAATTACATATAATATAATTTAAAATCATCTTTGTCCCACTCATGGGTAGGTAGCTGGTAGAGATGTCTTATTAGAGATAAGCTTATCCAATGTTTTCTTTTTGTTTCTTTCCTAATGTAATTTATGTTTCACCTGGTACATAAATAAATAATTTTATTATTTTTTAGTATAATTTAATCATTTAATACAATCTTTTATTTTATATAATAATATTTTTTCAGGAAGGTAGTAACATTATCGAAACGGTAAAAGCTCAGAAAAATTGTTACATAATTGAAAAAAGAACAATTGATTTCAAGAATGTTCTTTGTAAATTACAAACTGATAATTAAAAAGCAATTTTCATGAATCTTCGAAGTACTTTCAGAGCTTTGATTTTTATTTTCCTCTAACGAATTTACGCTTCAGAAATCACAAGGAATGTTACGTTTTCACATTACGTTACACTTCAGTGACGTGGACAAGTTTAGGGTGCTTACGCACCGCATCCGATTTGTTTCCAAGATATTTACGAAGAAGCCATAGATACTGTCCGCCACTGTGCACGGCGGGTGGAGCTGAGCGAAGCATTGGTGCTGAATGAGAATTCTAAAGATGATCAGCAGAAAATAAAACCATGTTTATGAAAATTATTGGATTATTAAATGTAATACAGTCAGTTGTTTCATATGACACATGTTAACTCTATGGAACATACTTTGACCATTTCATAAAAAAACTAAAATCACAAATGTCACCAAAAAACTTCAGGACTTATAAGTCGCTGTCCTCGACAACTCTGCCAATTTTCCACATCTATCCAATATCTACTATCGAGGAGTAGCATTATTAACGGAACACACTTTTGACCAGTAAGTGATGTGCCTCACCACCTATGACTACATTTCCACATCCCATCAGGTGGAATGTAGTCAAGCATTAACTTAGACTGTGTAAAAAAAAAAACATTAAAAACTTTGTTTCCTATCTCCTAGGTTATACCTATATATACATCGCCGGGTCGCCATGGTGAGTACTAGTGGTCCCATGACGTACCATAAGATCATGAGTATAATCTAGGGTATTTAGTGGGTTCCTTTAAAAAAGGCAGCGTCCTCTATCCACGTAATCATACATCACCCCTAGCTATCATCTTCTTAGCCAAACGGGATAAGTAACGAACTTTTCCAAAGGTATAAAAAAAATTGTTAAATATACGTGTCGAAAAATTTTCTCATGATTAAAATACTAGGCCAAGAGCGCCCTGAAGCGGAATCGAAGAAATCTTTAGAGTCGAAAAAAAATATTAAATCTTATTAATTATTCGCTTATCGTTTCATTCGTTTTCTGTTTGGAGCCGGTACGACAGTACTCTTAGCTTGTTTGTATAGAAAGTCACTAGTTAACGATCGCGACTCTGTTCGCGTGTTTAGACAATAAAATATAATATGGTAGATAGTTCAGTTAATAGGAGGAGAAAATAAGGAAAGTTTGGCCATCTGTCCATCTCGCGCTAATTATACAACGTAGCTTTTATTATTATTTATTTGACTCTTGTGGCTAGATATTATCCCGAAAGAAAACTTAGACTTACTAAAATTAAAAAGTCGTTTTTGGACAATGGAATTTTACAATAAAAGGCTAAAATTTATAATCACACCAAGGGATAAAAAGATTAAAGCTTACATTTAATGTCTGCAGAGATATTATAACACTAAGGAATTCGAAGAATTGAAGATATTGAGGCCTATTACTACTATTCAAACCCTTGTAAATCTGAGAGTATCACGGAACTAATTGAGCAGTAGTAAATTATAGTTTTTTTTCAGTACTATTGTATTCTAATTTGTTCAAATATCAAGTATGACTGTAACTCAAATAGTCAATACTAATATTAATTGTAATTAAATTTAAAAGTATCCATATAGTTTCTCGCCTGTTCGTCTCAGTGGACGTTCCTTTTGGGACCTAACTTTCGGGACTTTTGGAACAACAGTACCACATTTCATGACTACAAGCTATGCCTATGTGAAATAGTTTTTGATTTTAACTTTGCACTTTGAAAGCTTTGGTAAAACCAGCAAATATTGTGACAAGTTACACTGAGGTCATTTCGTTCTCGATGTCAAATCGAGACTGTTTTGACGAAACTGTTGATAGTATTTTCTTAGATTTTCAAATAAAACTATTTTTTACGGATTTTAATTTTAACTCGACGCGACGTTTCGAATGTCTGTCGACAGACACTTACATCTCGTCTACCCGTGAACACGATTTCACGAAACATCGGGTTAAAATAAAAATGTTACCAAATTATACGCGAGTTTTAATCCGTAAAAATAGTTTTATTTGAAACTGTTGATGTCTACTACTTGTCGTACTATGAGTTCCTTAGAAGTGTGGCTGGCTTCAAGTTCGATTTCCGGTCTAAAATATGCTGACTTCTCATCTTCTCTTGAAAAGAATTTCCTATCAGTACTACAGTTACTAAACCTCAAGCATAAGCTAAGGTCGTCAAGACAGAACATATTATATTAAATTAAGGATGACTGGTAGTATATCCATCATTCCTGTCTTTTCCTTTATACAAAAGTTTATAAAAAATCTTTACGAATTATTCATTAAACTACACATTTTAAATAAAATCTTCATGGTGATACGATATATATATATAAGTAAAACTGCATGAAAATAACTAGTCGTTTTCGCAAATATCTCATTCAGACACAAAAACAATAAAGAATTTATTCAATACATATAATTAAGCTATTTTAAATATAAGATGATCTTTAAATAAATTAGTCTGAAAACATAATTTTACCAGTTATAGCACATCATGCGCTTGCGCATTATACACAAAACAACAAGAAAACTCTTTTGAAACGAGCGAATGCCGGTTTTTGAGAAAAAAAGTCCACGAACAAAATATCACCGGCCGCGTCTATAAAATAAAACTGTCAATTTATAAGTAACTTTCTTTATTATCGATTGATCAATCGCTTGATCAATCGACCAACTGGTTTGATGAACATTGAACTATTAAATTGTATACTTTGCAAATATTGAAAAATTTAGCACATATTTAAGTTATTTTGTGCAATTAAGAAGATAATAAGAAACAATAGTAAGTAATAATTTTAAAAACTTTGAGACAATTACAATACTGACAACTCTTTTATTTTCAATACTATTGTTCTAGATCTGTGTCATGTTGTGCAAGAGATATATATCTCAAATACTGTACTGTACTGTAGTGTACTGTACTGTACTGTACGTATTGATCGTACTTATAAGAGAACTAGTATTACTAAGCAATATATTTAAAACAATATATATTCATCAAACTTCTAAAAAAAAGGGCCATCTTCTTATGTTTATAGATCGCGAATCAAATACTTTCATTTGCTATTAAAAACTTTCAATTACTAGTAAACTTATAATTTCTACACTACATGAGATATTCAGAGATATATACCTGAAAAAAAAAACTCTTCAGTGTAAATATAAACTTATTCAGTAAAATAAAGTAATTGCATCTGAAAAAAGATTAAATACTTCTGAAAACAAAATTGATTAGTTTCATATTTCAAGGTAATTTTTCATCAGATTTCCATAGAAATAACACCCAAGGCTGGTCACTCGCTTTTCCGCTTATAATATCAGGTCTTTGGTAATCTTTAAGTTGCTGCAAAATGCAATTTACCATGACACAATAATAATATTTATATGTATTATAAATACTTTAATATTTAATATATATTACTTTTTACTATTTTTGTATTAACGCTAGAGACTGGAATACTTGAGGAATTTTTTGGCATTATATAAGTATATATATAAACATTTCATATATACCTTATACACAAACGATCAGCTAAAAATATATATATATATATATATACTACGATGTTTTTGTATTAGGATTTTGGCTCGACTTTTTATCTATATATATTTATCCGGCTGTACGTTAATATCAGTTTCACGATACACAAGCTGCGATTCCGCCATGCTCAGAGCTCATGAATAGTGGCCCCAGGTGGGTTTGAAACTATTCAGACAGATTCCGATGAAATTGACATGAGTACAGCAGGATAATTATATTCTTTTAAATTGATTTATACAAGAACATGGTCAAAGATAATATTTTTATTTTATCAGTAAACCTTAATTAAAGTTTTTTTTTATTCTCGGTACTCAGGGAAGGTTTTGGGGAAAAATTGTCACAACGTTCTGCCAAGATTCTACAATTATACGCAAAAAAAAAACCAACCGCATTATTGCATACTTATTAAATTAATTAAGAAATATTAAAAATATCACAATATGTAAATTAATTTGACCTTGGACATTCATATTTATCTTCTCTTATATCTAGACCCCATGCCGTGACCCTGAACACTTCACACCGGCTCATTGTCATAGCATGCCCCAAATATTACCATTACAAAATAGTTTGAGCAAGAGAAATTTTCGACACTTCAGAAAATATGTCTAATTGTTTGTTAAAAGTCTCACAGAATATTTTTATATTACAAATCGAATATCTTTGTCTACCGAGCTGTTCTGATCATTGGTCACCATCAATCTTGGATTAGGGATGAAGAACCTCCTTAATGTAATGTTTTGGAAGAGTTGCCCTTGAGGTTAATTGATGGATGAACTAGACCAGGGATTGCGAACCTTTTTTGAAATACGTGCCACAAAGCAAAAAAGAAATTAAATAGGTAACGTGCCATAATAAAATTTCATTCGAAATGTTACCCTGTTGAAACTATACGTAAGTATAATTAAATAAACAAATAAAATTAATTCTTTAAATATTTTTTATCAATTATTTTGTTTTTATGCGTGATATCAAAACTTTCATGTGCCACTCGTGGCACACGTGCCATTGTTTCGACTTCCGTGAACTACACCCTAGTCTTTTAGTCTTAGTATACAATCTCTTTTATTAAAAGAACTTAAAAAACTTCTCCTTTGAGTTCTTTAAACTATCACTTATAACCATATACACTTTATCAGACTTTATTGTCTAAAGCTGAGTCAGATCCCGAAGTCCTAACCTCATAGTATTTTGGTTAACGGATCCTCCTGAGACTTGTGACGTAATTCTCCTACTATTTTCTCAGAACACAAAGGTTCGTCTGTCTAATTGACTGCAAATATATATTCATATATATATTTATACTTCAAGCACATATTTACAATATTACTATAATCTTGAATGTACACCTTGCGAGCTACAACTTTTTAAATGTGGATTAGTAAGAATAAGTATATTACTTTGGAAAACTTTTATTATATATACAATAATTACATAGAAGGAAGTGTCTTCCAAGTATCCACAAAAAACAGTTAATTAAATTTGCAATTTGTCTCCTTAATACCTAGCTAATAAGTGTTATAATACCTTGTACGTGTATCACGGTCGGTACCTCACAAGTACAGCATGTCTTACATAAGCCACTATCACAGTGAAAGTGGCCGTATGAGATAATAAGAAAGCGAACAGATTTAACATCTAATTTATTATAATGTATTCATTGTTTTTACATAAAATGCAGACAAATACGAGTGATATCATTAGTTATTTATAATTATATTGCATTTTCACAATATTTAAATAAACATTGACAAGAATATTAGTTATCCTTGAAACGAAGTGTAAATCGATTTTGATAATTAGCAAATATTATAACTCTTAGAACAATTAAAAAACGACATTAATAAGTAACCATTATATACATATGTATATAATGTAACGTTAAAAAATAAAACTTGTTTAGTAAATGACAAACATCTTGAAACAATTCAAATAAAACTATTTTTACGGATTAAAACTCGCGTATAATTTGGTTACATTTTTGATTTTAACCCGACGTTTCGAATACTTTGCAGTAATCGTGTTCGCGGGTAGACGAGATGACGAGATGTTCACATCTCGAAATGTCGGGTTAAAATCAAAAATGTAACCAAATTATACGCGAGTTTTAATCCATAAAAATAGTTTTATTTGAAATGTGTACTCGTGAAAATCTAAGAAAATACTATCTTGAAACAATAATTTTAATTATTTATGTTTATTATTTTATTTTTATGGCAAAAAGAATTTTGATTAAATTTAGTATGGGTTTTAATATCCCAATATACCAATAAGATACAATTAATATAAAAAAATCTTTTACGGAATAAAAAAACTTTGTGTACATTTTATTTAAAATGCCCAACATTATTGATTTTTATATCAAAATTAGAACTGCCGGGTCGATTTTGATAAAAATCTTTACAAATTGAATTACATAAGTTATGATAGAGAATTAGAGACGTATGGTATGCTGTTACGTATCGTTCGTGTGTTATAGGAAGAAGTAATCATTACTAATTGAGATGGAACACGAAAATTTTATTATAATTAACAGCACATAGGAATATGGTCGTATTCTTTTAAAAAATATATTGCATGTTGATATATCATTTGTTTACTTAAATGTCTTTCGAATATAAGTCATATAGTTATGTGAATATTATAAATATATCTATTTGTAGTATGGTAGTAGATTTTTTATACCGTTATTATAACGATATATTCAAGTATTGTTTGTTTGTTACGCTTTCATGAATTAATTTATTTACTAGTACATAAAAGGGCATAGTATATTTTAGCTAGACAAAAAGTTATTGACAAGATTCTTTCTATTGAGTAGAAATATTTTATTGCAAAAGTTAATAAAAAAATGTATGTATTTTTTTGTCATTTATAACAGATTAAGCAAGAATATTAAATCTGACTAATAATTTACTTAGAAATTTTACCTAATAGCTGTCATTGAGAATGAGGTTCCAAGTAAAATGGCCGGACGATTGAGAGATTGATCTTAATGCCCTCAGAACATTTCAGAATTTACATCGTTATGTCAACATAAACAACAAATAAAATGGATATATACAAGAATAATATTTTTAAGATTAATATTGATGTTACACAAACCTTCAAGGATCCTTCTAGTTTTCTTTTTAAAAATAAACTTAGTAACAGTGAATAATTTAAATAGACAATAAACTTTTATAAACATTAATGTTTTGACAGAACTATCAAGAGTTGTCATCATGACATCAACCAATCGGAAGCGAGATTTTTTTTTTAATTTTTAGCAAGGATTAAGTAAATGTCTTACAGCAAAGTCTGAACTAAAAAAATACTCATTTGAATTATTTCCCATTTGACATTTATTTAATTCAATAAAAAATTTAAATGTTTATATATAATTTAGATTTCAAATACATTCCTAAAATTTGGATTGCATCGAGAACATAAATAAAGTTTAATTTACTAGTAATGTGTAATTACATATATAACGAATTACTGACTAGCAAATGGCGAAAACCAATTGGTACATAAGACTTATATCGACGAATATAACATTATAGAATAGTCTAGGACATGTGCAATATAATCGCTAAAATCTAGTAAAAACTAAATTAAACTGGCATTACGCAAATCATTAGTCATTAATTGCAGCTCCGACACTGTTTTTATTACGAATGTTCTTGCATTAACATTAAATGTACTACAGTTTATTTATTCCTTTTAGTGTTAGATATTTTATCTAACTATTCGCTAATAAAGGGGTATTCTCAGGTGTGAGTGAGACAGCTAGTAGCTCAATACCCTATCTCTTTCTCATCTTAATTAGGTCTCCATTGCTGATGTTTATAAATATAATATAAAGAGGGCCTGATAGGCCCCCACAAAAATAAATCAAGGTGTCTCCTAATATTGAAATATAAAATCGATTCACATAGTATATTTTTTTCTATGAAACTAAAAACCGTTTCACTTTCTTTTGCGAGAATTTACTTTTTATAAACATTCAGTTTCACTCGTTATATTAGTTTTTAAGGTCAAAACCTAAAAATGAGTCATAATTCTTGTTTCTTGACGTCACTTCATATAAAAATACTTATATTTGGTAAAAAATATACAAAATAATAATTTCAATGTCCATGAAACTGGTACTAATTTGCGTATCAGTACTAAAGATACATAAATTCTTGAATAAGGAACCTTGACAACTAACAGAAATTACTTATAAATTCTAATAACCAGTTGCCTGGAGGTCTGTAGTATGACATTTTGTATAAACTAATCAGAAAGATACAAAATAATTCTTTATTGGTCTGTTAGATTTAAAAAAAGTTTTATTTTATAAAAGATATCGTTATAAGGTAAAATCTGACAATCATCTTATAAGAGTTTTTTTTATATAGAAAGTACTGGAAATAATCGCGGGGGCTAGTATATAGAATGTAGTAAACTTGAAAACTACTCTAGGAAATTTAATATCCTTAGAAAATAAATAAACTGTAATTTAAAAATCGTTAAAAAATCTAACTAATTACTATTACAATGATGTAATGTTATGGAAAAAATAGTTCTTAGTTAAAAGCAAAACAATGATAAAAACGAGCACATCTAATACGTTTGAATTAAGTTTTTGTCTGTAGACAAAACATTTTATAACAGCTTTTGCCTGCGGCTTGATACGCCTTGTATTTATTAAAATATACCTGTCCGTTTAACACCTCCTTTGTCTATTAGTGGATGATAATAAACAAAAAATTACCAAAAAAGGTGAATTTGGTCTATGGCTTTTTTCAAACTCCTGAAAATTTGTGTGAACTTCATTCATTCATTCATTCATTCATTCATCAGAGGAGTATCTAAATCGTGAAAGTCTAACAAATAAACACATTCACATATTACAAAAATATTAAATATTTTGATTTCCAATTAAGTTATAAATATATAAATAATAGTATTTTATAAATACACTATTTCTGCTAGAATATTTATTAAAAACTGAAGTAATTAAGTATACAATTTTTAAAACATATTTTGTTACGTAGACGTCACTGGTTATGAATTGTATGTAGATTTTATTTTTGCTTTGTTAAGTTAAATTATTTTGCATATTCCAAGGACTTGTTTTCAATGAATTTGAAGTGTAACATCGATTGATCTGACAAACCGAAAAATTCCGAATATCCTCATATAAAATGTAACATATATTATTCATATGATTAAATATTTTCTATGTGTACAATAAAGTGTTAGATAATAAATATATATAGTTAGATAATTTTTAATATATTTTACTAATATGATACAGCTGAAGAGTTTGTCTGTTTGTATGCTTGAACGTTAATCTTCAAAACTACTAGATGGATTTAAAAAATATTTCTGCTCATGATAGACAGGTTCACGAGGAATGCTACAGAGTATTTAGTATTACTACTGCTTCTAATTATCTTAATACTAAATAAAATCAATCAATCAATCAGTCCGCGGGTGAAACCACAAGCAACGGTTATATAAATAATATTTTGTTGTAGTGTTTCTGATGTCTTAACTAATTTGATAGTATTCTTTAAATGTGTAATATTAACCTCAAAGACGGTTAAGATATATATAATCCAAGTAAAAAGTAAACAATCGAGTCGTTCATTTATCATTGCACAAGAACGCGGCAGTACTAATATGTATATGGATTGAACTAGTTAATAGATTTACGCATAACTAAATAACTAACATCGTTAGAACATGAATTGTAAACTCAATCCCCTTTTGTGAAATGTTTCTACTACCAAAGTGGCTCCATTTTCAAAATCTGCTAATTATTTACAGGCCCCATTTTCAAAATCCACTTTACCACGTCAATGTTTTTGAAGATTTAAAATAATAAAAAAAAGGAAAGAAAAACAAAAAATAAAAAATAAAAGAAAAAGATAAAAAGTAACTGTCTATCTCGTATTGTTTTTTTCTGCATTGATTTTTAAATATTCCAACAATTAATGTAGTAATATAAATCTATATAAATGATAAATGATTTAACTATAGAGATGTTATTAATTTTATATATAGTATATGTATATTTAAAATTGTTCTATTGAAATGTTTTTTTCAGAGAATCGGAATATGTCAAAATAAATTCGATAGAGATCTATAATATATCAAAATAACTTGCACATATTTAGTTACGATGATTGGACCAATCAAAATTAATTAACAGCAACCAGGACTGATTTGAATATATATAGTATGGATACAAACAAACAATCAATGCATCGATTTGCATAAATATTTTTGTACCTGCCATTTTAATTAATGATAATTAAATGTAATTATGTATTCATTGTAAGATTTTTCTGTAAAATAAAACCTAATCTCGACATCCTGCATTTAATAGGAAGACTATAATTTTTTTTTTCCATTTCATGGTGTTTTGAAATTCTTCATCAATGTCTCGTCCTTTCTCTCCTAATAAACTAGTCAATCACTTAAAAACGTAAAATTTATATATAATTTGTACTAAACATTTTCCTTACCATCGTTAAAAGTAATATTACAACAATAATAATTTTCGTAACATTTAAAACAATATTGTTGTACTCAAACTTCTATGGTTAACTTTTTTTTGAAAATTTACTTGTTGATTACTCTTCTTCTATAAACACAACATTCTCAAAAAGTTAAATTATTATATTAAAACAACTTATGGTATTTGTCTGTTAACGCCAACGCAGCTAAGAGGACTATGCGTATTATTAAAAGCACTACAGTAGAAATTCTGTTAAATGACTATTTTGGATTTCCAAAAACAACAAAATGCAATGTTATTGTTTTAGGATTTTATTCTAAAAACGAAAGTAGACCAAACATGACTTAATCTAACTTGTTTTGACAATTACCCTGACAGATTGACAGTAGACAAGAATTTTGAACACTGCCATTGGTCATGTCATTGTTTGGAAAACGAGTTACCATAGCAACGTACGCCATGTTGTTCGCTGATTATTTACCGCTCTGGTTAAGTTAGGTCCATTTCCTTTTTTTAAAGTAAAATATTTCGGTCCAGAAAAAAGTAAGATTGCATCTTGCTCTGTTTTTTACAATACTTAAATATGCATTTCCGTAGCACTAACACTAGAAAATGGAGCATTAGAAGATTTTTACTGCGATAGCGTGAACAGAATATGTAGTACCAAACTTTTTATAAACTATGATAGTTTTAAGAGTTCATTGTACGTACTTGGTCGACAATGTCCATTTATAAACTTAATTGTTATTTTTTTATTACTTTATTTAAAGAATTCTGTATAATGTCAAAACCACATACTTAAACACGAAAATAAAAAAAATAAATTTAAATATAGATAAAGTTCTAGAAACTTCAATAATTCTAAAATTTAAAAAAAACATATTTCTTACGAAACAAGTATTTGAAGATATGAAGATATGAAGACTAATGAAGTAGGTAATATTATTTTAATGACGTCCACTTAATAAATTTTAAATCATTAAATGGTGTTATGCCACATAAACTATTGATATATCTCATAAATAAAATATATATTAATAGATAAAACATCTTCATTAGAAATTTCATTTCACAGTTCACGCCGCGATTCTGCTATACTCAGAACTCGTGAATAAGGACTCCGAATGGGTTCGTAACTTGTCGGTCCAATTCCAATGACAAAACATGAGTACAGTCGAATAATTATTATAGTAATCATGGATCACGAAAGTTTTCATACAAAAATTTACTAGAAATGTTGGTTTTATAATCAATTTTATCGTTACTTTTAATATCTAGAGAGCGTTAAGATGGACAACTTAATTACATTCTTTCATACATAATATTAACATTAAATATTTTGTATAAATAATTGGTCTTGACTATACGATACAGAACTCAATATTATTTTTTGCCTATTTGTATGTTGTTTTGTTTGCGTATCTTACAAAATCTACAAGATCAATTTTAAATGGAAAATTACATATTTGTTTGAAATGCCAGGGTTAATATATAAAAAACTATATCAATTGTATGACTTCAATGAAATTTTATGTTTTTAGAGAAAACAAACAAAGTCGCTGGTAACAATAATAATAATATAGATTATTTTTTAGAATAACTATAATTACATAAAAACTAATTAACACTTAGTTAATTATCACTTGCAATCAAGTTTTTTAAAATAAAGTAATTAATTTATATTTTTAGGGCAATATTTTTTTATTTTGGATGTGTCATTAAACTATTGAAACTGTTGTCACTTCCATTGATTCTATATTCAAATTCTAATTGTGTACATTACAATGACAGAATAGTAAATGGTTACTTTATGGTGAGTTGTAACAATAGGATCCTTTTATTTAATATCTCATTGAAAAAAGTTTGTATATTCATTAATTCATATAATTAAATTACTTACTTGATCAGCTTTAGGGTGTTCGTGTGAACACGCAACATGATTACTGCTTGTAACCAATTCGTTCACAAATGTATCAGATAAAACACATTTTAACACAAAAATCGCACACACTGTCACTACACAGACGATATTCGGCGACATTTCGATTTTAGAAAAACCACTATTGTTTACATCTTAAAAATAAAAGTGAAAACAAATACATCTACTCATCACTAGGCGAGCGATAACACTGAGAAGTGAGGCTTGAGTTGTTTTTTAATCAATGGAACCTTTGGAGTGAAGTTAGTTACACAGCTGATGGCCGCGGCCATTTTGTTTCCTATGTTGCATCTCTTTCAAATATAGATAAATTTAAATGGGATTGAAAGTGTAAACCTGTTATGATAACACCGAGATGACATTTGTTTAGAGTAAATAAATGATACTTTATACTGTTTTGATTTTTGATCCAGATTAGTATTGCTAGTGATTTAATTAATGTAATATATATTTTGTTTTCATTGTCAATAGTAATTCTTTTATAGAACTCAATTAATAAATACAAATAAACCCGTTTGCCATCGGCATATGTACTATGTATATACACTATTATACTTCCGCGTGTCTTGACTGTTGATTACTTACTATACGAAGTATACGATCTCCTGTGTTGTATGTAACACGTATAGTTAAGGCAATGTCTTTTACTTTCGCTTTCGATTGGTTCGTTTAAATTTAATGGCAATTTTATTACACTGAGCATTTGGAGAAGATTAATTCCCGTTTGTATAATTTATAAATGAATTCGTGTACTTAGTGTTCCTTTGTTAAAAGAAATGTGTTGGTTTTCCAGGACATAATAGAAGAAAGCTAATGACTGGAATTTATATTTTAGGTATTTGAAGGGTGCATAATAAATTAGGTGATTGAAATGTACCTCTGTTATGTTATAAGTTTAAAAAAATGTTAGTAAAAATTACAAAAGATTTTAAAGATATTTCAAAAAAATGGATATTTATTTCAATAACTTTTATTGATTTTAACTTTTTATATATAAAACAGGAGGATAAAATAAAGAGAGAAGCAGAATTTTGGTGAAGAATTGGGATTCCTGATTCTCTCTGATTACTCCACTTGAGGATTAACATCTTACTTTTTATGAGTAACCATGCATTTATATATTATTTCTAGGTCTCTAGGTAGGACAATTTAATAGCAACCAATATTTCAAAATTGTAGAAAATAATTTAACACAGTTTTTTAAATTTTATTATATTGACCCTAGAATCTTATATCAGAAAACTTTTTAAAAAGACTGCACTTTTTTATTTTTATGTCGGAAAGATATAAAAATATTATTCACATCTTGTCAGTATATAATTATATAACTTAATTTAATTTTATATTTAAAATTAAATCGTAAATCGTACTATTTAAATTATATTAAATCGTACTATTGTACGATTTACCAAATAAAAATTACGATCGAAGCGGTCATACAGTTACTGGGTATAGATTTGATAATAATAGTTAACAGTACATACCTCTAAAGCAAACGAATTGTTACTCAATTCTTATACTTTCTAATTGTCATGTATGTGTTAAGAATTACATATTAACGGGTCATTACAAATCTATTTTTTAAACATACTAGCTATACGCTGCGACACCGTCTGCGTGGACACGAGGAAGTTCAGATCATAAAATAGCACTTGGTGACCGTTAGCCTAAGCGGGTTCCCGACTTCTACCTCTTTCTTGCTTCTTCCATAAGCGATACCGTGGTGTCCCACTATGAAAACGGCGGCCACCGTCTGATTTAGTGTGTAATCTTAAAAAATAGCAGTACTCTATATGTTACCAAGAGTTCCACATAATGAAATACTTCTATCTCTGGGAGGAATCGTGTAGCAATAAAATAAAACAAATTATAAATATTTTGTTTCTATATTTGTTTGACGAAATCGCCGGCATCGTCTATAAATCTTATGCTATGATAGTCTTAAGCCGTCCTACAAACCAATGTATAGGTGAAAACGTGTATCCGGTTCTGTTAATATAACATGAATTCCTCGATCAGGAAATAAACAGATGACATTTATTGATTCTGATTTATTGTAATAATAAATCGTTCTATAATATACAGTCATATCCGGAATTATGAAATACACTTAAGTAACTTATAAGTTATTTTAAAAACAGGAAATACAATTTGATATTTATGATTACTAGAAAACATAAACAACCAAACAAGATAAATAAAATATGGGAAAAATAAAGGTTTAGCAATTTTGTCTTTAATATTACCTTTTATAATTTATTCGGGAAGTTAAAAAGAAATAATATAAAATTTCTGGAGAAATTCGTAATCAAGGGTAGTATAAATATACAGTCCAGCTACTGAGTTTCTGTAGCCAGTTCTGAGGTATCCGGCAATAATTTCCTTAGCTCATACGACCAAATAATTTCACTTTCATAAGATAAAAATGCAGTATTTTTAATAAAACTTTAATAAAACATATAAATGCAGTACAATACACCTCACAGTAATTGAAAATCAGTCTAACATAATAGTCTAGAAACGAAAAAAAGTTTTTCACCATTTTTTACAAAATAATCTTAGATTTAAGATGGTGAAAAATTTTTATATGATCATATAATCCTACAAAATAAAAAAATTTGAGATATATAAATTGAAATAACATGAAAACAATATATGTATTTCAAAATAATAATAGCCGCCATTGTTACATAAATAGTATAATTGAAATGCAATATTATATATACATATAATATAAAAGTAAAAGAAAATTAAAAGATTTTCTTAAAATATACATCAAAATGGACCTTCACCCCATAAATACAGACTAATTTTACAAAATCAACATAAAACGGTCAATTCAAATCTTTTGTCAACACTGCCATCTGTATTCCATGTAATGTATAATGAAAAGAAATAATGTACCCATATATTAGTAATATTAAAAACAATACTATAGTTATTAGTCTTTATTTAATATTATTTTTATTAACATGTTAATTCAGTATCATATTTATAATTACATAGTTTCTTATAAAACTCCTTTGATGTCTTACATCTCTGACTGACGCAGTGAGGACATCTGGAAATAATTATAAAACATCTTTCTATATTTAAATTAATAATATTTTTTTAACTAAATCCCGTTGATCTACAGACAGAAATTTTTAAGATATATCTTAAACTTTAATTTTAGTTTAATTTTACATATTGATGATAATAATCACTTTAGTATTTTTAACGAGAATTTAATACAACTCACGACTTTATATCTCACCTCATCTCTATAGAACTTTTGGACCAAAAAATAGACCAGACGATGAGATGAGATGAGATATGATATGATATAATAGACGAGATGACACGTGATAAGATATTGTTTTAAGATGAGATAATTAACATTATACTAACCTAGACAAAAACTGTCTTGATAAAACGTTACCACTATTAATGTGTTGCGCGACTACATCCGCCATTGCTGTTATGAATGTTGGATGGTCGTTAGGGGCCAATGCTCGTTCTATCTGTATTATACCAGCCTGAAATAAATTACAGAACCATTTTAAATTAAGTAAGTCTTTTTGTATAAATAATCAGTATAATAATCAGTAGTTTCAGTATAAAAAAAATATATTTAGAAAGAAAAATATATTAATACGAGAAGGATTCAAACCCGCGACCTCTGAGAAACCGTCCTATCGCTCTACTAAAATAGCTACCGTATCGCTGCTCGATTTGATGAATTAACATTCTATATTACATCTGTATCAGGACGGTGGTGACATCTATTAATTTAATTTTGTAATTTTTATTCTATATTTATATACATATTTTATTCTGTGTATGTCAAAAGTTGATTTCAAAATTTTCAGTATATTTGTTCAGAGTTTTTAAAAAAAAATTACAATGAATAGAATTTAAATTTTGCACACAATATTGCCATGCCAAGATACTTTTACATATTTTAATGAATAAATTATATGTATGCAGACAAGATGTCATGGGCAAAAGCTAGTGCATTATATTAAATATATATATATATGTGAGTTTAAGGAGTTAAGTGAGTATCATCTGCTAGTATACCTCCTTGGCGACCTCGTCACAGTACTCAATATCTAGTTCGTGTAATGTCTCAATGTGCTCGTTGACAAATGCTATAGGCACTAGTATCATGTGCTTTACGCCTTGTTTTGAATACGCCTGGAAATATATATATAATATATTAAATTAAAACATACAGTACATTTGATATTTATTATAACAAATTAAATAATAATAATTAAAACAAAATAATAAACTGTCATGAGTATTGTTTCAATGTAATATTACTTTATTGTTTGTATTATAATGATATTATTTTATAACTAAAATAGAAAATTTCTTTCATTATTTATTTGTGGAATAGTTTTTGTTTCAAAATTTTTCCAACCTGTTTGTTATATTTTATTGTTGAATGAAAAATATATTAGCAAATTTTTACTATTATAAGAATATTTTTAAAAATTAATTTAAGTATAATTTCAAACATTTTATTGATTTTGAAATCAAACCAAATATGCATTTATGAATCAATAAAAAAAATATTATATGTTTTTAATTTTTTTTTTAATGTTCATATGAATGTGTCTGTTTGTTATCCCAAATAAAAATGTTATTTGAGTACATAGTCATGTGATGTAATGTGTTAAATAGTAATACCTTGATAGCATCATCAGTGTAGGGCTGCAACCAGGGCAGGGGTCCCACCTTACTCTGCCACACCAATCTGTGAGGGTTGGGGACTGATAGAGCACTCATAGTCGCTGAAACTGAAGCAGCTATTTCATGAGGGTAGGTGTCTCCTCGAGAGACGGCCTGTTAAGAAAATATTAAACTTATATACTAAATATTGCAATCAATTTCATTTTAAAAACTAATTCATTGTAAATTCAATTCTTATGTTAAGAATGGTTCCACATTTTTTGGTGTTGTAAACTTACTTTCAAAGGCAAGCTGTGTGCTGTGAACATTATGAGTACTTGATCTCGTATCTTTCTATCAAACAGTTCCAGTTTGTCTTTGATACGTTCAGCAAACACTTTAGCCAAGTGTTGGTTTGTTCCCCATCTCTCTATGAGACTGAATTTAATATTTGGTATTTGTCTGTAAATAAACATATAATTTAAAGATTTTTTGACCCACTCTTCTTCGTTGTGGACCGGTGGTATATTAAATTAATAACATATTTTGGTGATGAAAATCCTATAAATAAAAAATTTGTTGGGGAGACTATCTCTTCATAAAGATTTCTTTCAGTTATCCTTGATGTAAGAGAAATGGCGACGTATGGCGATGGCGATTTGGTGATAATAATGTTCTATAAAATAATCTATCTGATAAGTTTCTTTCAGTGAGTTTGCCCATCCTGAACTATACTGAAGATCTTTGTATATATATTATATTAAGATTGGACAGCTTTTGCTTTGTTTTTTTGACAGCTTTGAAGACAGGAAGCATTTTATATATAAATATCCAGCTGTACTCATGTAATTACTATTGGGATTTGTCCGAATAGCTTCGAACTCATTCGGGGTCCTTATTCATGAGCTCTGAGCATTGCGGAATCGCGGCGTGAACCTTCACGTTCACGAAACACAGTTACAGTACAGGAACATTTCATGAAACTAGTCGGGCTAATTCCGATAGTAATAACGTGAATACACATATTATATATATATATATATAATAGTAATCTTGCATACAATAAGCAGGTAGAATTCTAACAATAATAAATAAATAAATATTATACAGTAATTATAGTATGTTACCTATTTCTGTAATAGTCAGCGATCGCATTCAAACTGGAGCCGGTGGTTGCGCAGCTGTACTGAGGGTACTGAGAGAAGATCACAGCCTTCTCCACTCCGTCTCTGTAAATATTTTAGATACTTGTCTGTAAATAACAAGGGAGGTAAAAGAGCTATTTAATATTACGGGACGGGGGAAATTCTTTAAATGCGTATTTAGGATTTGTCAAATACAAAACAAGATGCAATTATATTTTTTCAGGAGCGAAATATTTACTTTTCAAAAAAAAGTATATTTTTTTCTTTTTTTTTGTTTATTTTTTTTTTACGTACGGAAACTTTTATATCTACACGTCTTTTCTCAGGGGAAGGGGGAGCCGGTAGTGTGGGGACTTCCGACAACATAGACTAACAGAACTTTTGTTGCGTTGTTTTTAACAGGCAAGTGCGATATATTATTACTACTTGTGAACTTTTATATTGCTTAATGATTGTTCTGTTTTTATGTTTTTTTTTAATATGCGGTTAAAAAGTATATTACAAATGTTTAAACAACACGTAAAGATTCAAACCTGCGACCTCTGGTCCAAGGGAATAGAGTTAATTACTTACTTTTCAATCTGTGCAAATGTCTCCTCGGTGAAGGGTGGTACATATCTGAATGCTATGTAATGTTTGTGAGGCGCGGACTGAGGCAGCATCTGATCCAATACCTCAGTTAACATTTTGCCTGCAATATAAGACAATTATATTATTAATTTTGTCTGCATGTGATTTCGTCGAGATTTTATTTTAGTCAAAAATGACATCATAATTTAATAATGAATTGTGATTTTTTTTTCTCTGGAATACTTCTGTAACCGACTTTTTTCTCTGGAATACAAAGATGACGGTGACATCAAATTCCATACGGCCATTTCAACAAAATAGGCTGTAGATGGTAAGTTTTATTTGGTAGTACCCTCATAAAAGGTCGACATCAAATCAAACTATTATACATTTCGTATGAATGAGAGAACCGGATACATGAACCCTCTCCCTATTTCTATGATAGTCTACTAAATCTATATTCCCTAATGATGTCAATCTTTGCATCTTTTATGATTTAAACAAACCTTGCAAATCCGTCCATTTATATATTGGTGAGCCACCTCCTATCTCAGAGTACTTCTTTTTAACTTCCTCTGTCCTTCGGCTCGCTATCCAAGGACCTAGCTTACTCTGTACCGGAAGCTGGATCATATCTCTATCCGTCATTATCCGGAGAAGGTAATCACCTACCTGGGAATATAAATAGATATCTTATTAATTAAGCTCACTGGTGGAATTCTAATGTGAATTGGAAAAACATACAAGATGGTAAAAGATATTTTCCTTTAAATAAAAATACAGATAGTACTATACAATATAAGGTATATTCACTTATCAAATATATAACCTTTTATTTTGATATCTTCTTGAAACAAAATAATAAATCTCATAAGTACTGTCTTTAAATTTGCATTGGCATCTGATTATTCTATAGCGCAAATACTTTTACAAATTTACGAATAAGTACATATAAATATGATATCTGGGATGAAACTTTTTATCATTCCATGGATTCACCATTTTGGTGCTGAGCCCATTGCATTGCAGGCAACAGATTGCAAATAGTGTCTGGGACTTGCGACCCAGATGTAGGTTTAAGGGGCCCCTTTAAAATGCTCTCCCTACCTAACGAAACTTGAAAATAACCTACTAAATGCCGCCTTTGAAGCACATTGTAGAACTGAAATGATGATTGTTTTCAAGATGTCGCCACCTTTAAGTAGGTTACAAAGAGATTTCGCTTTTATACCTCTCGCCCCCATTTCAACAGCATACAAGTTAAATACAAAGCTATTCATGGTCCATTTGTTACATTTTTTTTATCTTAAATGTGTGATCTTTAGGAATATTTGTTTCATAGGGAACAGTCGACAAGTATTACTCGTTTTAATTGTCAAGAGTATAGAAATGTGTTTGGTATGGATGAGAAAACACCAATATCCTCATGGTTTTTATATTATTTTTCATTCCTGTCTACTATGAGGGTCCAATCAGGAGCCGCTTCTAAGATGGAGTTAGGATTTTCTTTTATTTATAAGACAAGCTTTCTTTAAAAAACTGGACAGATGTTGGGAGGTTGTTATATGACTCTGTTCTTTTACTATTCCAAAACTTGGAAATTTCAAATACTCTTTTGTGTGAGGTGGGTATTGAACTCAAACCAGAAGTACCCTACAAACAAGTGTTTAGCTACTACTACTGGATCTCCACAGTTGTTGCCAATTTATTAATTTTTTTTATTTATAACTCACATAAATAACTATAGTTTAAATTCCTTTAAGCAGTGTTTAAAATACCTGGTCAGTAGTCTTTGGTCCTCCCATATTCAACATTACTATAGCTGTTTTTGGTTTTTGTGCACTTTGAGTAACTGTTCTAATAATTGTTTTCCATTGTGATTGAAGTCTGGCATTTTGGTCTGAAATCAACAATACATGTGTTATATTATCTGACACAGGATTTATGTATCAAGATATGAATCTAATCACATAAATTGTACAATATTATGTGTTCTATCAAGTTAGAAACATAATAATACAAAATAACAGCTGCATAAAGAAAGTTTTATAATGTTATTAATAAATTGTGTCTATACGACAATGATAACGATACTTTATTCGAAACTCATATTAAAAAAATATATTTTATAATATGAACATTATTGAATAAAAAAATTAGTAAATATATTTATTCAGTATATATTCAATAAGAAATTTGTTAATAAATTGATTAACAATATTATTACATTATTATAACTTATATCCAGTTTATCAATCCTTATATATAATAAACCTATCATTATAAACAGTTTCTTAACTAATGTTTTAATTAAACTAATTCTGAAATAAATATTATTTACTGGATAGCTGGATGGATGGTCTTCACAAAGTCATATTTCGATATATAGATAAGATTTTTTAAGTTTGACTTATGTAATTCACAATAATAGTTATTATAATCCAGATTTCTTATGTGCAGAGAATTTTTATTAAAAATAAAAAAAATAATTAAATATATATAAAAACTTAAACTTTATTGTATCTACATAATAGTATATTATACTCACAAATCGAGGTTAACATTTTTTAACCCTTTTAATAAAATTGATGGATTAGAAGTTAATTGAAATTAATAAT
Source organism: Mechanitis mazaeus (assembly GCA_959347395.1). Classification (NCBI taxonomy): domain Eukaryota; kingdom Metazoa; phylum Arthropoda; class Insecta; order Lepidoptera; family Nymphalidae; genus Mechanitis; species Mechanitis mazaeus. Next base: position 16,974,145 of record OY365749.1, on the reverse strand, counting down.
AAGAAACTTTGAATTAAATGAAGTCGGAAATCACATAAAGATTATACGATTATAAATAATGTAAGTAATGCTTCTAAAATAATTTAATTATTATAACTTTTGGAATTTTGCCGATATTTTTAACATTATCTAATACACTAAAGTCAAAACTCTCTGACTTTCGTTTTTATTTATCTAGTGTCAATAATCTAAATGTCAAAAAAAACATTGCATTTTGTCATAACAAAACATCACTACATTGAACATTGCATTCTGTACTTTAACTTTTAAGAACAATCTATTTTTATGTTATTATATAATTAATATAAATTAAAATGGTTTTGAAAAAATATATAGAATTATTTTAAATACAAATATATATTTTTTTATCGTCAGGTTAGCAAGGCTTTTTATATTTACAAATTATTATTTTTATAACTTTATTAAATTATATTATATTTAAATTATTATGTACAATACGAATAAATGATTCAAATAAAACTATTTTTACAAACAGACACTTACATCTCGTCTACCCGTGAACACGATTACTGCAAAGTATTCGAAACGTCGGGTTAAAATAAAAAATGTAACCAAATTATACGCGAGTTTTAATCCATAAAAATAGTTTTATTGCAAATGTGTACTCGTGAAAATCTAAGAAAATGCTACGAATAAATGTTCTTAATTTTCCATTTTCTGCATCTATATTTTGTATATTTTTTACTCTAGCAACACTCAAAGTTATTTTATATATTTACATCAATGAAAAACGTCAAATTATTATTTAGGTGATTGTAATAATAATTTTCTATTTGTTAATAATTAAGGATTTCTTTTTAAATTACACCTAAAGATGTCTTGTCGTAATGCTTCACACGCGGGGAGTTGGTATACTGAAAATGGTAAGCTAAAACATTATTTATTCTCTAATATTTAAAAAACAAAATGGAAATTATTTCTGAATTACATATCATTTTTTATTAATATAAGACAGACCTAATTTGATCTTTTGAATAAAAAGTCAAAAGGTCGATGACTTGAAAGGTCATTGTTCAGTAGAACAATGCAGTTTGGAGACCGTGAAATAACTCGCTTTTTATAATCATTATTTAAATCTTAAGTTTGTAATTCCTTTATTTTTTCCTTAAGTGAGTTTTATCAATTGTATGGTCAACAAGTAAATTTTTATCTATAATAATATTTATTTTTTCTATTCAAATTTTATTTTGTAGGCAAGAAGTACCAGGCAGCCTATTTTTTGACATGTAAAATGTAAATTTTAATATTCTTATTTATATCAAAGTGATTTTTATCTTTGTTAGTAAATGGTTGACGTTTATAAGTTGCGTTCAGAACCAGTTTTTTTTTTTTGCGCTCGGAAATTTCCTGTTATTGTATTATTTTAATAATATATAAATTACCTAAAATACCTTTTTAATTGTTGATTATAAAACAAAATTTTATTGTTTTATATAACGCAGCTTTAATAAATACACATTACTGGACGTCCAATAGTTGATGTTTATTGTTGTCATGACATTAGTTTCAAACAAGTGTCAACGGATAAATTGCAAATGAGTTGCTACTTGCGACTTTAGAAGATTTTCTTATTTTGTTAAATTTATTACTAAAAAAATGGACAGAAATAAAAACATGGCCAATTCATCTAAAAATATTAGATCCAAACGACCTTCAACAGTAGGATCAACGGCGTCAACATCAAGAAAAGTATTGCCAAGCAAGGATAAAAATAACGAAATAAGAGCTAGAGTTAACAAGAATACCACTATTATCGGCGATGGTGATACAACGATTTGTAAAACAGACAACGCAATGCCAGACTTCGATGCTGAATACCGCCAAATTGCGTACGGAAAATTTTTACGCGCGATGTTAGAAGATTGTTTGGTGGAGGAAAAAATTGAAAGAGAGGAAACAGAAACGGATATTCGGATGGCTCAATTAGCTGATAGGTTCCATAAAACCGTTGATCAACTGGATAAAACCAGTCGAAGGTTAAAGGATATCAATTTTGTAGTTGAGGAAAGACGGTAAGCATCACAAAAAACTTATTTAAACAGGTAGGCATTGTTTATACAATAGCATTTCTTTACTTGCTAATAATTTATAAATTTATTACTTCAGTTATATATTATTCATACTACTGTATTATAATATATTTGTAAACATTTTATGTACAACTAAACTCCTTTTTGTTATATGCTGCTCGGATGTGTATTTTTACATAATTATTAAATTTTACACTAACAACATTTAATTTTCCAGACTGATAGATCTAAAAAGTCAAGACAGCAACACTTTTTACAACTTATCAGATAATTCTAATGTAGAAAGTTTGTTAGACAATCTAAAGATATCAGAAGAGGATTGTCTCGATAAACTTGAAACTAGAAATGTTGATTTTGGTTACAACGGTCAGTCTGGGCACAAACAACTACTGGATGCCGTTAATGATGCAATAGATGGCTTGGAACAGATAAAGAAGCATTCCAATCTGGATATAAATAAATTTGAAGAGTATGAAAAGTCACATAAACAACTTGATAAGCTGGAAAAGGATAAATTTGATCTGGAAAGTCTTAAATCGGAATTTGAAATAAAATTTCCTAAATTCAGTGAGAAATTACTGAAAGATGTTTCTGAAAAAATTGCATCTGTAATGGATGATAATGAAAATAATGATGAAGATACAGATTGATTTAATTTATATTGTTATAGTTTCATTTCTTGTTTTAATAAAAGTTTAATATACTTTTTTTTAATGACTTATGATTCATTCCTCCCATTTTAATATTATAAACTCAATAAAAATATTTCAAATTTTTTTTCAATTATAAATTATAATAATAATTCAGTCTTTGAACAAGAGCATAAAAATAACTGAAATTATTCTATTGCTTTTTTATAATGATCTTTTTTGTATGTGTTAGCGATTCCACCTTGGCAGGATTTGAACTGCAATTTCTATGTATTACCGTCGCTTTGACAACTATAGAGTTAGCTGTTGTTCATAGTTCATATTTATTCTATACTAGATAACATTCTAGACATTAAAAAAATCTGTTTCAAGATTATGTAACAATATATAAATCATTTGCCTTTCCACCTACTTGTATTTAACATTTGATTTTCTTTCAAAATAATGTATAAATAACTTTATTTTTAATTTTTTAAACAGTAAACATTGAATAAAATTTAATAAGTCGTCTATATGTCCTGTGTGTATATTTAAAAATAAACATCGTTTTTCAGGGACCGAGTTATCCAGACAGTTAGATTTGTGGCTCTCCAAAGCCGATTTGACCCATGGACCAGCCAGAGCTATTATTGCACCGTAAATATATTTATACGAATATTATAAATAGATAGTTTGTTGATAGGAGTAATCTTCGAAATTATCCATCTTTTTAATAAATAGTGATAACGAAAACTTTCATACAAACTAATTTTTAAAAGTAAATTGGCGAAAAAATGGTCATAAAGAAATTTCTTACGAAACGTTGTCGTTGAAGAGGGGGAGACAAAGGCAAGCTTGTACAAGATTATAATAGAACAGTCAGTCCACTGCCACTGAATGGAACCATCGATTAAAGGATTTTCAGTCGAACTAATATAAGTTTTGTTATTAGATTTGCCTTGATTTAATATTGGACATTTTTTTAACAAAAAAAAATTGCCTTGATGTAAGTAGTCAGTGACGGCAATAATTTATTATATAAACTCAAGTATTAAAGTCGAAATTTTTTATTGAATTGGTTCCTTATAAAATACTTCTCTACTATCATTATTACCACTTGCTTTTTAAATTTAGAAAGAGCAATGGCTACCAACTCAAATGACTTGTCTGTGTACGATGCATCCATATATTATGAAAGTCAGATGTAGGATTTAGTGTATCCAGCACTTAAAAATGGAATTAAACTGCCTTTGCACAGACAAACGTTTTTTTTTTTATTTTTTTTTTGTATAAATACCATATTTCTACAAAAAACCTATAAAAAATAAAAGTAGTATTAATAGTTACAATTTATTTATAAGTTTAGAAGACTATTGAATCCAAATATTTGCCATCTTATATATTCATTATTTAAGATTCCATTTTTCTAACTCACCACCACAAAGAGATTACCTTCTAATGTAGTTTTTTTAAATACATAATAAATTATATTTTTTAAAATAAAGAAATATTCTTTCAGACACGCAGGTTATTCCTACTGCGGCGCCTGCGCAGCCTTCGCCTACAGACAAATAAGCCCTTTAGTTGTGTGAGTATTTTATAAAACAATAACTTATTTTATTTATGTAAGACCACAAATGAACAAGTTATAACCATAAATTAGAATATAAAAATACTACAATAAATTGAAATTATTAAAGTTTGTTAATCCACATCAATTATACATAACTTTTTTTAATAACTTTTAATAACCTGTATATTTATTAAAACAATGAAGATATTAATTATATTGCCTAATCCTTACACATAATTTCCTAAAAGAGCCCTCTGTCAAGATAGGGGTTAACAACTTTAAACAATTTTAATAATTATCATATATAAGTATCCGTCCGTACTCACGTTATTCATATATGAATTCGCCCCACTAGTTACAAATACATTTTGGGTGCTTATTCATAAGCTCTGAAGATGGCAGATTCGCGAGTGTACACCGCGAAACTAGTCGGCCAAATTCCGATAGTAATTGAGTACATCCGGATCATTATATATAATAATAATCATGGATCACGAATGTTTAAATACAAAAAATATCTAATCATGTTTCCAGTAAACGTATCTTCATCTTGGGACCCTCTCACCACGTCCGTCTCCGCGGATGTGCGCTCTCATCATTGGACAAGTACGACACACCGCTCTACAGCCTCACCATAGACAAGCAGAGTTAGTTAATAGATCAATAGTTCCATAGACAAATTAATACGTTGATCACTGGTTTCATAGAGTTTTAGTTCACTAAAAAATATAATTTCACTTTCATATTTTCATAACTATAGATTGAAAAAACTCACCAATCTTAATATTGTTTTCTACACTCATTTTATTAATATGAAAATCCTGTGAAGTCAGATAGTAATTAATTTGTACTAATTGACTTTCAGTATACGCAGAATTAGAAGCAACTGGTCAGTTTGAGTTCATGGATATCCAGACAGACGAAGATGAACATTCTATAGAGATGCATTTACCATATATAGCAAAGGTTATGGAAGAGTGAGTATATAATATATAGGGTAAAAAATATATATATTTTTTAAACCTATTTTTTTTATTGAAATATAATAAATAAAAAAAAGACAAATAAAATTATTTCTTATTACAGATTCAAAACTGCGTTTACTATAATACCAATACTGGTGGGTTCTCTCTCCCCGGATAGAGAAGCAAAGTGAGTTAACAAATATATTTTATAAATGATAATTTATATTAAAATAATTGTTTTTATTAAAACTTCTTTCGAACTATGTAACATACTACGTAAGTGAAGTGAAGGAAAATATTGATTACAACATTTTATTGTAAAATTTTCAAGGTTAGTTTATAATTTTAATATTTTTTTATAAATACTTTTCTAGATACGGTGCTATGCTGGCTCCATACCTGGCGGATCCTCAAAACCTATTCATCATTTCTTCAGACTTCTGTCATTGGGGCTCCCGCTTCAGGTACACCTGGAGAGACAACTCCAGGAACATACACCAATCCATCGAGTGGCTCGACCATCAGGTGAGATACAAACAGACAAAGCAAAAATAGAAAGAAAACTCAAGAGTAAGAAAGATAGAGAATATTGTTATTTCGACACGATTGTTTTTTTGCAAAATATATGGTATATAGGCATTAAATTGAGGGAAGTATATTTGTTACATATGTCCCGCAACACACACTTATTTTTATATTATTTATTTATTTATAAACTAAAATAACTAACAATTAATATTACAAACTATTTACTGACTTATCAGTAATAATAAGAATTTTGTGGCGTGAGTACTTGCTTCAGTTGAATTTTAAGCGCAGATGTAAATTGGTTATAAAATTTCAGAGGTAATTACAAGAAAAACAAATTAACTTTATTATACTTTGTAGGGTATGAATATAATAGAGAAATTGGATCCAAGAGGATTTAACGACTACCTCGAGAAATACGGAAACACTATCTGCGGGAGACATCCCATCGGAGTACTGTTACAGGTGTGTATTGAAGAGTTGAAATATATACAAATAATATATATATATATAATTTATAAGTGTCGCAATAGACCCTTGTATCACCTCCATTTCATCACTGGTATTAATTCAAAATATGTAATAAATAAATGAATGAATGAATGAATGAATGAATGAAAAAAAAAAAAAATTATAATTATGCAATTTTTCGTATCTTCATTATTTATTTGAACACATACTTCCAATGTACGAGACTTCATTACTATTTTAATAGATTTCTATCAACCTAAAGCTTGTTAAAATATATAATAAATATAGAATAAACATTTTATCAATACGTGTAGGATTCCAACCCGCGAAACAGTCCCATCACTCTACCAATCGATATAGCTTGGTAGCTCAAGCCCAAGCGGTGAAGGACTGGTCATTTTTTTTACATAGCTGTATATCTATGTCTAAAAACAATTCAAACATTAAAGCTTATTATTTTATTAGATAATAATATATTATTTTAGGTAATATTACACATTTTTTAGATTGTTTTTGTTGGAATTATTAAATATTAATGACAATAATAAATAAATAAATTACACATGATATTTCTATTACCTTTTTGTTCTATTCTATTTTATATTATTATTTTTTTATTGTTTCAGGCCATAGACAAGCTCCGGAGTCAGTCTGGTGCTCCTCAAATGTCTATGAAGTTCTTAAAATACGCCCAATCCTCTCAATGTATGACTATGCAAGACTCCTCTGTGTCGTACGCGAGCGCTTCACTAGTTATGGAGTAAAATAATATTGTCTATGGCTTATGTGAAAATGCTTACTTCTCTCGTGTTATTATATTTGTTAAATAAATAAACTAAACATAGAATTAAACATTTTTAATTAACACCTAAGCATTATTTCAAATTTTTTTATCTTTAAGATATTATATTTTTTATTAAATGTAGCTTTTATATCCTTTTGCTAATTTTAGTAAAAATAAATAAAAATATGTTATAAATATTAGAACTGATGTTTATTTTGGACTTATTTTTTTAAGTTTTATTTTAATATATTAAAAAAATCCAAGAATGCACCTTCATTCTCCTTTTTTTCTTTTATTCAACATGACTGTTAAAATGTTACAAATTTAATATTAAGAAGACTTAAGACTTCAAAATTGTTTTTATGATTGTCTGTATGTGATAATTTTGATCAAAATCGGCTAAGGCAACTAAATGTTAGTTTTAAATTAATTACTAATCTTTTTTGTAACAAAAATAACTTTTTGGAAGGGTTTTATTTGTAAGTGAAAGAGAAACTCTAATTTTTTTTCCATTGTAGCATTTATTTTAAAAACTTTAAAATAAATTTAAGTTGCTATTATCTTGTTTTATTTATATACCTTAATACTGACTAATATATATAAGTAATTTTTGAACGGCTCTAACCTTACCTAAAAAAAAACATCTAAACATTAACTTACGAGTACTAACTTTTTCTCTCGAGAATATTCTAGAATAACTTATTAGTGTATAGAAATCATAGAATATGAAAATAAATAACATTGGTGAAATCGGCTTTTAATCGCTAAAGTACCTATCTACAAGTTGGTATTCTTAAAAGAGAAAAACCTTATTGATATACTCACTTCTAATAGTCGATATTCGCTTGCATTTCATATCTATTCTACCATAAGATCTGTCACTCTTGTCATAAACATTTATATTTTAGATAAAATCATAAATTTACTGTTGATGGAGAAAAGTCAAAACGATAATCATGTTTTAAATTACCGAAATAAAATAAATTTTGACAAACATAAGTCATGGTACAAACTTGATATCGATGGTGCCTTTATAACAGAAAACCAAAACAAAACTTATAGGAGAAAATTCACCATGAAAAGATTTCGAAGACACCCTAAAACCTTAAATATTGAGAAACCACCAAATCTGAAAGACGCCCATGAATTGACATTAAATTTGGCACAAAACTTCTTCTGGTTATTTCTTTTTACATTTATTGTATACTGTGGTTATGCTTTATTTTTTCCAATTCAAGTGTCAATAGATTCGAAAACATGCAAAGAAAACTTTAGTAATTATACAAGATAATAAATCTTTTAATTTAAAGAGTATGAGAATAATTATGCTGTTTTATTTAATATTGGCTGCTGCCATTTGTCTTATGTGCCTAACTTAAATAATAAGTCATGTATAATTATAATAATACGTAAAATTTATACAAATTATGGCATGTGTTTTTTTTTACAAAAAAAAAATATTTTTTCTTGGCAGAAAAAATTATATTTAGTCTTGATTATGCTAACATCGCATTTAATCATACTTCGCCTCCGTCATGTTCTAAGTCAGCTTCCTAAAATTATTATTGTAGTCAAAATTATTACGTTTTTAACTAATTTTATTTGAATAATGTTTACATCCTAACAGTACACGAATATGGTCACATAGAATTAAATATACTTCAAGCGAGGATCCATGTCCCAAATTCGGGTTGTGGTTACTTCTTCACGATAAGCGCCAAGTGCGATTCAAATTTAAATTCAAATTCAATTTTTTTTTATTCTAATAGGCATTTACAAGCACTTTTGAATCGTCAATTTACAAAGTATTTGAATTATGAACAAATTTGAGGCATTAATCTTCTTTAGATAACTCATAGAGCAATTCCATTAAAAATAGTATGATTAATAAAAGCAGCACTCATTACTTGACACTCCAATAACAAATTATGTTATTGTTTTCAAATTTGTCATGAAATGTTGACTAGCAAAAACGAGCAATTAAAAAGCAGCAAGTAAGTTTATATGAACAAGTTTTGACGGAACCTAGTTCTGTTTTTTTTAAGTGGGGAATCTCATTTCTGATATAATGAGACATTAGTAGGTAGTAGGTAGGTAGTAGGTAGGTAATATTTGGCACCCTGCATGGAGCATGGCTCTCGATATTAGTAAATCGTTAAGATGTTTTCTACGTACTATCTCATTAACAAGTAGATACCAATGCTGCTGGTGTATATCGTCGATGCATGCAAGATATTTTATAATTTACAGGAATTTGGAAAAAAAGTATACGTGACGATGAGATTGAATTCAGCACTTTTTTTTGCCAAATTCATCGATTTTGAGCTTAGACTCCTAGTGCTCCTAGCCAACCCATGACAAACTTGAGGAGTTTGTCCAGACATGTTTTGAGTACTAATCCGCAGCAACTGTAAACGCGTACGCATGCTATAACGCAGTAACTGTAACTGTCCAGGTAAACGAGTTTTAGCACATAACGCTAGTATTGTATTCGTGATTATATTTACCAATTTGATCATTGGATCCCTAAACTGATTTGGTTTGTTTCGGGTTAAGGAGGAAATTGAACTCTGCTTCTATCGCTACTTTTTTCTCTTCACACTAAAAACCTCATAGCATCGCAAGCTTTGTCCACGGTGTAATCATTCTGTTGAAAGCTGAAGTTGAAAACTTTAAGAACCTTAAGCGAAGGATTCATGAGAGTGATCAGTGGATACCATACTGTGTCCACACTGCGGCCACAGAAGTGCCTTAGTGCGAAGGTAGAATGACCTTCCTTACCTTCTTAGCTTCACTTCCACAATGGACATATTGTGTGTATTTTACAGATTGTTTTTCTGATACTAGGTGTACTTTCACTTTATTCTATGAGCGACTTTTGTGGTTAAGAAATAGTCTGGGATCTTGGTGGGAGGGCGTGTAGGTGTGCTGTAATCCTCGATACAGGGATTTTATAAATTGCGTAACTTATTCTGTTTAATATTTGCGTGACAAGAGTTTATAGAAATATGGATTTGGTATGACTCTTTGGGTTGACTTGTTAAAAGAATATAGAATTAAAACTAGAAATAGTAAAATATAAACATTTATTCATTAATGTTAGTATACAATATATTTGTATAAATAAATATACCTATTAGAAACTCAAATAACAATAAAATCAAATGAAACTATAATTCATTATTCTGTCAAATTTAATAATATTCAATAACAGAAATATTAACTACAACCTTTTTTTAAACCTCTATACATACGTACAATAATTGCACTATATTTTTACAACCTGATACGATGAACCAATATTTTTAACGTCAGGAAGACTGTATGGCTCATTCTTTGCCTATAGAAAATTACGATAAACAAAACTTCAACTGTCAAATGTGATTTTAAATTTTAAAATTTTATTTTAAAACATTTATTCATGAATAGTGTTTTTAACATTTAATAAGTTTATGATATAGATTTTTTTGATAACTTAATATGACAAATCTCTTTCAATATAATTAATACAGGTAAAAAATATATTTTCAGATTTAGTCAAAGCTACGAGAAATAAATGAGGGAATGCTGAAGATTTTATTAAAATAATAAAAAAAAGGACTGAATAAAGTAAATAAACTAATAGATTTTTTGGGTAATACCAATACAAATTTTATGAAATATGAAGTAATAATATTTTTATTTATAGGATTTTTTTTATTTAAAATAATTTAATGAAATTGAACAGCAATATGCCATTTAAATATATAATATATGTATGTAGATGAGAACATTGTATATTTTTTCTATTACATATAAATCCACTATCTTATTCCCAATAAACTTTTCTCCCTATGTAGTTATATTTAAAAAAAAACAGTATTAACAGATTATAATCAACGAAAAAATTAATTAGTTAAAATAATATAAATTATTTTTGCATAATACAGAATGCATCCACTTCTTCTAATAACAAAATTAAAAAATATATAAATTTAAAGATGGACGATATTGGAAATAAATGTATTATATATTAAATAATAATTTTACTGTAATATACATTTTTTTTGGTCGAATATATTTAAATCACGACGTTCCGCGACTCGTTGAAGGAAAATCTGAAAAACAAAAAAAAAAACATAGATTTTGTTTCATGTTTGTTTCTTTGGATCACAAATTAATAAAAAAAAATTAAATATAGAATTATTTAATAGTAAATAATAATAATAACAACAATAAGTAAGGTTTACCTGCTGACGGCGATGGCGAGCTGTCTGGATCATCCTGAAATTTAATATGATTAGATATTAATAAAAACATTTATATAAAAATCAGTATAGCGCGTGTATGTGCGTATGTAAAGTATGTGTGTATAACCATTAAATGATACAATATATTAAAAAAGAGCTTGTTTTTTTTAATTTCATTGAAATTAACACGAGTGTGTGAATTGCTTCTGTGTTTGTGTGAGTGCAAATAAGCTCAGTGTGAATGTGTGTTTTTTATGTTAATTCACAAGCACGTGTCTCATCTAAATAAGTTCGTTTTATTGGTTTGTACGTGCACGTGCGAGCGTGCGTGCGTGCGTGCGTGGGTGCGTGAGTGCGTGTATGTGACGGTACCAGCACGCGGCTCCTCTCGACGGTCATGGTGTGTTGCGGGAGGCTGCAGTCCGGACTCACTCCCAGAGTGTTGTAGATCTCACGCAGCATCACCAGCATTGTGTCCTCGGACTCCCTGAGAGGTATAATTGTATACATAAATTAGATACCAGAAATATTAATTATAATAATTTAAAAAATTATACATTTATCTATCATTAGACATGTTTGTATAATATTTGTTCCATGACTTGTAAAGGAATAGCGGATAGTTATTCTTTAATATTCCAATAGGGATGAAACTGTGTTTGTTTGACTGAAAAAAAACACTGAAACCAGCGGGATATAAACCTGTAACCTGAAATGCATCCCGTCATTTTGTCAACTGAGCCATCGTGTCGGTATTCGTTCCTATTTTATAGTATATAGCTGGTATTCTTACATAGATTTTAGTTTTAGGTATATAAGTTATAGTGTTAATAAATTGATAGGCTTAGAAGTAGTTTATAATTAAAAATATACTTTTAAAATTTAACTTGGATAACAAATAAATTGTTGTTTGTACATCTCGTCGCTTCTCTATCTGTATGTATGTATGTCATGTACATATATGTATGTATGTTTATACAATAGTAAGAGGTCTACCTTATTTAGACACCAACATCATACATTTTGTTTTTATTTTTTTTTAATTTTATTTCATATTCAATTTTATTTGTTTTAGTTAATTGTTTAGTTTTTTAAGAATTTGGAAACGTTGTAATGTCCAAATAAAGATTTTTTCGCTTTCTTCCTTGTGTACTCACCAGTAGCAAACATGGCTGGTCATAGCAAATAGATATTCATTGAAAATTTCAAAGGGTGCTTCTTGTAACACGTGGTCGATACGACGACCATTGTTGAGCCTCCCGAGCGTGTCCGGAGTCGCCTTAAAACAATAATAAATAATATTCATTTGGACCTCATATAAAACTCTCTCTGGAATAAATGGGCTCTTGTGTCACTAGGTGTTTTATTTAAAATATTATAAATATAAATTGACTTATTCAAATTATTTCATAGTTACCTCATATTGGCTATGTTCTTCCTTGGCATCTGCAGTTAGTTCTTCCTTCTCAATTTCCTCAACGACCTTTAAATATTTGAAATATTTTAATTATATGACTGTTTATTTTCTTTTAAGTGTTAAGGGCTATGAATATAATTATATATTATTGTGAGGTTATATTTTAAGAGATATGTCTATAAAGACATACGTTTGTAAACTCTATATATATATGTATATAAGTCTATGTTGAAATATTTCAATTTTGGAGATCTTCTATATTGTTTTCTTCTCCTACCTTCTCAAGGTGTTGTTCTGGCGGCGGTGACGTCCTCCACATACTGGACCAGGTACTTCTTATAGATTCTATCAACTTCTGTTTTATATCCGCCCCAACGCGTGCCATTGTGTCTTTTAACTCTAAAAACATATACACATACAATTTTTTAATAATAAATATCATAACATTAAACGGTTATATATAAATGATATGTTCAAACTGATTTTAATTACAATAACTTATATATATTTTTTGCAAACAAACATACAAAATATATCAACACATATATTTAGACAATTTCATCAAGTAATAAACATATTCAAAATATAAATATTGACTCATGTATATATTATTATTTACCCAAATGCATGCGTTTCCTTCCCTTGTGATGTGGAATCAGAGATGGCTTCACGTCGCGTAGTAATGGATTTATCATTGGTTCTAATCTGTAAGAACAAAAAATATTTTAAGCGATATATGACAAAAATTACCTTTTCCTGAATTTTACTGAGTTCAGGTAACATAAGTAATACACTGTGTTACCTTAAATGTAACTTACCTGTAAGCTATGGGATCGTAAGGATGGAATATATTGAAGAAATTCTTGCAGGTCGGTAAGCAAAAATCCTGCCCCAGTGTCTCAACTCCACGAATGCATTCAAATATAGCTGTAACCAAAATTATAAATATAATATATATATATTATGATTATTATATAACTTTATGCATTATTATATTTAGAATGATGTTTTTTTAACAAATCAATATTTTCAAATAAGTTTATGATAAGGGAGAAATTTTTAAAGCTGTTAAAACCCGATGCCTAAATAGATACATAAATAAGTTAATTAATCTCATATATTATATTTAAAACGAAACTATTTTGTTATTTTATTTTATAATTACTCAAAATACGTGGATCATTCTCGAAACTAATCACATATGACGTCATATGACAAAGCTGTTGACAATAATATCGTAAAAATATTTCTATACATATATGTATATATATATATATATATAGGAGCGTCAGAAGGGCACTCAGCGATACTGTGGCGACACGGTGGGCGTTGTAACGGCAGAAATTAAAAATAGAAGCACAATTGTATAGTCCAAAACATTATTATTCAATTGTTCAACATTTTAACACAATATCACACACAATGAACACGATTAAACTAGATTATGAGCCAATAGGTTAGCACATGTGCACCTCTGTGGCAGCTTTCAGCACTATTACAGCCGCCATTACCAATGACGATACCTTATTCGTACTACCCGCTCGTAGTCTAAAAATTTTTTTAAAACAATTAATTACAGAATCAAATAAAACTAAAACAATATTAAAAAATCAAATTATGATTAATAATAAATTATAATATAATAATTTGTTTAACTTATTATTAATACTAAATTACAATTAACGCCCCGTCATATAATAATAAACCAAATTTACTGTGACATTTATAATAAAGAATTAGTTAGCATTATAAAAATAACCTAAAATGACCTAAGAAAACTTAAGAGGGACAGTATGTTATCTCTCTCTCTTTCTCTCTCTCTCACCTATAGGGCTCCCGAGTGCGTAGAGGGCGTCTGGTTTGAACACGAGGCCGGGGTACAGCACAGTGGGCTGGCCCGTGCCCGCCGACCCAGACACGTAGTGCTTGGTGGGCGAACTTACTTTTACACTCTGTCATATTAATAAATGTACTTAAAAAATACCGTTCATAAAGTACATGTTTTTTTTGCTACAGATTAAACACTCTCAATTATTTGAGTAAAAAACCTTAATTATATAGGAGAAAACTAAATAAAAATATATTTCAAATATAACAGTATATTACAAGGGGGTTATTTTGTAATTTGAAATTGACCATAGATCAAATAGGTACATATTTATCTTCGTAGTTTTAGAAGTTCACAAGTTTGATCGATTTTATATATACTTATACTTACGTCTGGTGATTGGTGACACAATAAGTCGTATAATATAACACTCCCCAATGAATGACCTCCTAAAGACACCCCTCCTTTGAAGTCAGGGTTCCTTGTTTTAAACAGCTCGTATATTCTGTTCAGTTCTTTGCATACAGTATCTACTATAGTCTGAAAATATTGAATAAATAAATAATCAACTTATTATCTAAAACGTAAGAAAAATATATAATTATGTTTGATTATTATCGCATTAAATGTAAGTAGTAGAAGTGGTAAGTCAAAAAAATAATGAAAGCCATTTCATAACTTTTTTGGATAGTTATTCTAATGGTTTAATAATAGAACTAATTCACTAATTATTCATTTTTAATAATTCAACTGAAAGGATATATTTAAAAACCTGAATATTACAATCAAATGCAAACATGATAATAAATACCTAAATATTACTAAACTTACCTGACAGTCCTAAACTTACCTAAACATTACCCAACTTACCTGACAATACACAGGGCTGGTATAGAAGAGCACATCGAGTATTGTGTCGTTAGTGAAGTTTCGTAGCCTCGGTATACTCTCCAGGGTGACAGCCGCCAGTCGTCTGTCCACTCCCGTCTCTCCTGAGTGGAGACTGGAGTGCCAGGATATTGGAAGTACCTTACGATATATTGAAAATATATAATACAACCTCAAAATACATTTCGCTTTGAAACTAAAATCTCAATATGGATTACAAAAATAGTGTTCCTTATGGGAATTGAACCTATATCCCTTAACTTAACATTGAAACACTAACCACTAGACCGACACAGATCTTATATTAATGGCTTTTAAAACAATATGTAAATAAATCATAATAAAGACTAGCTGATTTTACCGACTTTACTCCCTGCGAAAGAAGTGATAAATAAATATTGTAACCGTCGATTGTAGTATAATAAAAGTTATACAATTAATTAAATTATTTCATATATAAACAGTATTATATAATCACCTCAACTCGACCAATAACGCCGCTATCATACGAGTTCTTGTAATGAGACTGAATTAATTGAAGACTGGTTGTCCTGAAGTCATCGACTGAAAGAAAGATATTACAAATAAGATATATATAGTCTAAAAAAATATCAAACCACAGACAGAAATCGACCCTACAGCCTCTGGATATCGGCTGGCCTGCGATGATTTGTTACTGATCTTTAATGACATCCAAAGTTTTTTCCTTGTTTTGATATATGTAGTTTACAGACTAACGTGTTTTTATGTTTTTTTAACTCCGCGTTTATTTCGGTAATCGTGATCCTTTTTGTTATTATTAAAAAGAGAGTTATTTCTATTTATGCTATTCTTAATTTACTTTAAACCTCCTCTAAAATAATCGTATATTTCAGCCAAATTACATAAAACCATCAAAAGGTTTCACACTAAACCTTTTCAGAAATCACACTATTTATTGGTAAAAACTGTACAAAAATATTTTTGGTAGTTTTGAGATTATCGCTTTCACAAAGACAGCCAGACAATCAGTTCAAAAAGAATGTGTATGAATACACTTTTTTTTTCCTTTTTAAAAAATTAAACTCACCAACTTCCTCCACAGACCGGAACCGCATATCGCAAGCGGAACCGACGCCATGACACAGCAGCAACAAATGATCTATACTAGATGGTTCTGTATCCTCTATTTCGGTTTCTACGTAACCCCGGCGCACTACACGCGGTCGCATCGTCGATTGCTACGTTAGGATACGAAAGAAATCATATAAAATAACATGTTTCAAATGTGGCATCTTTCAATACTATATATTATAAACTGCAAAGGGAGACAGTGTTCAGATTTTTAGAGGAAACAATAGATTTCGTTTCTGAATAAAACCCATAGAAAATTAAATTGATCAAGACGGATGAAAATAACAGATTCGAGTTCTGGTCATATTTATAATTTTTTTGTATTCTATTTTTTATTAAGAATAAATAAAATGACGTTACGTTTTTTATAATTGTAGGTAGTGAGTGGGTATTTAGGTAGGTGGGTTATGGTAAGACATGATCAGGTGGAGATATATGACGAAAACAGAAATGGAAGGGAGATGGCTTTCAGTGCATTCTGTCTACTCTTCAGGTACTAACATATTTAATATAAACAAAACCAGTATTCGAGAGTCAAGCAATTGCCATGTCAGTTTACTTTAATATTGAACTATAGTTAATTATTTTAATGATGACTAAATTCTTTCTTAAATACGGTTTACACTACGTACGCAAAATAACTGTAACTATATATGAATTAAACGACATCAAGAAAACAGATATTTTCTATAAAATACATTTATTTATAGAGTTACTATTTTCTCCTTCTGGTGTCTGTATTCACCCGCACCATGAACTAGGAAGATGAGGTGATCTATTTTGTTAGGTTGGTCTCCAGCAACATTTATCTTTGGAGGGTTCCTGTACACTCGCTTACCGAAGGTAAATAGCTAGGATAGGAACAGGTAAGTCAGAGAAGAATAGGTAAGGTAGGTAATTTCTTCAATCCAATACATAATTCAGTGAAATATTTTTTAAATTATTTTTGAAATATAATGAATTTCATTGTTAATAAATTCTTAAGTGTGAAATATGTGAAATAACAATTATTAAATGTAAATCTTAACTATTTTAAAGTTGATTGATACAAATAAGTCTATTGCAATATTGTAGTTAATTGCTCACCGGAGTTGATCCAAAGGCATCAGTGGGGCTCGCCTGTAGGAAGTGCACCATGACAGCAGGTCCGTGCATCACCACCATTTCATTGTTAGGTAACATTAGTCGTCTATGCCACTCGCCCGTGGTAATACCATGTCTATACTCTTCCTGTTAATACACAATATGATTAGAGTCAAATTATGAAATTGATGATAAAATTAATCTATTATAATAGATTCATGATCAAGTATGATATGATATAAATGGTGTTCTAATAAATTATAATAATTTCCATAGAAACTATAAATAAAAATGTTACCTCGAGTTTTTCAGCGTCAGATTCAGCATAAGGAACATATCTAGCGTCTATATTGCCTTTGTAAAACCAGCTGCATCTATAATATTATATTGAACTAAAAATCATATAATATTATAATACTTACCTAAGGCAAAACAAGACTTACCTCATGACATTGGTTGGTTTGTCGATCCAGTAGACTGGTATTCGAAGACGACCCACAACATTGACATCAAACCTACCTCCGTCTGTCGCGACTACAGTGGTCGCATTCAAATCAGCTGTAAATTATTGTAGAAAATATTAATATATTAAGATCTAGAATATTGGTGTAACTCAAATTTGAGATACTGTTAGTCTCAAAAAAGGTAGGTTCTGTTTTACTAAATTAAGATAGGTTAATTACAATGTTGTAGAATATAACTAATTTTCAGTATCGTGTACTAATAATATAATATTATAATGTTTATTTGGTAATATTTTTGGTTTACAAAGTTATTAAAACTATTGTAATGCTGCGCTATGTATTGTGAAGACATTTCAATACCTCATATCTTAAGGAGAAAACCAACTTTTTTTTTTTTTCTGTTGGAAAAACCCGTTACGGGTACCCCGTCGGCCCATGGGGGTGACGGCCGGGGGGTGATGTGGGACTACCCGGCAGCATAGAGGATGCTGCCATTTTTAAGGCTACCCACTAAAAAATCAACGGTTACCCTCTGCGCCGTAATGGGACGTCACGGGATCGCGTTAGCACACACCGTGACGCCCCGGCGAGACCCCCCAAATGAGGTTGCCCCGAGCAACGTAGAGCACCCTCTCATCGTAGGCCTATGTTAGGTAAGGGGGGTCACCCTCCCCCCTGACCAGGCCTACAACTGGGGAAGGAAGCGACGGGCGTATTCCCGCCTCCTTCTACCCAGTCTCCCCCTACGGAGCGGGTCAGCGGACGAGGCAAACTCCCTGTCCCGCTCCGAGGCCTCCTTTGCGGCGATGACTTGCTCGCAGAAGGAGGCCATTGCGACCCAGCACCTCTCGCTGCTGACCATCGCGCTGATAACGCGCGGCAGCGAGAGGTCCCTGCCAATCACGCCCACCAGTTCAGTGCGCTGGTGGTCCCAGGCGGCGCACTCCGCCAAGGTGTGACGAGCCGAGTCAAGGAGAAAACCAACTTACCCCTATTACTTAATAAAAAAAAATCGGAAAAAAGATACTTATATAACTAACTTAACAAAAATAACTTACGACTATTAAACGCGTTTTCTAATGCTCTTGAATCCCCTACGGAAAAGCCGCGCCATATTGACTTGCCCTCACAGTCGACTCGATAGAACCAGTGGTGCTTCACCGGCGCGTAATCTGATGAATTACGACTCTGTAAAAAAATATGATATTTTATGTGAGAAATTCTGAGAAATATAGTGTATAATATAATTATTCTTTCTAATCTCTTTATTAAGATGACGATACAATTTATATTAGATAAAGTAGATATAGTAAGGTAAAATAAAATTATTTATTTAAATATCTACCTCAGAAGTCACAACAATCCTCTCGTTCGTCTCCTCCAAGTTTGAATCACAAAAGTTAACAGTCACTGATTTTTTAACATTATCCTGCCTAGAACTCATGTTAGTTTCTCCGTTTTTACTTTCAGAATTGTCCATGCAACTTTTTATTTTATCTGACGAGTCAGCCCTTTTGATATCGATTTTTTTTATTGTGTCATAGCAATATTTACATTGTTTTAATACGTCTTCTATACAAAAATTTGTCTTGTCAATATCTCCTAATTCGTTAAGACCGTCAGCGTTTATATCGATGCTATTTTCTCTTATATCTATGGAATATTTTGGTTCCCCGATGTTCACATTGTCAACATCGTATGAGACCGTAAAATAATTAACAATTTTAACTACATCTTCTTTTGGTGTAACATTTTTATGACATGCTAAATCACGAACTAATTTCATACTAGTTAAATAATTTTGTGGAATGTCTGATGTACCTTTTTTATTTAAATCTGAGTCAAAGAAATTTTTGACATTATTTTGAATCGCATCAATTTGATTTCGTTTGTGTCTGTAATGATTTTGTGATTGGCTTAATTCAAAAAAAGATTTCGAATGATCTGGTTGGGGTGGTGTTGTGAAATAGCTAGAAAGTCTACTAAAATTGTTGTATACGTCTGAATTTACAGTACTTTCTTCGTTTGATGAAAAGAAGTCGACGGATTCGACTAAAGTATCATTAATAGGTTTAGTTTCCTTATCTGTCCTTTCACCTAACAAAAGCTTGTTATCTTGATGTTCGATAGTTTCGCTTTTTGATTCAATAATATTTGAAAAAGCTGGCAATCTTTCGGTTTTTGTCGATACAGCCTCTTGATTAAATTTTCTAGTCAGTGCATTGTCTGTAGTAAGAACGTTTGTTGAATCTATATTACTTGGTTGCGTAAATGTTAAGCAAACTGTTACAGGAGTTTGAGTTGTGGTATCAGGAATATAGCTTATGTTTCCTGCATTAAGTGCAATTGGTATATCTTTAGAAGATATTCCACTACGTTTTCTTTTATATTCTTCTTCAAATCCTGGTGGAATACTTGCTGGAGAGCTAATACTGGCACCGAATGAAATGGACGGAGGAGATGTTAGTGAATTTTTGTAATGATTCTCAACAGCGTAGTTACCGGTATCAAAATATGATGCTATTGTGATTGCTGGACTAGTGGATGTCACTAGACTTAAAGCATTAGGGACTTTTTGTGCTTCATAAGCGTCCGGCGGCTCGATCGAAGTTTCCATTTGTTTAAATCTTTCTACTCTATTCGTGAATGTGTCTATGTCTTGAGGAGAATCCTCGGAATATCTTTCACGTTCTTTAAATTCAATTTTATCATCATCTGTTTCCGAAGGTTCAATAACAAATTCTTCGTATATTGGAAAGTCTTTTTTGGCATCTTGTTCAATTGAATGTACATCAAGCCCACTTTCATCTGAATTGCTGTCTTCTTCCGGCGGAGCGGTCGGTATGCTCAATTGATGAGGAAGAATCATTGTATCCTCTTGGGAAATTTTATATTCTGCTTTTATTTCATCACTTGCATTAGTTGGAACATTTTCAAAAAATAAAGATTTATCATCAAAAAATCCTATAACATTTGGATCATTTTGAAAGTTGTAGTCCTGTTCTGTTAGAGCTTTGGTAGGTTGTGAATCACCAGTGGACCACCCAAAGGTGATGGTAGAGTTATAACTACCTTCTTTTAGCTCTACAGAGGGTGGTTGCTTCATAGTTTCTATTATGTCTTCCGGAATATAAGATATTTCTGCAAATTGGTTTGAGAACTCAGATATATCGGGGATGGAAGTACTTGCAATTGTTGGAAATTCAACAGGATTTGCTAATTGTATCGGTGCCGTAATATTTTCAATTAACTGAGTAGTTAAATCTGCCTCCTTTTCTTCTGGTTTATTTACTTCTCTGCACGTTTCACAGATATTAAGATCAGAGAGTTGATTGTCAACAAAAACTACATCATCTTCCACTGGCAAAGTTTTGTCAAAAAAACTGGACTTACGTTCGAACTTTGTAATGTTTTCGGTATTATCATATAAAGATACGTTATCCATTTTGGTTTCCACAATTTTCATTTCAGTTTTTTCATTGATAGGTGTAGGTAGTGACATAGATGATATCTTCGATAGATCGAAAGAGGGTAGAGGTGGTAATAAATTTGGTTGATCGAATAAAGAAAATAAAGGAGTTTCATTTAAAGCGCTTTCCTTAGACAATACACCAGAAGCATTACCCTGCAGATTTTCACTTTTGCTTTGTAATAATAAAGGACACATACTATTTAGTTTCTTTGAATCCGAATGCATTTGTAGCTTATTGCCAATTGTAGCGTTTTGTGGATTTCCATTATTTGAAATATTATAGTCATCCTTATTCATTGCTAAGGGATGAGTTATTGATGCTGGATAATCAAAGAAAGTATGAGTCGAATCAACGCTTACTGGCTGTTCAATATTTGTTTGTTTGATTTTATCATTTTCAGGTATTCCAAATATGGGTTTTTGATAATCAAAAAATTGTGTAAATGATTGTTCTATCGCCGCATTGGAAATATTAGAGAGCGGTTCATGGATATCCTTTTCCAAAATAGATTCTACGACTACGGGTGACTTACAATCAAACACATTCTTCAAAGTCGAATCAGCCACCGATTGTAATTGGTGGATTATATCGTTGTTAGATATATCATGTTCTTTAATGTCACTATTGATATCTTTAGTATTAACATCTTTAAATGAACTTATTGACGATTGTATGTCAGTTTTTGAAGAATCATAATAGCTATGAAGAGATTTAGTTATTTCAATTTTGTCACTATTTTCTTGATTACCATTATCAGCTATTGGTTTCAGATTACTTATAATATCTTCATTGCGTTTAGAGCCTGAAGTTTGCGAAAAATCATCAAAAATACTTTTCGTTTTATCAGTTATTTGAGATACATTATCCACAGTTGTTCGTTTCGCTTCTACAAGACTTTTAGTATTTGCTTGGCTAAATGAAGTATTTACATCAAAAAATCGCTCTACGTTTTGTGACTGGGTCATAATCTCAATATTATCATTTCGAATATGACTTTCTTCACTAACATTTGGTATATTAGCTTTTGCTACAGATTTATTTGAGCTGTCGGAATACCCTGAATAATCATTTGAATAATTATGTGGTTGATACAGTTGGTTGGGATAATACTGTTGATTTTGGTATGTTTGATATGTCTGCATTTGATAATTATAAGTATTTGCGGATCCATGTTCTATATTAGGGACAAATACTTCTAACGTAGAACTTTCTTGCTGTGGGAAATTCTGATAATTTCCAGAAAATGTCTCCAAGTTACTTACTTTTTCTTCACTGACATTTATTTTGGGTTCATTGTAAGCAGGATCAAAGAACGTTGTAACCGTATTTTGAATCTTGTTAATGTCTATGGAGCTAAGTTTAGACTTCAAAGATCCAATAATTCCGAACCCTTTTGACTCTAGAGAATGAGTCTGGTCATAACTCTCTGTCGTAGGTCTACTTAAATCAAAGGCTGTATTGAAATCAGTCTGTGTCATTTGCTGTTGCATTACATACGGATCATTATTAGATTGTGAAGATAAATTTACTGGCCTACTAATGTCGAATGGCGCTAGGGGTTCCTGCTGATTAGGAGCGAAACCAGTATAATGTAAATTATGTCCTGATTGAACCGGGTCTGGATTAAAAAGAGCACCATGATAAGCATTAGATTGGACTGGATTAATAGTAGGTTTTATGTTATTGCTTATACTGCCCAGACCTTCTATGGGACCGGAATAATACTGAGGTCTCTTTTTAGTCATTCTATAGTTAAGACTGTTGGGCACTTTTGGCGGTTCTGGTATAATTTTTTGAGGTTCTGGTTCGAAATCGTTGGTATAAAATGGAGTCATATTATTTTGAGCAGTTAAGTGGCTTTGGTCTTCAATTATCGAAGAACCAGTATTTGATTGCGTTGCACTTGTTGGGTTAAAGAACATTGGTGGAACTATATTTGTTTCAGGAACTAGTTGATGAATTGTATTATCTATTATATTTGACGGATATTCATTACTATCAGAAGATAGATGATATGTGTAAGAAATTGGAAAACGATTCTCTTTTTCTTTTTCGGCTTTAGATAAGTCTTTTTGTGAATGTGTTATAGATAATATATCAGTTGTCTTAGGCGGTGCAGTAATCGATTCATTAAAAATATTTGGTGGAGTTGTCTTTCCAGGAGTTTGAATGTACGGATTCAATCCAGTTGTTGTTGAATTTGAAGATCCGAAATAGTCTTTCGGATTTATTTTTGTATCATTTTCATTATTAATAGTATTATTATCAAGTGGATCTTGTTGGACGTGATGTTGTAAATTGGTATGCATTTCTCCACTCGCACACTGCACGTCAGACAAAATATTTGGAATAAAAATATTTTCTGGTTGTATTGTGTTCGATGTTGTTAGACTTTTTATAACTGGTTGGTTAGACCCTATACGCCTGGCCACTGAAGGCGGAAGTATTGATTTGCATGTTGATTGACCGTCTTTCCGTGGTACGCTACTAAACATCGGAGGGGGTGGAATAATAGAAGTTGATACTTGTGATATCGGAACAAATTGATTAGAAGCTTGATTCAGGTCAACTTGCGATTTTCCTATAGAAAATTTTAATCCATTATTTTTTTCTTGAATATTTGACTCTTCTCTGTTTTGATTTAAATATGAAATATTGGACGGTATTGTTTCTACTGGAGTTTCAGTAATAACTATATTTTTATGAATTTTTGAATCCTCTACGTCGCGTGTAAAAGTGTCCTGGTAGAATTCTTTTTGGTTTATTTCTTCCTGTTTGTGATCAGCAATTATATTAGGCTGATTTACTAAATCTTCCGAAATTTCCGATTTTTTTTTGTTAAAAATATCAAATGTTTCTTCAGTGCCTTGAATGTTTTTTAATTGTATTCTGTCTATCTCTTGTTGCGATTGCGATTGATCTAAACTAACACGAAAACCTTCTGGGTTGCTTTCTGAAACCTTTGGTTCTGGAGTAAAATAATATGGCGTTTGTGTAATTTGTTGGGTATTATACGTGTGTATTTGACTATCTCCAGAGCTTAACCCAGGTATTTGTGCGTAGACTTTTTTCTTCGTTGTGATACGATAATTTGATGTGTTACCTGAAACAAACATAAACATATTTATAGTCACTATACAATAATTAGTGTTGTATTAAAATTTGCTATAACTAATTCTCATCCTTGACATAATTATATGCATACAACGAGTATACATCATAGTAATTATAGACTAGAACCTTTAAATTTATTCTTCATTTCTCTGTCACTTTAAAGAACAGCAATTAATACTTTTAAATAATTATTATTCGTAAATTTTTTACCAAAGAATATGAGTCATCAGTAATAAAGTAATTACGAAACGTAAAAAAAATGGAGGCATTGACCTCAGCTTACAATGTACCAACTTATTAAGATCAACCATTAATGTTTGGTTTCGAAATTTAAATCGACTTCTGAGCACCGCAACTCTTCCGTATTACCTTTAATGGTAAAATTGTTGATTATTTATAAAGAAATGTGTGTAAGAAATAAATTAATAACGAGTCTCACTCCTCTGTGTGCTCCCTAATTATTGCTTTGGGCAAGGTTTTCAGTATGATTTTTTTTATTTTTATAAAAGGTGAACATAAAAACCTCCAATGCCATTTCTCCGTTTGTCAAATGATCATACTTTTTCTATATTCAGATTTTTTTAGTTTTCTTGTTTTATTTTAAGTTCTTAAAAAAATTCTGTAACTCAAAAGTCATTTACTTTCTCTTTTGATTACAGTTACACTAAAATGCTTGGTATTGTAAGTATTTACTTATAAAAATTTGTGTTCCCAGAAATACAAAGACCGAATATAAAAATGTAGAAAATAATCGTTTGAAACATGCAAATAGATGTATCTTTTTTTGATTTTTCATTAATTGTCGAATTTCAAGCATGAAAATAAAATCCCACTGCGTCATTTTTTTTAATATACTATACGGCCGGATACTGAAACGTCCGATAAATATTTAACAGTTTCTTAAAGATTTTGAACATCTCTTAAATTCTCTTAAATTCTCGTATTCTCAAACGTAAATTATCTGGGTCTTTTAAATTATCATGTATGTTATATTGAGTGTTACTTAAACTCCACTCAAGTGACATATTCGTATACTCAAAGGCAACTCAACGTTATTTATCCGTCAAATGAACTGTCACATCGGTTTAAGCAGCTGTTAACTGTGAGAGTGGTCGTGAGATCTCTTAAATCTTTTACAGATTACTATTTAAGTTTTCAAGAATGTCTTTTTTATCGTTATCTTCTCTTTCGGATTACTAAAGGCCTGTAACTAGTCATAGAAATGTGGAAAAGTTAAATTCTTTTGAGAAATATAATGTTCGTGAATATCGTACAAGGGTCCGCATCTCGAAAGAGACAGTTTTATATTTGAACTCTGTATTTGGTAGCACTATACAACCATTTACAAAACGAATCAGAGCCTTGCAATCTGTGGAGCAGTTATATAATAGTTTTACAGTGTTATACCTACAGGCATTTACCAACGCGTTAGAGCTGACATGTTCCAAATTAAGCAAGCTACTAAAGTTAAGAACCGTCCACGTATATCATTAGTGAAGTATTGTATAATAATACACTAATAATTATAAAAGCTACTCCCATAATAAATATTGAACAGCTTATAGTTCAAACGATGGGCCTTCAAATAAATCAAATCAAAAAATATTTTATTAAATTATGTACCATGTATTGAAATAGATTCCGATATCAAAACTTTTGAAAACAAAGTTCTGTCCATATTCACAATATCATCCAACACAATTATCACTTACTATAAAATTAGAATTGTAAGATAAAAATCATATAAGCATTGGTTTCTTTATTTTGAGTAATATGTTGATGATACAGAACTTAAGACCACACGAACCAATTTTGAATTTAACATAAAAGTCAAATCTTTAGTTTTTATTATTTAATAACTTTTTTGTGTATTATATTATTTCAATATGCTAAATATAAATAACTACAGAAAGAGTAACTCCTAACTTTGTATAAGTATAATAATCTTGTATCAGATTCTTATAATATATGTGTATATAATACCGTGCCTTAAGCACTTCAAAAAAGTGACAATTTCACAATCTACGACAATCCTACCGTGATCACTAAATATAATATTATATCATTATAAACCATAACATTCCGCTTATGTTTACCCAAAAACTAAATGTTAACTCAAAATATAATTCAAATAGAATGTTTATTATTTATTCTCTTATGTTTTAATTTAAACGTTAAAATACAAAATACGGCGTAAAACGAATACATAAGGCGCGGAAATATAAATAGGAACCAATTTGAACGACTGAGGATTGCTTAAATAAGTGTACTGTCGAATGACTTGAGTTTCGTTCGAGTATACCAATCAAAATATGATATATAATTTAAGTGGCTTTTTCTTGAATGATGGTTTTGAGTAGCGTTTTAGTAATTTATACGTAAAACAATTTATTAAACTATGTCACTTACAAGTAAGCCAAATTAATCAATTTATATAGACGTCAAGCGTGCTATAGCTATTATAAAAACATACATCTCCAGCCGCAATCGGTTAAAATATATCTATTATTACTGATTTGATATATCATACGCCTTTAATTTAGAAAGATAGAAAATGCTAGTCTTAGCGTACTCGCAGAATTCTTGTTGCATACAAATTAACATTTACCCAAACTTAACCGTTTACAATATTAGTTTTCCCACGCATGCGCTCTTTGACCTTACGTTGGTAATTATTTTGACCTTAAACGTAGTGTTTACTAAGTATTAAGTAACCGTGTAATTGATAGATCAGAACCAAAAAAATCATGAATTTAATCGAACTAAATGTAATCATGTCATTGAGTGCAAGTTGTTCAACACTAACAGACGAAAACTATGAAAGATCTGATCACAGGTCTACATTTTTCTTTTAACTTAAAGTCTAGAAACAGCTAAAATGAACTAAATGAAGTTTTTTAATCAAACATGGGGCGTTTACGACTTTGGGCGACAAGCTGACTAGTTTTTTTTTTATGGAACAGGAAAGCAAACGAGCCTGCGGGTTACAGATGGAGTGTGATCACCGCCGCCCACGAACTCTTGCAACATCCGAAGGCCCGCAAACATGTTGCCGGCCTTGAAGGTAGAAATATACACCTTTTTGAAGGTACCCATGTCATATCAATCTGGAAACCCGCCGAAGGAAGTTCATTCCACATCTTAATAGTACGTCGAAGCAAGGTCCTTGAAAACCGCACAATAGAAGAACGGTATGCATCTAATTTGTAGGGTTAATGGTGAAGGTGGTGACATGCTGTGCGGTGATGAAATTTGGCGGCAGGTATGAGATCCAATAGCTCTTCGAAACACTCCCGAACAATCTGAACAGCTCTCCGTTGTACGCGATCAAAAGGTAAAAGCTGATATGGGGGTGATCCGGACCAGAGATGAAAACAGTACTCCATATGTGGCCGGACGTGCACCTTCTAAAGCGCAATTCGTTGGTCAGGATTGAAATACTACCTTGTCCATTGACCACACCCAATCTCATCGAGGCCAACTTAGCCTTGCTCTCAAACTGCAAATGCTCGCTCGAAATGATTGAGGGGGGTGTCCTCTCGAAGAGCGGCGATACGACAAATGGTTTTTTTTTTATTGGTAAACGCGCAAACTTGTGACTTTCGGAGATTAAACTGAACAACGTTCAGTTCACCCCGTTCTAAGATCATCCCCAGGGAGGTATCTAAGAAAGACTCAAGTTTCTTTTTTTGCCGTTTGCCCGAAAGAGACCTGCACGGCCGGTATATATCGCATCCCCAGTGCTGTCATCCGCATAACAATTTAAGTGGGAAATATCCAACATATCATTAATATGCAGGTGGAACAGGGTTGGGGATAGCATGCAGCCCTGGGGTACACCAATGTTCACGGGTCTTGGGGTCCGAGTAAAAACCGTCGAGAACGACCTGTATGCTCCGCCCAGTGAGGAAGCTAGTGATCCACTTGCATAAACTCTCAGAAAGCCCATAGGAAGGAAGATTCAAAAGAAGCCCCTTGTGCTTTACACGATGAAAGGTTTTTGCTATCATCTTTTTTTGGGATCGGATGGACAAGGGCACACTTCCATGATCCGTTTGCAAAACAGCCGACTAATCGGCCAAGCCAATCATTCTTTTTATTTTTTCTGGTAATGTAAAAGTTTTTCTAATTCTTTATATTCAAACAGTACCTTATTGTTAGAGAGTTACTTTTACTTAATTAAATAATAATCAAAAACATAAATTATTATTATATAAATATTATAAATTCAAAAATTTTGATTTTTTTACTAAAACATCCTGGAAGGAAATAGGTAGGTACCGTGCGGGTTTGGCAAAGTAAGTACTCAAATATAAAAAACTAAACTCTCTAGATCTATAACTCTCTAAATTCTCTAGAAACAGATTATAAAGCCTTGAAAATGAAATTTATATACAGATGTAAGTTCAATCCTTTAAACTAACAGAAATTACTTTTAACAAAGCTAGTTATCAAAAAACATGGCAAAATCATACGATTATTTTACTTTCAAGTCTTAGGCGTTCCCAAAAATTATGACCACTCGGCTCTTTTTGCCGACTAATTGCCGAAAAGTCGCCCGATCTCTATTCTTAATATATATAATTATTAATTGTTACTCGCATTTCCTCATTTAATGCATTTAATATTAGTATAACTAGAAACAGTAGCCTAACATTAGATAACCTTCCTGATGAACCTGTGAACATAAAATATTTTTCATCCATCGGGTAACTTAAAAGATATGGACGTTTAAACAAACATATAAACAAACCTTTCTTCTGTACATTATTATTAGAATCAGATAAATGTTATATAATTAATAAGAATAATATTTTCAACATTATTATTGTTGTATTTTCCGTTTTCATGTATTTTTTAAAGGTGTATTGTCGAAATAAGTACACTTTGCTTTACTTCTTTAATTCATTTAAAAGTAAAGAAAGTTATCAGGCTCACTCACATATATACTATCAGAATTTTCCAAACTAGTTTCAAATCTATGGGAGTCTTTATTCGTAAGCTGGGAGTGGAATCGCGGCATGAACTGGAATTCACTTTCACAGCTTGGGTTCAAAACTAGTCGGGCAAATTGCGATAGTATTAACGTGAGTACAGCAAGACAATTAATATATAACACTCATCATGGTTCACGAAAATTTTAATACAAAAATCCGCTGAATAGTTGAAATCAATACTAAAATAGAATTTAAAAATTTAAAAAAAGTGGCTTAATTTTATTTAAGCAAGGTTTGTATAGATTTTTGTAAATTTTTCTTATTAAATTGTAAATATACTTAGTAGTGAAATTGGCTTTAAAATGTAAGATCAAGAATAGTTCTATAAAATAGAAGAAGATTTTAGTTAGATTTCAAAAAAAAATCAGTGTAAAAACTCAAATCATTACAACTTACCAGATACAGGAGGCTCTTTAAGAGGCGGAGGCATAGCTGGAGCTGGCGGATCTGGTACTGCTAGAGGAACAGTCATTTCTGTCATTTGTGCGTGTTGATACATTTTAACTTCATCAGGAGTTTGCTCTCTGCTCTTCAAGTTTAACATATTTGAGAATGAACTAAATACAGCGCTCGCTACTTGCGGTAGCACACTCGGCAGCTGAGAAAAGTTCTGAGCAATGTCGGCAGTCAAACTGTGTTGGAAGTCTTCTTGACTATGTTTTTTCTCAGGCTCATTAAGATTTATCTCTTCAAGGTTTTCCTCCGCTTGGAGATTTGCATTTTTATCCTCTTTTAAATGACTATTCAATGGAGCACTAACATATCTCGTACCTTGTAGTCTAGCAAAATATTCGTTAACATCAAAATCGTCATCCGTTTTTAACGAAGCTTTTGATTTAGTTGTGATTAAATTTTCATTATTTTTAATACTTTGCGTTTGTTTTTGGTTGTCAAGAAAAGTTTTAGTTAAATGTGGGGGGGAATTAAATTGTGTTTGATATGAGGCTGCGTCGCCAGATGGAAAATTTGTGATGTCATGATCTAAGTGCCTCAGGGTTATATTTTGGGCCTCATTTTCTTGATCTGAAACAAAAGAAACGATCATAAAATTAATTTATTTATAGCAATTGATTTAATCTTTTCCATTTAATATAAATATTCCTAATCAATTAGATATATATGCAGTGATTATCAAATAGTTTGAAACGTCGTGCCCTACATAAAGCCAAACCTTTTCCTTTTTTAGAAACGATTGCTAACGACGTAAAAGCCTGAATACTCATAGGTGTCTTCATACTTTTATCTAGGTGATATACACTGATTCATACAACTCAATATTAGGTAAGTCGCAAAGGGCACACATTTACAAGCTTAGTTTTGGAATGCTTTTTTATATTTTTAAATTCTTAATTAAATAAAATATGTCCAAGAAATATAATTTTAAACGCCAGCCATCTGTTAATAAGTGTTGGTATGTCACGTGTATATATTAGGTTTTACTATATTATATATATATATATATATATATATATATATATATATATATATATATATAATATCTAGGTTTGTAAATAGATAATTAAGAGTACTGAATAACTGTTTATTAAGTAATCGGCTTACTTTCTATTTAAGTGCTGCAAAATTGTATCCAATTAGCCATATTTTCCTGATTGAGGGAAATGGTATATAACAACTTTTCTCATACCTTATATTACAGGTATAATAAAATAAGTAACAAGAAAGGTGGAGCAAGATAATAATTTGCTACTTTGTTACTACAAAACTAACTTTAATATCACTCGCTGCTGTTGTCTCTGATTTATAGACCATTTACAAAGTGGCTAGTTTTGAATTATTGAGATAAATCAAGATTGATCTATCACCCCCGTAGGAGATAAGTATAATACCATACAGTACCGTCCTGTACAGTACACTGCGCAGTCCGGCACTGAAAAACACAGCACAGCATAGTATAGTACAGTACAGTACAGTACAGTACAGTACAGCACAGCACGGTATAGCTCAGTGTAGTTTACCAGCCGCTCCTATTGTTCAGTCTATCAACTCTTTGTACTCCTCCAATGACAAGATAATATATCTATTACTTGTTAGCTAGCTACTGGTATATTTGGTTTATGTCACAATATAAACTATCAAATAAATGTCAATACCACGAAATTAGCAGAAAATAACCCATTTAAAACTTGTTATGTTGGTTTAAATAGAGAATAAAGTCAGGCTCCATTACAAGCTGCAGTTTTAGTTCAAATCGTAATAACTCTTGTGAAACATCTGACTGACAATTTGACATTGACATTTTTGCCTGTCTACCTTTGACTAGTGACAGGGTATATATTAGAGTTATTTAAATGGATTAATTGTAACAAAATAGATAAAAAATAACTGACTGTCAAAGAGATTATTATTAACTTTAATAATATTAGAAATAGCCATAAAGATGCAAGTTTATATGTGTATAATTAATTGATTCTATTGTATTGTAGCTATAAGTCGGTTCGGGTGATATTTCAGACTTGTCAAACTTAACAAACGCACTGTAACATAGATAATTGGCATACCAAAGAACACACAAACACACCCTTCACCATAATTGATAAATATATATGTATGTACATACAAGATTATTTATATTGTTTGTTTATTTGTCACAGTTATGTTGTGTGCCTGTGTGAGTGTGTCTCTCTGTGTGTGTGTGTGTTCGTGTGTTTGTATGTATGTATACATGATGTATGTTTTCGCTTATGTATTAAGTATGTATATATAAAAAGGGCCTCAAGAAATCAATTAGTATGTTCTATTTACACGATATGTAAAATATATCGACGAATAAGACTTTACACAACATTTTTCAAACAATTATTTATGACAGAGAAGTCGAATTTCGTAATGACGCAATCTTTGGCACAGCTTGAAGTTGATTAAAAAAAAACATTCTTACTTAAACAGTCTTATATAAGCCATCACGGGCGTACAGTCATATAAAAATAAGGCAAATCAGACCTTAGGTTATTTGAAATTTGCACTTGGTCACGGCGACGACGGTTTTAGGGTTCCCTTGACAAACACTTGAAACTGACTGTAACTAAATTGATAAGAAATAAAACAGATGAATTGAATTAAACAAATGAACAGTCAGTTAATGCAATTGAACTTGAATATCATGAACTGTCTCAGTTTAAAAAAATTTTGTCTTAATATTACAATAACTTTGAGTTTTTCTTAAAAAAAATTGTTATAATATTACTTGAAGACGTATGGCCCTTGATAGTCTGTTTCTCTCGCCCATGAACATATGCAAACTCTATTGATTCCCACGAAAATGTAGGATATATACGTAAGGTAAGTGAAGAGACTTACTAACACCAGCACCTGGTCAATCCAGCACATACAAAAGCTGCAGTCAAGTGACTATCGCTAATCTTTACTACTTTTGTGGTAGACATATGGTGTAGCTATAATATAGAAAAGTCAAAAAAATGAATATTAAAATTTTGTATTATTTATTTTTATTTTTATTTATATTATTGAAAAACTTTTGCTTATTGCCAAGAATTAGTTGTTATAATTCTACTATAGTCTTATATATGTATTTTTATTACCAAATTAAAAATCATAACATCACACATTTGAAATTAATCAATATTCAAGTTTATTTGATTTCATTCATTTATGTGTAAACGATTACATAACAGAAACCCATAGCTTGAACTGATGTAGTAATTTTTAAACTTAACTAATACAATAAATATTAATGTCTGTATGTTTGTTACGCTTAACTACTAAATTATCACGAAGTTTATTATAACATTAGCTGGTATATATAAAAGACAGATCGACAGATATCATATAGGATACCTCTAATCCCGAAAAACCTAAATCTCAAACTTTTGGACGATAGAAAAATAACAACATAATAAATAACTATAAAAAATAATACATAACTATAAGACTGTTCGTCAGAACACATATACTTTTATATAATAAGTGTGTTTTACGTACGGTATAGTATACTAACACTTTTGAGATATGTTACTTAAATATAATATACGGAACCCGTGTAATACATTTCGCCTCCTAACCAAACCGGTCTCTAAGGTTACAAGCAATTTTACTATTGGCTCAAGTTGAACTTGTCGACTGCCATTTGCTACAATACATTCACACTCACATGCACATATACATACATGTTACACACATACATTTACCTATTTATATATATATATATATATAATGCTTATTTCCCTTGATCTAGCCATAGCTTGAGTTATCAGGTATATATTTTTTTTCATATATATACTGTTTGACGAAGGTCTTAAGTAGAAGGAAATTGGAAAAATAAGAACAAAAAGTATTAAACAGGTTTTGATAAAATTTATGGCGATATCTTATTCAAATATATCAGAAAAAATATCTAATATTAAATGGAAAACAAAATATTTGATTTGCACTATAACTACATAGAACTAAAAATAGATGAATTAAGATTTTAGAAAAAGGCGGACACAATCGCTGGCAACACCTAAAATAAAATGATGGAAGTTTAAAGAAACAAAACGATTTATTGAGAATATATTATCAGTAAAACTTTTATTTTTGCATTTTTATTATAACTTTTTGTATATAAAAATTTCTCTTTTACAGAGCAATATACAAAATCAGTGATGCCATAAAAATAATAAAATAGAATTGTTTTTTATATATATATATATATATATATATATATATATATATATATATATATATATATATATATATATATATATATATATATATATTTCTGAGAAGCTTCGCGTCATTATCATAACACGGGTGTTTTGATTACATCACCCTAAAAATATAATATTTTATATATAAACATATTGTAATATAAGAATCAAATATATATTTTTGAATATTTTATATAAAAATTGAGGTCTATTAAATAATTATTATAATAGTAATATATAAATTAAAATTTAAAAAAATATATATATATTTTTATTTTTTTGCTATCATTGCCAGTTTTTTTTTCAATTTATTAAAATTTACCCGTATATTTGAATTTTTCTTTATTATTATTAAAGCGTTTAAAATTTAAAACAAAGTTATTATACTGACCTTAAATATTTTTTAAAGGTTGTTTAAAAGTTGATGTATTCTTTGAAAATTATATCAAATTTTTACATATATTATTTTTATTTTGATAAATAACATGTTATAGTTTTTTTCCAATAATTATTGAATATATTATTTATATATTTTTTTTAGGTTCAAAAGTTATTTAAACAGAAATTAGTTCATTCATTTTGCAAAAATATATATACTATTAATATTTTTTAACATAATATCTAAATCCATACTTTTTAAAACTATCAAAATAAGAAAAGGCTCCGGAAGATGAGCAGCCTCTGGGGACGTCAGTCAGTCAATAGCTTGTAGTTGAATTAATGACTTTTAGTGAAGGTCACACAATCCAAGCATTCTTTAATCGTGATGCGACTCGAGCATTGTTTTTACTCGAGTGACTCGAATAAGTTTGTCAAACTCGTACTCGATTATAAAAAAATACTGGAGTCACTATGCACTCCACTCAAGTCGAAATCAACTCGGCACTTCGAGTTGCAATATGCAACCAGAGTGACATTTTTTACTCGAGTGACTCGAAAACTCGAATATGATTCGAGTGAGGGAGTAAAATTGGTCGAATGACTCGATTCACAAAATCGAGTCGCATCACTAGTTTCAAATTTCAAATTTTAAAAAGAGTAATATTTTTTTATTTTTTTACAATTACCTAATAAAATAGATAACAGCCAAACGTCCGGTTAAATTAACACATAATTACATAAAGAGATAAATGTAATATATTTTATATAAACATGTGGTAACACGTACAGCACACGTAGTTATTACTATCTTGATTTAATATCAGTTAACTCACGTGGGAGATACTATAATATACTCGTAAATACATAATAATAGTACTATTTGCAATACTGTTAATAAACTTATAAGTGAAGCTTATTTTATTTATTTTTTAATAAATATAGAATATTTTTTTTTTATAAGATCAGAATTCCAACCCGCGACTGGGAAAACGTACCGTCGCCCTACAATATTAAAATCGGTCTAACCGAGTATGTTGTGCCAATGGTAATTGAAAGCAAGTAACAATTTTTTTGGCAATCACAGAAAAGAGGTTTTAACTTCATCCTTTCTTTTCGAAAAGTGTCGCTTTATTCCTCTTTATCGGGAGCAAAATAACTGTCTCGATAGGAACTCTTTAGGAGGCGGAAAATGATTTGCATTTTGAACATACATATAAGTATTGTTCATATATATATATATGTATGTTCAATAGTTCATAGAAATAAAATGCAAAATTGTACGAATTACTGGCTGTATGTGTTGGTTGCACGGCGCTAACTAAAAAAAAAAAAAAGCGCCAATGACGTCTGTGTTTTTGTAATCAGTAGGTACATATTTTCTTAAAAAAAAAGGGGATGAAAAGTAAAGTGTGTGTACTCGAGAGCAAATTATTTTTCCCTCGGGCTATGTACTTTGAATCCTTCGCTTCGCTCGTGATTCAAAATAGCGTCCTCGCCGTAAAAATACTATTTTGCTCCCTTGTGATACAATCTACCATGGTCATTGGTATTCTTTTGAGATTGTTTTTGAACCCGAATAATTGACTTTTTCTGAACTGATTGTAATGATTTTTAAGTGAATGTTTTATAATACATAGCAAAGACTCCGACGCTGCATTCTCTCCTCTTGCATCTAGCTTAAAAATACTATGAATGGTTCAAAACACGAATAAGAACAATAAAGCTGGTAAAGTAGTTTTTGAGTCATGTTTAATATAAAATAAATAAAAACAGTTTTATTTAAACTACACAACTGTTCATAAATCAAAAGATAAACTATAAATAAAAAAACTAATTATAAATTCATAAGTATATAACAGATGTTAATAATAAAACTATAATAGAAAGTATTGAAAATAAAAACAAAACAATAATTACTAAAAAAAAATGAAAAGAAAAAAATTGAATATACGAATAAATGTACGTCTGTAAAGAGACTATTAAAAAGATTGATTGCTAACCGATTTTGAAAATACGTTAAACCTTTATTTTACCCACATCTCTTAACACGTTAAAAGCCATGGGGCACTACATATGTGCCACACTTATTTAATGAAAGAGGCCATGTTAAAAATCGGTGTTAACGTGTTAAAATAGTATTAAAAGAATCTTACATCTATAAAACAATATTTTTTTAAATTTAACTTTCTTTTATTCATTTTCTATTTTAATATGTTAATAGTTAATAGTTTTTCTTATAACAAGTCAAAGGTTGCAAAAAGTATAATTAATATAATGTTAAAATAATAACATTTTTAAAACTATGATAGTTTAAAGAGTTTCTCGTTAGTTTAGATTGGGTCAGCGGGTCAGGGAACTAACTATTCTCTACCACTGAACGACTTCGTAGGGTTAGGATAGGGAGAAGGAAACGGTAGTACGCCCGTCCATTCCCTCCCCAGCTGTAGTGCCATGACAGGAGGGAAGGCGATCCCTCCCATCTGAGGTCTACGTCGTGAGTGAGCTATTGCTCGGAGCTCTCGTGATGGGTACCGCCAAGGGATTAAAATGTCGTCCATGCCGTCTATTCACTTATCCCAATTTTCGGGGGGGGGCCAACGAGTCGTAGGTAAAACTTTTACAACATTTAAATACAGATTAATTAAGTATAGGTATATATATAACATTTTAATATATTATGCCTTCGGAACATTTAAAATAACTTAATATTAGATAAAACAATGACTTTTTTATTTAATATGAATTCATTAAATATTGATTTTTTTCTTTTAACTTTTAAGGTGACACAATGAAAAGATTGTAAAAATAGATTTTAAAATATGTAGAAACACGATTTTAATTAATATCTCAGAATTCAAGTCTTTTTTATATATTAAAATAATAATAATAATAATAATAATAATAAATAAAAAATATAAACCATATACACTTAAAGTATACAGTAAATGAAAGATGCAATTAAAAATACAAACTGGCTTGTCCCTTGAAGATATCGTTCCTACGTAATAATAATAAAATTTCCCAAAACAAACCAGCCCCGTACTGTCGTCCATTAGACACATTGTTTACTTCTGCAAATTTACAACAAATAAACCAAAACTCACACATAACCCAAACCAAAGCAAACATTAAGATCCAATACACTGGAGCGATCAGTGCATACAAATTATTTCATTGGGACAATAAAAACCAGATTTGGTCCGCTGCATACAATATTGCAATTCAAATATAATTAAATTACTCTTTTAATATAATAATTTTTTTATTTTAAATATATAATGCTTGCATTTTTTATATTTCTTAAAAACACGCCTTAAATCCATAAGGTTTCTAGTTATCAGCGGAAATACTATCTACCGATTTGTACCATGACTAATTTAACTTCAAACGCACCGAAACACAAAACTTTACTCATGTCCTTTGTACTAAGAAATTATAAATTATATTGCTATATTAGTTAATATATCATATATGCTTAGAATGGACTCAAAAATTCATTGACTCACTGTAACTACATAGAACATTACATAGAATTTAGACATGAGACTTACCATCGAAATTAATAATCATCATAAAAAGAGAATGTATTGTTTGTTTTAACAATATCATACAATATCACTTTATTATAAGGAAAATGATTGAACTTATAACTAAAGACTCATGATTATCCATCCCAAGTTATTGTAAAACTAAGAAAGAACAAGCTTTTTAAATAACTTTATCACTTTCAAATTTGCTATACTTCGTGTAAAAGCCAATAATGTAAATTATCTCGCACATACACTTCTGGAATATTTAAACTTCATTTGGGGGGACGGAAAAGATTACTTAAAGGTCTTTTTTTCTCTTAATTTTGGTATTTTAATTATGACTATAGGTAGTGTAAGCTAAGCATTATTCTATATGAGCCAAGTCAGAATCTGTATATTTTATTTTGCTCAAAAAATTACCAAACTGTTGGAAATTAAAAATTCCTCGTCTTATGAACTCACATAGAAGAACAACTAAGCTAAATAGGAGAGGAACTGAGTTGAAATAATAATGCGTTTGAGTTAAAATACAAGAGCGACTGAGCTCTCAGTCCGCACTCCAAGATTTACGAATTACGAAGCATTTACGAAAGGCAAAAGATGTGATTCTCCTCCAAACACCTGGCGTGTACAAGGTGGACTTGCAGTAATCCCAAAACAGACAGACCAAACGGAAAATCGCAGACAGGATTACGGTAAATATCCTGTCATCAACAAATGCAATCATCACCAAAAAAGAAACCGTGCACCAATGTAATTATGTCGTAAGTGTAGTGTGTAGGAGTGCCGACAGTGCGAATAAAGTGTCACAAAATTATGAATACAAGGCGAAGGTAGTTTCAAAACCCCTCGCTTCAGGGAAGACGCCGCTAAGCTGCCATCAAATGACACGTGATCACAATCGGTGTAATTCGATCGAAACTTCGGTTAAATAAAAGGTATCGTACCATAAAAATTATTAACACGATAAAGTCCCGAAATATTTCTATTAAGAGCGACTAAACTCAAAACGAAAAGAGAACTAAGCTAAAATAGAAGAGCAACTGAATTCAAATAGGAGAGCGACTGAATTATAATAGAAGAACGACTGAGTTGCAATAAAAGAGCGACTTAATTATAATAGAAGAACGACTGAGTTGCAATAGAATAGCGACTGAGTTCAAATAGGAGAGCGACTGAATTATAATAGAAGATCGACTGAGTTGCAATAGAAGAGCGACTGAGTTCAAAGAGGAGAGCGACTGAGTTAAAAAAGAAGACCCATATTCTTTATATTAACATCTCTTTCAAAACCTAAATGATGTTTATAATCTTTTTATTCCTGACTATTCTAAAAAGAACTAAAAGTAAAGTATTATAATGGCTAAGAACTATAAATATAATTACTTTTTAAGAATATAATGGGTCTGAGAGTTTGTTTTACTAGATAATATATTAAGAAAAAATTTAACTGAAACTACAGCGCATGAGTAACAACTGTACACACACTGTAAAATTTCACAAGCACACAAAGATAAAACAATACTAGTAACACACCTAAATTTTCTTACATTCCTACCCCATGATAACAAAGTGGACCGGATAATGATAAAAAAAATTACACATACCGCATAACGCCATCCGGCAACCGACATGTAAAACACAGGTGCGCAGCCGCAGACTGCCAGTCTAGCGAGCGCTTTCGAAGCACGCGCACGTCACGTGTTACCGTGAGCTTTATAGTTAGTGACGAGTGAAGTGTTCGTGTTAACAGTTTTCGTATTTATTGGATTATTGAAGTGTTGGTTAATTAGAAAAAACTAATATATTTTTAGATTTTATATACAATTATAATAGTATAGTTCCATTGAAAATATTTAAATAATATATGGTCCAAAAACTATAAGATAAAAATGAAACCATCTTATATTATAAAGGCTTCGCGCAAGACCCTACTGGGTCAAACAAAAAATATTTTTTGTCTTATCCTTGAGATCTTAAATACTTTTAATATACCATCATAAATGAATCAAGTTATTTCTGATTCAATGAGTTTTTTTTCTATTTGAATATCATAATGTTGAGAAAATCATCTCAAAAAATCCGGTTGAAGATAAAAATATCGTTAAAATTATTCCACCGGGTATTTATAATAAGAAATAAGATAATAGTTATAAAATAGTTATATATATATAAAATAAGCAAAAAACTACTTCGCCATGGAAATTAATATAAAATCAAGTTTAATGTCTATATATGATTGACCTTATTTTTATTCAATATAATATAAATATTCATTAAACATACTCTTTCATTTCAATGTTAATGTCATTGTTATAATTTTGTTTATAAAAAGAAATCATTTTTATTCTTCTCTTAGAAGTACTATTATGTTAAACAAAAAAGTAAATAAACGCGTTCAAGGATTCAATTAAAATACATCATATTATTAAACATTATGTCATCTAAAAAAAATTGCCTTTTTTGAATTTTAAACACAAAATCAAATAAGCTTTCAACGAACTTCTACACGTATTCTATTTCTATTTTATATCTTCTAAGAATTAGAGTTCTATATTTTTTAATGAATATACTATAATAGTATTTTTAAAAAACAAAAAAACTCACATAGTTCCGTTCTCCAGTTCTTCGCATGTAATTACTTTTCCAAAGATCTGGTAATAGAGTTATAGTATTTGGGGATAAAAAAAAATATCTTAAAAAAAATATTTCCATATATCAACCGATGCGGAATTTTATACTGAATCTAAAAAACCAACACTAATGACGAGCTGAAATTTTCGGTAGAAGTTAGGAGGGAAAAACTACAAATTTAAAGTTAGGTTTTGGATTGCCCGATTATTTTAATACTACTAGTAAAGAAATGTAAACAATTCCTAATAAAAAATAACATTTAAAATTTACAAACCCGAAAGTATTGCGTAATTTGTTTTATAACTTCCTTAACCATTATTATATTCAATAACAATTTAACAGATGGTAATAACTAAAAACTACGAGACAAAGTATTAGGAACTTAGTAACATTAAAAGTAATAAGAATGTCGCTTTTAAATATAATGTCATTTATTTATGAAATTTGTCATAATGACGTTTAATACAACGGTTTTAATCATACACCCAAAAAATTTAACATTTCTGGGAATAAAGAGGTCCTATACAACACAACGTAACGTGTTGGAATTTTAATATGGTATTTACCGTCCTAATAAAGATTTTTGTATATCTGCTATCTCCGCCCGAAAAGAGATTTTTATATAATATTTTTTTTCTAGTTATATACATTTGCCTGGATTGTTCTGGTATTTGAGATGGAACGCAAAAAAATCAAATCAAAATCTGAGACTGGTCTAAATATTCTATCAAATTTTATTTTGAATAGGTATTGTTTTTAACTCCTTCACGTATTAAATTAACAAACATTCAAAAAATTCATGAAATCCAGCAAAAATATAAAAGTTGCAGAAAATATCATTTGATGAAAGAAAAATTAATGTTCCTCATTGATAGAGAAATAACTTTTTCCCATCTTTCCACCAAATATTTTTTTTTACAAAAGCAGGTGAAACTTCTGGCAAAACCTTGTTTAAAGACTAATCTGTTAATCTTAGAAAATATAATGTACAAAGATAAAAAGCTCTTTACGTTTAATAACATCAGCATTCAACTTGACTGCACCCAAGGTTATACTTCTTTCCGGGAGCATTACACTTACTGCTGTATGCGCTGGAACACCCACAGAATTATAATATATATATATTCCTTGGGAGATATTTAAAGTTAGTTAGACATTTTGAAACAGGATTTTAAAAAATATATAACTAAAAATACGTTAATTGATCATTTTGTTATAATTTTTTTTTTAATTTTTTTTTCTGTCTGTGTTTTTCTTGAAATATTTTGAAAAATTTTTTTTCTTTCTTTCTTATATCAAGAGAGACTGAATTAACACATTGCGGTTATAAGTAAATTCTTTATTTCATTCTTATAACAAGGGACACTGAATAATGTTATTAGTTGTTATTTATAAACAAAAAAGAATTTTAAGTTAAAATTCCTAGTAGTAGTGTAGTTAAAAGTCTTAAACTAAAACCTTTTATTACAGAATAAAATAAAAAAAAGTGTATTTTTAATGTTCTATTAACCTAATGCCTAGAATCTATGTATTTTTATCGTTTATACAAATATATAAAATACATTTAAAAAGTTATAGTTAAAAAAAAAATCCCTAAAATAGCGAAATTGTCAAATTTATAAATTCATCATCTCCATGTTTTACAAATATATTGATGGAAATGTTCAGAAAATACATATATTTTATATCATATTAATGTCTGACACAGTGTCGCAGCACTATAACCTGTTCCTCTAATGGTTAGTCTCTGACTGCTGCAGAAAATATGAGTAAGTTTTCCACACGGGACATTTGTTTGCATGTCCAAAGATTATTGCATGGAGTCTTACCTGTCTGTTTATTTAAAATTTCCTATCTGAGATCTGGCCGAAATTATTAAAAAAAAACCGTCACCTCCAGTTCTACGCTGTCGATCTCTTTATGAAATACTAGCTGTATTTCCCGGTTCCACCCGTGGAGTAACGTTTTGTTTACTATTAACATAACTAATAATAATCCTAGATGGCCTTTCTCGTATACCTGTTTCTGAATTATTTGAATTCTTTCTGCAGTTTCAAATCGAGATGAAACAAAAAAACTTTTCCATTCTATATTAATAGTATAGATAATAAAATTATTATTTATTATCACTTCTCAATTGGTAATAATATTGTAATAAATGTTGTAATACAACTCACTTAATGTATATAGAAAATAATTAAAACAAGGTATAAAAATAACTAAAAGCAATAACAGCTTACATAAGCAACAAATTAAAGCCAATGGTTCAAGTTACATCATAACGGGGTCAGCAAACTTGTTCTGGGACATTGTTGTTTACGAACATTTAGAAAAAAAATAAAACTTGCAAAAAAAAAACAAAAAAACCGTTTAATAAATGTCGTTCATAGTACTATGTATTATTATAATTACGTAACACGTACAAAACGTACAAAAAACATCAAACAAGTGTGAAATGTATTCATTATCTAAGGTTTAGAGCAGGGATTGCAAACCTTTCTTGATGAACTTGCCACAAAGTAAATTTTTTTTTAAATAGGTGACGTGCCAAAATAAAATTTCATTCGAGATGTTAGCGTATTGAAATTATATTAAAGTATAATTAAATAAACAGATAAAAACAGTTCTTTAAATATTTTTTTATCAATCAATGTTTTGCAAAACGCAATAAACTAGACACAAAATTCACATCTTGAGCTTGCCATCAAAATATTCAAACGTGCTACATGTGGTACGCGCGCCACTAGTTCGCCATCTCTGGTTTAAACCATTTAAAATTGAATTTTAATCAAAATCTTAATTTAAAATTTTTAATATCATTTAATATATTTAAAAAAAAAGCAACATGTCATTGCCATTTTCAAACATTTACTTGTGTTTATCTTTTCAATAGAATTCTATAATGCAAAGTAAAAAAAATTTAAAACTCCCAAAAAAACTATTATGAGATAGATTCTTCAAGGAGGGGAGCGACTCGG
The DNA here is from genome assembly GCA_959347395.1 of Mechanitis mazaeus. Classification (NCBI taxonomy): domain Eukaryota; kingdom Metazoa; phylum Arthropoda; class Insecta; order Lepidoptera; family Nymphalidae; genus Mechanitis; species Mechanitis mazaeus. The sequence goes on along the minus strand of OY365749.1, from coordinate 16,930,348 downwards.
TACCTCTGGCTACCATGACCTCTTAAAACTATCATGTTTTAAATGAAATTGATGTAATATTACAATAATATTACTCTTTGAGACCTTTGACTTTGTTGAACAATCAGCTAGTAAAACCTCAAAAATAAAAGTAAATTGGAGAAATTTAAGTAAAACCATATTATTTGATAAATGTTTTGTTAGAAAAAGAATGTATCATTGTTATATTATTTAAAAAAAAATGATGACAAGGACTGATGATTTTTTAACAAAAAATATGTATATTTGTAAGTACATAGTTATATATTTATTTATATTATACAATATATTTTTTAAACACGGCCAAAACAAGGAAAAAATGAAATCATGAACAAACGTTTATTACATATATTGTATAGTCGCATAAGAAAGGTCTTTTAGAAGTACCCTTAAGGTGGTTACATAAGGGATGATAGTCTATATAAATCTGTTATATTCAAGCTATATATATGAAAATTCGTATTTATTTTTCAAATTCATATATATTAATACAGGAAAAGAACTTTGTAACGCTTTATATATATATAGATAAACCATATATTCAATACAAATGCTGAAAGTACGTATTATCTACAATAAATACATTAAATGATGAATTGTTAATATTAACAGTGTCAGTGTCACATATACATCCGTTTTATGTCACATAGTGACTTAGAGGAATAGTAGTGTGACGTCGCAGACAACATAATACTAAGATATATACAATTATTAAAGGTACTTTTTGTAGAAAACCTCCAAAATAAACTTTAAAAAAGGAATTAAGATTTCTGACACTGAACGTTAATAATATAAATAAATATAAAATCATGATTGAAATCTCGCACGGAGACAAAATATGTAAAATCAGGCCGAATAAAATCAGGCTGAAGTCAGGGCCAGTGAGTTAGTGTACAAACATACTTACATATAAAAGTGTATGTGTATGGGAGGCGATGATTCACTGATCATTATATCAGAAACCGGTATCAGAATTCCTTAAATTTGGAGATCATTTGGTCACTTCAAAAACGTTATATTTTTAATTATATTTTCAAGTATAAAATACAGAACCTATACATCTTAAAGTAAAATATTATATCAATACAAAACCGATATTTTTCTTAGACATTTTATACCTTTTGGTATATCCAAAAAAATAGCGCAAATGTTATAAAAAGAAAAACTTTTATCTATAAAGAAAAAAACAGAGCTAATTCATAAAAATAATATAAAAAATGCCAAGTTTATAAATATAAGCAATAATATGTATAATTAAGTGTATATATCTTTACGATTGAGTATAAATTACTTATAAAAATAAATGTTTAATAATAATAATAATATGCTATATTGTATACCCAGATAATACAAAATATAAACAGTAAAAGACATATCAAAATGGTAGAAATGAGTTAGTTTGGTGGTTACGGAACCCTAAACAAACTGTATTATTAAGGGCATGAGGCACGTGCGACCGCACCGAGCTGGATTCCTTAATATTTTAACCACTTTTTATATGAATTTTGAATTTGTTATTACAAGCCAAGACTTGGCTTGTATCATTCGGTGGAAACAAACGAACATCGACCTTAAGATAAAACTTACAATTTCAAATACACCTCTGTACTGAATATATATTTTTATATATTTAATACTATAATACAATATATTGCACAAATTTAAAAAGTTTTGTACAAAAGGCGAGCTTAATGCTAAGTATTCTCTGCCAGCCAACCTGAAGACGTACAGGAGACAACGTTAGTAAGTTCAAAAAAGATAAGTAATTTTGGAATAAATACATATATACATATGTATACTAAATAATATCTTATATATCTTAGTTGTGTCTGTGAGGCCACACTACAACCTAATCTTAGACTATATGACATACACTGATATATATGTGAATATGACATTTAATATATACAATTCATTATTTAATGTATTTGTGTGTGTATAATCACACAACTGTGTATAATCTTCTTCTTAACAATTTAATGTTTTTCATTCTTATATATATTAGTTTTTTCATTTTTCTTACTCGTTATTTTCTTATCTTACTTTATTTTTATATAACCTTAAAATATCTGAAGCCAGCCTAATAACGTTCAAAATAAATAAGCATTTTTTGAAAATGCATTTACCAATAAATATAGAAAATCATTAACGATGTTAGAATCACATTCAGTCCGTTGGAAAATCCTTTTATGATACCCACCGATCAGGTGATGATCGAGGTTATGTGGGACTCCCCGCGATATAGAGGACGAAGTCATTTTTAAGACTAACCCATAAAAATTCAACGTTACCTCATCTTGGGACGTCACTAGATTATTAACATTACAACCTGACGACTGAATCAGGACCAAGTCTTTTCATACTGCCAATCATAAATATAATTAAATTATCGTTAGTTAGTTAGACCATACACGACTTGTGTTCTGTATAAATAAATATGAACATATAAATTTAAGATTAATGTACATAATATCGATATTATGTCTATCATTTGTGCAATCACAGGCTCTACCTATATATAAATTTTTCGAGTGAAACCGTTTTTGAATTAATGAAGAACACACAGACTTGAAAAGAAATCAGTGAAACAGTGATCACAATAAAAAAAATATCCGGCTGAGTTTGTTGCGTGGTTCTTCTCAGACGAGAGAGATTTTGGAATCCTAATAGCCTTAGCTTGGAGAGTGCCTCACAGAAGAGCTTATTTCGATAAGAATGGTGTCATAATATACCGCCTTTGGTCACTTCCATTTGACGTACACAAGTGATCACTGATACTGATTCAAAGTGCCAAAGAAATAAATAAATCCAAAATGTAATCACTCAACGAATTTTATAATAAGATTAATTAAAAAACCGTACACATGGAACCTACACTTTTATATAGCAATCTCATATATATGCACATGAAAAAGTAGGTTTATAGGTTTATATATCTGTAACTTTTATTCCTTGCAGTTTTGGCATATGTTGTAGTTTAAGATGTTATAGAAAACTCCTATGTTGTAGTTTAAGCCCTAATATACTACAACATATGTCTTTTAAATGGAATTTCTTATAAAGACCGTTAAGAATTAACGGGGGGTTTACTAGTATATAATATGTATAGACTTAGTTTGATGACTTTAAAAGTAAACTTTGGCTAAGCAAATCAAATTCAATGAGGACGTTAGTTCTACTTCAAACCAGTTTGTCTAGTCACAGACAAACAAACACGGGTAGGTTAGTATTATATAACATTAAAATAATACAAACAAAACAGTTAAAGACATTAGAGGAAAACTACCGAGTTTAGTTATTAGTCAAATGGTACAAGGATTTGATGTTTATTTAGCAAAAAAAAAGTTGGACTGTTAATATTACTGTATTTATATACTAAGTAAATAAAATGTTACATTCTTCAATTGTGTTTAAAAACCTAAGATTTATGTCTAACTAGTCGTCGCCCGCAAACTTGCCTGTTTTCATTTCGGTATACATAATTTCACTATAGTAAAAAGACTGGTAGAAGCTGTAGGTATCACGTGCCATATGAGCTCCTGTCAAGTCATATAAAGCATGAGCAGACAGAGGAAGACCATGACATGTTAGAGGAAGAGTTTACTCGCCTTTTTCATTTTATTTCTGATACAATTTTGAATTGATCATATCTTTTGAATATTTATTTCACATATGGACTTTATATTTGCTTTAAGAACCGAAGCTAGCAGTATTTATTTCAATAACAATTAATTCTCAATAGAGGAAAACAGCTTTGATGATTTTGTAATATTTTTAATTTATATTTTGAACATAACAGCAGTGCGTCGACCATAGCAGATAGAGATATTTTAAAGTATTATTAAAGATCTTAGTATATAACGTTAACCCAGACATACGTCTGTGGGTTTTCGCAACGTAAACTCGAGATTGGCGAGCATTTTGCGAGTTTTTCCACAATAATGTTAAAAATGTACATAAATCCATAATGTCTTAGGTATATAACCTAAGACTTCCTCAGGAGTCACACTATCTACTAGTGAAGCCCGTACGAAAAACCACTTATTTGTTGTTGAGTCTTTTGCGGTCATACAGACATGGGGTATTTCATTTTGTAATATTTATAGAAGTAGGTAGATATGTTTACAACAGTAGTAACATAAATGTCAAGTAGCAAAGAGGTAGAGGAGGTCATCTGACGTAATGGAAAATAAATAAAAAATACATAATCATAAACATATTATAATAATAGAATATCATCTGCATATACTCTTGCAGATTTTTAATTATTAAAGTACTAACCGCTGGATCTATGGACAGAATAAAAAAAAACTTAGATAATAGCTCAGTGCTAATGTAAATATATTTTATAAACTCACTTTACGACCTTTAGAAAGTGTCTTCTTAGGAATATGGTAAATATTTGGACAGTATTACTAAATATGTATAGTTGAACAGAATATCAAACGAGTTACTAGTTACTTCTAAAGTAATCTATACAATAGTTGGCAATTACAATCATAAATTAATGGACCTAACATATTCAGTATACGTCATTTAAGTTTTTCTTCTAATTTAGTTGATTTCATTGAGGATTTAATTAGTTTTTTTATGTCATAGGCGAAAATGAATACAGTGTTTTAAAGATACAAAATGAGTTTCAACAAAAGCAAATTGACAATATTAGTTTTAGTGAATCTAGTGATAAGAAACAGTTGTGATATTGATATAAATCAAATAGAGGAGTCCAAACCACCTGGAGTACATGATGTAATGATAGTTGACTACGAAGACATAGAAAAGAAAAATATAGAATCAGATAAAACCAAAGATGAACCAAATAACAGATATTTAAATAGACTTAATGAATCACAAAGTACTGAAGTTTCTCCAACCACCTATGAAGATGAATATGACAAAATGGAAGCTGATATAGATTTGAAATCAACAACAGATCCAACGACGGATACATTACTGTTAGATAGTGTTAATATCAGCGACGGGGAGTCTTTTAAAAATGATTTTATACAGGTATTGACTATTTGTTATCAAGTCGTCCATGTAAACAATGTTTGTAATTTATTTAGAAGGTTATCAGTTCACAAACATACAAGTAATTTTAATTGAAAGTTCGCTGCGTTTCAATAAGTTTAACTGAGAGTGGGTCTTCTTAAGCTCAGTCTATTTTTATATATTTTATATTTAGTTTAGATTCTTGACAATATTGATTTACAAAATCATAAATAAATATTATAATAATAAATAAAAATTAAATGTTTATTTAATATTTAAAGACGCTAATGCTAAACGGATTTTGATTGGATATGTGGAGCAATACAAAACATAGATTGATTTCACCAAAATACCCATGTAATTAGATAAATTAGACAAATACCTGTCATTAATTACAGTTAGAATCATCATTACAAACAACCAACAAAGCAACGGACACCGGAGAGAATACATCCCCCATAACTGAAGGAATCACACATAATGACAACTCTGGCCAACGGAACCCTAAAACCGAAGGTGGGTATTTACTAGCTTCACTCTATAACAAGAAAACAATATAAGTTGATCGTCTTCATATAATCTAAAATGTATGTTTTTTTGTAAAAAAAAATATTTTGTTTCATTTTTTTTTTAATATAAAACTAGTATATAAAATTAATTTATTAATTTATGTGGTAAATTATTTCTAATTCTAGTTGTTTATTAATTCTAGTTGTGAACTAGAATTAATGAGATTTAATGAAATACATATACTATTTTATAGCATTTTAATCTAATAAACTCTTTAATTTAGTATTGTCATGTCTGGAATATAATACGATATTCTCATGTAGATTTTAAAATCATCAAATAATACACTTTTAAGATTTAGAGAAAGATAAAAATATAATATTTTAAGCCTAACTCTCATAATATAATATCATTTCATCCACAAAAACAAGAAACTTTCAACATTTTCGGCATAGACAAAGTTCAAGTGTACTTTCCACAACAATAAATCATACAGCGACCTGTGACAAATTACTTAAGGTTGTCTGTGACGATAATTGACCAATAACTTTCCAATCTGTTCATATTCAATAACACAAAATAAATGTATAATAACGTTTCTAACGATTCAAAACAAACTTATCTAGATAAAGAAATATATCAATTAAAAATTTTTTCTTACAGCGGACCAGCAACCGGTTGAAGAACGCACATTCGAAAAAAACCCTCCAGTGCCGTTAATGAACAAAAGTTCAACTCTAAAATCCTGGCTGGAGGATTCTTGGTTGCGACCCCCCGCTGGAATCCTGGTGCCTTTAAGGCCCTTAGCTCTCAATAGAGCCTTAGGAGTTTGGAATGATCTAGCCAACGAAGGGTTGAATGTTACTGATGTCGTCATAGTTGGATACGATTCGAATGGTAAGTGTCTTGCTGTTATTGATAAGTATTGATTATCCAAATGTTGCGAAAAAGACTCCCTTTGTGACTCCAGTCGAGAACCATATTTTTTGACACTAGCGGACCACCGCCTTAGCATTAATGCTCAGAAATGACTTAGTATTCATTACTATAAGCGATAAGTCCCTTAGCAATCTGAATTAATTAACAAAGATTTACTTATCATTTCTGCAAAATTTTGCTAGAAGACAAAAATAACTTTTCATAAATTTAACTAATAAATGTAATCGTTCATATTATATCTAGGAAACTGAGCTAAGTCTTAACTAATGGAACATTCTACTACAAACAGCGTAAAATCGTGCATAATCATAATAATAACAAGGATAATACGTAATAATCAATAGAATTTTATGTCATATAATCGAGACTTTAATAAGACTATTATTGTTAACAAGTTACTTTCAATGTCGACGACGCAAATATAAGGATTCTTACACATTAGAGGTTCTTCACACAAACATTAATAATACTATTTTAATAGTATACAATTATGTAGTTTTTCGAAATACTATTTTATTCCTTCTATATCACCTCTTACTATATTGCTCCATCTTATGATATAGGTGGAGTAACAAGATGCATAAGCAACTTTTTAAATCCAATAATTAAAAAGAGATATCTAACAGTTTGCAACTCATTTATATTAATGTTTTGAGGGTTTATTCCAGATTTTTTTAATGATTGTTCTGCTATATAAAAATTGTATAACCAACTTACACATAATTACACAAGTCACAATAAGACTTAAATTTAAATGCAGAAAAATATTTCGTTAGCTCCGAATTCAAATGTGTGATGACCCTAATGATTTTTCCTTTCACGTCGTAACCACACAATAAAAAAAGCTTGTACTTTAAGCCGGAAAACACTTTATAATTACTATTGAATCGACTAGATTTGGAATAAATCTAACTACATTACAACTGGTTTGGTACGAATATATTTTTAAACGAAAAGACGTTCTTTCTGATAGTAGGTGGTATATGAAAAGAAGCAAACACTTACCTGTAACGAATAGTAACGGATACGAAACGTTAGGATCCGAAAGCTGATTTAGTTACAATTAGTGTCAATTTCGAATAAATTAATGAACATATAAGGGCATTACTGTAATTATAGCAACTAAAACATCTTTCACAATACGTCAACTAATTATAAATGATACCTTACCATAATAGAAGACATTGAAATATTTTTACCTGCAACAAGATAATAATAATTATTAAAAATATAAAATGATATAAAAATTAGGTGACAGTAAATTCAAGCATTTCATTTGCTATCTAGCACGACTTGAACCAGTCAAAAATGATAAAATAGGACTTCAATTTATTATTAATCAGCCTAAAATAAACCTAACTAACAAAAATTGGTAGTAACATAATAGATTATTAGATTATAATATCAATCTATCATAATAAATATGTCCGCACGTCACTTTCGCATAGCCACGAAACTTAACCTTGGCGGGAGAACGGAGTTATGTTACGCTCCATTTGCTTACAAAAAGTTTATTGTAAAAACATATCTATTTCAATCAAATATACTTTAGAAATAAATTATTACAAACAAAGTTAGAGAACGGTAAATAATTGTATACTCTTAAAATGTCTGGTTTTAAAATTTATTAAATTGGTGCATTGGTTTGAGATATTCAAATCGTGGCAATTCTATCTACTAGTTGCCCAACCCTCAAGCAGTAGATCAACGGATTATTGACTTTTACTTGGTTTTGATAAGGAATTTTAAATAAATGTATTCATATTTTGCGTAAGTGAAAAACAACAGTGGATCAAAAATATGTTCCTATGGAGAAGTTAGGATTGTTGACGACACGTTTACTAATATATAGTAACATTTTTTATGTTTCGTATAAAATTATAAAGTTCTTTTCTTTTTTTTTTATTTAATAAAATATACTGTAATAATTAAAAAACACTCAGTCGTGGATTATAAGTAATATATCAAATGAAATCATCTGCTACTACACATTTATCGACTTTTTTAAGCTTTTCTGGTATTAAAACTAATAAAACATTCATTAGGTGTTAACTGGAGGTCTCGCCATAATCTTCAACCCAGCATCGGTAGTGGTGAGAGGGCTGTAGGAGATGCTCTCTCAAAACTGCTATTAAACTATCAGGTGAGATAAATTTTTGAAAATTAAACTCAAAAAACTTCACACAACTTAGTTGTAAAACAAAACTCACACGACCTGGAAATTGCTAATCAGAATTGAATACAACTAAGAATGAAATCGATATAACGATGTTTTAAAACTATAAATAAGAATGCATTTTGAACTTCAGAAACTAAAGATTAAAAAGAAAGCTAATCTTAATACAAAATACCAAATCATCGATGTAAAACAACCAACAAAAATCTTCAATACTCAATGCCGACGACCTTACACATTATATCTTTATAAAACACTTATAGCACCGTGAAACATCTTTTGTATTATTTACCAAGCCAACCAGACGCTACAATACTATCAGTCACACCGACATCACACATTAAACAATAGTTTTAGATCATCTGGAATCCAATTTGGGTGTCTTTGCAATTGCTACGTTACTTCAAATAAATAACAATATAGTTATATAATAAGTAAAAATTCAAAAATTCAAAAAACAAAATTATGAATTAAAATTTACGAAGTAGTAGTTTGTTTTTGTAGATTAGCTTGGCTCTAATAACTCTGGAAACGAAACGAAATTGAAATTATAATTTGTAGCAAAAATAGTATAAGACTGATTATTAATTTGGATCGGCTATGTGCAACTGGAAAGCAGAACATGAAGAATTACAAAAAAACCTAAAATTTTTGACATTAGAAATTATATAGGCTTACAAGGCTGATTAAAATTAACCTGAAGATTTTCTTTTTGAAATTCAAATAACTAGAAAAACCTATATTATCATTTATGTGAAATTAGATTTTGGTATAATTATTTAAAATGATTCTAAAACATATACAAAGAGTTTATCAAATCAAACATTGAAAAAGACTGAACATATGTATTTTAAAATATAATATCCTTCTTTATGCCTAGGACGTATACACCGATAATACAAACGATGGTACTATGCGAGCGCTGGCTTCCGCAGCAAAACTGGTGCCATACGATAGTGCCTTATTCTTGGTAACAGATAAAGGTGCTGGTGATCCTCAAAGACTGCCGCTAGCATTAAGGGCATTAGTGGAAAAAAGATTAAAGGTAACTTCTATAAAAAAAAAATGATAGCAATAATTGAGAAAAAATAATCAAGATCAAATTCAAAGCTACAACAAAATATGTTAAGAAAATTGAATCAAAGTGCCAAATAAATTATTTCAGGTGTACACAATCTGGACGGATCCAAACCATCCCTCACCGGAGTCGGAATTGGCGCTGCAAGACCTGAGAAACATTTCATCCCATACTGAGGGTGAAGTCCTGCCGTATTCCCTTCACATTATGGTAACAAAAGTCTACCAAAAATAAAATATTTAATAAAAATTTGTTAAGCCTTTATAAAACAAATTAAATATTTAATTACAGGATGAGGACCATTCTAGCAACCTTGCCTCTGAAGTGGAACTGCAGCAATGGGAGCCTTCCACCAATGAAGCTAGAAAACCAAGAATCAATAACCATCCAGAGATTGTTAGGCTCGATGTAGGTATTAATAATAATAATTATCATAGCAAAGATAATATAGTAAGATTAAAACTATTACATCAGATCATAATAGTTGAACGCTGAAGCAATAATTCGGATTAAATATTTTTCTTCTAGACACTACTAGTGAGACGAGCTCGAGCTGAAGCCTTGACCTTGGGTGTTCCAGTTGAGACAGGGGTCACAGCATTACGGATAATAATTGAGGGTGCGGTAGAATATGCTGTTTTATATCCACCTAATGATGGTACGTACGAGTCATAATATTTTTGCCGTGAATTCATCACAATAGACGGACAAATAACAAAATGTAATCATTATCTCAAATTATTGTACACAAGGCTGGATATAAGCGATTTTGAATTGCAAACAAAATAATAAGATTGTCGCTTTCCGCTGTTTAATTAAATTATAATGTTGGTAACATTGAATTTAAATATATTATTTATAAATTAAAACTGTTATGTCAATTATATTCTAAATATATTTACCAGACAACTTAAAACTTAAAAAAATATATAAAAATCGTGTTTTAAAAAAACATAATTTAAAAATCGAAAGTATCTACGATTAATTAATTTGCTTTATTTTATCCAATTCCCAAAACGAACGATCGTTTTCGTCTAATTACGATATGCCTTGTCTGCTTGTCGAAATTTCGACATTATGAATATACCTAGAACATTTTCTTTATTACTCAGGTCCTCAAATAGACTTGTACAATGATACATCCATCAAGATGTTCTCGCCAGCTTCATTTACAGATAACATTACACCACGAGAGGTATTCATTGTATTTCCAGGCAATTCTTTCGAAATTGACATGTGAGTATTGACTAACCTATACTTAGGTGAGGTTTTAGAAAATCCTATAACATACTACTGTTTTCAGGTTGTCTGTTCTCCCGGTGTCAGTGGGTGATGACGTCACAGCTATGGTTGGGACCTGGCACCTGAGCGTGAGGTGTGATACTTGCGACTATAAACTGACTGTTAGTGCCAGATCGCATTTGCATTTCAACGTTGCTGTTGATCCGAAAGGTAATTTAAAAGCCTTCCTCCTTTCATTTATTCTCTCTTTTATCCTTCCTCTTCTCTCCTTAAATCATGAAGGAAGATTAATCAATTCAGAGTAAATGTGATTGAACCTTCATTTTATTGTAAAATGCAGGTATAGTCCTAATAAAGCCCTAAAAAAACCCTAATAAAAATTTACCAATGCAGGATTAGCATTTCAATTCCACCTGAGAAACATATATAAGAAAAAAATCATACAACCGCACTGACACGATAGCTTAGTAGAATTAGTAACGGTACCTCAAAAGTCACAAGTTCAAATCACGTTTTTATATATACATTGAAAATATATAATTCACATATTTCTCAACTAAATCAAATATGACAGGTATTTATTATTTATTATGTTCTCAACTTTCAATGACAAAAAAATATGTATTAAAAAAACATACAGCGAACTTATTGGCAAAAACTTGAGTTCATTACTCTTTTGTGTCCAGATAAACGGTTTTCGACCTTACATAGTATATACAGAGTTAAAATTAAAATTATGCAGCTCAAACTAAGTGCCATACGTCAATGTATAGACATGTTGATGAATGATCTTCATAATTACTTTAAAAAAGCTTATAAAAAGATCCTTCTCACATATAATCAAGATCTAGTTGTCTGTTAACTAAATTTTTATCTAGACTTTTTAAGATTCGATCAAGAATCTTGTCCAAATCTGATAAATAACAGAATATTACGCATTGATACATTAAAAGTTGTTGGAGGTTGAAATTCTTGTTAAATAACAATTCTTCTAGAATATTGTTCCAAAATGACCACCAATTTAAAAAAAAATCTATCCATTTATTATTAAACTTTTCGAAGTAAGTGGTCTGTTTACCAAAATCTGTATGTTCAGTGTGTAATTTTTAAGTTACCACAAAAATCAACAAAAAAGATTCACAAAAGTCCAATATTTTCGATTGTGGACAAGCTCCGCAAATATTTAGCATAATATAACAAAAACAAACAAGGAACCTGATTTTATTATTCAAAAAAGATTTTACAAAAATTCATACTCTATATTTATATTAAATAAATCAGAACATCAGTATTAATACATTTTTTTCTATTTTTTTTAACTTGGTGCAAAACATACTTTTAATCAAATCAATCACAAGAAACAATACATGACGTAACCGCCTCTATTATTAAACACATAGGTGTCAAATTAGCTCACAAGTGCATGTACTTGAAATAATTAGTTAGCCAAGGTCTAAAGCTAAGGTTTATTATAAGAGCACGATATATCACGTCATTATACATTATAGTAGTTCCTGTTAAACTAGCGTTCAATAGGATGTTAGATAACATCACAATTTAAAACTAAATTTTAATCATACCAACCCCTAAATTAAAAAAATCGATCATAAAATAAAATAAATGAATATAACTAAAAATATTACTACAGCACTTAAGTAAACTTCACTCATACCAACTACTGAATAAAAAAAAATATGTTCATAAAATTTTTCAAATAAACCAATAAAACGAAAAAATTTAAAATCAACATTTAAGTAAACTTCACTCATACCAACCCCTGAATAAAAAAAATATGTTCATAAAATTTTTCAAATAAACCAATAAAACGAAAAAATTTTAAATCAACATGTAAGTAAACTTCACTCATACCAACCCCTGAATAAAAAAAACCTTGTTCATAAAATGTTTTAAATAAACCAATAAAACAAAAAATATTAATACGATATTTATGTAAACTTCAATCATACCAACTCCTGAATTAAAAAAATAATGTTATAATATATTTCAATAGAACCAATAATACAAAAAATTTAAAAAAAAAATGCAAGCAAAGTAAAATAAAAAAAAACAAAATATATACAACCTTTTTGACATCTTAGCCGGCCGCCATCTTTTTCATCTGACGACGCACTCAGGTCAGGGACACATAGCACTAAGTTCAAAAGTTTTTAATGATGTACGCTTTCACGAAACATCATAGCAAATAATATTAAAAACAAATTTTGAGGTCACATATGACCAAATAGGCTAAATTTTTATTTTCATTTAAATGTTTTGAATCATACAAAGTGAATAATATTAAGAAATGAAAGCCAATGACTTATCCTAAACTATCTTTACTTACAAATGAAAATATCTATCTAACTTAAAGTTAATTGTATTCAAACAGACAACAGGCGTATTTAAAAACAAAAAATATATTGCTATAACACAAAAAATAAATACTATATATAAATGATCACATCACGAAGTCTAATAACAAACTAAACGTAACACTTCGATAATATATCATAATTATATAATTTGTAAGTTGGTCTGTTGGTTCATTGAAATAATTGGTTACATTACTAGGCATTTATTATACAACTTCATACTATAAAACATTTCAAATTTCAGTCAAACATCAGCAAATTATTCAATTGGATGAACAATCTTGAGTAAACATTAATTGTTGGAACATTTTCAAGCAAGCTTTAATAAAAACAAGCAAAGTCAACTGTTACACTTAGTATTCCTTATCAAAACGTACAATAGTTTATCAAATTAAATAGGTCTGAGTAATTAACGATAACAAATAAAATATTTCTATATAAAAGTCATTTTGAACATTTTCTTACATTTTCTTTGATGTCTTTATAATTTAGTATAAATCTATTTCAACTTAAAAACAAGGAAGTGGAGTCAGAGGTTATCTCAAGATAACACGTATCATAAGTAAACATAAAAAAATCAACACGAGTTAAACGACAAATACGCAATTAATGGATCGATAAATAAGAAAATTTTAGACAAAAAAAATATTATTGTTTGTTAAATGCGTTTAGTGAATCAATTAGATTTTTTTATATAATCACGATGTTTACAAGTTTTAAATATTTAAAAAGATAAACTTTTGTATATTACCGAAATTTTGGCTATATTGTCACCATTGTCACGTGACCAGTGATCAGTTTAAGATATCTTTCTATCTTTACAGATATGTTGAACATTCAAGTTACTGGACCAATAAAGAGTATTCGAGATTCATCAATAGTAGATGAGTTTGGGACTATGCTGGCTAAACTACCGTTTAGGTATGTATATCAAACAACAATACTATGAATTCAAAATTAATTTATAAGTTATACTAAGCAAGACACCAACAAACCAAAACATAGAACTATTTTGACAATCATACGACTAATACGGAAAATTTTGTTCCGTAGTTATCAACCTGCAGCAGACAATCACAATAATCAGGAGGGTGCCATGGCGGATATATTCACTAACATTCCACTACCCAATGTCTCCGCTTCTAGAGTTTATGTCAAAATAGCAGGAAGAGATTTCAAAGGTATGTAGAACTTATTAGATTCTGATAATGACTCTCTTAAGATAAATTATATATAGAATTTCAACGTTTGCAATAAGTCATCGATATACAATACGCAATTAAAATCCAAATCAATCTAAATTTGGTTAATTGGGCTGGTATTGTACTTAATCAAGTAAGAGATTGTGGTTTCAATGTGTTATTCTGATAGTAGTTACAGTGTCGATGATTCCAATTGATTAGCAGTTAGAACTATAAAAAAATTATTCGCATATTTTTAGGGGAAACTTTTGCTCGGTTCGCTGGACCTATACACGAAGAGTCTGAGGTACGAATGGGAAGATCTGCTGCTATCGTGTTCCCAGACACATCAAACGATTTAGAAATCGCTGAGGAATCAAACTTCAACATCTTTAACGAAAAACTACAGGAAGAGAGCGCAATTACACCTTGGGATAGATCAAATGAGCAGGTACTTGATAAATATATATTTATAAATATTTTTTACAAACATTTAGAGCTTCTAAAAGTAAAGTACTAACAGAACATTTATCTTATTTATCATTATTTATTTTTTAAGGTGTTTAATCAAGCTGGCGGCGCAATGATTTCTATCCAAATTGGTTTGAGCTCAAGGCTGTATGGTGCTCCAGGGGATAGACTACAGGTTACAATAGAATCTCTAAACTAAACCATACAATACACGTGGTTGTGTGTGTGTTTGAAAACATATATAGACTAACAAAAATAAATATGATAATTATTGCTATAAATAGGAAATTTTATCTTGGTATATGTTCCGGATCTGAGAATCCAGACATTAACGTTTTTGAGTAGTATAAATTGATTGATTATATATGGATTACATTTCAATATAATAGACAATATGCGTATGCAGTTTGGCTACAGCCTTATCGTTGGGCTTCTCGAAAGAAAGAAAAATTTTCTTGTTTTTACTTTTTGTATGGTTGGGTTGAAAAATAAAAGATTTTAGTTGGTCATATTTCTCTCATCTCAATCCAACAATTCCTTAGTTTCGGGTCTACCGTTAAAATATAATATCTGGTCAAAATAAAGTAAGTAAATTAAAAATATTATCATACTAACTTAATATAGTGCGAAAAATATTGGAAGAATCTTTTTATAAAATATAAAAATCGCTTTTTACAAAGATTTATTACAATGCACCGTTTTCCATCTTCAGTCAGTATGTCTAAACTCTTTTATAATTACAATAAAGACCGTAGTAATGGGATCGAAGTCATGAGGAAACACTTCATAGATCTGTACATAAGTACAATGGCAGTTTATGCCATTTAGTGCCACACATCTTCCGACCGTGACTGGAAAGATATCTGTTACATGTTAGACCATCACTTTGAATGGAATACTTTCTTCCAGTTGCATTTCGAAGTCACGAACTTAAGAGAGACAGCAGTACGTTTTAATTTCGGTGCTGAAGGACAACTTCGTTTTTTGACAGGCATTGATCCACAAACGTAAGAAATATTCAAATTATTTAGATCGATCAATATCAAATATATATATATATATATAATATATATATATATATATATATATATATATATATTATATTAAAAAAAATAATTAAATTACAGACAAACAATAGCTGCTGGTCAAACAGTCAACGTGATCGTTAGTTTGTTGATCAACACTAATGCACAGGCCGGTGCCAGAGATCTTATAACATTTACGGCCTATGGCAAGTATTCGATTCATCAAGTAATATTTAACCTTTAAAATTTAGACCAATTGGACAAAAATTGTTTCCAGTGCAACTTTTTCAAATCTCTTAATCTAATCATTGAAGACTCAGGTTTTTGATCAAGTAAATGTTTTAGTATAATATTTTAATAGATATTATTTTGTTAAGATTTATCCGATGATTGCATTGTCTTTTAAGGCAAAAAAAAACAAATATCAATCTTCAGTTTGATTGAAACGAACTATATCCTAGACGCATGAAATTATGATATGGAATGATTCAAGGTTAGCCGAACATCCAAAAGCTACTACTTCTTATAACTTACGGAATCTCCTTCAACAGCTCAATCTGCACAATTATCCAGATCAGCATACGTGTATGTACTAGACTCTGGAAACCAAATGAGAGATATAGGGGCTCCTGGCGTCAGACACAACTTTCAAGGAACGTGCCTCGGGAGACAAGGAGACGATTGTGCTGAACATATCTGGACTACAACAGTTGTTGCTCGAGATCCAGACGGGGGTAAATTATATATTTTTTTAATAAATATCCTTTTTTGGTGAAAGGATAACTAAAGCTTTAAACTATTGAAATTGCTGAAGCGGTTAGAGAAAATAAAAGAATATGTCTCACCAACTATAGCCATTAAAAAAACAAGTAAAAAATATTGCTTGAAGTTTATGTCCACCGAACTAACTCAAATAGATATTGTTTATTCCAGAAACGGTTACTTCACCATACTTTGAATTTCCAGGTCTACTCCGTATAACATCGACACCCCGTGGTATATCTTATGACCCAAGCTTTATATCCGGATCTAGAAGTGACGTCATCGCCACATACCGAGCCACGTGCTGCGCGCCGCGAGTTACAGTGAATGCTGTTGACGCGTTCGGAAACACGAATACATATACCATCGACATATCTGGTAAGCATAGTATTATTAATGTTTTGTTTTTGTTGCTGTTCTCCACGAACCATTCGAATATTCGAATATACATTTATATCTGTCGCATTATTTAAGTCTAGTAACGTGATTTTTACTCTTGATATGTTTTCAAAATCTCTTAAGTATAATCTTGGTTCTATTTACTACCTTCCGTTGTTCCAAAAATTATGAGGTGACTATATGACAATTTAGTAACATCAATCGAATTGGAAATAGTATTTAAGACTGCTCCCAACATGATGACAAGACTCATGGAAATTCGTATTTTTAAAATAAGTGGTGACGAACGGACAAACGTATCGATATTTGTTTAAATACAACAAAGTGTTGGTTTGTTTGTTTATTTATAATACTTGTTTAAAGTATTTCCACTATTCAAGTCGTTTTTAATGAATTATAAAGAAGAACTGTACTTTATGTGACGTGGAAATTGAGGAAAGGGGCGAGGAGCTACTGTTCTCGAAACCGCTAACTCCATCTGCTGGGGACGCATAGTTCTAGAGAAAGTTCGAAAAACCATCTTAACCTAAAAAATGTGATTAAAATAAACCAAAAATATATATCTATGTTTCATGACAATAAAATATAATACATTTAATATTTCAGGTTATATAAACGGAGCTGGTATCGCAGCTATAACTCTGGGGGTAATATTGTTAATTGTTTTTATAATTATTATAATATCAATTATATATTGGTGTGTCAAACGACGGAAAGAATCAAGAGAGTTACCATCTTACACTACGAGGTCGTCCAGACAAGGATAGATTCCATGGTTTCAAGAAAAACTTTAACAAATTATCTTCTTTGTAACCTTACTAATATTTAAATAAAACTGCAATTGTTAAAAAGTTAAATACAGATGGAGTCTGGCTCTATCTGAATCATAAGCAGAATTAAATGATAGCTCAGTTTGCAAAGCTATGAAACACTTCAAAAGTAGCAGGTTCAAAGTCAAATAGTATGTATAAACAATTAATACTTTACTTTCATAAAAACCTAAAAGAAGCATTGTTAAATTTATATATAATGTGGCACAAATATATAAATAATTCCCATATTACAATCCTTTACAAAAACTAATTTAGTTTGTAATTTATTTTTTTAGACTAACTTAATATATAAGTATTATTCAAGTATTCATAGTTAATTAAATTACTACACAGCTAGTGCGCGACATAATGTTATTTTTAGTACAAGTGAAATTTAAAATTTATTAAAAAATATATATAAAACAAAAACAAACTTTTTTTAAATGATATTATGGTTTATAACATTACACTACTATGGAAACGGGGAAGCAAAATAGGATTTAAAGTTTTTAAACTTTTTAATATACAAACAATATATATATGTATTGTATCCGATATTATTGGTTATCTGTAATAACCAGAAACTAGTATAATGATATTGTTTTTTAATAAAAATATGTATATTTTAAGATATTGCCAATTGTACTTAATTGTAATATCTAGTAACTAACTTTATATACATTCCAATTTCTTTAAACCTTTAAGAACAATTTTCTGTTTATTTTTTTATGTTAAAATATGTAGACTAAAAATATAAGTTACCTTAATGATAAGACTATTAATTGTATATAATATTTGTATCTTTTAATCCCACAGTGGATTCGGAGGATTTTAGATTTTGAGATATGCAAAAGTATTATCTAAGATATAAAATAAAATAATTTTAAAAATATATACTTAAATTGAAAACCTCAAATTAGGAAAGAATATTTTCATATGTCTATAATTTTTTTATTAATAAAAGATATATTTTAAAATACACCAAAAAAATTTTATCATCAAAAAAACAATCAAAAATATTATTACTAAATTTTATGTATATTTATAAAACTTCATGCAACATTTATTCAATTTTGGAATCAAATTTATTTGTAATATTAAGAATAACCACTGATACGGGTAGTACAATTGATAAAATAAGTTTTAGTTGGTAAGTATTGCCATACTTGACTAATTATTTTTTTAATAAATATATTAATAAATTGATTATTTTATTTAATAAACCTTAAAAATAATCATCTTTATTCAGATGAAATCAACATCTTTTAAGCTACGAAAATCTTAACCAAAGTTTTGTACAATATTTCTTTAATAATTTTAATAAGCATAGCCTATTTATAGATAACTACAAACAATACTTCTCCCATTCTGCAAATTTATATGCAAGTCTTTGAATGATTGTACAAAACAAACTATATCTATTTCCAAAAATAAGACAGGCTGCCTATGAAAACCATAAATTAAAACCTATAGCATTTTTGGCATAGTAATCAAATCAGAATGTTGATTATTAAGCTGTAAGCACACAAACACTCACCAAAAAAAGTAATTATTTAATATATATAAAAAAAATGTAAAATTGTAGATATATGCAGTCACAATTTCATAATGTTGCAATGCATAATTATTTTATTTTATTCTTATAAAAATAATTAGTAATGAACCAAACCTGTTTATCTAATGTTTTTGTACAATTAATTGCTTAGTGGTCAATCACAATAATGTTTTTGTCACTTTTGTGTCCATTCTTACTATCATACAAAAAATACTTTCAATTAAATTATAAGTGTTAACCAAATTTCATATAGATATTAGTTATTGCTGCAGTCAATGTATAATACTTTATAGTGCAGAAAATCCTCTCATATATATGATACAAATCAAAAACTGATAATAATTAAAATACAACAAATCTACTAGACCAGTTTTGACAATAACATTTGGTTGATTTGTTTTTGTGTGGTTAATCCAGAAAATATTTATAATCAACATTAATTTTAACATTACAAAATAATCTTTATAGATTTTGATAAAGTTATAGTTAGTGTAAGATCTAAATCTGATAGATTGAAGGAGAGGTTTTGTCTGTACTAAGAACTAAAATATAATATTTAAAACAATGAATACAGTTTTTTTTAAATTAATTACTTTCTTTAAGGAAGTTACACTTCTACACACAAGTCTTGAGTGGTGTCACACATTACTTCTATTAAAATCTAACAAAAAAAATAATTTGCTTGTTTATCTATTATCATTAAGTCTGAGACCATGTATTTATTTGGTAATTTACAATATAAAATGTTCAGTGAATTAGAATCAAATCTTCAAAATACAAAGAATAGAAACAATATTCAATTGACAAACAAGAGATAAACCAATGTACTTTACTGTCTTTGATCTATTTAAACATGTATAAAATAGTATCTAACTCTATTTATTTTGATTATTTAGTTAAAGTTTAGATAATTAATTAAATGGAATCAATCATTAAGAAATTGTATAATCAACATAAAACATTGATTTAAATAAGTTTTAAATAATCAACTCACTGTCCTGAAAAGTTTTCCCAAATTCTTATAATGTGAGTAAGTCGAGTAACGCACTTCAGGTAAAAGTCCATTCACAAAATAATTTCGTCTAGAGTTTTTGTAAAAAAACATGATAGTAAAGATTTGATAAATAAATCTCACTTAATGTTTATTTTAACTTATATATTTTTGTGCCTCACAGAACACAAAGATATATATAATATCAGAAGACATGCGAATTCACACATGATTATAACACCAACTGACAGGAGGATTGCAAAATGTACACAGAACGTCAAACTCATTTTTACACCAAGGCCGACTAAAATTACGTATTTTAACGCCTTTCAGGGATAAAAATAACACTAACCTTGTATTGTAATCAGTTCCTGGCTAGGCACCGCTGGCAGTAGAACTGCATTGTGCGTCAGATCCTCTATAGAGAGACCAGTCACGGCGGTGGAGAGGAGCGGGTTTTTCACCACATTTCGATTAGTACAGTCACCAAAACTTTTATCGGACATTATGTCGCGATGTAAATTATCGATACATATAAAATTTTTGGAGAATTTTTCACATTTGGAGGTCACAAAAATCTAATTTAATTATATGAAGTTACGTGTCACTAAATATTTTGATTTGACGTTGACAAATTTTGTTCCGTTCTGTAATAAGTAAAAACAATGACATTCCTTCACAAAGTTAAGTAAACAGAACCTGTTTATACACAGAGATTAATATCCACCTTTAAACAAATAAAAATAATACTTAGTAAACTATCAACAGACACAAATAAACACGTATATTTTAAGTTTTGTCTTTTACACAAGTTTGAGAAATTTACTGTCATATGAGTTTGAAAGAGAAAAAAATATTTGTTCGGAAATATTGAAATGTGTAATGTCAAAAAATTTATAATACTATACTCTGAAAATTGTTTTTAGTTTCTTAATAATTATTCTTTTAATATTTTTAATATTAATAAATACATTACGAGAAATGTCTATAGGTGTGTAATTTAGAAAATATTGCTCTATAATGATACACTAAACTTTACTTTGCATCTCAAAGGCAAAAAGACAAATTGACACGGTCTTTAATTAGCCCATGTAAATTAAGTATATTAAATTATATTATCTAAACAGTCACAGTTTAAGCGTTAAAGACAAATTTTAATAATTTAATGTTAAAGAAAATAAAAACATAACGGTTTACAAACGTTCACTATATTTATAACAATTAAGAGTTTTTGCAAAATAACTTGTTTTCTGATAAAATCTTTTTGTAAAGAAAATTTGTTATTTCAGAACACGTGATATAAGGTAACCAAAAATAAATTTATTGAATAAATTTAAATATTTTTAACTTTAAAACGAATTTAAATTAACTTACACCTTCCTATACCATTAAGATATTATGATTTATAAATGTGCTGTTAAAGAAAATGCGTCTCTGTGTAGATCCATCAGCACACAAAAATATCTATATTTTTTAGAAAAATACATATTGCAATTTTTATTATAAATATATCGAGTTTAGTTTTTGAAATCTTTTGCTTAATTAAATTAAAATTGCTTTTATGAGATTGACAACTGGTCTTTTCCTGTATTAAAAAAAAACACCCAAATATTTATTAATCCAGCAAAAATAAAGTGTACATTCAAATTTCATTCTAAGATATTTTGGTAACATATCTACTCTTTCTTTTCATTAGTACGTAAAATACAGAAGTACTTTATTTATTAATCTGATCATATATTTTTTTTTCATTACATTTAAACAATGTATGACATCTTAATTATTTATGTCAATTATTCACAAACAAATTACTTATAATTTCTTAAGTTTTAATGACAGAACTAATATTATAAATTATTATAATATATTAATAAAAATTTTTAAACATACAAATTACGACAACTGTCACTAATGACGTTTAATTTAGCAATTTTACAAAAGTCTAAACAAAAACAAGTATATACCAAAATAACTATTATATATTTTAGAAAGTAAATAAAATGGCAGATCCACCTATAAAACGATATAGACGAAACGAGAAATCCTCGGAGTCGGAAGAAGACGTTACTAATTACGAACCATATATACCTGTTAAAGAACGAAAGAAGCAAAAATTGTTGAAGCTAGGACGTCTAGGTCAAGTGGCTGCTGAAGCTGCTGCTGAGACTAAGAGCTCTAGTGATAATGATCCTGATGATGACGGTCAGTAAATACAAATAATGGTCATTTTAATATCGTTTTAAATGTTATCCAATTGCTTGTTTTCGTAATTAATTATTTTACAATAAATAAAATCATGTGCGTAAGTGATAGAATTTGACTGTAGTCGTAGCTCATAGCTTAGCATTATGTCAGCCTGTGCTAGATCAATTGGGTTTTACTACCCTGTTGTAAAGTAATGATTTAAAGCATATTTCGTACAAAGAGTAAGAGTAAGTGAGAAATCCAAACACACACCATTTCTACTTTTATACATCATTCCTGATTTCTCTTAAAATTTTAAAAACTGTTCAATCTATATTTGCAAAATGTTCACTATTATATTCATGTTATTGTACTACTGATGTTAAAGTGTTAATTGTTTAACTGTTAAAATGTAAATATGAAAATTATTTAGACCCTTAGAGATATAGATATACATCTGAGACATTGAGCTAATGAAACAAGCTAAAATAAAACACATGAATTTGATAATAACATAATTAAAATCATATTTTTAGTTCTTATTTAGCTTTAACTTTAAATTAAAAGAAGTAATTCAGATAACATTCATTAAGTGATTGCAAAACATACAAAATTTTTCATCCACAATAATCATAAAACATAAACCGTACATATCTCAACACGTATCATCTCTCTGATTGGGTACAACTTTAAAACTTACTGTTTGTATAATAAAAATATAATTTTAATTAAATAAAACTTTCATTAAATCTATCAAGTCAACCTATTTAGTGACACCATTCTAGTTTATATTGAATACTTTATATACTTATATAAAAAAAAAAATATTAGGTTATTAATATGCTGGACCATATTACTCATACTTATGAAATGTTAAACGACAATTATGAACAATAACTTTTAACTAAACTTAAGAGCACTGTCTTTTTTAAACAGGAAATTATCAGCTAAAGCAGCACCTTTGTTGTGGTTGGTGTTGAAAAGAGACAGCAATATTTTTTTTTCAATGTCAATATGTATTATTAAGCTCTTAAAGGTCCATTTTACAAAGTATAATTGACTATTTTTTACTTTCATATTTGTAACATTATGGTAAAATCATCTTACAAAAAAAACCAACCTTAATTTTACAGGATCCCAGGAGGAATGGGGCCGTCGCTACAATGTCTCACTTCTTGATCAGCACAGTGAACTCAAAAGACTTGCAGAGGCGCGGGCTCTATCTGCAGCAGAGAGACAGGCCAAAGAAGAAGAACACATCCTGGATAGTGTGGCACAGAGTAAAGCTCTGATGGGTGTGGCCGAGTTAGCTAAAGGTGAGCATGTGAATAGTGATCGTAGGACTTCTAGTTTTATTTGTTACTAAATGATTATAAGTAGCAAATTATGTCTTGGATATTAATAACTAAAATCTTATTTTAGGTATCCAGTACTCAGACCCTATCAAGACATCATGGCGACCCCCAGCCTGCATCCTATCTCTACCCCCGGAGCGCCACGAGCGCGTACGACAAGAGCTTCGTATCCAGGTGGAAGGGGAGCGAGTACCACCTCCGATACGAACCTTCAAACACATGAAGTTCCCCAAAGGTCTGTGTGACAGTACTCTGTTGAAATATTCTTTATATGTCCTAAATTGTTTTATAATTAACAAATATAATATTAATTTTTGCTCATATAATTCTATAAGCTTTGTCACTGTATGCAATGCATTTAGTTATTTTGGATAAAAGTGTAACAATTTAGTTGTACATACATACACAATATTCATGTTAGCAATACAAGCCAGGTCTTACATACACTTCAGGTATCCTACAAGGTCTGGAAGCAAAGGGCATCAAGAAGCCCACCCCTATCCAGGTCCAAGGTATACCAGCCGTACTCAGCGGCAGAGACATGATCGGCATCGCGTTCACCGGCTCCGGGAAGACCCTGGTCTTCACGCTGCCCATCATCATGATGTGTCTGGAACAGGAGATAGAAATGCCTTTCATCAAGTTGGTAGCCTTTGTAATAAAAATAGTAGATTGTATCACAAGGGATCAAAATAGTATTTTTACGGCGAGGGCGCTATTTTGAATCAGGAGCGAAGCGAAGGATACTACATTAGAATCCCGAGTATAGCGACGGATTCTAACGCAGAATCCTGAACGCAGCGAGGATTTCAAAGTATATCGCCCGAGGGAAAAATATTATGCTCCCGAGTCATACACTCTACTTTTCATCCCCTTTCTATGAGAAAATATTTACCTACTGATTACAAAAACAGAGACGTCATTGGCGCGAATTTTTTTTTTTTTTTTTTTTTTTTTTTATCATTTTGGCTTTTACACAGATTAGCCAATGTCTAGTAAATTATAGGAAAAGTTAGGGAAACTATACTTTTAATTTAGAGGATCGGAATTGGAAAGGAAAGGGATAAGGGTTTTTTTTTTTTTTTTTTGGCGCGCTTTTGATTTATTTTTTTTATTAGCGCCATGCATTAACACATAAAGCCAGTAATTCATAAAATTTGCGTTCCATTTCTATGAATGTTCATACTATATATGTATGTTCCAAATTCAAATCACTTTTCCCCCCGCTAAAAAATTCCTGTCTGAAAAGTCCTATATTGCTACCGCTTAAAGAGGAACAAAGCGACACTTTTCGAATAGAAGGGAATAAAATTTTAAGATTTTAATTTTTGATATTACTTTTAATGAGACTTCGCAAGCACATATACAAATATGAAAAAATATATCCAATCATAAAATAATAATTGTATTTTTGAAAATGAAACACATGCTTTAGTTTAAGTGATAATAGTATGAGAACTTAGGTTCAGAACAGAACAAAGTAATTTATCGATACCCTCAAAATGATTGATATTGATACCGTCCAGTCGTCCCGTCACTCAACCAGTTGAGCTAACGTATGAAGCTTCGATGAATTTAGAATTCTATATGTGACCCTCTTTTCATAAACGAAGATTTTCGAAAGAAAATTAATAGAGGTCTCTCTAATCGAAATTCTTTTAAGTAATGTTTATTCTAAAAGGAACGAAGGTCCCTACGGCCTCATAATATGTCCGTCTCGTGAGCTCGCGAAACAAACACACGACATCATCGTACACTTCGTGAAACATCTCAAGATGGCGGGACATCCGGAAATAAGGAGTTGTCTTGCGATTGGAGGTAAATTTTATATTATACTAGTAAAAGCCCTCGACTTTGCTCCTCCAGCAATAGACCTCTGCAACGTGTGTACTCTATAGTTCGAGTTACCTAACTTGATACCTATCAATAACATTCCTAATATTCAAAATAAAAAACGTTTTTGGATGACATTTTAAACTAATTTGGTATGGTGACTTTATTGTAAAACTATATGTAATTAATATTTTTTGTTATATAATATACCACCATGTTAATACTCTTTTTACGAAAAACTCTTTATTTCCGATTCTTATTTTATAACAAATAAAAAAAATCCTTGTTACATTAGTATAGCTACAAACAATGTTCTTCTATCCAAGGTGTGGCGGTGTCTGAGTGTATGGAAGTGGTTCAGCGTGGTGTCCACATCATGGTGGCGACTCCTGGGAGACTCATGGATATGTTGGATAAGAAAATGGTGAGCATTGAGGTTGAAGAAGTCTTAATATATATCTTTGTAAAACAGTTCACATTACAACAGTTGTGGACGGGCTCATATTCTTTATTATAATTGTGTGGTTATTTATGTATTAAGAATGTTTGTATGAATGTTAGTATTGAATAAAGATTATTTTTTGTATGTAACTTTCGTCATCCATTATTACTATTATATATAATCATCCGGCTGTACTCAATGGCTGGAATTACTATCGGAATTTGCCCATGAACTGTTCACGCCGCGATTCCACCATGTTCAGAGCTCATGAATAAAGTCTCCGAATGGGTTTAAAACTAGCCAGGCACTGCTATAGTAATGACGTGAGTACAGCCCGAAAATTATATATAAGAAGATTGTTTATTATTTATTTTATCTATGTACAACCCAAGAGATATACAATTATTACTAATATAAATAGGTTAGGTTGAACGTCTGTCGCTATCTCTGTATGGATGAAGCAGATCGGATGATAGACATGGGCTTCGAAGAAGACGTCCGAACTATATTCTCGTACTTCGCTGGTCAAAGACAGACCTTACTGTTCAGTGCGACCATGCCAAGGAAGATACAGAACTTTGCCAGGTACTTGTAATTAATACTAGATATTATTACGAGAGAAGTACTATAGTTGTTTGACTTCATCCAACAGAGACCTTTCATTGAATATCTTAAATTATAGCTAAATTTCATATCATTTCTATATATAATAGGAGGCTCTTGAAAGCGACCCTTTTGTTTGTCTGTGTGCAGTTAGTGCCAACGTTGGTTCCAATATTGGTTCAGATATACACCATTGGACCATTACATATTGCCAACGATTCTTGTCTTAATAAGGTCGAATCTTTGGGCAGGCGGACAATAATAATAATAATAATAATGGTACCATAGTTGGTTAAAATATTGGTTCAAATATACACCATTGGACCATTACATATTGCCAACGACTCTTGACTTAATAAGGTCGAATCTTTAGGCAGGCGGTCAATAATAATAACAATAACTCACGTTCTATAATGACCAAAAAAACTCACTTCACGGTTATTGATAGCATTGTGAGCGCGCGCGCGGACTGTGGTGGTGGGTATAAGTAAAGTATGTGTCTTTTCTAAATGTCCTAGTCTCCTTCACAGTTATCATTTCCTTAGAGTTAACGTATTTGTAATTGTATTTGCAAATATCCAAAAAAATTGAGGGGTGCATATGTTACAAGAAATATAATTTGTATAGTTTAAATTAATCAAAATGAAGTTGAAGCAACTCAGTTTTTTTTCTTTCCTTAAAACAAGTTGATTTTAACTAGAAATTCAATCTGCGTTCAGGTCTGCCCTAGTGCACCCGGTGACCCTAAACGTGGGTCGCGCGGGGGCCGCCGCCTTGGCCGTGCGCCAGGAGCTGGAGCCCGTGAAGGCGGAGGCGCGGACGGTGCACTTGCTGCAGTGCCTCCAGAAGACTCCGCCCCCAGTGCTGGTGTTCGCGGAGAGGAAGCAGCATGTGGATGCTATACATGAGTATCTGTTGCTGAAGGGGGTGGAAGCTGTCGCCATTCACGGAGGGAAAGATCAAGAGGAGAGGTCCCGGGCCGTGGAAGCTTTCAGGAGAGGGGAGAAGGATGTGCTGGTGGCTACTGATGTGGCCAGTAAAGGTAATTTATAATCGATACTAAATATTTTTACTTATTTTAATAACAATTTCAGAATATTGTCTTTAAGACAATTTTTTTACTACACTGTCCTTTGGTTCTCTCACTTTGTGTTATAAGATGTAAATTGAATTTAATAACCTGGTGTTTTTGATATTATGTCTCCTAAGCTTAATGTTGTAAAAAGCAATAATAAATAAATGAGTCGTTGTCTGAACATTGATTCCCTGTAGATGACAGTACCCTGAACATCTTTTACGAGTCATACTAACAACCCTCGGTCCAACGTGGTTGAAAACTGTATTAGACTTGTGTCTCGTGAGTTCTGAATTTGCCATCTCAATAGTTTAAAAATAAAGAACGAACAAAAACTTATTAAAACAGTATTTTGTGTGAAAATAGATTATTTAGTACTATTATTGAGCTGAGCGAAACAAAGCTCTTACTGGTCAAAAGTGTGATACTTTGCTAATGCTACTCCTCCTAAACGAATAATGGTAGGAAAATTGGCAGTTTTCGAGGACAGTGACTTATAGGCCCTGAAGTTTTTTGGTGACATTTGTGTTTGTAGTTTTTTATTAAAAGGTCAAAGTGTGTCCCATAGAGGTAAAGAGTGGAACGTTTTGAAATCGCACGCGGGAGTTCTTATTAAGATTAAAAGATATAACCACTATATACTCTGTTAATTTTACAAATACATTAAACTGATTTAGCAACAATGTTTCGCTCAGCTCCATCCGCCGTGCACAGTTGAGGACCTAGTAAAATAGTATATTACACCACCCGCCGGCAAAGGGGTCCTTGATTGACCTACATGATCAGTTGCGGCTAAGGATTGTATAGCGCTTTTCTTAAATAATGCGAGGAAATTTGAACTAAGTAAAATTTAAAATTCTCTTACCTTTTCATATAGTTCAATTTTAATGGCATCAAGTTTTTATTTAGGGCTCTGGAGGTATTTTGAATTTCAGGTGGTGTTAAACTCAGTTCATGAAACTCGTTGTTTTCACCTGAACGCATTACTGAACAATATACAACATTATACAGCAATTAATATTGAAAATGAACAACGTACAAAAATAATTTATCACGCGCCAAAGAGGTCATCTGTTTTTGTTTTTTTTCTTATTAAATCTCAGACGATCGAGCAATAAAGAGCTGTATATTGAAAAGAGCAAGAGAGTTAAAAATTAAAATAAAACCTTTAATAAAATTAACCTTTAATAAAATAAAATTATATCCTCGGTTGCCATATTTCGGAATAAAAGATTGTTCAATTTTTAAATTATACGACAGATATGAGTTTACAAAGTAATTTATTTGGCCGTTAGATAATTTATTAAAAGTTTTTTTTTTAAATTTCCAACTGGCCTGAAAATATAAAGCTGTGTATTGCTCGGTCGTCTAAGTTTTATTGAAATAAAAAAAAAACAAAGAACCACTTTCGCTGGTGAAAAATTATTGTTATTCGTTGTTTGTACATAGGTTGACTTATTAATACTTCGTTTTAATTTCCACGTATTATTTGATAAAAGTACTATACAATCCTCGTTCGCAACTGGTACTCGTATTTAAACGATCGTCCATAAATAAACTTTTTGCCGGCCACTAGAGTAATGTTCTATTAATTTGATCTAATCAAATTCGAAAAAAAAGAATTTTGGTTTTAATAACATATGATTCGTAAATAATGTCTTCGTACTCTTAACCCACTACTGACCCTCCCCAGGCCTGGACTTTGCCAACATCCAGCACGTGATCAACTACGACATGCCGGAGGACATCGAGAACTATGTGCACCGCATCGGTCGCACAGGGCGCGCTGGCACTCGCGGGCTCGCTTCTACGCTGCTGGGGCGCGCGGCCGACTGCAGCGTGCTCCGGGACCTGGCGCACCTGCTGGCGGAGGCCGGTCAGCAGGCGCCCGCCTTCCTGCTCGACATGATCGGGGAAGACCCGCCGCCCGGGGGGGGCGCCGGCTGCGCCTACTGCGGCGGCCTCGGACACCGCATCACCGAGTGCCCCAAGCTGGAGGCCGCCCAGAGCAAACAGGCCTCCGGCATCGGCCGCCGAGACTGCCTCGCCGACACCGCCGCCGACTACTAGCCGCCGTGTCTTACATTCTTATAGATATACACTAGGTTTAATAAATAAGTTATTCCCCACATTCATCTTTATTTCTACCCGCTGCCTTCCGCACCTTGCCCATTAAAATGGATTGTTATAGTTACAATTGCCTTAAAACAACAAAATACTTAATCTGAATTTAGTTATTATCCAATTACGTTAGCTAAAGTCAGAAGGTTGAAAAAAAAAACAAAAACTAATTTAAACTAACTTTAATTGAACTTATAAACTATTACAAGAATGAACCTACTCGATGTAAGTTTAAACAATTAATATATTTTAAAATGAAAATGATTGGACATTTATAGCACTATAAAAATGCAATTTGGCATTCTATCACGATGACGATATCCACACCTGACAAAATTCATATACTTGTCCTGGAACAGATTTACGTAATTCACCCGAAACAATAATGAAACAATAGACATAATTTGAATGTCAGCGGTTCTCTTGTACCAGGTGTACGTAACTATCTTTTGTATCTCAATGTTTGACACTTATCACTTACAACGACCAAAAAAAGAAATTTCAATTTAAATTTAGATTTTATTCTCACTGTGGTGTTTTTTATTGTAACTTTTTTTTTTATTATGAAATATAAAAGACTAAGGAAAATAAAACAACTATAAAAAGTTAAAAAAATAAAGCATATTTCATAAATCAAATACTATGTAACTAATACGTTACTCTGACAATATTAATATCGCTTCGATTTTAGTTCAAAGTATGACGTCACGTCTCAGTTTCGGGCGCGCGCGGTACGCAATACTACTACTACTACTACTTTACTTATTTTCAACATCTTCTGTATTAGAAGATAAACGTGTAGTTTAAAGGATGAATTGAAGGATTGATAGCCCCAATATGTTAGTAATACTACACGCGGACGGGTATAAGAAACTGCAAACTTTAAAATATTCATTATTACTTAGCAACGAATAGATAAATAATTGTATATTTTATTTAATCATTATTTTGTTTTATTAAACAACATTAGTGTTTTAATGTAACAACAACAGTTTTAAGGAAACGAGTGTAGCTTTTCAAATAAGTCACTATCTTTTTTTATATTTTAGCTTTCTGTTATTATACAAAAATTCAACTATATCTCTAATGAATTAAACCCATCCGAAAAGAGACGGTAACGCTTTTGTCAGTCTTCGGATGTTGCAAGAGTTCATGAGCGACGTATCTCATTTCCCATTACCCGGACGCTCGTTTGCCTTCCTCTTTTATAAAAAAAAACCGAAAAGAATAAGCACGTTAAGAAATAATAAGAAGTAAACACTTATTGTTAATTAGAATTTACTTATATAAGGTATAATGGATATTTTAAAAATACGTTAGAAGAATTACTTTAGCGATCGCAATATCGTAAATAATATCGATACTCAGTCATTATTAGATGGATTTTATTTTTATGTATTTTAGTTTCAACCTATATTTTAATATAACATTATTAGTATGATTGAACTTATTGAATCAGCCTGATACTAGTAATCCATAAATTTTATTAAATTTTTGTCATAGATTTTCTAATTTCTAGTTTAATATAATATTTTAATACAATTATGTATTCTTAGTTGTAATGGGGTATGATTGTTAATAATAAAAGACTAAATTTATTTTAAAGATATTTATTAACCGACAGACAGGCGTTCGATTAACACTTCATTGACCGACCATGATTGAACCATGTTTAAACTGCCCTCGAATAGAAAACAAACAATGTTACTCATATTAAAAGTACATCAGTGAATGGCTCTTAAAATAATAACAGTCTATGTCTAAGGCATATATCTAATAAAAAAAACTGATTATATTCTCTTAAAATCGTTTATGTGACGAAGTCGTAACCTAAATATTTTTTATTTTTTCGTCGAACCCTCGCCGCCTTCTTATCGTCGTAGTCGTCGGATGTGTCCTGGTCGTAGACGCTGTTGTCTATGACCCAATCTTCCTCTATCTCTGATTTTATTTCAGTTTTTATTTGTTTTATCTGTTCTCTCACCGAGGGGGAAGCTGTAATCTTTTTTTTCCTCTTCCTCGTCGGATCCGAGTCTCTAGGTCTCTTCCTCGGTCTCTCCTCTAGTACTAAGTGAGGGTACTCCTCGACTATAAAGTTCTCTGGTTCGTAACTAGTTGTAATTTCCACACCCACAGACGGATCAACATCTGGCAATATATAATAATTCTCAAAGTCACCTTGTAGTGTTATTTCGTTCATTTCAGCTGTGAAGTGTCTTTTCTTCTTGCCGGTGTTGCAATGTTTGATGTACGCGTACTTGGGTTTAGTTTCCTCTGGGATGATATTCACCATCCATTCTCTGTTCTCAGTGATCGGTATCTCCTTAACCTCCTCCATGGTTATTTCCTGTTCCTCCGCGATTTCATAAATAAAGTTATCAGATATATTCCCGTCCTCCATTATATGAAGAACCTCGTGTTGCGGCTCTGCAGTAGATGTCTGAGGAACGATCTGGAAAATATTCTTAATATTGTTATCTTTTATAAGCAAATGAACACTTTTATATAGAAAGTTAAATGACTTAATTAAGTAAAGTAGTATAAGACACTGATTTGACTAAAATAAGAGTTATTATAAATGTCACTTAAGCCAAGAACACACATTATGAGTATATATGACAAAAACACTATTTTTTAAATGAAACATACTGTAATCAGTTACTATTATATATATATATATTTTATTTCATTAAATAAACAAACAAACAAATTGTCATTCTGAGTAATATTATTATTTAGTATATACCTCTATGATCTGTTTGGGGTCAGGCATCTTGGCTATAACCTGTTCAGACTGAGCGATGGACGCTTCAGCTTTATCCGTCTCTACCTTCACTACCCACAGCTGCTTCTTCTGGAGGTTCTTTAGAGACCTGGAAGTTATGAAAAATAAAGATTACATGGGATCTATACGACAATTCTTGATAAATTGTTGTTATTATAGAAACGTCTATGAATACATTTATTATATTTTTATTGATATTGATAAAAACATTAAAAATTAAAAAAAATAAATCAAATAAATCACTTTAAACTTTACAAAATAATGTTACTTTCTCATTTATTTTTGTTATATATTTATCTAATAATTAAATGAAACCTTGAGGTGTACAACGGTACAACGATTATAACATAAGTTACTTCGTATTTCCTCCACAACCGATTGATTCTACACAATAGATTGTAATTGCTTAAAAGTATCAAGACTTGACCAAGTAGCTTGTTGATTCCATCAAGCTGATCGATCAAGCACATTCATATTTTATCAAACACATATTTTAATTGAAAATAAATAGACATTCAATTTTTGAATTGTTCCTATTAATATATACAGTATAATCGATCAATCGTGTCTTCAATCTTGTCTGTAATAATAAATATATTATTGTATGTACTCACAAGTAGCCCAGTGTGTCGACTAGTTGTCTTACGTTTAGTCTGGAGACATTGTCGTGTGTCTCCTTCACCGGCTCCACACTGTAGTTGTGTTCCACGCGGATGATATCAGCCACTGGGGGAAAGACACAGGGTAAAAATAATATTCATACATATTATGGCTGTAAATATATTTACTATAACAGGCTTAATCTGCCCTAGCTTTAATAACAACTATTTACTATATGCCTGAAGACATTTTATTTTGTTTTTATTGTTGTAATAATTTCATAATTAAACCTTAAATAGTAATTTCTGTATTTTGATTTAGTTTTACGTGCTTTTTTTCAACCCTGTATTTACTACAAGTTGTTGTCAGCGACTTTACCTATCCCAGTCCCAAATAACACAATTTATGTAACATCATACATTTGTTAAGGTTTATATTAGATTAACATATGAAATTAAAATCTAAGTTCATTCAATCTAACAACTAGTTTTTTTGTGAGAAAAAGAAAGTCAAATCCGACGTTATATTGTCTTTCGTTCATTTTCACGAGACGAAAGACGACTTGTTAAGAACGTCGAGTTAAAAAATAGTATTTATACAATTTACTTAGAGGTTTTAATAACAAATCTCGATTATAGAATTGAGAAAAAAAATCTCAATTCTGAATTAATACTGAAGTAAGATTTTTTATATTATTTAAGAATATTCCGTATTTTCTCTTAACAGCGTACATCTTGGGGAGTGAGAAATTGTTTTTGAATTAATTTATGTTAAACTGTCACTCGCGGTTATAACCCCGTAGTACTAAGGATTTTATTTAAAATGTTTAAAATGCTAGATGTTCTTTAGCCTTCCTAATTTATCTGCCTATCACAATCAGAAAGAATTTTTAAAATACATCCGTTAGTTTCAGAGATTTACCCCTTCAAAGACACATTTTTTTTTCCGATTTATAATATTAGTGTAGTAGGATAGATTATTTTAACGAAAACCTCATACAATTCGATACAATCTTCTATTATACCTTGTGCGCTGTGGCAAGGTACGGGTGACATCTGTCAGTACCAGATGACTAGTGATGAACGCTATGCAATACATATACTTCGCTTACGATACTCGCAGCATAAATCTAATTCTTTTTAAAATTGTTATAAAAATACATGTGTTATTCAATTGTGCATTGTAACTCCGTGTATGAACTTGTCTTTACTTCTATAAAATAATCAAAATAGGCCTAATATTATTTTTTCGTGAAAACATTTTTATTCGATAGAGCTTCAGCGTGGTGGGCATTTTGTTTACCCGTGCGATGATGTCAGTACGAACGCTAGCACTGATTCTGATATGAGTTTAAATAAATAAAATCTATTTTTTCTAAGCAACCAATCTTACCCTATGTGTTCTCTTGTTTCAGTTATATAATGGTACTCTTAAACAATAAAAATTAACGATATACGCACAATATACGTTTTATATTATAAAAAACATCGACCATCCATCGTAACAGTACATCCCATCACTAAATACTTCTAGGGCGTTCAGTTATATACGCTTTGCTTAATTTTTTTTACGTCACATTTTATTTATAGACTAGAACATTCTGGTTGTGTTTAATATAATTAACCGGAGTTATTAATGATTTAATATATTAAGAATGTTGTACAGCTGAAATACAAAACCATATTTTGGAAATCACGACAACTTTCAAGAGTTAAACGAAACGTTACTGAAAATGTCCCGCGCACCATTCTACGGAACACAGACCATAGTTGTATGACATGTCTGTGACGTCACACGACACCACTGTTGCGTTAATTTGTCATTACACTGATATATATGTGACAATGACAGTTTATATTAACAACTCATCATCTAATGTACTTGAAACATTTATTACATAATAATTTTAGTTTTTCACACTCGTCAATATCAACTTTATCTATGAAAAATCTTACATTCCAGCGCAAGAAATATCTTTATACAAGGATTTGTATTTTCGTATTTATATATAAATAAACACTTTTATATTAAACAGTCTAGATCCTAAATACCTAAATGTTTCATATAAACCAACTAAAAATATATAACATTATAAAGTACGTGTAACTATATTGTTGTATATTTTAAAATAACGCCATCTAGCGGAGTCATTATAAATACCTTTACTCCGCTCCGAGGCCGCGAACTTTACGAACCTATCTTGGAACGTGTCTCGGGCCGCGCCTGAAAATCAGAGCGGCCCTTAGTTACTTTTTATTAGACATTTTTAAGTCTTTTATATATTATTTATCGGTTAAATCGCACGTAGTAACAAACGTATGTACCAATAATTACAATGTGTATACATTTTAATTATCAGGTTTTTACGACTTTAGTCTGAGGATAAGGGGCACAAAGTCGTTGACAACAGCTTTTTCATAATACAACTTAATACTACAACTACTATAATATTTTTTTAGAACAAAGTTTCTTAACGCGGTTTTTCCTTATTCCTAATAAGGATTTAAAAGATCTTACCCTTTTACGAATGTAACGTTATCTCTGATAAATAAAATTTTTAAATACCTCTAAAGATATGATTCGTGATAAATTAATGCGAAAAAATAAATCAGTCTATAAGTTTCAAGCTGATCTATCCCAACCTAAACCGTGCATAAAAATAAAACTCACTAATATATTTGACGATTTTGTCAATGTATTTGATATATTTGGTCAAAAGAAACTCTTAACATCTCTTAACGCTATTCTGATTCTAGATTTATAATACTCAAAGATCTATTAGGGTATTTTAAACCATATTTTGTTTAATCAGATGAAGAGAAGATAGGTTAACAGTTATTCAGACCTAATTAATGCATAATTTAAAAACATTCAAGAATTTATACTTACATATACTATAGTATATAAACCTCAAAAATAACGATATTCTTATTTTGTTTTTCAAATAATATCAGTAATTTTTATATTTACATACCTTTTTTGTCAGCAGCTGTCTGCTGTATGGGGGCGATAGTTTCTTGAGGAGTGAGGAGTTCAGGAAGCATTGGCGAGTCTATCCATAGACCCTGGGCGTCCAACTCAAAATGATACCTGAGGATTGGTAGCAATAGAGACACTGAGACTCTCTACCTAGAGTTTAGAAGCTAAACACATAAAGCATTTTATTCAGCAATCACTACTCGATCCGACCCAAGTCACTAAACACTAAACTTTGCAGACTTTGTCTATTTACAAGTAGCAGAATATTGTATATCTTTATGTATGTTTTAAATCTAATATAAGTTTCATAATGCAGAGATTTCAAAAACTATTCTTATGTTCACAAAATTTTAGTTATCATCTTATAATTTTATTAAAAAAAGTCTGAATGACAATGAAGTACGTAGACAAATACTTGACTTTTAATAATTTAATTAAATATAAATAAATTAAGGATTTCTTTAAAATTTAAGTAATAAAAAAGAAATAAATTTCCACTTTACAGTAATTTCAAAGTGATATAATGATAAATTGAAAAATACAAGTATAACACAAGTGAGTTTTTAAACTTCATGTCTATCACTCTGTAACTAACATATCACGTGGTTACCAAGGTTGTTGAAAGCATTATATGGAAATGGGATTATCTTAACAATATACTATATTTTTTTTTTTTACGAAAATCAGGCAATCAAGACTAAACAAACTTACCCGCATAGCTGCAGGCTGACATGTCTCCACAGACATTCACTCTCTTCTTGCATAGCACCTTCGATCCAGTCCTGTCTCTTCTCATCTGTGGACGCTGATGTGTTGACACTGAAACAATACGAAAATGTTGTATGTAATATACGCATGTATCAAGTCATTTAATGGTGCATTGTGTGTATTCACTCATTAAAACAAAATTCCTATTGAATATTTTGGAATATATTTCCAGACAACATAAATTAAAAAAGAAATTACCCAAGATATCTTATTTACAACTTTTATTTTGTAGACTTTAGCTTATATATCCAACAAATAGTTAAGTGACTAAGTTGTTTGCCAAATTTAATTTCCAATTAAAAATCTATAATGAAACAGTTAATGTATTAAAATACAAGTGATTAATAACAATTGTGGAGCATACTTATTTCCTTATGATGTTATTCCATTAAATAAAATAATGAAAATCATATACATCATAAAATAACCTAGGACTTTTTGTTTGTAAAATAGTAAAGTAAATAAATAAAAAACTACTTCTTTTATACTTGACTAAATGGTGATAAAAAATGTATAATTATTTAAAGTTATGAAGTAATAAAAAGAAATTCCTAGCGCATCGATAATGTTTGCGTCAATTACACAAACGTCATTTCAGTATCATTAAATTGTCATGTGTCAAATTTTTTTTGTGATTTTTAAAAGTGTAAGGATGTTTTGTAATTAAGGAGTTTTTAGTCTGCACCTCTGTGATTTAGTTAAATTACATGACCAAAGACTTTGATTCACGCGTGTTTACAAATATTAGATAAACTGGGCATTAAAGTCAACTATGATTATTTGACTATGACAGTTTAAACTTAAAACAAGGGTGACGATATTGAAACTAAGAATACATTCAATTTTAGTCTCTAACTAAATTTTCGGTGTTTTCAAAGGAATAAATGTAGATTCGACATAATAACAACCGTGATCATCTATCATCACAAACCAATCAAAAGTGTTAACGCAGACTTATATAATCTAACATTCTATAGCCTTCAAGAAACAATGAGTATTTTGTTTGAGGAATATATTTCAATATTTTTCCCTTGTTAGTGATGGAGTTGCATTTATATTAAATTTTATTTAGTGTATACCAAGAATACCAAATAACACCATAAGTAAAATGTTTTACTTATGGTGTTCGTCAAATGTAGAAATGTTATATAGACATCAGAATCATTTCACAGGTATGTATGATACCAGTATATGCAAAAGATTTACATGTGCTATATTTTAATCTAAGTTAGAGTTCCTACAATATATGAAACAATGAATATACAGTCAGAGGATAACAAATAATCATCTTTAAATGCATAGTAAATAAGAAAAAAGCAATTTAATTGTTACATTCTAAAACCTTCACTTTATTTATTTCTGATCTAAAACTATCATCCTGTCTTTTGAAACTCTTAACTATCAGAAACCAATTAGCTATAAAAGACTTGCTATATATGAAGTGTAATAATTAAATTCTTATTGGAAAAGGTCATGTTTAGTTTTATTACATATGTAGGTGAGAATTTATTTATGAGGTCTGTTATTTATCTTAATTTATGGGTAGACTAAATGTTTTTCCAAACTCTAAAGTTAAAGTTCATGACATGATAAACTGTACTTGAATTAAAAAAATATATGGATTTTGTAAATACCTTAAGGAATGTTGTCGGCACTTACAGAGTAATAAATAATTACAATTAAACATTTAATGATATTCAACTTTTTAGTGTCACAGGTAATTAAAATATGTTTAATCTAAAATAGAAACCTATAAATTTATAATATAGTAAATATTTTTACATATATAATAACAGTTCTCAGCTATTAATGAGTTTTAGTGAAGATAAGATGAAATCTAAATTAACTTGAGTTTCTACTGAATTACTAACAATATTGAAAACTCACCTGGGTGAATTTTTTTTTTATACCTCATAAGACTATATAAGATTAAATTGTTGATTAATATTTCAATAATAGTAATATAGTAAATATGCGATTCTAACATATATCATTAAAACCTACTATGAACAAGTGATTATTTTGATAAGGCTCGTCATTTAGCCCGCCAATTTATCAACAACTATAAATTATTAGAGGATATTTCCTAATACATCTAAAGTGTTGCAGTAATTCATGTAATATGTAGAAAAATGCAAATTTAATTTTTTGGATAAGACGTAAACATCCAATAAGAGTAAATAATTTCTTGCTATCGACAATGAAAACCATTATGCGTCAGGGCCACGGGGCGTCATAGGTAATGTTTGCGAGGGTGTTAAAATTATTAACTTTCTAATAAATATTAAAGCGGGAAAACTACTTACTTGTAAAAGGAAAAGCTGCAAACCACATCATATTCCAAATTGCAGCCCTCCACTACACACTTTAGTGAACTCATAATGGGGACCGAAGCCACGGCATCCAAATATGGAATTCAGTAACTCACATCGTTGTATCCATGTAATATTTACAAAATATATTCATTTAGCGCCTAAACTAACTTTCAAACAAACTAATTTGATGGATCTTTAGAAAATTATCAATCAAATGTCGAAAATGACATGCTGTCACGAAAAGTCGAAGTCCTAAATGCGTGCCATGAAATGGTCAAATGGTGATGTAATGTCGCCCATGAAAATAGTATGGTAACACTACATTTAATAATCGATGTGAATCGTTTTAAGAATCGATATTATGTGAAAATACGTATTTTTCGACGATTTCTAGATACAAATGAAAAACCTTTTTATATTATACCTCTAATAAATATATTTATTAAATGTGACTGTTTTTTTTAGGTTTTTAATTTTAAACAGAATAATAGAGAAACTAATAAGAATTTGTTGAAATAGATACTTTTCCTCATCATTAAATAAAAATTAATGTTAAATAAAATAAAATAAGCATTGATAAACAATCAAGTATAATAAAAAGTAAGCAATGTTTTACAATACGAATGATTACTTCAAAATCGATTATGTAGAAAAAGTATTGCCATACTATAAAATTCTATCTATAGACAAGAAAATAATTTATTATCTTATGACGCTTATTTTTACATTAAAACAGCCAGCTAGTTTGGTGTAAAATAACTCAGTTATAGCAAGTTATTGTCCTGTAGTCAAATAACAATTCTATTTCTTTATGTTTAGAGATTTTACAAAGGATATTTCAACAAATATCGTAATAAGGTCAACCATAGACAAAAGTGCAAACAGCATATCGATCGCGTTCATTTACGTTACTTCCGGTTACTTGTAGTTATTTTAGGAATAACCTAACACTATTGTTCCATTGTAATATGATCATTTATAAACTAGAATCAAATCTCAATGAGGCTGTGCTTAATTTTAAATTGTCATTGTCACAATTTCTGACAAAATTTGTCAAAATACTGATGTCAGCATTGTCATTATATGAAGCGATAATGATGTCACTATTCTTTAAGTACTTAACCTTCGAAGTTCGACTCTGTTGCAGCTGTGAGCTGATTTTACTTTCAAAAATTTGGTCATAAAAATTACTTCAATAGTTCTGAAAGCAGATACTGCAATTAAATATAGACATTATTACAGGCTATTATTATGTATATATATGGATAATTAAGTTTCCAGTATTACTACCGCATTATATAACACTAGAATGATAGAACAATGGCAAATTACATTGACTTCTAATTGATGTTATTCTGCTGATACTTAAAATACATTTTTGAATATAACATACCTATTCATTAAATTTATTAATGATTAACTGTTGATAAGAACACCAGTAACAATGTATCAATACAATCTATATAGTCAAGCAATAATTCATTTACATGATTAACTTTAATATTTCAGAAATTGGGTTATTTCAAGCATATTTATGTGTCCGAGTTTTTAAAAAATGATATAATATATATATATATATATATATATATATTTCCATCTATAAGTACCTATGTCTAATATCCACCTGTCTAAGATCCTAATCATAGGAATGCAATAGCATCACAAGCAATAGCATTAGGTGCGTTTTATTAATACTGCGATAAATGCATATTGCATGCAGTGCAATTATTTTTGATTAAGCGTGATCACGTGTAATCATTTGCGCGGCAAACCGACGCGTCTATGCATAGTTGATTAAAGCGCCATCTTGTTTAAGCTAGTGTTAAGTAATACTTGGTGTAGTAGTGATGTTATGGTTCGGAATTCAGTTTCGTGTGAAAAACTTGCAACTGTAAAAATTTTTCCTAATTTTTAACTTAGCAGAACGACATTATTATTATTATTATTTTTTTAACTCTCTGCACACCATTCATACCTTCTGCGGAAACTAGGTATGAGAAATATTTATCGTGTTCATATCATATCCAATTTGAAATATTGTCTTATAGTATTAAAACAATTATGAATGTTTAATTCAGAGTAGGTAAAATAAAATTCACATTGTTTTTATTATTAATTTATTTATCAATATAATAATATGTATATAATGTATAACTTACAGCCTTAAACAGCGTCAATCGGGCAGACAATACACAGTCCTAAGTATTGTGAAAATTTAAGAAAAAAATACACCAAGACAGATGACACTCCGACCGACGCCACCAAGCATCCTTAAAAAACATTTTTTTTTTCTTATTTTATCAACTAATTTACTGACTATGATGAATTACGCGCCTATATTACAACAACCAATTTTTTATTTTTTTGTTTTATTAAAATCAAAAAGTAAGTCAACGAAACCAGACACTGGAACAGCGTTTGCTAAATTATCAATTTTTACACTTATTATTAATAGCAAGAATTAATTATTTTTTTGTATCATTTTTAATTTATACAATGTTTCTATCCTATCAATATTTTCTTTCATGTTTTAGCACATTGTCGTCTCCTTTGGCGTTCTTACGAAAAAAAAATTGTAACTGACGAAATTAAATGAAAAAAAAAAACTTAATAAAACAACAAGTCACACGCGTCCTCGAACCTCTGAACATATTCAAAAAACAGACCTAATACAGCATGTTATATAAATAATTATATTCAAACACAATCTCGTTAGTTATATATAAATTTTACGGAAATGCTAATATTATGAGAAATTATGTGCGTTTTCTAAATTATTAAATAAGATCAGAGAGTCGAAGCAAAACTCGTAATCGCTTCTTTTTACCATCCACTGTTAACTACACTTAAATAGGAGGACGGCTAGAGGAGACCATTTCAGACGTTTTTTTCATTGTTAAGTTAGTTTTAAGGG
The DNA here is from genome assembly GCA_959347395.1 of Mechanitis mazaeus. NCBI lineage: Eukaryota > Metazoa > Arthropoda > Insecta > Lepidoptera > Nymphalidae > Mechanitis > Mechanitis mazaeus. The sequence continues at coordinate 16,887,851 of OY365749.1, read as the reverse complement.
TAAACCTAATTTTTATTTTTTGTAATCGATGTAGTAATTGATTTCTTTATGTATGACATTGTCCAAAATGTCCTCTTGGTTCAACTTTTATGACACAGAAATTATTCGACGTTATTATTGAAAAATTGTCCTAAAATGTTTCAAATTGAAATTTTAATCTACTTTCCATATACGCGTGAAAATGACGATTCCTGTGTCAATGAAATTAATAATAATAAAATTATTAGGAACTATACTTTACAAACGAGAAGCGACCCAAGCGAAGTGCACGTTTATTAAAATGTATCTTAAATTTACCAAAAAAAAATCTATATAAGGAACGCGGTCGGCTGAAAAATATCATTTATCGCTATTTTTATTAAGCTTTAAAAAAGATAGTCCACTGTCTACGCCAACGCGAACCATCAAAAAAGCATACTTAAAACTAGAGAAAAAATCATAAAAATAAGAAACACACCTTAATATTTTAATTAGTGCAATTTACATGCTTCCGCGAATAAAATTATCTAAACCAAAATATGATAAAACTAATTCATTTCGATAATTTCACCGACTCGTCATAACATTACCGCATTGAGCAAGTTAGTTAACAAAAAAAATGCGTGTTCAAATGTAGCATGTAAAAAGAACCGTCTGACCATAGACAACAGTTTAATGTGCCATAGACAATTCAATGAACAGACTAAATCCGAACACGCAACTAATCTACAATCAAATGCCGGATTTGTGAATACATCTTAAAAATACAGACAAAACTTCGAACACCCGATATGATACGTAATAAAATATAATAAAATTTTCACGGGAGAAACATTCTTATCTTATAAAATACAGCCACGAATCCCACGAACAATAATTTCAATACAGACAGCAATTAATCTATCTATTTATATTTATCAATGCACTATTGGTCTAAATTCGTTTTTGTTTTGGTATCGACTCGAGAATCGAACTCCGGACTCATTAATTCATTCAGTACATATCATATCGGCTTTTATATTAAAATTATACATTTGTGTTTTATTGGCAGTTGTAAGATATTACTAGAGCCAGTCTTACCAACATTATAAAACAAATAATATCATGTCTATGGTCTGTACAATAATGTTGCCAGTTGCCATGCTAGTGTCATAGACAATTTGCACCTTGTATCATATTTTTAGACTGATTTTAAAATATGATTTTATTAGGTAATATAATAAATCAGGTATGTATTGAATTGGTCTTCAATATTCTAATTTTGACTTAGATCACGAAAGTTAAATTTTACATAAAAATTATATAACAATGGTAATAAAATTACATTTTCAAATCAGTCCAATTACACTATAATCTAATATAGAATGATATCAAGCGGGAATCCAACCCGCTACTCCATCCTGTGCCGGCGCAACATCCACTGAGCCATCGCGACTCACTCTAGTATATAGCATGTTAGAATATATAGGGCATTAAACTATTGCGGCTACTGCATAGCTTGCTTATTGTCGATGCGTTCAAGCTGAAACAAAAAACGAATTCACTGTTAATACAAATATAAAATTATTAATACATTAAAAAAATATAACTATTTTTAAAGGATTTAACTCAAGTATAATTTTGTTTTAATTTTAACCATACGTTCACGTATAATTATGTTAAAATTTTAAACAATCGTATTCACGGGTAGACCGAATGTAACACATCTCGTCTACCCAGGAACACTATTGCTGCAAAGCATTCAAAACGTCCGGTTAAATTTAAAATGTAACAAAATTATACACGAGTTAAAATCGTTAAAATATTTCACATTAAAAACAACATAATATCAAAGTTTAATACAAAAAAATACTGAAAGAGCTACTTCATCAAGTTGTTTTGCTACATTTTTACGAGTTATACATACTGATATAGATAAATAAATAAATCCTCACCTAGGCTCAACAACCTGAGCGCCCCGCAATCACTTCTCACTCACTAATAATTATATAATTAATTAATTTTTTGCTTTTCTTTTTTTGTTTTGTATTTATATATATAAAATGCACTTGAATGTCTGTCTATTTACACTTATTGCTTGGCTGCTACCTGCTTCGGCTCTTCGGTTTTCGATTTATTTTTAGCTGTGGACAATATATTATAATTATTTTAATAATGCATATATATAGGTCTGTCTGTAACATAGAGGCTTTTTCTTATGTGACAATTTTTATTTTACTAATACATAATTTTTATTAATTCAAATTACTCCGAATTATTTCGTCTGAAGTATTGAGTATAAAACAATGTCTATTTTCAGGGATTTGGAGTAATTAATACAATACTAAATATTAGAATACATTTCTTACTGTCAACTTATAAATCAATGTAGTGCAAGTCAAATTGTTTGTGCACCTATTAGCTATCAGCATTTATCATCATTACGTTATCATTACGTTAGCTAATCAGTAATTAATTACTAATAAAAAATTAAGAAATAACAAAGAATTAAATATATATATATATTAAGAATAATCAAAACGGGCAGAACTCAAAGTTACGATCTCTGGAGTAATGTCCATTTCCTAACTCTGTTCCTGCCTGTGTTGCTGTATGTCGAGTCCTATATGTATCAGGCAGTGTACTCACTCCTCCTGTCCACGGTGACAGCGCCCTGCGCGCCGCAGGAGCCCGCGCGCCCGCGGTTGGTGTTGACGGGAGCACGGCTGAGGAACATACAGTACCATTGATTGATTGAATATATATAATATACCTATATACTATTAATGACCGATTTGTGGAAGGATGATCGAATGATTTTATGTCAATCGAAACTCCTAGACATTAATTATTTTTATGGTCATCTTTAATAGATATAATAGATATTATAGTATAGTACACGTGTAAATAATATTCTTTTATTTCGGAGGTCATCTCTATTTTGCTTTCCAAAGAAACGATTATTGGTTCTTTATTTAAAAAAAACGATAAATATATCAATCCAATGAATAAATAATTTAAACAAATATGCATCATTTTTGAACCCTCTGTGATGAATGAAAATAGAAATATTTTATGTATATAATAATATTTTTAAAAGCGGTTATTACTGCAAGATGTTACGCTTATAAAAAAGAAAGAATTTTTTATCACTAAGATATTCAGAAAAGAAATTATTATGAAGACGGGAAGGAGAATCGCTAGGACATTCGAAATTGCATTTTCAATCATGGGTATAAAATTATAGTCATAAGATTACCCATCTGTAAAAGTATAGCACAAACTGTCTTAGAAATAGATATGTTATATGTTTCATCTTCAATAAAATTAAGGAAAGTCTGACTGAATACGGCTTGCATTTTTGTACGTAACTTATTAAGAGTAAAGTTAAAGTTCTAATAAGTAATAATAACCTGAAGTTAGTCCGGCAAGCCTTAGTCCGTTCGCTCTCAGACACTGATCTGTGTCTCTCGTAGGGACGCGCGTGAGGGCGACCCGCGCCCGCTGACGCACCCGACGATAACAACTCGTTCAACTGAGGCTGTGACACAGACAATACACGGTAAAATTATGAGTCTCTCATAACTATAATAATTAGAAATACTAGAAACAGGTCTCGACACAATATTGTGACTCCAGCCATACCTCAAGCACGCGGAAGTCCTCGACGGTGTTGAAGGCGGCGAGGTGTTTGTCTAGCGCGGGCTCTACGTGCAACGCGCCCGCGTGCTTGTAGTACTTCAGGAACGCCCAGAACTTCTCCAGCCCATATAGCTGACCTGCGATACACGACACACACGTTATACGTACAAATAATACAATTATTAAGGCATCGTCCTAAAAAGTCGAGTTTTGATGATATTTCTGTATGTATATCTTATATAAGTCTCTTTAGAAAAATTGTGAGTTTTATTCTGATTTCGACTGAAAATGGAATCATATTATAAAATAATATACTTATTTTTTTTAATAAAGACACTTTAGTAGACAAGCAGAGTATACATTAATTTATAATGAACATGTAACATTTATTTTTTATCTCTTTAAGTAAATGTCTTCTTAATACTAACCTTTTTCGTAATCAGCGAGTGTCTCCGCCTGGAAGTGTTGGTACAACTCGGGTCTGAACTTGCGCTCCAGACCGTACGAGTAGAATCTGAAGAGACATTCTAACCCGTAGCGAAAGCCGGCAGATGCATCTTCATTCGCAAGAGTTCTAAGGAAATATTTATTATTGATAAAATGTATTTGTGATGTATTTTATTTTATAAAAACCGTATAATTCCAATTTTATCATAATTAAGGCTCAAAGCAACAATAAGTATTGACTACATTATATTTTATAAACATAATCCATCTTCATAAATTAATAGTCATAAAAGTATTAAGACTGCAAAAGCCTAAAAAATATTGTAGGGGATGGTTACACATCCAAAATTCCTTAGAATTAAAAGTTCGCATTTCCTTCAGTTTTATATATATTTGCAAGTATATATTTAAGTAATAAAAAATAATCATTCACCTGAATTCGTTGTACATATTCCTGTTAAAGTGGTCGCGGAGGAAGAAAGACCAGAATCTGAACAATGTGTTCATCTCTTGTGACTGTCCAATACCGAGCTTCTTGCGTTCTAATAACAATATTACATTAAATTAATAAAAACATTACAATCGTTAATATTAATGATTTTATTTGTTTTACTATGTTAAACATATTTTTTAATAATCATGAAATACTAATATATTTTCAAGTCTTCATTACAAGAAACTGAAAAATTATGGATACACAAAAATTATACCAGAATCCCCTCCTTCTTAGACTCAATAATAAACATATTTGTTTAATATATTTAGTGTACCTTTAAGGCACCGTGAGTGGTATTTGTGGTAGGCCTGCTGCGTGAAGTGGTTCTCACGAAGCAGTCCGTGGCTGGGGTGGTGGAAGGCTGGCAGTGACTGTGGGACTGAACCACACGAGGAACCCAGCGTGGGAGAGGTACCCAGGGACGAACTGCAAAACCGTACAATATCAGTATATATTACTCGTTAAACCTTTAAGTGCCTTTTTATTCAAAAATTTTTTTCGTAAATTCATCTTTTGTCTTTTTAGCTTTCATCAATGACTTAAATCTCATATATATTTTGTATTTTTCTTTGTCTGTCTAACTAAAACTCAAAACAGTTAGCAAAATGTTCATCACATCTTCAATATCTAATATGTAAAAACCACTAACCAGATCAAGTAGTTTTTGATTTCAATCAGTCATACATGTTACATACAAAATGAAAAATGAAATGAAATAATTCGATAGTCTAGTAGACTTGGACGCCAGCTGTACTAATTAAGTATCAAGGTTTTTTATGTAGTTCCTCACCCAGCACTATCTCTGTGGTGTCTCCTGTGCTCACGCACGTCCATGATCCACCCCACATGGTGCTCCACCGGGGGGTTGAGACTGTGGCGGGTCTTGTGCTTTCTGCTGCTTCTGTTAACATAATAAAGATAAATATTTACAATGATTAATAACCATACAATGTATTATGTTGCAGCAGAATATTTTATGATATTATTTAGCTTTGAACATTAAATGTAGAAAGATATTAAAAGAATGCATGCAATACAATGCATTATAAAGGATGAAGGAGAATGATCTGTGAGTCTGACAGTCACTTATATAAAACGTAGGTAGCCTCGCTCAGGGAAAATTTCTTTAGAATTATATGTTTAATATTCATATATACACGCAAGACAGCCATTAAGTATAAGGATTTATATATGTAGTTTAGTTTAGTATTAATAAATCCAATATCCTACAATGTGTATATTTGTGATTGTTTGTACGTACATAACATCAGTGGCGTGTGGGTCCTTACTGGCGGCGTAGAAGCGTGCAGTGCGACGCCTGGCAGCCTTACCACCATCAGACTTCTGATCGGGTTGCTGAGAAATACATATTAATTTTAATAATCCAATCCAATCCGAGAATCTAGACCAAGAGCTCATAAATCGAGTTGAAAAAAGTAAGTATAAACGTATGTCTCGTCAAGCGTGTTTGTGTGTTAGTGCTCACCGCTGTGGGTCGTGGGGGCGGGGGCGGTGGTGTGGCGGGGTTCTTGTGCGTGGCGGGGGGCGCCGCCGCCTCAAACTGCTCCCGGGAGATCAGAGACACCGTCCGGTACTGGGGAGTGCTGTGGGACTGCATGTGACGTGTTATTAATATAATCTCCATATACATATAAAAACAAAAATTACAAAACAATAAAACAAATCTTTTGACAAACATGTGTTTGAGGTTAATGTAATGCTTAGCCTTTGTCTATTTGTATATAGATAATTAATAACGGTTTGGTAATAATTTTACAAATAACTTACCGATGAAAATTCACTCCAGAGATCCTCCTCATAGCGTCGGAGGCCATCAGTAATAACCTTAAAATAAATATATTAGGATTTACAAAGAAATTCATATTGAGATGATCAAAAATAAATTAAGTAGTACATTATTAAAAACAAATTATAACAATGTTGTGTTATGTTTAGACTATCACCCACCTGCTCAAGGTCCTGCGTGATCTTGGTCCTGGTGGCCCAGTCTCCTTGGCGGTCGTGTCCGTCATGTTTGGGAGCACGAGTGGTTGTTTGTGTGACTATTAGCAATCTCCCGATATCGCGGTCTGACAACTCCAGATCAGATTCTTCGTCGGACCTGGATTTATATACATATATATAACAGCAATTCTTAACAAGAAATAAGATAAAAATAAAAAGGACGTTATCATCTAATATTAAAATTTTCATTATAATTACAAAACTGGCAACCCTAGCGATTTTTTTAATTAATTAGAAAACCTTATTATAATATAATACTTAACTGATATCATTTAATAAGGAATACATATATTATTTAACACACTGAATTACTTATAAAAACATTTATATGTAGTAAAACTTGGGCATTCAACACGTCATCGGTGTAAAGCTGACAAAACATAGAATACTTATGTCGCACTGGGTATAAAGACTTTTACTAAAAACGGGGATTATGATTTAGTTTTAGTGCAATTTGACAATTTAGTACGATAAATATTTATTTATTTACCATCTATACTATTTTACTTGCCGCGTTATTTGATATAAGAGGGTCTCTCCCATGTCTCACCATGCGTCAGTGAAGGTGTTGTTCCTGGGCGGCGGCAGGTCGAGCTCCTCGTCGAGCTGGAAGTGCAGTTCCTCTCGTGTCTCGTCGAGGTCGTGTTCATCGCGCGGCGCGCGCTCGCGGGATCCCGCCTTCGTACGACGCTTCACCTGTACACCGCCACGGCACGGTAGGGATACAACAATCAATATTATCAAGTAGATCATTGACTGTGGCGCTAAACATTTTATTGAACGAGTGTTTCTGTAGTGACAATCTTGCACCCGTACCGCTCACTGGAGCGCTCCGGAACGCCATACCGTCTCGTCACTGTAGCACCGCATCGCAGTGACACGCAATGCTATCACAACATTACACGTGGACATTTGGTGCAAGCGTTATAATTAAAATAATGACATTTAGAATTTGACTATTCGAGCCCGCTGAAGAAGATTCAGACAATCTATTGCGTATATTTTTTTTTATTACCTATAATCTATTTATATGAACTAGAGGTTGCGAGTTCGATTCCCACACGAGACTATTTTTTGTTTGATATAATTTATGTAATATATGGATTATTAATTCTCTAATGGGGTAGCTTTTTTTAATAAAAAAATAATTACATCAGTAGTTTATAATTTATGTAAGATTTTGAAATACATTTACAATACGCTTTCTCAAAGGCTGATAATAATTATTAAATGCTTAAATTACTATGTCAAATTATATTAAATTATCTTGATAACCCGAATCTATCTCCTTTCGGGATAATGAAGTAATAAACAGACAAATATAAGTCTATCTATATTTAAGAATTTATAACATTTCAAGAAGTAAAAGTAACTCATCGACAATGAGTACTATTTTAATATACACAATTAGAAAGAACTTTCACACATTTCGCAAAAGAAATAAAAAAAAATATCGGCTTAGTCGACTATTTATCAGATTAGTCGGCCATTTAGAAAGCGACTAGTCGGTAAAAATCATAGTCGGCCCATCACTAGTTATTACCAAAATCGTTTTAATACTTTAAAGTTATACTGACCTCAGTCCATACATCTGAATCGGTCCTCTCAGAAGGACTGGCATCATCGTCCTCCTTCTCCAATGAATCCGTGGATTCTTCTATAAATAAAGTGTAAAGTCGGGTTAAAATGTAAAATAAATGTAAAAAATAAACGCGAGTTATATCCGTAAAACAGTTTTATTGAAATGTGTAAAACTCATGTAAATCTTAGAAAACATTAATTAAGTGTAAGTTTAATTTATCAAATAATTATCAAACAAACAGATGGAAAATATTTAAAATTTCAGACTTTGGTAACCACGAAATAAACAGTTTCTCTCAAACTCTACTTTTTTTTAAAGTTAGTTAATCTCCGTAAATCGTACCGTTCCGTCTCGCTTGAGGCACGAACTCCGGCACGTCTGGGTTGAGATGATCAGACAGGGGAGAGGCGCCCGGACGACTGCGGAACATCCTGTACACAAGGCACATGTTACACTCTAACACACTGAGTAGGATACAGTCGGTTGTGATGTGGGAGGTTTTGAATTTGGAATACGATGGAAAGTGGTGGTAATGATTACATAATTAAAGAGGTATTAATAAATCCTACAACTAATAATAGTAATAATAGTAAGTTAGTGCACTTAGTTTTTTAACTATTAAAAATAGTCAAAAAACCTAATCTAGTTATTAGGTACCAGTTGATTAGAAACAAACATAACCTTTTTTATAAGTAAGAAAGGATGGTGTATCATCATTATTTATAAATATTATAAAGCAGATAGTCCAGGATAAGAAAATTATTTATAATAAATCTTTCACAGCTATATTAATTGCTTCAATCTGTGGGATACATATCTTCACATTGTATCCATATATAAAAAAAATAAATTTGACGACCATATAATTTTAACTATAAGATATAGTACCTTGGCAGCGGCGGCGGAGGCACGGCTCTCAGTAGACTAGACACGGGCGCCACCAGCGGTCCGCCCATGGTGGCCAGCGGGAAGATACCCACCATATGCTTTTTACGCCTGGATTATATTATTAATTACCAAATATATTCAGGGTGAAGATTCTAATATTTACTAAATAGCATAAATAAGTTATCGACAGTTAATTATAAAATCATTTATAGAGTTTATTACTGCCAATAACAAAGCTGTCGATGATTTTATGATCGCGAGTCTCAGATTTTGGTCGATTATTAACTTTAGAAGCTAATCGATATTCAAAGTAATGTAGGGTGTATATCTGTAGTATAGTAGGGGGTATATTAAGTGGTTTTTTTTAAAATATCACTAAGATGATTCAAGAAGTATAGCTAACCGTTTCTCTCCTGTTTTTTCTTGTTCCGGCTGGAGAGGAGGGTCGTTGTTGAAGTCGTTTTTTTCATCTTGAACGATTTCTCTGGTCGGTTCCGGTTCTGGTTCTAGATCAGGTTTCGATTCCGGTTTCGATTCCAGTTTCGGTTCTAGTTCCGGTTCAACTACAGGAGACGGTTGTGTTGCTTCTTCTTTTGCTTTGGCTGGTGGTATTGGCTCCGAAATCGGCTGCAATAATAAGGTTATTAAGATCCAAATAAATCAAAGTTACTAACTACATTAAATCGTTAACTTATAAAATAATATTTTCATTTGGGACAGATATACTAACCTCATTGTCTATACTCGGTACAACGTCAACTTTCTCCTCCACATCAATCACAGCCTTTTCTTCAATTGCCTTACGATCAATATTTACATCAATTTTATCATTGATCTTTTCATCAATATTATCGACATGTTCAATTTTGTCTTCAATCTCTATTCTCTCACCATCAATATCATTATCTTTATTCATTATATCTGCATGTTCGTATTTGTCGTGAATCTCTGGTTTTTCACCTTCATCCGAATTTGAGGGTAGATCCAGAATCGGCCATTTTGTTGGTTCAAAGGCTGTTCGGACCTATCGAGAAATAATTGGTGTCATTGTAGAATGCAACTGTAGATCTAAGTCTATGGGTACGTGTTATTTGCCTGTATTTTTAAGTCTGTCTATCTATGGGTCTGTAAATGTGTGTGTTAGTTTATATGTGAACTACTTTGGCTGGGTGAGTGTGTTTGTGGGCGCGTGAGCATATGCTTGTGTTGGTATGGGTACGTTTGTGTGCGTGTTAGTGTGTGTCAGCGTGTTTGTATCAGTGTGGGTTCGTAAGCATGTGCATGTGTGTTGATGTGGGCGCGCTAGCATGTGCGTGTGTGTTAGTGTGTATACTGGTTTCTAACCTTAAATCCGTTGATAAGCTGCAAACGTTCGGAGTCCATAATGGCATCCAGTACGAGCTGCACGTCCGCCGTGAGCGCTCTCACGCGATGGAAGGAAGCTATAAGTGTCACAGGAATAGTACCGTCCGGTGACATCTTGCGGCGGAGGAAGAAGTCCCTAGCTAGGTTGTCCGGACTGAAGTAGTATTCTCTGAAAATGGTATATTAGATGATCTGATATTTCTTTTAAAAATTTGGATTGAATGCGGCAGTGTAATCGAATCGATTGCATGGTACTATAGTTTTAATAGTAAATAAACAAAATGATATATCTATTTTCAATCCAATCTCAGTGAGGCGCAAATGTGATGGTATCTTAAAAATTGAAATGATCAATATAAATTGACGAGTTCTATGATGCTGTGATGGGTAAGAAGTATTTTGGTAATAAGCATTTTGCAGTATACCCTAAGACTTACATCTGTTTTTTGATCAAATCCTTCAACGTAGTCTGGTCGAGTCCCACCGCGTAGGACGCGTTTCCGTAGTAGAAGGCCTGCGCGATGGGGGGCGCCAGCGGCAGCGCGCCCAGCCCGTACCGGAGCACCACCTGCGGTATGGCCGGCTGAGCCACGCGCAGCTGGGAGGGGAATTGATGATGTGGTACTTCGGTTTAGTTGTAGACGGCCATTTTTGTATGAATTAAACTCATACTTTTAAATGGCTAATATTTAAACCTCCATACTGAATGAGATGACCAAATATTGTTAGTAATGCATACATTATATTGCAAATACCAAATTCATTTTAATTGTGTGAAAATATAAAACAACCTTAAACAGGTCAGTTAAAACTATTTTTTGTAAAATTTTAATATACATTTTTATTATTATAATTATAATGTTATCTCATTGATATGTATGTCTTTTTTAATATGAAGCATTTTAATTTTTATAATATTACATCATATTTATCCATCTCACATATTCATTCTTAGCATGTTAATAATGTGTTTTATAGATGTGTTAACTAATATAATTAAATAATTAAAAAAACCCTATTAATATTTAAATATATAAAATGGAATTTATAATTTATTTAAGATATCAAAAGCATAATTTTAATGATAATATGCAATTATATAAAATAAATTGCAATAAAATGAAAACCAATGTATTCCCGGGGAGAGGAGAGGAGGGGGAAGTAGGTATGAGATGTAACCACTTATGTTACGAAAGTTTGTATTGTATTCTTTAATGTTTCATTCTATATATGATTTGAGATATTAATCCAAATTGATAAAGCACATAGATCCAACAAATATATATATATTTAGATCTAAAATAAATACCTGACTATACATCATTTAATGTCATATATATTATATGCTGAACCATTTCTGCACTCTCCAACATAAAGGTTAACTATTCCTAGTACTAAATAAAGTATATAATTTAAAATATCAACCATTCTTGGTAAGGGTATGTCACGTGACCTCATGTCTAATGCTATAATAGATATAATAGCATGGAATAAATCGTATAAATAAAACTAATAATTAATAATAATCGCTTAAAACTAAATACAGTAAATAAAACTTAAAAGTGTAAAAAAAAGAGTTAATAGTATCAATTTGGATCTCTTACAAACTGAATATACTTTAAAAGAGTTGAACGGTCTCTTTTTTATCAATACTCCCTTTTCATTACATCAGTGGTACTAAATACTCATACCAAGAACCAGAACACAATCAGCCAGTGTGTTCAGGCCCTTCTTAAAATAAAACATAAAATCTACAAAATATAATCAGTAAATAGCAATATAAATAGATGTTAACGACTTTGTTGTATATTACTACTATATATCTTTATATAATTATCTGTGTCGTTTGACTCAGTCAGTCTCTTAATATCATAACACATCTTAAGTTGTTATAAGATTTAGTATGTCAAAAATATATATATGCAATATAGTGGATTGTAATCTGCAATTGAAGATAAAAAAACTCTTCTACCTTTGATAAAAAGCAAAAACCCTCACCTGTGGCAGGTCGTGATGTATATCTGGGTGGTACAAGTGCGGGTGGAGCGAGGCAGCACGAGGAGCCCCTCGGCGAGCCCCTCGCGCCCTGAGGGCCCCACGACCACGCGAGGCCCCCCGCCCACGTGACTCGTCACCGTTGAGGGACACCGTATCTATTTGAGGTTAAAACATTCTTACTAAAAAATTCTCAAAAAAACTAGTAGTCTAGTCAATTAGATTTAATTTATGCTTAACATAAAATGATATAAAAATTAAGAATCATTATTATTTCAATGTTGTAATTAAAAACCCAAGTTTTAAAATATCCTCATGATGGTTTTAAAAGACAATTGCTTTACCCGTATTGCGTAACCCAGTATCTCTATGGAAGAGAGAAAAGGGGCCTAAATTACGGGTTGGTTAAGAAACCAAAATAAAAAATGAGTTCTGGTTCTACAAATTGAGATGGCAAATTGAAATGTCCTTCTCCTTAAATGTTTTACCGTTTCTCCAGATCACCTTTATCTCTCAAGAGGACCTCAACCACAATTCTTGGATTTACATGTTCATAACTGAAGCTACATCAACTTATTTCTCTCAGTAAAAAAGCCCTTATTTATTCAACCCAAATCTAATTTATCCTATCTATTTACTCGAGATTTGAAGCCCCTAGACTATAAATATCAGGAAACACCGACTCTGGCAGAGAGTTCTAAATGGCCATAAAATGACCTTTCGAGTTCTACACTTTCCTAGATACATTCCTATGATGTAATTAATGTATAAAATACATACCATGGTCTTGTCGCGGCGCATGGGGTCCATGCTTCGATGGTCTTCCTGCCTTCACGTCTATATCCAGTGGCACCCACTTGTGCTTGCCAGACTTATTGCCACCTTTTCCGGCTGGAAAATAAGTGAAGTGAAAAATCTTAATAATTATTACGAAAAGAGACCTTATAACAAATTCTGATTACTAAAACAAGAGATTGAACTACTCAAGTGCAATTTAAAGTATTGATTATAGATACATTATCAGTAATTCTTCGATCATTACAATATGTTATGTTATATATAACTATAATTAGTATTGAAAAATGTCATATTTATATTAAATTGTAATATTTGAAGTAGCACTTACAGATAATATATAATTGTCTTATAATTAAAGTAGTGATATAATGTTTATTATTATATAATAGATTAATGTATTGAACTGCAAGATCATGGATATTTCATAAAATACCCACAACGACTTCCAGTAATTTTTTTTACCCGTATTGCGTAACCAAAGGTCTCTATAGGGAAGAGATTTTAGGCCTAAATTACGGAAAAATAAAAAATAAAATTTTCTTTAGATATAAATTTAATATTCTACATTTTAAGTATCAAGTGTTACACTTTTATTTCAGAAACTAAAAAAATTACATGCGCAAGACACGAACCCACGATACTAGTAATGCTTTCCAGTATTCCATCTTTTGAGCCATCGTGTCATACTAAGTTTAATGTTTATTATAACTGTTGTAGTTACCTGCAGCTTTGCTCTTATCGTAAACATGCTTTTCGTAGTTGCTATGGTGATTAGGCATGGTATCAACCTTTTCCACCTTCATGGGTTGTTCCTCTAGAGGCTTTCTTTCTTGGTCCTAGAATTAGAAATTATTAAAATTATTGTTTACCATCAAGTATTTAGTTTCTGCTTAACATACAAAAAAAACAAATGTCCAACTGTTTTCATTTACGTTATCTTTGCGAGTCCTATCACATCCTGACAGTATCTTGGTTCTTCATTCACGCTTATTCTATCCTTTATAGAATAAGCGTGAATAAAGAAGCAACAAATTTTCTGCTAATTTTAAAATATCTGCTGGTATCAATACCTGAACAAACCAATAGTGATGATTCAAAATATAATTTGCTGAGTCAATAACAAGAGATTCCAACCTATGAGATTCATACACTTGAACGTTTATATGGCTTACTGTAATTACGGTAACTACTTAACAAAACTGTTCACGCCGCGATTCGGTCGTGCTCAGAGCTCATGAAAAATGACCCCGCCGATTGGGGTCAGGACTAGTCGGACAAATTCCGATAGTAATAAATGAGTACAGTCGAATAATTATATATAACAGTACTAATCCTCACCGCATTTCCATTATGATGAACGGAATCCTCTTGAGGAGGAGGTGTGGAGTGGCAGCGGGCGCCAGCGACAGCCGCACCGAGCGTGGGCCAGTCGCCAATGTCAGTGAAGTCTGACGCCTGGGAACAAACCATATGATTAAGCTTTGTTTTTTATAACTGCTGGCTTCCTATCTTCAAATATCACTGTGCTTGAATACTTTATTTATTTTATTACTTGGATAAATGTGTTAATTTCAAATTAATCACACGTTTGATAGGTTTTAATAGACAATAAAAAAAATTTTTTATCATATAGCTACAAATAAAAGAAAAAGATCGAGATATTTAAGAAGTAAATTCCGGCGTCAGGGACATCTGGAAGGATCACCACCACCCACCATCCCTTCCAACATTAGTTTACTAAATACTTTGGATATAAACCTGTCCATCATGCTCAATCCTGGCCCAACTCCTCCTCGACCTGGTCTTCCGCCTGGTAGCTACCCCAGCAGTCATAATAACACAATTATTCACTATCTTCTTATAGTACCATTATAGCTCAAATATCATTAAAATTCACTTTGCTATCAAAAAACAAATGTATTCTTAATTGCTAGCTTTTGACCGACATTGTTATAATAAAATATTTTAAACTAAAAATATTTTATTTTAATAAACGATCATACGATCCATTCACATTCATTCTTCATACATTAAAATTCATAAATCATTCACTAAATGCACATTCAAATGTATTATAATTTAAATAATAATATATTATTATTCTTTTATTTTAATATAGCATGTGACATATAAATTGATGACAATAATATGTTAATCGAGGTGACATTTCAAACAAGGAAGCCATTTGTATATGTGGTAAGATTCAATTTCATTAACACTAGTTAGTGTTGGTATTCATTATAATTACGGGACCGGTAGTGATGGCATTTCAAATATAGAATAAAATATTATAAAGAACAAATATATGTAACGAATTAATTTATGATCCGAACGATTTCAAATATTTTTGCACCATTCAAATGCTTCACTATCCCTGTGAAATATAGGTTAGGTTAAATATTTAGATATATATAGTAAGAAAATCGTAAGTCCGCGTGTGAAACAGCTAATACTAATATTTAAAAAAAAAACTATTTTTTATTAATGTTTTATAATGCTAGCTCTGAAAGTAGGAGATAGGTTTAATTTTTTATTGAATTTAAAACTCAAAATACACTACGTTGTTGCATACATAACGATAAGGCTTTTAAGATTAGTTTTGGAAAGTATTCTCATTCTAAATATAAATAAATATACTCACGTTATTACTATATATTATATAAGTTCTAATCTTCGTTAGAAACATTTACGTGAAAAATATTTGTATCCTACATATGAAATATAAACTATAAACATTGTAAATGATAAATAAATTAAAATAGTATCGATGTTATTTCTCCTTCTCTTTATATTTACGAAGAATGTATCAAAAACCCTTGTTTAAATTTAATCATAAATCTGATGGGAAGTCGGTACTTCGCAGATTTTTTTTATTACGCTGGCCTGCAGTGGCTCCTAGTATTGTAGACAATTAATCTGCTTAAAAAATAATTTTGTTATAAAAAAAATCTTCATGCAATACCAATAGAATACTTGAATATGTATAATTAATAAGACGAAATGGCAAAAATTTATAAGTGACCTCGAAAATATTAATATCTTATCCACGCGTTGCTATCTACAACTAAAATTACTGTAAATATATGCAAGAGATAAATAACTAAAAATATATATTTTTTTACGTGACTCTACCAACCACAGTTTATAAAACTCTATTTAACAAGAGCTGCCAGCGATCAAACGGGGAAAGCTGAGCGAAACTCGTCAATGAGAGGAACAACAAAAAATATATCAAGAAAACTTGATATTATATCTGCAATTAACAAAATATTATACACTGCACATGCAATAAAACGATTCAATGACATATAAACTTAATTGCAAATTACTCTTAAACTACAGTTATAATTTTCAAAATCTATCTATAGAAAGGTGCGTGTGATAATCAACTGGTCCAAATTTGCTTAGTATAGCTTGATGTTGGAGACAATTTTTGACCGAGACCGACGCGGACAAAATTTGACCGAGTGGATCGGTAAAGAGCTTCGCTTCGCTCAGCTCAATAACAACTGAATAAGCTAATATTTTTTTAATTATGTAGCCATCAACTTTTTAATTGTATAACATAACCTAAAAGCGCCACGCGGGCCGCGCGCACACGTTGCGCTCGAGCACCAAGGTCGCCCGTTTATCACCTTTCACTACAATTATGTCACAGATATGAAAGGTTTCCTGAGCTCCTATCGTCTGTTACCACCAAAAAAATAACAATTTCGGAATTTATAAAAAAAAATTGATAATAATAATCTTCCGGTTATTATCAAAATAATATATGACATTTTCATTTGTAATAAATATAAATATTTGACGAGAACGAGTATTCTTTGTAATTGCTGATAGACAAAAAAAATTATATGGCCTAGATGCTGAACCAGTCGTACTATAGGTGACTTTCTACCCGTTACTTTGAACTTTGTTTTTATTACATGAAAGAAGTTTTAAGTTTATAAAACATTACAATTACAGTTTTATTTGTAAGAAAAGAGTTTTTATTAACTTATAAAATAACTTAAAGAACTCGATTCGGTTACGTCTCAGAACTGTTGATAAAGAAAAAAACCACGGTTTGTCATCAGTAACCACGTGGCATTAACCTAAAAAGAACACGTGCTTCAAATAAAAATAAGATGATTTTAAATAAAAACAAATATATATATTATATTGGTACTTTGGTATAAAAAGGTTTTATTTGAAATTTTATTAACGATTTGTATTATATATATATTTGTATAAGAACAAAGAATAAACTATATAAATATCATATAAAACATTAGTAGGTTTACTGTTTTTTATTAATTCAAGTTCAATAGTTTAAACAAATTAAAGTAACAAACAAAAAAGGGATTAACAAAATCTGGTTAAAACCAGATTCGTAGTATTTTTAAGAAATAATACACGAACATATTACATAACATATATCTATTGATTTACAAAACCAGACTATCTAGAGCCGAAATATCAACGTGTTGCGCAACACCTCAAGGTCATGTTGGATTTGTTTTACGACTCAATTTGTGGACGTATATTTTATTTGTAAAACAGTCTTTAGATATTAAAAACATCCTTTATTCTATATAGTTATAGTATTTGGGTAATAAAAAACCAAGACTCATGAAGAGCAAAAATTTTCCTTAGCAATTATGACGGAAATAAATTTGTTACTAGTAATAGTAATTTTATATAGAAAATGTATTAAATCAAAAATGGTCTAATATCAATATAATTAGAATTTCCTACTAGTTAGATTACTAACCGCGTATATAAGATATATGATAGGATGTATGTGTTAAGAAATATCGTGGTCTAGATTGGATACACTACAACATACACGTACACGCACACACACAAAACTAAATGCACGACGCATTAGTTTACAATAACTCCGGATAAATTGTGAATTCCACGGTCGTTAGTGTGCCGTGTGATATGTGATTTTATATCTTATTTCTATCGTATTAAAGGTCACATTGTTATATTTCTCAAACAATGTATGCCAGTAATAAACATATAACGATAAACATTTTAAACAGGTGATTATAATTCAATAGTCCCAGTCATTTTAGAACAAGACTGTAAAGTAATATAATTTTGAAAGTTTTATTATCTACTAAATTGCTAAAAGAATAAAATATAATAAAATTCTTCGAACAGTTACAGAACAATACACACAGTTCCTTACAATAGTGGTAAGGATTGTGAAGTCTAAAAAAATAGACAAAGCCAAAAGCAAATATCTTTGTCATTAGATAAGCTTGCTTCGGCTCCTTTCTTTCTAGTATACAGAAATCGCAACATAAATCTTCCAAACTTTTAAAATTAATAATCGGAAAATTCTATAGTTATAGTTTTTTGGGAACAAAAAAAAATTGTCTTCAAAAAAATTTTTCTATATTATCAATCGATGCGAAATTTTATAATGAATCTAAAAACCAACACTCATGACGAGCCAAAATTTTCCCTAGTAATGGGTTTGATAGTATTCTTCAGGGTCCTCCGCTAGATCTAAGATCCTTTCATATTTTTACAAATTATATCCAAAGTTAATAATTAAGTATTGAATATCAATTTATACTAAACAAGTTTTAATTTTGGATTGATAACGTAAGAAGGCATAATACCTTAGAGCTCGAGTTACGACGAAGTAGTTTAAACATCTGTTGTTTTGCTTGTCTAGAGCAATTAAACAGAAAAAAACAAAGAGCTTAAATCAATAATAATAAAGAACTCTCTATTTGTTTAAAATTCTATTTAATTCTTCACTGGAAGTAAACGAAAGTCAAAAAATTCAAACAATGGTTTTATGAGCTCTAAGCTTACTATTATTGTCCTAAAATTTAAAAAATAAAACCTTTTGGTCCGTATTTAACTTAACTCCATTTTGTGAAGGTTTTAAACAATGGTTTTATGAAGTCTAAGCATACTATTTATTGTCCAAAAATTTTTAAAATCATTCTTTTGGAATGTATTTAACTTAATTCTATATTAGTTCAGTTATTATCTTATTTTTTTTCATAATCTTTTGTATTCTACTCCTTAAACCTATTTTGTATTTTGTAAAGGCGACGGACATAGATTTATTTTCTTTTTCATGACGTATTGAATTCTACAAATTAAGCCCTTTCATTTGATATTTAAAGATCTGCAAAAATTATATACAAAACAGATATATTATATGTTAAATAAAAATAATTCTGGAAGTCGATTCTAAAACAATAAATAAAAATAAAATAGGGACTACGAACATAAGCGTGTGAGATAACAAGAGGAATATTCCACATCATGATGTATCTACATATTTTTGTACTGTTAAAAATACTAAAATAGAAACCGTCTCAATTATGTTATTTTGGGGCAACTTGTAAAAATTTCTGATAACAAATATTGATTTATTTCCAACATACACATAAACAGGTAGTTTTTTAAACGGTATTCAAAATGATGAATAATACTATCTTCACCTACTTTTGCTAAATCAAAGCTGTCAATCTCATCAGTACATTCACATGCACACACTGACGCGCACATACAAACACTTTATAAAACAATGAACTGCACAGCGACCTCGACTTACTTCATCATCTTATGATCCACATTAGCATTAAATGAATAAATTTCTATTATCTCACGTATATGTATTATTTCCATACACGGTACAGACTTCAAACCAATATACAAAGACCGGAATATTTTAAACCGCTTTAAAACAAAAAATATTTAAAAAATATGTAAATTTATTGCTTTCCAGTTACCTGGTCGCTAAGGTAATTAATACCTTAAATTATAGTAGTGGTAGGTATATAGAGACAGGTGTAGGCAATGCAAAATCATATAGTGAATGTTGCTAAGTAAGTATTATTAAAACTTTTATATAATTTATATTAAGGTCAAATATTTAATTAATAATATATCTCAGAGTGTTTTAAATCTTGAACGTTATATATTTCCAACTTGTTGCAATACTAAATTCGGAGTTCCTCAAGGTGAACATCTAGAACCGCTACTTTTTAAAATGTACGCGACTGATAAATTTCCCAACGCTTAAAAAATGTGGTTCAGTTTGATATAACTTTAGTGGTTTCGTAGTTTTTTAACAAAAACAATAAACATTTACATGTGTATTAAAAATAAGAATTATAGTCGTTGGAGAAATAAATTGTAATTAATAATAATGATCAAATTCTAGAACAAAATAAATAAAATCACTATTATATAGATTATTTTAATTTTAGTTAAGAAGTCCACCGCTTAAACAAACGCATGAAGAACCACGAGCGTGGCTGAGTTTTGGTTGTGAGGCATCAACCGCAGAACCCTAAAGACATTAATAAGAACATGATATTTGTAACGACTTATCGTGCAATACAATTAAATTATAACATTTAACAGTATCATGAGTCATTAGGACTAATGAGTACAGTCAAACATTTAATTTAAATTTGAATATTAACAATGTTAATAATTTTATTGTCAAAGAAGTTAAATGTGAGGTGCATTTTTACCATGATGTGAATTCTTTTAACATAGATAACGTCTTCCTAAGACCAATAATAAGGGTAAATATTATAGAGAATTGTATTTATTTAATTTATTCCAAGATTTGATGAATCTTCTAACACCTCCAAAAGTGATTAAATGTATTTTGAATGTAAAATATATGTATATATTTTATATAATGTCCTCCAACTTAAACGTTTGACAAAATTTTAGTAACAAAAAATACAAAAGAAAAAACAATTCTCATTAAAGAAACTTAGAACTCTTCGACTTTGCATCGTTATTTGAAACTATCAATAATCAATAATCTTTACTAATAATATACTACAATAATAAAATATTCCATAAAAACCATACAAAAGAGCATTTGTAGAATTTATTATTTTAATACCAGCTATGAAACAGTAAAAGAACTTCTATTATTACAGATAACGTTGCCATGTCATTTGGATATCATTATAAAGTCACAGATATTGACCTAGATGACTTAAATCATTTAAGGTATCATTATAAACCAATTAATATAATAGTGTATAATTATATAATTTATTTCGTAGCTCAGATTATTTTTGACTGGAGCTTAATATATATGGATATATATTATTAAATATTTCATATTGTAACCTTTAACATTAAAATGTCTAACGTATGATCTTAACATTTAAAATTACGAAACTTACAAACTGATTATCAAAGAATATGTCATTACGTATGTATGTTTATAAGTCCATAATATTACAACTTATATTAAACTATGTCTTGAATATAATTTTTAGTAACAAGAGGCTGTAGCACTATATATAATTTTTTTTTTCTATATTTCGGACCGGACACAGTGCGTAAGTACCCTTAGATGGTCTTATTGATTCAGTATGTTAGAGCGCAACGCAAAAAAAATATGAAATTAAAATATGCATCAAAAAAAAAAATTCATATATACAATTTGTTAACAAATCATCAGTTTTTTTATAAATACTAACTAACATATTCTCTGAATAAAATTTAATATTTCAAAATTAATTCGATTTCATACATCATATTTATTTTTATTATCACAAATTTTGTTTATCTGACAACCTTAATAAATGCAACTAGTTTAATTGGCAATGGATCATTCATAATGTTTACAAAAATTCACAGTATTCGTCAAAGAAGGTAAGTATAAAAAAACAGAGTAGACCATTATGAATTGACTCTGTATATTAAATACCATATTATTGTATTGAACATTTAAACATACTTTAGAGGTAAAAAAAGAGTTTTATGGTATATATTTAATAAAGTACGACTCAGCTGAAAGGTCAACATTATGATACAGTAAGAAATATTACAAAATCATTGCGCAAAACATACAGACTGTTGCGCTCTGAATATGATTAAGACGATACTAGATCCTTCTTAATTTAATACTATTAGAGAAAAAAAAAAAAAAAAGTGATTTTGGTATAACTTACTAATATATGAACCAAAACATCAATTATCTATAATAATATTATAAAGCAAAAAAGTTTTTTTTATTTGTTTAAACGCGTTAATTTGCAAAAGTGAATTTTTCTATTGTGATTAAGATAGATATCTAGATATTACGAGAAAAATTATACACTATCTATCATTACGCTACTGCTTTTACTTATGCTCAGAATAAATAAACTTTCAATCATCGAGTACTTTATTAAAAAAAAAATATTTATTATCATAGTGTCTGTATTTATGTCACTAAAACTAGCGAAAACAGAAAAATTTTAAAGCAGCAAAATTTAGGAAAATATTGTACGATTAAAAAAAACAACAAAGTGTACATTACAATTGTAATAATATCTATATAAAAACAATTTTATGCAATTATTTTTAGTGAAGTCGTGTCACGTGCAATCAGTACTTCAGATTATAATTTCGCGGTTACCTTTATATAATAAAAAATATTATTTCAAATAAATTTCTGACACAACTTATACAATGCGTCATTTAATACAATAACTGGGACGGCCATTTTTGTACTTTTACACACACTCGTTTGATAGATGTTGTGAAATCGGTTAAAAATAAGGTTATTAAGTATCAAAAATACTTGAATATACTTTGGTCTAAAGACAGGAACATAATATTGTATAACCACGCAAAAAATAATTAATTTTGGCAAACAAAAATCCTAAGAAAATCCAAACCTACAAAAGCCGCTAAAGCCGAAACTTTATTAAGTCCTTCATCTAAAATACATCAATAAGGATAACTGAGACAACATCTAAATGATTAAGGACCGAAATTAATAATCAATCTGAGATTGAAATCAATTATAGATTACTTCCCACAAATTGATTCACATTCAATTCACATGTTGGTTATTGACAATGACAATTCATTGGATTGGACGTTAGTGTAAAACCATTTCTTCCGACATCGTATCACTAAGAAACGTCATGGTAAGTTCTTTAGTGTTAAATAAAAAAATATAATTTATAAAATCTAAGAACTTTAAAATTAAAATTATTTAGAATCATTTCGAAAAAAACCTGTTTCTGTATTTTTTATTATTGCCACATCATGTAATAGAGAAAAAATATTATTAATTATGATATCCTAATAGCCTTTAAATAATTAATTGATTTATTATTATTGAGAAAGATTGTTATTATTATTGTTAATAAAAAGGTATATAAAATATCTAATACCGATCCAGAAAACATTGACACAAATTCCAAAAACTGGGAAACGACAAAAATACTTTAACAACAAGATCCAAAAGAACGTATTTTAATATCATTATAGAACAGTGTTTTTTTTTTAAACAAAACCATTAATCTAATTTGAAACATATTCTTAGATAAGACGCTAATAAATTGATATGCAAATTCCCCTTCTGCATTATTGCATCAAATGGCAGTCGTTGCTCAAGGTCACACTAATCACATACATTGTACGCTACTAACAAGAGAATTATGTTTTTTTAATATAAGTTCCACAAACTACCGCCATGCTATTAATAATTTTCTCTCAAATTGATTACAGTAATTAACTTTATCTACATTAAAAACCAATCTGTAAATAAAGTAATATTCAAACCATGTAACTGCATTCCAAATCACCAGAACGAATCTGC
This sequence comes from Mechanitis mazaeus, assembly GCA_959347395.1. Classification (NCBI taxonomy): domain Eukaryota; kingdom Metazoa; phylum Arthropoda; class Insecta; order Lepidoptera; family Nymphalidae; genus Mechanitis; species Mechanitis mazaeus. The sequence continues at coordinate 16,864,064 of OY365749.1, read as the reverse complement.
CAGTAAACACATTCAAAACACTTTTTTTACCACAATTCATACACACTAAAATAACCTTTTATAAATATTCCAAACTTAAAAAGGAATTTATTTCGACTGCCAGTAAAAATCTAACAATTGACACACTTGTTACATCAAAAAACCGGCAGTGGCGAAGTAGTTTTTAAAATATGATTTCAGATTTAAAACCGTATTCTAAATTCGAACGGGAAACGCGACAATACTGCGCGCTGGCGAGCGTCCGACTGGCACAGTGATGGAAAAAGTGAGTGTTCATGCGATGAATAATAATTAATTTATTATATTTCTAGCCTAATGACACGAATGCTTGGGCTTGACTATTCCCGGGTTCAAATGGTGGACTTGTAAATATTAGTATATCATCAATGTTGAGCATTTACATATTATTTTGCATCGAGATATTTTAAATTTCTTGTAAAAAGCAAAAGTTAATAAGTAATAGTGATTAAAATTTGTATAGCACAAGATTACAGTACTTTATTTTAATATCGAGATTCAAGTTACTGAGAACGGATTATTATTTACAGATTATTAGAACCATATAGGTCTTAATTTTAATTAACTCTAAGTCACAAATGAGTAAACAATTCATTAATTGATTATACATCTTTAACTATGTTAAATACATTAGTAAATAACATTAATACCATACACAAAAATATGACAATAATACCAATGATTCGTAGAACATAATGTATGTAAATATTATGTTCATATAAAAATCGATACATCGGGCACATCACTAATGTCGCGGTTGCGCGGTTTCATTACTGTGACCATCTTCTTTGCAAACGAAAGATTTTCTCATGAAAATATTTTTAAAGTTCTTAATTTAGTACTATTATTGAATAATTTCACTCGATACTTATGTTCTTTTTACAAAAACTTAAATAATCCTACAAAAATGTGCAAAGAAAATAAGACCCTATTAGTAAAGAGATAAAATCTACAATTATTCAACACATATAACATAAAACAATACATGTAATGAAATCTGCAGAACACACACAACAAAAGCTTGTTTACAGTTAACGTCCATTATTCACGCACACAGTTAGGTAAAGAATATTCATTTGTGTGCGTTTATCTTTCATACCAAAAAAATGTAACAAAAAGATTCAAGAAGTTCTTCTAATGTTTTTTTTCCTAAATCGATTATTTCTTAGAAGTTTTGTAATATGGTTTCGTTGTTTTTTTCGCAGACTAAGATGGACGGGAGGTTTTGGGTTGGTGGTGTGGGGGAGGGGGGAAGAAAGATTCCTTAAAAACTTACCTTTTGATTGATCTTGGCGTTTTTTGGCGCCTTCACTACAGTTGGTTTCGGCGGTACAGGCACTGGCAGTGGTTCTGTTGACAATATTAAAAAATATATATATATTTAATGTATTTATCTGCTTGTAAATTAATATCTTTTTAAAATAAATAATAATGTTTCCATATAATAAGTCATTAATAAGTATAAATAGATTGGTTATTTAGTGGAGTACGTCTAAGAAAAATAATACTGTATTTCTCTAAGGTTTCTTAAGGAGTCTATAAAGATGGAGTCGCGAGAAACAAATAGTGTACATAAATATCTTCATCTCGCTCGCACATGGCTATGCGTGAGATCTTCACAATTGTCATCTTATTCTGTTTGTTATATGGTGTATTTTATTATTATTTTATACCATTTACGGATTTTTAAAGAAAACTATTTGGACGAATTTAATGTTAAAATATGGAATGCTTTGAACCAATCATATTCAAGGACAGAAAGGTTGTACGATTACTAAAGTTCGTGGTAAGAAAATATAGAACAATCAATAAAATGACCATCTTACATCGAATTTCTGAAAGGATCTTAACATACATACATAAGACAGAAGTATCAGGATGGAAATGGAAGGGATTACGAATGCTTTATTACTGAGTTGCTAATACAATACAATTGTTATTACGAGGTAAAGGTACAGAAACTTGGGGTCTCTAATTCCCAAAAGAACAAAGACTTCTAAACTGCCCTTTTCTTAATCTATTACTGGTATTGGGTATTAACAAGTAAATGTTATCAGCCGCTTAAGAAAAGGGGAAAACCCAATAATAGAACTCGAAACCAAACCAAAAGTTATTATCTATACTAAATATAATAAGGCTTAAATTTTTTATCCTAAAACTATCAGTTAAAAATCTTCTTCCAATAAAAAACCCAGTTTTCAGGATATTGACTTATGTGAAAACACACTTCGATACAGTTTTAGAAAGAACCTTCAAAAAAAATATAGGAGTTTCTCGTCGTTCTTCTTCATGTACCTACATTTTGGAACAATACAACTAGAATATGACGTTGTAGGTCTAGGTGAAAAAAAAATTTAATGGTATTTTTAAAAAAATGTGAATCTCCATTTTTTTTAGTTATATAACTAATGCTGCACTATATCTCACCTGGTGGTAGCTGAGCTCTGCCCTGCTGCTGGGGTTGTAAGGGCGATCTCTTCTCTTGCTCCAAGATGGCTGGAGGCGCGGGGGGCGGAGCGCCGGTACTACCACCTCGCACCTGGAATAAATATAGATTGTTAATGAGATGTTTTCAAAAAATATAAAATTTAAAAATATACTAAACTCTTAATATATAAACCTTCACTTTAACATATATATATATATCTTTTCAGCGGTAGTTCTGTCTGTTTTTGATGATGTATCAAGATCTATCCTGTGGTTCAAATATAAAAAACATACACAAATCAAAAGATATAGCGATTTATGAGATTTTATATTAAATGTATATATTTGTATTATTCACAATCAACGATTTTACAATGTAAAAGTTTATTTTATTTTCATGACAACCTATAATAATATTTTAATAATAATATAAAATTACCAAAATTAAAACGAGGTTCCGTAATCAACATTTCTTGTCTAATTAAAATAAAATGTACAAAAATCAACAATAATCATTATAATTATAATTTTGGTAATCCAATAACTAGAGAGAGATACAGATTGAATATTCAAAGATAGATCAAAAAGTTTTTTTTATCTCGGATAGTTCCGGTATCTACAATAACTAAAAAACAGATATTAAAAAAAAATTCGAAGAAAAATTTAAATTAAAAGTAAGAAAAATAACGACATTATTACTGTAAGTAATATGGAAATTTTCTTCGCTTTTTAAACTATGACGAAAACTAAATTGATTTTTTTCAATACATTTCATTTTTATTAATATATTCATTATTTTCCACATATACATGACTTTATCTTTTAATGTAATTATAACAGGTTTATTTCAGTTTTCAATTGAGGTCAATGAACTCGTATATTTGATAATATACAAAAAGTACAGAGTTTTGAAATTTAATAAGTCATTGGTGACGCGATAGCTGAGTTGGCTTTTCGACAGCTTGTTGTTTCCAATATTAGCGGTTCTTATCCCGGTCATATTGAATTTGCAACATACCTTATATATAATTTTTAAAATTAAATTTGACATTATATTACTAAAAAAATCTTTATCCTACTGACTCCTACAAACTGTACCATACTCACCCTTTGCCAATATATAAAATTGTATTCTACCCGCAAAAGTAAACCTTATTACAAAGCAATAAAACCCATAACAGATAACACTATATTTTCGTGCAAAAATGTCAAGCCACAGACGGTGCTTGTGTAATTATTTAAGTTAAGTTTATAGTCAACTTTCATTTTATAATATAATTAATAAAAGCTATTTATTAACAAAAATACGACGGAGACTTCATTATATTAAAAAAAAAAATAATTAAAAAAGCTTAAAATAATCATATTGTTGTTCGTTAAACATATTCATGTATTGTTAAAGATAATATTTAATACATTGTTGTTATTTCAGTGAGAACAAACAAACAAACAACATCTTTTAAACATATATATTCAGAGCTTAAAACACATGAACGTATATAAAAAGGCACTGATTATATTAATAAAGAAAAGTGATTAAAAAAAATATTGAAAAAAAATATTTAATGAAACCATTTTAAGAACTGTACATTCTATTTTTTAAGCCATAAATGACACAATAGCAACGTCAGTGATCGATTACTCTTATCAGTTATCAATTCAAGGTCCTGGTCTGCGAGACGTAAGAACAAATATAAGGATAATTACAACCAGCAGACAACAATTTTTTTTTCTAAATACCCGCTTTTAACCAGTTTGCATTAGTGATACTATTCAAATAAGATTTTATGACGAGTCATAGTCGAGTGACTCGAGAGTCAACTTTACTCCCTCACTCGAATCAAATTCGAATTTCGAGTCACTCCAGCAATTTTACTCCCTCACTCGAATTATATTCGAGTTTTCGAGTCACTCCAGCAATTTTACTCCCTCACTCGAATTATATTCGAGTTTTCGAGTCACTCGAGTAAAAAATGTCATTCGAGTAACAAATGTCAGTCTATTGGCATACTGTTATTACTTATATACTTATAACCTACAATCAAATACCTAATCGACAAATTCAACTCGAAGTACAGAGTTGATTCGGTAACTCCGAGTGCTAGTGACTCGAATCACTTCACTAGTCTACATTACTGTAGTCTACAATGTTGCTCGCTTACCTAATAGACACCTATTCACTATTTTAAGAACCGTAGAAAGAGAAAGTAGATGAACATTTCAAATATATAAAATCGATATATATTTAGAATCTGTAAGGACTCACGCCCTCACTTCAGCTCAAGGATGTCCACTGCTGAATATAGGCCTGTCCTTTCGACCTCCATAGAGGCCGATTCATGGTAGTCAGCATCCAGCGGCTTCCTGCCACTTTACTAATGTCATCCGTCATCTGAACGACATGATGGTATTTAAAATAATAAAATTTTCGATGATCAAGCACGACTTTAATGCAAAGTTTAAAAGTTCTATGGACTTTAATTCCTTCTTATTCTGTATTGGACACGTGCCAGAGTAACGCATTGCGTCCGCTATTTCGTTTCTTCATTCTTACGAAAATAATCGTAAACACTGCTACCTGATTAATAAGAAAAAAAAAAAACAATATTTCTGATTGAAAACGAACAACTTTTATAATGATTAGATAAACAGTAGATGAATTACTAGTGTGAACTTAAAAACGATATCTATCAGTGTGCAAAATATGAAAATTTTCAGATATAGTGTTTTTCATTGATGCTTGCACAAAGGATCTAGAAAAGTCTCTCATAGAGAGCTTCGCTCATTTAATAATTACTACAAATGCTTATATACTTTCCAACGAACCTGCCTGTCATAATAGAATTCATCTCGTAGTTTATAAGATGTTTAAACAAACAAACTTTCCGCTTTATAATATATATATTTCATAATACGTATGTACATCAACACTATCTAGTAAATATGACCTTGACTGAGAAGATAGTGACATTAGACATTAAATATGATAATAAATAACATTGTTGTGTCAGTACATACAATAGACCGGTCACTATTGAAGTGTGGCAGACCTGACTGGCCATTGTGCCACATGAGATCATTGTTGACCCATACACATCTAAATATAACTCTTATTTACTTACGAAGAGAGCACAAATTTATTTTAATAAACTATAGCTACCCTTCCCGGTGAGCAATTTACTAATGGAGAATTTTTTTATTATTTCTTTGGAATTTTGGAACAATACCATCTAAATTACTTGATTGTACTGAGATTTTCTTAACAATACATCGTCTACCTACAAAATTCATCGAAATCAGTAAAAACGTTACCAAGTGGTGCAACAACCTTGCACTTAAACGCAGAAATTTTGTTTTATGAAATATTTTTTTTTTTTTTTTTTAATATAAATAGGCCAGCGCTTGACCAGGCCAGAGATCGCCTGATGGTAAGCAAATCTGTGATCAAGGCAATTTCTTATATATTATGAAATAAATTCGATTTTTATATTAAGAAGCCTTGGATTTTAATTAAATTTTTCACCGGCCACCCTCTTCTTGGTACCCTCGCTATGCAGCTGTGTGCATGCGCCCTTGGCATTAACTAAAGGGGAACTTTGTCCCCTAGCAAAATGATACTACAGCAGTAACAATAGCTATCATACTTTACAACGTTGCACTTTTAGAACATTTTGGTTTATTAGGGCCGCCAGCATGCGAACTGGGAAGCTGAGCGAAACGAAAAATATATTATAGCTATACGATTTCCCCAATGCTTGCAATTAACAAAAAAATATACACATATCAGTCATTGTAAGAATATATCATCTACGCTTGTAAAAAAACGTTTCAATTAAAAATAAAATTAATTGAAAATAACTCTTAATCTACAATTATATTTTTTTAAAAATCTGTCTATAGAAAGGTGGGAATGTGATAATCAACTGGTCCAAATTTGTTTAGTATATGTTGTAGGAGATATCGGAAAAAATGTGATCGAATTGACCAGTAAAGAGTTTCGCTTCGCTTAGCTCAATAATATATATTTTTGAAGACTTTCACAAACTTTGCAGCAACTTTTTAAAAATCCCAGACACAGCAAAACGCTACGCACAAATAAAAACAAAATAAACATTTAAATATAATTTGTAGATTGAGTGATAATTGTTTAAAAATAAACATTGGAACAAGTCCAATATTACTTGGTCCCAGCTGATCAGAGCTATGATGAAATACCAAACAATAATAAATTATTTCTAACTCCTCTATAGTTATATATACTAATATTTGTTTTAGAAAACAAATAAATAATATATGACTGTTCTGTTGAAAGATGCTATAAACGAAAACTGATAGTGTATGAAATTACAGAATCATTCCAAATTTGGATGAAAAGGAATTAATCTAAAACCTGTATAATTAAATATATTTACCAATATCGCTATTTTAACCTTCAAGAAAATACCGTTCGATAAGGCTACTTACAAACGTGCCTGTATTAGGTTCGAACACGAAAACGTATTTTATATTATGTTATATATAAACCAAATATTTTAACAATTATTATACAACTTAAAATTCTTTTTAGTATTCAAACAGAATACTAATAATACAGTTGATACTTAATTCTAGTTATTTTACATATTGGCTGTAACAAAACTGGTAATGCGAGTAATGTTTTAATAAACTAATAACTTTATTAAACCAACCATTAACATTCTTGGCACATGGTATGATCAGAACACAGAAGGCGTATCACAATGATATGAACTTCAAATGAGATATGACGAAACTCGAATGTCAATGGTACAAATGTCTCAAAAACTATTTTTATTTGTTCTAGGCGTGGGTTCGATTCCTTGTTTGTTATACATTTCCAGTCTAAACATGTGTGTTCATTACTTGTGAATTTACTATGTATTTTCATACAACAACATACAATATGTTTGATAATTGAAGAAACATTTACGATAATAATTGAAACATTAGCTTTTATATTATATTGCATTTTAATTAAATTGGAGCTACATATTTAATTTAAAAACAAAAGATTAAATACTAATCTTTTAATTTTAAACTTTGATAGATATTCATGTGACAACGGAACAATTACTTCATACATGTTTTAAACATATTATAAATCAGACTCACAGATAGATTATTATTATAAGTATATAATAAAGATATGTATATATACAAACATATCACAATTGTATTACAATTTTCTGTTGTTAGCCCTATACTTCGTAAGCGTGGGATACCTGGAAGAAGTTCGCCCATTGCTATGTATCCTTTCTTTTCCTTGTGTGTACTATTATATCTTAAGTGTGCTCAATAAAAATATTTAAATTAATTATTAAATTAAGCTCAACATTTTAAATTCTGCCGTGCTATAACAAAACTTTCGGAACTGTAAATATCCTACGTATATGTTTATAGCAATAATTAACCAAACTAAATTTCATCAAAATTTATATTATAATCATAAATGAGTATTTTCCATACAATACAATATATTTTGGAACTAAAAATTAATAATACAGTAATCAATAACTATACAATTGTATATAACTCCATATGAAGTTAAGCCCAGTCAACACTGAGTGACACCTTTTTGGGGCATAACATTGGATTCTATGTAATAATATACTACGTCTACGTTTTGATGTATTTCTTTTAATTATGAAAAATTTTTGTCTTAATTTTTTTTTTGCTTATGTAATTTTTTATTATTGTTAATACTACTAATAAGTTTTTTTAATTGTGTAATGTATATACGTGTATATATATATTATATATCATATTATAATTGGCGCTGCTCCAGTCTACGTCACACTGTCAACGACACAACCTTGGGAACGGAAATTTAGTGATAATGATTTGTTTTTTACTGATGTTAGAAACAGTACAATACTACGAAGATATTTAGATTGGGTTTTTTATATTGAACTTTTATAATATATATTAAAAAAACCCAAATTATCTGGTACGAGAAAGGAAAACGTCAGAGAAGAATGGCGGAGGATTGTGAGGCGTGCCACCACTTCATGATGACCACAACGACTCTGCCAAGACCCCAACGCAGAAGAAGACATGGACTGTAGCTCGAATACGGATTGCTTCGACTTGAAATACCATGGTCAGAAAAGGTATAAAGAAGCTATTATGAAGCTGCGTTTCGTACGGTATTTAATTTAGCTAAAGACAACCAATATCCCCCCCTCCCTCTTCTTTTCCTTTCTATTCCTCATTTGTATACACCGCTTAAAATCAGAATCCTCTACTATTTTCTACACTGTATACCATAAATAAAAAATCTATATAATGTTAAACGCTGACATTGTTTCTATGCGAGGTATATAAGACAAGAGTTATTCATTATAATAAATGATCCCATATCTAAAAGATACGTATATTATAAAATATCTTTAGTTATTTAGATAATGTTTTGTCATTACGTATTAAATATTTAATAAACGAAGCGTCAACATTCATTTAATTTAATCAATACGATTAAGATTTTAAAATTCTAATTTTATATTTTTTCATAAATAATATGAATTCTCTATAAGACAGCAACTCTCTCTCTGTCTCTCTCTATAATATAATAAAAAATATATTTTATGACCAATATGTATAAATAATAAAATATAGATAAATCATATTATTCTAAGACTACAAATAGCCAGTTTTATTATCAATGGTAATAATACATAAAAAAAATAATATTGTAATTTAATGTAATTTTTTTTGTATATATCAACACTCATTATAACGGCAACCCTGACCACGACAGACCACGTGTTCTTTGAGGTTAGTTATCACTCGTGATAAGACCAACCACGAATTGATATGAAATCACTGTTATATTGTATATTACTAACTTTTACTGACTCGTTACAGTTAAAAAGAAGACAAAAATAATCATATTTTTAAACTTTCGCGAATTAAACTCATTTTAAATAGGTTGACGCGACTTTTTTGCGATATTCAAATTTTAATAAAAGGTTGATAGAGTAAATAAAAAAAAAAGAGCAATAGAAATTGGTCTATAAAAAATTAAATAAATTACTTTAGCTTTCTTTGGTTTGTCTTTAGCTTTTTACTAACACAACACAATAACTGACAAAATACACTCGTCACGTGTTAGAACCGAACCCACAACCTTTGTTTCAGCAGTCAAGGCCACTGACCACTAGAGGCATATTTAGTCAATAAGTACACTTCTACAAACATACATTGCTTTCAGGAACATTTACACATTAATGTAAATATGGAAATGAAAAAACTATTTAGTCATTAGTGACATATACACCTGAATACATATAATATTACATCAGCTGATTCACCAAACACCAGAACAAATTGAACAATGAGCAGTCTCGTTACTACTTAGTTATACAAAAAAATATGCTATATAAAAATATACTTAGCTTACATATATTAAAAATTAAGATCGTAGATCGAAAACGAGTTTAGGGAGGGGGGTTGTCCTTCATAATGATAATAATAATATAAAGAATTTATGACAACAGAAGAATATAATATCATCTAATTATTATTGAATCATCGCCAGTTCCAACAATGATACATACAATCTCTGGAGCAAGACAATCAGACGAGTACATCCAAAGCCTAGGTAAGCTCAAGGTCACATATGTAGGTCAAGTTTAAATCGATAGGTGATGGGCTGTCGCAGTTATTATTTAAAAACCGTTTATATACTTTATACAGTTTATTTTTACTACACGGTTTGTATGAATAAAACGTATGGACTTTTTTTTATGTATTAACTATATGTATGTAACTCTATGTGTGTACTGAAGGCATCTATTTTTTTTATCATACATTGATACTTGGATGTTTCAAGGTTAGTATCGATTAGATCGATAGGAATGTCGGAGTCTGTGAGACAATAAAAAAATTAGTGCTTCAGTATTACTCTCATATATAAATAATAGTTTTTCTGAAAAGTAAGTGTTCTATAGATATACGTCTTACACTTCGCATTCTCCAATATTTATAGATTTGTATTCACAAAATGGATAACAATTTTGATACTGCAAGTTTTTATTTAAAACATAGTGGAGTAAAACACTATATATATTTCTATTAGTATTTGACTTCTAAAAGGGTAGGTTGTGTTATTCCAACAAAAGATGAAGGTAAATTATTCTACAATGAAAATACTATTAAATGTTTCGAAATAATATCATTTTAATTAAGAACAAATAAGACTTCCTACGGCGGACTACCCTTTAGAGATATTAAACAAAACGTAATGTAGAAAACGAAATTACTCAGCAGTTTTTTCGTTAATATACTAAATAAAAATTATATTTAATAGCCATTTTACGAAAAAACGATGTAACGACAATGATGGCGTGTTGGTGTAGTGGTTAGTACCCTTGATTGCTGGAACAAAAGTTATAGGTTCGATTCCCATACCGGACGATTCGTTGTGTAATCCATAGATTTTTTTCTGGATGTTCTTTATGTATTAGAATGTTTATTAACCCCTACCAATACATTGCTTTTATTAATATGAATTTTTATTACTTAAGCAAAAAAGATTTATATATACATTCTATGTCCTCCCTGAAGTTATCGATATCGGTAAATTTTTTTGACAAAATATATATTATATATTACGTAAGATTTCATAATAGACAGACGAAGACACTGGCAAAAGTTAATAAAAAAAAAAAACAAAAATAATCAAAGTAAATGCAGGTTCCCGTTTTTTTAATAATTTTTTTTTAAGTTATAAAATATTTTTACATAACGATATCTACACTTTTTATAAGCACTATAATTTATTCCTACGCTAATAGCATCCTGCAGTTACATAGCGCGAAAATACATATTTGTCGCTAATTGACCGTAACAATAGTAGGATATTTTGAAAGATGATATATATATATGACCAAAATTAACTCAATAATTTGTAATTATAACATTAGACGAAGAACAACAATGTGGGATACCATCTTTGGGGGCGTTGATGTGTCAGAAGCGTATTAAGATTGCCATTTAAAAATTAATATAAGCCGTAGATTATAAATAATGATACATTACATTCATTTATTTATTTAACTCGTCACTGTTTACTAGTCATAAACAATTACTGCATTTATTTATTTAGTATCCAGAGACGATAGAGCAAAAAGTTTGAGAAACCCTGCATTATTATTTTATGCATATTTTACAATCGGTCACAATAACGACATATTATTAACATTTGAAAAAAAAACCTTACGAGTATAAACTTTAAAAAAAAAAAACCTCAAGGTCACACATCATAGGAGTTCAAAGTTCTTCAATATCTGAGTAACCTATATTTTCGTGTATGTGATAAATAATCGCGTCATTTTACTTAATTTGTTTACTAAATTCACTAGAAGGAGTAAATATTACGAAATTATTTAATTTTTTATGTTAAATTGCGTCATTGGTGTAGCAAAACATGTGCTAAAATAACCTACGAAAGCCGTTTTCCTAATCAGTAAACGTTTTTCCCTTTTTAAAAAAGATATACCTAGGAAAGTTGGTGCAGATAAAGTCTAACCGTAATAAGGATATCATATTAACGTTATCTACATTCCAAATCATCATCTATTTTAAAGATAATATTTCATTTCATCATGAATATAAACTAACCTTTACAGAAAATATATTTTAGATATCAATTATAAACACATTTTGTATAGTCAAAACCTCAACCATTAAACAAATCTAAAATATTCAGTGTGTTGTTACAATATATAAAAAACAACATTGTACTTGTTAGTTAATAAAAAAGTAGAATACAATTTCATAAAAGCATTAATAGAGGACAAAAATTTTGGTAAAAGGAAGATGAAATTGACAAAATATTTTGTCTGGACGATGGTAGTTTTGAAGCAGAGTAGAAATGACTTGTAAAGACTGCTCGAGCATGTGCTGGTGTTTGATTTACTGATGTTATATAATAAATGTTACAAATAGCAACAAATAAATAAAGTGATAAATTTCAATAGTTAACATTCTTGCTATAGAGATAATAAGCCTTTCAGGACCTTGCAGCTAAACTAATAAAAATAGTATATTTAGTATTTTGGTTTATTTTTTAATTCAAATGAAATATATTAATATTACATAGGCATTATGTCTATATTTACAAATATTCTGACAACTGTCCGAGGCTATCAGCTCTTAAATGGTATAGAACAAAAACTATTTCTACTTATAATAAGTCACTGATTGTATTTTTTTATATTACAAAATTCAACATCATAAAAAAGATGCAGTAGTATTATGTGTTTGGGAAAGATTTCATGTAACCTAAATTACTGATTCAATCTTTAAGGGTTTCTGAAATACAAGGGCTTCTTTTCTTACAACAAATATATGGGATTCATCTCTATGTTTATAGCCAAAAAGAATAAATACAAGACTGATTATGCTATACTATTGTCTAGTACTTAATTTTGCACTGTGTCAACATAGCACTTCAATTTAAGCAATTATTGTTTTATCAAATATGTTATATAATAATTTGCTGGTGAATTATATATATTGTTAGATGTATAAATTCTAAATTACTGTCACCTGGCAAGTTAAATACACGGATAATCTAAAAATCAAAACCAGAAACTTTACAAACTTCTAAAGAAAATAGGAGAAGCCTAAAGTACAATCAACTTAATTTTTACTAAAAAACAATTTTTAGTAAAAATTAAGTTATTACAAAATAACATTGTGGAAACTGTATACATTTTATTATCAAAGCATAAAAAAGTGCCTATTAAAACTCAGACATTACAATGTTTTATATATTACAAGTCCTTGTATCCCAATTATAAATATAAAGCCTGAAAATAATATAAAAGTTAAACCAATTAATTAAAAATTGAGGCATAAAATGTTTTCTTTTTAAAATATGTTGTAAAAACTAAAATTTTAATTGCATTATTATTAGTATACATATACACTGGAATTCTTAACAGATATTTCTTTTAAGTAACTTTCTCTTGACAAAAGGTAATTAATGTTTTTACTCATCATTTTTAAAGCAATATTGTATAACTTATACCCAGAAGCAAAATAAACTTTATAGATCTTATAATATACAAAGAAAATAAATTGAAATAATTCTTTTTTTTAACTATATATAATACTATACATAATACTAAAATAAAATGTTTTATAAGATTTTCAAGAGAACTATACATTTAAATAAAACTAGTTGATTGTTTAATTGGTTGTATTGATTTAACTCGCATTTCATATTACTTTTTAATTTATAACCTATGCATGTATCCTTAAAACTATGAATATAAAGTTACAGATGGTTGGAGGTAGATGGCCAAGTAACTGATTGGTCATTTAGTTGGCCGTCTGACATAAGTACAACTTGTCTTTTAATAAACACTTCATTGGTGCAAAACTTTTAAAATATTGGGTTATAAGTAAAATTGTAATATAAATAATATAGTTTTATTTAAGTCTATATATTAAAAGTACTTTTTTTTATCAGAAAACCATTTATTTGGGTGAAAATATATAAAAATATCTAATCCGGGGAATTCAGAAAACCAAATAATATTTATATTTCACTATAAAAATGAATTAATGAAATTATTAATGTTAAGACCCTAGAACATAAATTAATGAAAGCAAGAGAAGACTTACTCTGTAATAAAAAACTTAGATAACTTTACTGATATTGTCTTGAAAATACATTTTTGACTTCATTTTTATTAATACACCTAAATTTGTATCTTATAATTCATTTTAGATATTAACCTAACATTATACTATACTCAGTTTAGATCAAATTTACATTTAATATATGTAAATATAATTGAATCTAGTGCAAGTAGTAGAAGTGAATAAATATAATAACTGTGACATTTTACTCAATATTTACCATATTGATATTATGCAATGACAATAAGTAGAAATCCATATTGATTATAGTTTCATAATGTAGCACAATCAAACAGTAGGTTAATGAAATTGGAAGTGTGTCAACAGAAAGTCTCTTACCTGCCAAGGATTTACTTTAGGTATGGGAGCCTCCACAAACTTCTTAGGTTGAGCATCGGATGCCTGCTCTTGATCTGCAGAAGTTTGCGGTTCTGTATGGGGTTTGGGTTCCTTGTGCGGCCGAGGCGCAGTCCTGCGCTCTCGCTCCCTGCGGCTTTTAGCCGGTCTTCGTGCATGAGAAATGACAGGCACGAAACCTTCCTCCTCCTCGTCATCTTGGCGAGGTGGCGCGTCAGCCACCTCTTCCGTAGCCTCTATGTTTTCTTTATTGCTGTCACTCACTCTGAAGTTGAGCACTGACGCGTATGAGGGTCCAGCGCCCTCGACCGACACTCGCGCGGCCATGCCGCTGCTATCCACGTTATGTAAGCCCGGGCGCGCGCTTCGCGCCGACCTAGGATCACGAGCGCGGCGCCATGCCCCTTAACACGACGGCATGCTTTGGGTCGGACCCACGAAATGCAGAACTTTCGCGAAAATACGAAGGTCAAACAAGACGTCTTTGTAAACAGAGTTCGGCAGTAGATTTTCAGCAAGTAAAATGCTCTAAGTTCAAAATGCACACCAGACTGACCCTGGATCGGCCGTATTTACATCGAAAAAATTCACTTCCGTCGACTTGTTCCAACTATTTAACGCCTCCCAACGTTGCGGATAAACCGTATCAAGCGATTACGTGTACAAATTGCACTGAAAATGGCGTTTTTAACCTGAAAATAACTTATAAACCATATTTTGTTCACAATTCACACATGTGGTCGGACGCCCAAAAAGGGTATTTTCCGCAACACACGGAACTCGCGGAAGGCTGTGACTTCTAATTTTAAAGAGAGTCCATTTTTCACCAGATGGCGCTAGAAGACCACTGACAGAGGAAAGGTTCAAGATAAAAGTTCAAAAATATAGTATTTACAGTTAAATACCGATGAAAATGTAAATTTTATCTCATACAAGTTGTTATAAATCACACTTCCTAAGACTAAATTAAACTTAAAGCAATTTTAAAAATAAAAAATATTAGGGTGTCACAATAATTTTTAATAATTTGTGAACGTAGCGTTTAGAATAATCACATTTCATTTGAATTTTTTCGCAACCTGTGTGAAATGCGACAAAGTAACCTAATTCGTATTTCAACTTTGAGAATAATGATCTAATGTGGACTTCCCTTGGTTTTTAACTTATTAATTTACAAAAAAAAAAACTTTTAAATAAATAAAATTTAAAGTAACAATGTAAAAAATTATCTTTTTCTGTTTTCATGTATTAATATTTTATATAGCAACATTTAATTATCGTTTAGAAATGTGAAATTTAAATACATGATAAACACTTAAATTAAAACAATTATGGTGTTAGTTAATAAACATGTTGATTTTTATTTATAAAATTTTCCTATTGAAATGTGATTTCAATCTCTTAAGCATAGGCAATATCTGGGTTGGTAGGGCAATACATTCCAAGATAACTGCGACAATTTCTACAGTAATGATAAACGTTCTTGCAAGATCTGAGCACGTAGGGCAAGGGGGCACATATCCAGCAACATAACAAACATAAAGAAATAGCACATAAATGAGTACAAATAGTTATTCTACTTGCCACCACTGTCATCCCTGCATGTCCACATTGTGGACAAATTATTGGAGTAGGTGTAAAACCAAAATTGTAAATTCTAGTTGGAGGTGCTGGAATTGGACTATCTACATAGATATCAAATGCTGTAGCGTAATTCGGCGGTGGTGTATGCTGAACAAAAGATGGGGATTGTATGAAAGTTCCCATCAACCTAGGTCTTCTTCTTGTCATCATCTGTCGTAAAACAAATGAATAGGATGGCGGAGCACTTGTCAAAGAATCTGGGGGAGACAATTCTTTATTATGAGACTCATTAGTTGTAAAAATGAAGGTATTATCGGTACGGTTGGTGACAGCCAAACTCAAGGAGCTCATATTTAATTTCGATAAAGCTTGCAAAAATAATGACTGAGGTTGTGATGAAGTGGGTAACATCAGAGACATCGGTGATGGTAAGTTTGAAAATATTCGGAAGGGTTGGTTTGTTACTGGTACAGATGTGGCCTCGGTAATTACGTTTGGAAGATTGTTTGTATTTTCCTCATTGGACAGTGTCTGTAGTGGATGAATACGGATACTACCGAGGTCTAGACTATTTGGATTAATATCTAGCTTGTAGGTCATGATCTCTTTCGAAGTTATTGATATCTCATCGTCTTCTCTATCTGTTTGAGTTTGTTGTTGGATTTCTTGATTCTCCAAAACAGTACTTATGTTTTCGGGTGGGACATTATTTTGTTGTTCCATAATAGACTAATCTTTTTCTCATATAAATATTATTTTATCATTTAATCTAAGGTAGTCTGTAAACCATAAAATATAATTTAAGTATATGACGTAAATATACAAAAATGCATAGTTGTTGCCTTATTGTTGGTGACGTGTCTAACGTCAAACCAATATTGATAGTTTTCAATCATTTAAAGATTATATAGTTTATTTTTCAAATAAACATAACAATTTTATTATTTTGTAGATTTTATATACATTTATACACATAAGTAATATAGTGACTATAATTTTATTTTGTTTTATTAATGTTGTAGCATAATTTAAAGTGTTAGTATTTTTTTAATGCTTAAAAAAAATATTATTCTTTGTTATCTAAACCTCAATCGTAATATATAATCTAAATAATAATTTTAATTTCAATAATATTTTTCAAACGGAACCGGCAAATATATGTTTTTAGCTCTAGCAATTAAAATTTGCTGTTGTCAAAAAAATTAATTCTTCCGGTCTTTTACTCCTCCGTGGCATGGCGGATGGTCTTACCACCGCATTTAGTGTTTAATTGGAGGAATAACTTCGCTGCTAAAGCGATATGGTAAGTTTCTGTTTTTACATGGTGTTACTACTTTATTTGTTATATTTAAACTGTGAAAGTTATGAAGTGATGGTGAGAAATAGGAAATTTAGTAACATCAGTGTTACCCACGTGTTTTACATAGTTACTTAAAAATATATACAATAATAGTAATTTCTGTACGTTTTATAAAGTTCGAATATTTACAGGAATAATTATACATGATTATTTTCTGTATTTTTATTACTGAAATGTCCAAATTTATGTATATCGTCATTATAACCCCAATTGAATGTTAACATCCTGTGACGCATGGGCTTCATTTTTGGCTTGAATATGGAAAACAAAATATACGATATTTATTAGTAAATTTAAATGTACTGTCACAACTGAACACGTTATTTTATTTTTAATAAGTTTTTAGTTTTATTGAGGTTATAAATACTGATTTCGGTTTATGGGTACAACATAATTCGCCATTGTGCAAAGTTGTTCATATTTTTTGTATTTAACTAAAACTGATAATTCATAATAAAGGTGTAACTTGTTTCAATATACCTCATTGAATCAGGTTATAAATTTTTGTTATTTATTGAAGATAAAGATAATGTTCGTATGTTTTTAAGTGTATTGCTATATATCTATCATATAACATATTACTATATTATTTAGGTATCAATGGTTAATATTAAACCTATTACTGGGAATTATTTTCACAAAGCCACTTTGACATTTCCTATCTAATATTATATGAGATTATTTTATTAGAAATACATCAGCATGATATGTGGTTTACAATCGTTAGGACGTTTTTATTGTAATAAATGTTTACAAAGGCATAATATTTTTCTAATACTGTTATCAGCATTAATATTTTTTATCCCCAAACTCTTCCTGGTTGATGATGCCTCATCCTCCAGGTACATAATAGGGGCATAGTGAAGTTCTTGTAGGAAACATTGCAGTTATATACAGCGGCAGTGTGTCGACATATAGAAAACATTCTTGTCATACTTTTAACTGTATTAGTTTCACTGGTTTAAATTGAAGTTAAAAAAATTCTAATGTAAAAATAGCATTGTGATTTATACTCCATTTATTATAAATTGTTTTTTTATTCAACAGAGTCTATCAGTAGCCCGACCATTAGTGTCGGTGTACACAGAAAAGAGTGAGAAGGTGGCTGATGCCAATATACCACTACCATTCGTATTCAAGGCACCCATCCGACCTGACCTTGTCAACGATGTTCATGTTTCAATGTCCAAGAACTCTAGGCAGCCCTACTGCGTCAGCAAGGAGGCTGGTATGTGACATGATTTTTAATATCTTGAATTCATTTTGTAAGTTATAAATGTGCACCAAATGTCCACATGTGATGTTGTAATAGCATTGTGTGTCACTGCGATGTGGTGCTACAGTGACGAGACGGTATGGCGTTCCGGAGCGCTCCAGTAAGCGGTACGGGTGCAAGATTGTCACTACAAAGGGATCTTTTAATTTTCAAAAATATACATTATCACTTCTTGTGAAATAATTATTTTGTTGTTTTTTATAGGTCACCAGACTAGTGCAGAGTCATGGGGTACTGGTCGCGCCGTAGCACGTATACCTCGTGTGCGTGGTGGTGGTACCCACAGGTGAATTATTTAACACTTGAACACTCATCTATTGATCTTCAAAATCTTGAAACTAACATCACCATTCTGTACAGATCTGGACAGGGTGCATTCGGTAATATGTGTCGCGGCGGACGCATGTTTGCTCCCACCAAGCCATGGCGTCGTTGGCACAGACGCGTCAATCTACGCCAGCGTCGCGCCGCTGCAGCAGCCGCTGTAGCTGCCGCCGGTGTACCTGCCCTTGTACAAGCTAGAGGTGCGATTTGAGACATGTGAACAACACCAACATTAAATCATGTTAAAAAACACAAATTTTTAATGTACTTGTAACTTTTAGGCACATTAGTGAATCTCCCTTAACATTTATTTAACCACAAAATTACATTACAGGTCACATCATCGATAAAGTTCCGGAGTTCCCGCTAGTGGTGTCAGACTCCGTCCAGGGCATTGAAAAAACCAAGCAAGCTGTTATCTTCCTCAGACGAGTGAAGGCCTGGTCTGATGTGCTCAAGGTGACGTCACTCCCCAATAGGTTCACTTCACGCTAAATCAGTAGTATATTAACATATTTTGTAGATTTTTATGATGTCTCTGTTCTATATCGCAAAGTTACTCAAGACTTTGTGCTATTCCATCAGGGACCAGATAAAACTCCTAAAACAACAAGCCACTGCAAACCATTTTCATTTGGTCATAGACTTTAGGATACAAGACTTCTTCAAAAGTCATAATAGATTTAAGAAGAGAAATCAGTATTCAATATAACATTTTTGCAGGTGTACAAGTCACAGCGCCTGCGTGCCGGTAAGGGCAAGATGCGTAACCGTCGCAAGGTGCAGAGAAAAGGACCCCTCATTGTATACCACAAGGACCAGGTTAGTAGCACTTGCTAACATTAACCACAACAACATAAACCCTTCACAGCCTTACTCAGTGCGTGCAATACGCACTGAGTTACGAATATGGAGGGTAGAGTAAAGTAGCCCTTAGGAAACATCCATCGAGAAGCACTCGAGTGGTGTGTCGACATGTGGCTTACACTAAAATAATCATCAATTTGGTCTTGTCCAGTTTAGTCTCACCTGTCCAATTTGCAGGGTCTGACAAAGGCGTTCCGTAATATCCCTGGCGTGGAAGCCCTCAGCGTTAACAAGCTTAATCTGCTTAAGTTAGCGCCGGGCGGTCATGTAGGCAGATTCGTGATCTGGACTAAAAGCGCCTTCGAAAGGCTAGGTAAGCGAAGGGAGACGCCCATCTCCATAAAGATCTATATAAATTTATATAACTAACTCTTCGATGTCGTAGACGCTTTGTTCGGCTCCTGGAAGACGCCATCTAAGCTGAAGAAGAACTTTAACTTGCCACAACCCAAGATGGCCAACACCGACCTCTCTCGCCTGCTCAAGTGCGACGAGATCAGAAAGGTTCTGCGCGCGCCCAGGTGAATATCCCTCAGCCACCACACTCCCCGTCCCGACCCGCCGCAGTACTAACCGCATTTCCTTCCGCAGCAAGCGCGTAGTCCGAGCGACGCGCAAGCTCAACCCGCTTAACAACTCTCGCGCCATGCTGCGCCTCAATCCCTACGCCGCTGTGCTCAAGCGCAAGGCCGTCCTTGAACAAGCGCGCCGCAGCAACGCACGCGCTGAGGCGCTGGCGGAAAAACGAGGGGTGAGTGACCTCCTACTTTACTACGGACACATACCACACTTTACACACGCCGCAGCAACGCAAATCGAAACTTCGCATTCCTTGTGCTGCGACACGGGGTTAGCGCCATATAAAACATAAAATACTTCACATTATACAACGCCCTCGATGATGATTCTCTATCAGAGCATTGGGTTATGAACTCTGTGATTACTCACGTTGACACTTTCTGAGCCCGTCTCTCCTTAGCCTCCGCGGCTTGTGCCCTCGCGTGGTCTGATGCGTGTTTCTTGCAGCTCGAGGCGCCCGCTTCGGAGGCCGCGCTGAGGGCCCAGAAGCTCCGCGCCAGGAGAGCGCGCTCCCTCAAGGCGGTGGCAGCCAAGAAACCCAAGGTAGTGGGCGCCAAGAAGACTGCTCCTCCCCCCAAGAAGAAGTCGGACAAAAAACCGCCCAAGAAACAGGAGAAGAAGTGAACGGGAAATATATATAACTTGTGACTAACTAGCGCCTTTTATTTATTATCCCAAACAACTTGTAACAAATTATATTTTAAGAAAATAAAACAAAATAAAAAAACTCTGCAATATGATATTGTTTTTATATTTCACGAAAGTAATTGCATATTGATAAAAAGATATTAGTTTTTATCCACATAAAAATAAACTATTATAAGTAGGCAAACCAAAAAAAATTGCGAGCACAGTTATTATGTATAGAACTTTAGAAATTTATTTTATTTTGAACAATTGATTTGAAAAAATATTTGTCCTAAATTAAAGTTTCCATCCCTTAGCAGCTTTATGAAATGTAAATGTCTTGTGTCAGAAAGATAAATCTTATATTTTTTTTACGACTTAAAGATCTTAATACCTAATTATTCAGTTAACATATTAACTGCGGCCCCAATTCAATTAGTTCTCTAAAATAGGCTCATTTTCGCATCTGTACTGCTAGAAGAATTTTAAAGATAAAAAATATTCAACAAACCCGGTTTGTCACGAGTTACACCGGGCTTGTTCGTAATCTGCAGATTGGATCGGGAAATGGTCATGACGGTTTCGAAGGTGGTTTTTTGGAAAGCCTTCGCATTTTGCAAATGTCAATAATCTATGGATCAGTTTTTATTTCAAAATATTAAACATAGTATTTACTGTCCCCATTTAATGTACAGACACAGATTATAAACAGATTTTGTATATGTAGAGGGGAGCTTGGGTCACAGTGGATGGACTCGTTCACTTGTGCCGCGATGTCCCTTGTACACCCCTCCAACACCAAACTAGTGACCACCTTTGTTCCAAAGAGGAAGTCTCGTCGCAGAGAATCAGTCAAAAAGTATTTTTCGAAAAGGTATTGTCTCAATGTGTCAGCATCTTGGAAGTTTTGAAATTTCATAATGACCTATATTAGTAATGAAGAAATTTCGTCATTATAACTTGATTTTTTACCGGTCAAAATTTATCAAAATTTATTTAAATGAAATAACTACCCCTGCGGTACAGCGGACCGTTTTTATTTGTGGTACAGCGAATTTACATACACCGTACGTTGGAAGCATACGTACAACAACAAAAAGGAAGACCAGTATTAATCTGCCAGCTGCTTTATTAAAAATATCTTAAGAACAAAAAATAAACAATTGTAGCCAAATCAATAAATATTCCATAACAAGTCTTTAGATGTAATACAATAAATACAAATTCCATTAAATTACTAATCTAATGAACAGACTGACTGGATTCTGTTCAATATTTTTAATAAAACATGAAATATTCATATAAATACTGGAACATCATACCTTCAATGTCTTTTTTTAAGTCTATTTTTTTAGGATAATAAAAAAAGTGGTAAAGGTATAAATGTTGTTCTGAAATCTGAAAACATTATCGTAGTGAAAAGTAAAATATAGAGATTGAAAATAAACGTTAACTTTTGTAGTGTAAATGCTCATTATTCATGGTTTCCATAAAATCCGTTGGATCCCGACTTTTTTTTAAAAAGTACGTCATTATTTCATAATCCAAACTGCTCAAGGCCGGTTTTGTGCATATTACTTTAAAAAAATATATATCCACTGATACCCACATAGGCTATTGCTCTGATCTACATATAGGAAACTTTTTACTCAAGAAAGCTCTCATTTTTAAGATGAATTATTGGAATGTAATGGTAATAAAACGAAATAGTTTAGTTTTACCTTCATTGCAATTCATATGACTTGGTAAAATAAACCTTATTGCATTGCCATGAAGGTAATTATTACTTTGAGACACTGTTTTACTGCATTTACAGCTGTAACCGCGGGTTTATTTTATGAACTTCTGTAGTTCTTAAACAATCAAAACAAAATCGACTCCAAAGTTGTTATGTATACTATCACAATTTTTTGAAATTATATATATGTATATTTAAACAAATGATATAATATGTTGATATATATGATATATTATGTATATTCAGATTTGTCCATACCTGGTTCTTATATTCAATGAGTACTAGTAGGCTATGAATACAATAATCAATATATTTGGGATTTGTATTTCGTATTTTTTAAATAGTATATATTTTCAAAAGATTTCCTATTATTTGAAAAAAAATATTATTAATGTTCACTTATGGCACATAATTTTAATTAATAAAAAGAAAAATTTGTTATAACTAAAAACTTTAATCAACCCCTCCGGAAGCCTTCTCTACAATGCGTTACAATATACTTTACACAGGGGGGGAGGGCCGCAGTCTTGGCACATTTCTTTCAGGTGGTCGTTCCAAGTCTGCGGCGAGTGGGTTATTAGAACCGTAGTCAATGATATTAGAGGTAACGGGCCAGAGCTAACGTTATGATTATTACGTAATGACACGTTATTTGTGCTTTGCTTACATTGTTATACATTACCTGATGCCATTTTACTATAAATATCAGAAGTATAAGCAAACAATATCTCATTGTTTTTATCTAGAAAAGTAAGGTCAATTATATAAATAAGGAAGACAAATTTGCCTATGATTGACCCATGAGAGACACCTTCAAAGAAATATTCATAATAAATGGTTGCTAAGTATGAATATAGACTTCATTTTATATTATTGAAGTAAATTATTATTGGGTTACTAATTGAATATTATACGGTATTGAATAATAAAAAAAACAATATCAAAAAATATTTTAATTCATACATTTAATGAACAAGCAGTAATTTGTAATAACGGTGTAACACAATGTTTATTAAGTTTAATGAATATGAATAACATGCTTGGTTAAATAAGACAAAAAAATATATTAACAATAACATAAGCACACTTATCAATTTCAATAATAGTTTTTCGTAACACAAACAAATTTTAATTTGTAGAGAATGGCACCAAAGTATTTTCAATATTTTGTATATTATATAGTAGTATATCTGGTGAAAATACTTGTGTGATATAAAAAAATCATTTTTATCTTTGTTTTTTGTCGCTTAATAAAAACATGTTTTCATACACTGCAAGCACATATACACATATAGATGATATCCAGCATCTTCAATAACATTAACGTCACACAATTTAACACAGCAACATTATTTTATTTCATAATACATATTCCTTGTAACAAACCTTATATTACGATAAAAGAACATTCTATAACGGAGAAAAAATTATTTATATTAAGTTTTTTTTTATAACTCAAAAAAGTTATTAGAAATTACTTTTTGTTTATAATAACAATTTGCTTTATTCACAAACAATAATCTCATTTTTATTAACTTTTACAAATTCTGGTTTGTAGACGTATTTGCTGTCGTGCGTCGTTTTGATGTGCATTTTAACTTCCTGGTACTTCCTGAAGGACTGCTTGCAGATCGGACAGTCAGCTAGATACTTTCTCTCTTTGTGTTTCTGAAATGTGTGTACATAGAAGATAATTTTACAATTATTATAAACTACTTTTTTTCCTTTGGAAATACCCGTTACGGATATCAACCGGTCAAGTAGGTGACCGGGTTATGTGACTACCCGGTAACATAATCAACGGATCCATTTTTAAGGCTACCCACTAAAAAACCAACGGTTGCCCTCTTCGCCTTAGTGGGACGCCACGGGATCGCGTTAGCACACACCGTGACGCCCCGGCGAGACCCCCCGAATGAGGGTGCCCCGAGCAACGTAGAGCACCCTCTCATCGTAGGCCTATGTTATTTATCCCATCTATTTATCCCATCGACAAGAATCCATATCTCAAACCGATTGATTTGTAAACATTGCAAGCACATATATACATAGTTGAGGTCCAGCATCCAACTAACACAGCATATGACTTATTTGTCTCTAAACAATGGGCGCTCACACAGGTTTAGGAAAGTACTCCAGCGTATTAATCAAGACGATTTTTCGACGTTCCAAGAAGGTACTCCCGTTAACCGAAAGGCTAATAACTGTCTACTTAGATTTCATAGGTGAAACATTATGAGTGCAAGTGGTTTGTATTTTGTTCCCCAAAGTTCCAACAGATAAAAATGGTGAAGACCAGGCGAGAGTAGTTAATCTTGACTCACGAAGACGCCGCTGTGCCGACACAAGTGATCTCGAGACCCCGAGCGAAACTTCAAAGATTATCCAATATATACACAAATATAAGGTATATGTATGTACAAACCAGCCACATGTGGTCCCACTTGTCCTTGAGCGAGTCGAAGGTGTTGACGCACACGGAGCACTTGAACCGGTAGCGTCCGTTGCGGTGCTTACGGTATAACGACTGCGAGTGGAACACGCGCGAGCAGCAACCGCACACTATTGGCTTCACCTGTTCGTGCAGCTGTAAACAGGGACACTGAGCATTCACTACTGTGTAAAACATTACTAGAGTCTTTCTTACTGTCTATGGAGCTTCTACTGTGTGAAAAGCATTACAAGAACCTTTCTTACTGTGTAAGCAGTATTTAATACAGTGGAAAAGCATTACAAGAGCCATTCTTACTTTTTTTTTTAATTTTTAGTCCTTCAGAGGACAGGCAAAGGTTTTTACACCATGCAGCCTAGTCTTAAGTACTCCTTGCCTTTCTTACTATGTACGGATCTTTTACTACTGTGTAAAGCATTACAAGAGCCTTTCTTACCGTGTATGGAGCTTTTACTACTGTGAAAAGCATAACAAGAGCCTTTCTTACTGTGTTTACTGTACTTAAGCTCCATAAGCTTTAATTATTGTGAAAGGATTATATGATGTACTCTTTAGGTATACAACAGTGGAGACCAACCCGTGAATCTCGGCCTCTAGGTCAATCGATCGCGGGCAAGGAAAAAAATATCTATTCCCGTCCTAAATATTACGAAAATTATTGGAGTATAGTTAAGAAATTCCTAGTCGGTAGATCGCAAAGAATTATAAAGGCAGACAGTAGATCTCGAGTTCGATTGAGTTGGCCACCCCTGGCATATAGATTTAATTTTAACTGTTAGTACTGCCTTAAGGATTGAATATCTTATTACTAAGAGTAAGAAGACTTTGTATCTCTGTATAGCATGATGTGAGCCTATGATATTTATGTGTTGAGATAAAGGATTATATTATTAATATACAAACTTAATAATTTATAAACACGGCTATTTGTTATAAAATATATGCAGATTGATATTTAATTTTAAAGTGTGTTAACAATTCTTTATTAGATACAGTTATTTTATAATAATGTAATTATATTTCTTACCTCCATATGTTTAATTAGGAAGGCTTTACACGTAAATTTCTTTTTACATATGTCACAGAGCAGGACGGAGAGGTTGTGTACTTTTTTATGTTTTGAAAAATTACTCGAGTCACTGAATGTTTTATCGCATATCTCACATTTGTATAGAGGGAGGGAGGCGTGATCTCTCATGTGACGTTTGTAACTGAAACAAAATATATATTTATATCAAGCTCTATGAACACCAAGAGCTAAGCTAAGCTAAGCTCGATTTATAATTATAAAAATATTTTTTATGAAGATATATTTTGAAATATAATTAAATATTATGTATATTATTATACTTGAAAGATGATAAAAACATAGTTACAATAAATGTAACAGCTCTAATGTAAATGTAATCTTTTTAAATTTGCTAAAATTAAAAAAAATCTTGTTTTAGTAACAAATAATCAAAAAAATTATATCAAAATCAGTACATCGATACTTACATATCAATCTTATTAAAACCAATACTACATATCTGACACTTGAGACAATCGTACTTGTCCTTCTTGAGATACGCGTCTTTCAAGAGATGTTCTATGAGGTGCCTTTTCAGATCATTTTTTCTTGAAAAAAGCTTCAAACACATAACACATTGCTTTGGATCTAGCTCTTTTGATATTGTTGGGATTTCGCCTTGGAGGAGAGCTAAAATCATAATTTGTAATTACAAAGTTATTAATAATTATTATTAAATTAACACACGAAAGGGTTTTCTTAATAACTAAGAACACATTTAATGAAATCAACAACTTAATAAAAAACAGGTAATCCATTTTGGACCTGTGACGCACACAAATAAACAACTTAGAATTATGTATTAATAACTTACAAATAAGATCTTGTAATATCGGCTTATTTTCCAACAAATCAACAGCTTCTGATTTGGTTCCCAAATTTTTTATCTCAATATGTGACTCCCAATGCACAAAGAAATCATTGGCGGCCACATTATCACGACACTGCCTGCACTGATAACACTTATTAAAGGTTTTCCCTTTTATAAAATGAACACAAACAAAGTTATTTTTTATATGTTGGTACACATGTGATATCAGCTCACCCATGACGGGTAGTTGTTTTAAACATTTAGGACATGTGTCCGGACCATAATTGTGTTTCTGGAAATGGCTCAGATAACTCTTCATGGATCTATGGTTTGTGTTACACTTCGTACATGTGTAGAATGAGTTTTGACACAATCCTTTTATATGTTGTTTATAGTGACGGTGAATGCCTTTGTAAGGACACTTCTTGCAGCTGTATATTCTGTAATGATTAAGTATAAGTTTAATTTTATATATTATTTGACATTTCTTATTTGAACTTTAAACAGAATGATAAAAATATCAACTCTTGCAGGAATTCAGTATTCTTTAAACAAGTAACTATTTTTATACCAACAAGCTTTAAAAAGAGTAACAAAATATCTTGCTACAACAGACTACGAAAGTATTTATTTCAATAATAATTTATTAAGAAAAACTATTTCTACATTTTTATTGTTAAAACATTTACTTTTCGATAATAGGTGTCATTTGTTTCAAAAATATATGAACACATATATATAGTAAAAATTAGCAAAGGTTAAAATAAAAATAGGGCTTAATAATAGTTTGAGTTAAGCTACATGCATCAGTTAGTGTAAAATATACATGAATATTCCTATTTCAGACATATTTTTAGGAGTTAGATTTAGACAAGGAATTATTGTATTCAGAAAAGCAGATATTTTCAACAGCAAATTAGTTAGAGATGAAAAGTCAAAATTTGGATAAACTCAATTTGATTTTTTTTCTGGCTCATAAAAAACTTAAACTTGAAATTAAATAATATCCTGTATATTGAAGTTATTGAAAAAAATGATTATATACAACTAAGCCAAAACATAAAATATACAATAATACATAATATTCCTACTTTGAAGTATATATTAACTTGAAATCCTTATCATTACTATCATCATGTATTGTATCATTATCTTCAAAATCATTATCATTTATCATGGTATCAATATCATTACTTGACTCATCATTAACCTCAGTTTTAATACCATTATTTAATTCACATACTTCAGAGATATGCTGCACAATCTCTTCCTTAACAACTATGTCAGTAATATTATCATTATAATTTTTATTAAAATCAATTTCCACTGGTTCCTGCTTTATATTTATTTCAGCTAAATATTCATTATGAAAATCATCTTCAATGTCTGGTTTTTCTTCCTTTATTTGTATATTTGATAGTTCAATATTATTTGATCCCAAATTAACTTGTTCGTCAATATTATTTGATACTTCATCATTAGTTGACAATTCGCCAATATTTGTTGATACTTCATCAATATTAGTTGATATATAGAAAATGTTTGTTGACTCTTCATCAATATTCATGGCTACTTCATCAATGTTCTTTGTTTCTGCTTCTATCTTAGTTATAACTGTGTTAATATTCATGTCAATTTCACTTTTTATTTGTATGTCAATATTTTCTTCAACATTCAAATTTTTACTATCACATTCATTAAAATCTGAAATATGATATGTTTGAACTATAAGAAGTTGTATCACAGACAATATTTAAATGAAAATCTATAAAAAACTGTTTATAAATTTATTTTCATATATTTTGCTTAGATGGTTTATACTATTGATTTTGAGAAATATCAGAAATTGTTCATTATTATTGATATTTTAAATTTATGAAATTACCAGGTTTTAATGCATAATTTCTTGACAATATGACGAAAATAACAAAGAAAAAACCACATTAGTAGAGCTCTACCCAAATTATTGAACATGCAGAAAAATATTTTTATATGAATATACAAGTACAACATACCTAGAATTCCCATATCTGTATCACAACATGCTATACTCTCGTGACTTTCCTCTTGTTTAATATTACTTTTTGTTTTGGCCTTAGCACAATATGTTTTTAATGGAGGGCTTCTGAGCAGAGTTTTGGGTATCACTATCTAAAATTTTAATGAACATATATAATATATTAAGAATAAAGATTTATTTATTTAAATGATGTTAATAATTCTTATGATCTCAATCGGAAATTTCATCTAAAATCTGGAAAATCTGGAAAAGGCTTATATAAAGGCTTATAAAGAATAATGGACTTGACCCAGTGAGTTCTGACATTTACAATCGGTCAGCTAAATTAAAATGTGAAACTTTTGTGATGGTTTTATTATTGTAAAAATAATAAAGACTTGGAACAACATGTTCACACAAAGAGTTGTGTGGGAATCAAACCCACAACATTGAGCTCAATAGTCAGGGCCACTAAAATGTAGGCCAAATACAAATTTATTAGTATAATGTAACTTAACAGTCATAAATTATTCTTTGGACAAAAGAAAAATAAAAGTAAAAAAATATACTGTACCGCTTCAGAAAAACAGACTTGCACATCATTATTATGTTGTGTGTGATATGCTATTTTGTGTTCGTTCATCATCGACTTATTTAAAAAGTACACTGATTTCGGACAGATCTTACATTTGTATACCATGGCGTAGGTATTGCTGTGTGACAATAGATGTTCTAATTCCATACATTCTGACATTAAAATCTTACCACATATAATACATTTGTGATTCTTCTTACTTACAATTTGATGCATTTGGAGATTAGATTTTTTCTGGAAATTTCTTTCACATAGTTTACAGATATTTGTAAATACAAGATTATTGCACTCATGTGAGATCTCATCTACGGTTGGTCGATTGCATGTAGGACAGTTTTTAAGAGACATGACCACTGGTAAATCTGATCTGACGGTATGTCTGGTTGTTAGATGCTTATCTAACTCTATCTTTGAAAAATACTTAATAGGACATAGTCTACATAAAAATACATCATTTGTTTTTACACCCCCCCAATCTAATGTTTTCTTGAAGTAATCACAATTCCCTAAATGGTGATTTAACAGCGAACATGATATAAACTTTTCTAAACAACCCTTACATCTGTAAAACTTATTGCCTTTTTTAGTAGCTTGATGCACTGTAAAGTCTTGACCACACTGCCAGCAGTTTTCATCTATGACTATATCATGAAAAGGCCGTTCATTGTTAAAGACAACAATATTACACTCTTGCCCACAATGCTCTAAATGCAATTCACCATGATCATGAGTGCGGAAGTGTTGGCGGAAGTCATAATAATGCCACCAAGCTTTTGTACATATATAACATTTATATGATAATGGCACATCTCGGTGTTTTGGGTTTATTTTGTGCCAAATTTGCCACTTTTCAATAACTGATTGTAATTTTAAATCCTTATCATCCAGCTTTATTGCAGTTGAATATCTCCCAAAAAAGTTTAAAACTTGAATTTCTATAAGTTTATCTGCTATACTTGTTGTCTGTTTTGATATTCTATTAAATTCTTTCCATATCATCTCTTCTTTGAATTTAATTACATCAAATCCTTTACAGAGTAAGGCTACTTGACTTTCAGAGCTTAATTTTTCTAGGATGCCTTTCAAATTATTTTTTTTTATATTTATATTAGATTCTTTCAAACTTACTTCTGAGTCGATAGTTACATTTTCTTCAATCAATTCTTTTTCCATTTCTTCTTGTTTAATTTGACTACTAACTGGTTCATCTACTTCCTCTACTTCTACTTTGATTGAAAATTTAATTGGTTCTTCTGTTTGTCGATTTAATTTCTTGAGTATTGATTTTGATGTCATCCTGGCTATAGTTTGTTCAATTTCTTTCTGAAATTTTATAGATAACCGAAATAAGAATAATTATTTTCAATATTATATACAAATATGTGAGCCATTTAATTAAAAAATATTATAATATAGGAGTACAACTTCATAAATATCATTAGCAATATCTTATACCAAAAAGTAAACAACTCATTTTACAACGTTTTTACAAATATTTAGATGAAAGATAATTTGTTGTGCATTTGGTTACTTAATTTCATTTGTTATTTTAAGAATTACCGTCGATTTTAAGTTAACAATCCAAAATCAAATCTACCCACACAACACCAGAAAATAAAAAAAAATTGTATTATTACACCAATTTAAATACAAAACATCAATATTTTTCATATATATTTATATAGGTATTATTGTCTCTTATAATTTAATATGCTATCCACGTTTTAGTTTTCATATAGCCTTATTCTTCAAAATGGTCGCCTACCTGCATATCTGCTATGTTTTCGTCATCCAAATCTAAACATTCTCGCGGCACCAGCTTCGACTTTCGACATCTCTTTTTACTACTTTTCATTTTAATACGTGAATAACATACTAAATCCAAAACAAATAAAATATAATACTTTTAATCAACTTATAAAATATTTTCATAAAATACGCAACCACTAAAACTTGAATTGTGCGAACAATCAACTTTGTGAATTACAATGCGATTAATTCTAAATAACTTGAAGTTTTTTATTATAACCTTTCATCTTTTTCTAACACAGTGGTAAAGAGTAAGCGAAGTTTGGTTTTCAACGTATCTTTAAACTGCAATGTAAATTGGTTGGGTTATCCTTACACCAGACGGGTAGTTCGTGAGAAGGTAAAATTCGTTCGGAAAACATATAAATTATCCTATATATATATATATATATACCTCAATAATTGCAATTATTAAATTTGAATTATTTATCTAAAACAAAATAAATTAATAGAAATGTTTATCCTTAAATACATTATTTTAATAACTTTTGTACATGTGTACGATTCTGTTGTTATTCTATTCTTTTAGGGGGAGAACTAAACCTGTCATTTTGTTTTTATTGTTGACATTTGTCATTTTCAATAATTTAAAGCCTAACCTTAAAATAAAATCATTTTCAGATTTAAATAAATAGATAAAAACCTAATATATAATGTACAATAATTGATAGAAATAGAGCTACATCCCTTCAAGAATAAAAATGAGTTTATTTATCCGTCATTACAAACCCTCCACGGTGTATAACGCTCAAATATTATGGCGTTTTCATTCAAATACCGTGGAAAAGTCAGCAAAAGTAGAAGAAGAAGAATTTAGAGTTCTTGATATTGTGAAGACTAGAACTAGACTACAGAAGAAAGTACTTCGTAGAACAGATATACAGCCTGATAGATCAGAAAAGATGCGAACTGATCAGGTAAATACTATGATATTCAATATGTCATATTGAAGAAATAAGCAAAATAATAGTTAACATTTACAAGAATACAAAACAGAAATTGAAAAATTTACATTTTTATTATATATATGTTTATAAAATATTAAATATTATAGTCCTTATTTTATATAAAATTAAACTTGGAAGTTATTTTTTCTAATTCAATCTCGTCAATACTGACATAATATATATTTTGAGTGTTTTAACTTTACAGCTTTATGTACTTTACCTATGCCTTGTAGTTTCACGGGTGTATATATTAGTTATTATTGGTGTTACACGCTAGTATAGCTTACATCATGGACCTACCTATGTATGAAAAATTATCGTCTATGTACAAACAAGTTTTTCTGATTTGTAATAATATTATATATAGTGCTGGGGAAGTTTATGATTGGCTAGCTTAATAGAAACTTGAGATTCAAGAAAAATATCTAATAGTGTTGTATAGCTACTTATTTGTCTTGATAATCTCTAATTACTAGAATATAAATGGAACTGGTTTGGTGATAACCATTTATCACTTCAGTGCAGAATTTTTTGATGAGGTGTTATTGACTTCACTTGAAACCATTTCTTTATAAAATTATGGTATAAAATTGTTACCCTCCTACTTTAAACCATTATATATTTGAAATGATAGTTACTGTGTGCCTGCAATTAATATTCTGCTAAAACAATATAACAATAGTTGCCATGTGAATTATGACACAATCACGTCTTGGGGATCCAAAGAGTAAAAATTTTAGATTTTTGCTTATAACTGATTTTAACTAACTTAGGCCAAATCATTAAAATTAAAAAAATTCTAACAAGATAACAATATAAATTAGTGCTAATTTTATTTTTTGATCCATAGATTATTACTTTAGGTCTTAGTATTATTGTTATATTTGTATACACTTCTATTTATTATTAGAAAGATCATTTAAGGATACCCCTTCAGAAAAGAAAGAAATAGTAGGGGATAAAGGGGGCTATTTCCAAATGGTCCTCTGTATTGTGGCAGAAACTAAAGCTAGGCAGTTGTGGTGAAAATTAACTTAAGGGCCTGAAAGTAGAAAACTTGCCCTAAAGTTGTACCATTTTCTTCCGGGGTAAGGCCAGAAACGTCTGCCTTCACCGCCACCTCGGTATTTTATGTATGACAATGTTTGTGTTTTGCAATACAAGTTTTGCAGACACACAATAGTTAGGGTTTACAAAAACCTATATAAATGTGGTGTGGTAAAACAAACCATTTATGTTTTTTGTTCAATTGAGGTACTTCAATACACACTTGATAAACCAACTTCATAAAATTTTGCATTTATTCCTATAGGAGTAGATTTTGTTGACGACAACACTTTTTGCAATAAAGAAACTTGTGTATATACTAATCGTTTTATGCCTTTTATACAATATTTTGATTACCACAAATCTTCTAGTTAGCTTTTTAAATTATGGAAATTTTAAGACAATTTTATCTGTAATTTTTTTTCCAGAACTGGGGTAATGTATGGCCAGGACCGAGGTCGTTCCATCCGTCATCTGTACCACTGCCGGTGAGACAGGGTTATGTACCCAAAGGCCAGGCACCACCTGGTAAAAAAGCAAATGCAGAATTAATGAAAGTACCCAACTTTCTTCATCTAACACCACCAGTTATAAAAATGCAGTGTGAAGCAATCAAAAAATTCTGCACACCTTGGCCTGAGCTTTTGAATACTGAAGCAGCAATTGAGAAGCATTATCCTATAGAAATTATTACCTCAGACTATTGTCACGCCAGTCCTACTATCAGGAATCCATTAGCACGTATAGTGACTTTAAGGGTTAAGTTGGCTGATTTAAAACTTGATAAGCATGCACGTGATAAGTTTTTAAGATTAGTTGGTGATAAATATAATGAAGATGAAGACTTAGTCACAATAACTGCAGATAGATGTCCGGTTAGAAAACAGAACCTTGATTACGTTAATTATCTTTTAACCGCCTGTTATTATGAGAGCTGGAATGTTGAGGATTGGGAAAAGGACAAATCTCTTGAAGACATGGAGTATTATGATTTTGATAAGAATCCATCGAAAAAAAACTTGATGTCTTGGTTTTTAAAAGTAACAAATGATGATAGTAATTTAAGTGAAGAGGAAATTCAGTGTTTTGATGTTAATAATATACCCAATGGCCAAAAATATAAGGAATCAATATCAAATTTGTTTAATAATGACGAAAGTGCTGTTACTTTGGAGGAGTATAATGCAGCGGTCAGGAAGCTGCTGGGGTTACCGGAGAAGAAAGTAGTAAATTAATCGAATTACATGTGTAGTTGTAGAATGTTTTTTAATTTAAAATTTCATCCCCTAACTGTTATGCCTTGTGTTGTTATCGGTGACCTTGAAATGAGTTCTAGCAGAATAAGACAATTTAAAAGTAAATATGATGTCGATTTTCGGGTACTTTAAAATAGTTTTGGACTACACATTTTTACATTTAAATTGCCACTCAATTAAAATCAATAATATTATTTAAATTTATATAGTTATGTTATTTTCCAATTATATTAGCTACTGTCACCGACGTCGCCTACACAACCCCACCACACCTCCCTCATACAAAAATCACAAATTATCTTTATTATTGATTTAAAGTAGATTATGATATACACTGATGTCACTGGCTGTGTGAATTGTGACCCATTTTACATTTTCTCGACATAAGGTAGAAATTACACAAACATTATATACACTTTATTTCTTTAATTGGAATTAGGATGAATGGCTCAGGAAATTATATGTATAATTATAAAATATATTTATATAATAACCAAAATTGGTATGTTCTATATTATATAAATATATATATATATGATGGCGTTATTCCACAAACTCGCATACTCAGAAAAAAATTGTTAAAATATATGTTAAAAAGATTTGGATTGCCCTCTTACCAAATAATTGAATCAAGAGCTAGAAACGAATTTTTGAGATCCTAAAAGGGCTACAATTAAAACATAATCATTATTTTTACACATAAAATATTTATTCAATATCAGATATTTACAAATAATTATAAAAAATAATAATTCGCATTCAATGAAACGAATCCATTAAAAATTCATATAAGCTGTTAAAAACATGCTATCTGTCTCACTTAAAAATATATCATTGAAAAAGATAGACAATACTTTTTTATTTGATTA
This sequence comes from Mechanitis mazaeus, assembly GCA_959347395.1. Lineage (NCBI taxonomy): Eukaryota > Metazoa > Arthropoda > Insecta > Lepidoptera > Nymphalidae > Mechanitis > Mechanitis mazaeus. The sequence goes on along the minus strand of OY365749.1, from coordinate 16,828,383 downwards.
AATAAAAATTGACTGAATTTTTTCATAACATATTATGTATTGCAACTTTAGAAACATTGGTTACGGTTTTTAAAAGAAACCTATATGATATTATACATAGAATAATAAATTAATCAAGGCAGGTATCGACACGGTAGCTCAGTTGTCAGAGCGACAAACCGACTCAGAGGTCGTTGGTTCTATTTCTGCCTGTTTTGAATTTTCATTATTCAAAAAATAATAACCACATTCTAATTACACATGATAGTAATTATATAATTATAAGAAATAGTTAATTACATTACAGTTCTAAGTACAGCCCAGTACAGTACCAAGTACAACACAGTATAGTACTAGAGTAAGTAAAGCATTTGATACACATTCAGTCGGTAGTATCCATGAACTCTACAACTCTCTTCGTAGGGAACACTTTGTGTACTCTCTTCTTGTGTGTGTAGAGAGAGGCTTTCTGTTTGAAGGTCTGTTGGCAGATATCACAGGACAGAGGTCGTTCACCAGAGTGGATTACTTCATGCTGAGTCAGGGCTTTCTTGTCCTAGGAAATTAATATTTACCAGTATTATATGTATATAAGTAATATTATTAACAGTAATATTTTTTATTTTACTATTAAACTCTTAAAATGTTGAAGTGATTAAAACAATTACAAAAAAATAGCATTATCACAATATAATATGTTTATTATATATAAATAAACATACTTGAATACAGTGAACCCTCTTATAACGCTGTAAGTGTGTACCGTGTTATATGGAAAACGCGCTATAAGAAAATCATAATTAGTAAAAATCACATCATTCGTACCGCGTTATATGGAGACCAATAAATACAAAAGACAAGATAAATCATTTTTTTTTTATTTTCGAAAGAATTGGTCACCAACGTACTGTGAAAGAGCTCAGAGCTCTTAGACTGAAACCGATGTCGTAAACAGCTAAGAGAGAAGCTTGAATGTTTACATATCTAGTTAAAATTATTCATTAGTTACACGGAAAAAACTGATGGGACGTTATTGAACGGAAACCGCGTTATATAGAAACCGCGTTCGCAGAGAACCGCGTTATAGAACGGCTGTCGCAATTTCAGCTACGCGTTATATGGAAACGGGTTGACTGTTCATGTATAAATTTTATAATAACAATATTAAAAAAGTTCCATCCATTATTAATAATTAATTATTTATTGATAGTACTGTTCTTTATCAACTTTTGAAAAATTGTTATTACTTACTGAATTATTAAAATTATTGGTTTCTAAGATTGTCTCCAACATACAAGCTCACAATAATCTATAATATGAGTATAAAAATTAAATAATAATCCTTACTGTAAATCCTTTGCCACAGAGTTGACAGACATGCTTCCTTGGTTTTGATTTCTTTTCTCCATGAACTCTCATCATATGCTTCTCGACGTTTGCTTTAGACGCTATTGGCTAAAATAATATAATAATTAGATATATAATAAATATATCGAGGCAGTGACAAAATAGCTCAGGTATCACAGTGACAAGGACGAATTTCTAGAGGTTGCAGGTTTGAGTCCTATCTGTGTTAATGAAATGAAAATATAATTTATATAAAAAAAATTATATATAATTTTTTTTTAAATGAATTCATATGCATCGGGTAACTTAAGAAACTATGATTTTAGATACAAATAACAATTTAAAATTAGTTCCCAGTGACAGAAATCACATCTACTACAATATTATGAATATTCAATTACAATTATCCACTGAGTTCATAATATAAAACTATTTTTTTGAGGATTTCACTCGGGTATAATTTTGATTATTGTGGTTATGTCTGTCAGTTAGTCAGTTAATTATTTAACTTACTGACAGACACTTACATCTCGTCTATCCGTAAATACGATTGCAGCAAACCATTCGAAACATCGGGTTAAAATAAAAAAAGGAACCAAAATTATACGCGAGTGAAATTCGTAAAAATATAGTTTTATTACAAATGTGTACACTATATAATACACTGAGCTTATTATTGTATACACACCTTACTACAAACAGGACATTTGTGTGTTGTTTTGTTCAAATGCTGATAATTAAAATGATCCTGCATCGCTTGCTTTGTGGGATAACCTTTATTGCACATCGGACATGGAAATCTAAAACATATTCTTCATTTCATATCTCTATAATTTTTATCATAGTTTTTTACTTAAATGTATTATAAATTTGCCTTCCTCATTTATAATTATAATCTTAAGTTCGCTTTTTTTTCATATATTAAAAAGTCTTTTAAAATTACAAATGAATAAACTAACTTTTTTTTTAATTTACACTCTAAAAATTGTGCGTAATCGAAGCTGAATTGATATCGATATTGTTTAACTTAAGAAGAGCTTAGGTTATTAGTTTAATTTTATATATATTAATATAATGTACGGAAAGGTTATTCATTAATAAAAAATTTTAATTTGAAAAAATATATTTTATTCTTGAATATGTAAATTAGAATTTAGTGTATGTATATTATTAATAACATTTAATCCTCAAAAGTTACAATTGGCTTATGATAGCTACTATAATACAGTTTCGATAATACAGAAACTGACATAATATTTCACGTAAGTGTCTACGTAAGTGTAACTATTTTTACGTAAGTGTCAGACACTTACATCTCGTCTACCCGTGAACACGATTACTGCAAAGTATTCGAAACGTTGGGTTAAATTCAAAATGTAACCAAATTATACGCGAGTTTTAATCCGTAAAAATAGTTTTATTTCAAATGTGTAGTCGTGAAAATCTAAGAAAATACTATTTTACATTATATGTTATTTAAAAATCTTGCAAAGACATCTTGCATCAAATACAATTCCTTCACTTGTGGCTGAATAATCATTTTAATTGTTATTTAGTTTTTAAGACCGAAACTAAATTTTTATCTTGATTAACATCAGAATTAATATTAAAATATTCGGTTAAAATTAATGGGATTTTAGTGTGAAAAACACACTCAAACATTTTCATAAAAAGCTAGTTTCTCCTCGACATTTATGACTAGTCATTGTCAAGTATGAGTTAGACTTCAAAAAATGGTTCAAAAAATTTTTGAAGAACAACTAAGCGCAAAAGGAATAATAATTTGTAGTTTAAAAAGCTGACTTCAACAGCTGTAGAATTAACTGAGAAAATCTATCTGAAATTTGCACATTTGCACATATGCAGTGTATCAATGTTATTACTCTTCACGTCATAACATCCACCCAAAAACAGATAAAAGGCCATAAATTCTAATAAATAATAATTTACAATAGAGTATTAAAAATACTAAGTACCATCTCGGATTATCGTGTGCATGGATGGATAAACGGACCGACAGAACAGACCACCTAATAAAGTAGCTTTCGCTGCTTAATTGATTTTGAGGATGTATATTATACTTTGTAGTGTTTTGCATCAGCTTGTTCCAATATTTTCTGACCTGCTTCTGGTGAATCTTCAAAAAGCAACCGAATACGTATTTATCATTTTTTTTTTCACTAGCTTCATAGGGTCTAGTTCGAGGAAAGCTAGTTACCCTAAACCGGTCTAAATGGGTGCTAATCAGGTGAAACTCGCAGGAGTTTAGAGACTATCCAGTATGAAGTCCAATTAGCGGCCCTAAGCGCCTGTTCTCAAAGCTGCGACAAGTTCCAAACTTCACTCTTAGCCAGGCCATCTACTACGTGTATGCTAGTAGTTATCATGTACAATTAGTTAATAACAGACATTTAGTACAATTTTTGTTCTGCAAAAGCTTGTTCATGATTTGCGCATCCAATAAAAACAGGTAACGGGAATGACTTTGTTCTGAGTTTGATTCGAATACAATGCAATAATAATAGCTACTCCATTGTCATCTGACACATTTCTATTACCAATTTTCGAAGTAACGAAAACGTTGTATTTGTATTTTTTTTTCTTTGTACTGTTTAATTTACAATAAAGTGCTTATCTATCTATCTTTTTATAACATAATAGGATATATGTATATGGGCTTATGTTGGACCTCTATACTTTTAAAATAGTCGATAACTGTGTATTTAAAAAAAAAGAAGTTTTTTTTTGTTAGGAGAAACGTCATAGTCTATCGCATTATGGTCAAAATCAGTATAGGACATAGACAAGTATCAAAAACTTTCGACTACTAAATTGTAAACGACGTATTGTCATGTCAACTAATCTTACCTGAATCTCCTTTTAAAGCATAAAACTATAGCAGAAATGACGATTAGGTAAAAATGTAATAAAATCTATAGACATATTTTATCTACCTCAACTGGAATTTGGTACGTTCTAAGATACTATTATATCCTATTCCAGTCTTAATACAGGATTATATAAACCTTTAAATTTGCAAGAAACCGATTTTGTCCTTAATGAACACCCGGAGCTCGACTTGTAATAAAACGAAAATGTCTCATCCGAGTGTATTATACTTTCCTGTGGCGCTGCGACTTCATATAGATCTACTCTCTTCTCAATGGATGAACTAACTTGACCGACTCTCGAAGTCTTGTCTCTCTGTCTTGGATATTTTTGGGTAAAGTTCTATGCTACGGCAGGAAAAGCAGGTGGAGATGCATGGCCATCAAAGGTCAACAACCAATGATACAGAAGAATTCTTTAATTGCTTCACCTTAGGTACTTCAACATCACTACACTTCCACTTGCCATAAAAAGACTCTTGAAATCAGCCCACAGTATTCCAGTAAAAGCAACTTGTGAAAGTCAGCCTTGAATGCGCTCTGCACTTCTCGTGCTTCCATTTTTCGAGCGCGTGCTGTGATTATCCGGGACAAAGTCCAGCAGATGTTGTGTTGCGGTGTGTTTGTGTGTGTTGTAGTTTGTCATGTTACTCCAACAAACGGCACAATTTTTCATTACTTTCACAATGTGGTAAGTTTTGGTTAAAACCCACTTCTGATAACTCATTACGGCGGGTGGAGTACTTTAGGCTCAGTTGGGCAGTCTCTTGGACTTCCTTCACCGTCGTCAGAGATAATTCGAGCAGATGAATACGGATTGGAGAAACGTAATGCTCTATGTGCCCTACGTCCGCAGCTTTCACTTCTAACAAAGACATTTACCATAGACAACCAGACACCTTCCAATTATCAGCCTTGTAAAGGGCATAGAGTAGAGACAATTACAATAAGACACACACCCAAATGTCATTTCAAAGTGACATAACGTTTGACGTTTCTCCAACCCGTGCTGTCTATATTGAATTATGCTACAGTAGTATAGCCGCTATGACATAAAAATATTAGGTCCGCGACTGTGCACGGTGGGTGGAGCTGAGCGAAGCATTGTTGCTGAATGATTTTCCCATTGTTGTAAAATTAACAGAGTAAATAGTGGTTACAATCTTAAGCCTAATAAGAACTCGCGCGTGCGATTTCAAAACGTTCCACATGTTAACTACGTGGGACACAATCTGACCATTTAATAAAAAACTAAAATCACAAATGTCACCAATAAACTTCAGGACCTATAAGTCACTGTCCTCGACAACTCTATCAACATCCTCCCATTATTCCTCTAGGAGTAGCATTAATAATGAAACACACTTTTGACCAGTAAGAACTTTACTTCGCTCAGCTCAATAAAAATGCATTTAATTATTTGGTTAATATAAAATTATTACTTTTGCAGGTGATGGTTACCAGTTGTAGGTGTTATTGTATTAATATCTTCTGTTTGTTGGTGCTGTAGTTTTTCACGTAATAATTTTCTATATTTTCTTTGTCGTTCAGCATTAGATTGTGGTTGACGTTTACTTATTTGAACATGTTGTTGTTCTTGCTGTGTCTGAACGTTGTTAGATTCACTGAATGAGGTAGAAGTTGATGAGGTCATTTTACCAGCTTTTTTCTTATCTCTGTATCTTTTTTGGCGTTCAGCATTTGAATATGGTCGTGTTTGAGGTGATGGCTGATAAATATCTGGCACGACTTCCATTTCAATAGCGCTAAAATAATGATTTGTAAATAAATATTGAACGTTTAAATACGTAAGAAAAGAGAGAGAGAGAGAAAGATTAGCTTTTACTAATAATCATAATCATAAACACTATGTATCTACGAGTATATTAAATCTTTGAATTTCCTTTTAAATTAAAAATGCGCAACCGCTTTATGACACAAGAAGTATACGGTCACAGTCTATATGAAATTTGAAGATTTAATGCCTTTTTAAATATTTGTAGACGTTATATGTTCATATATATATATGTCTTGAAGTTATGGTCAATGATGGTAAAGATATATAAAATTATATAATTAAACTTACCTTTCATTAGGATATTCTGTAATGTTCTGAAGATCCTTTCTTGTTTGTTACGTGATATTTTATAATATTTTATAATCACTTTCAAAAGCGGTGATATATGCTCAATTCCAACACTATATGTCTATAGTACACTAAACTATTCATGCGAAGAGTGGAGAGAAAAAGAGAGAAACGATAGCAGCTGCAGCACACATGCACATTCACAGAGATGTAGACGGCGAAAGTTCGCATATAGCTCCAGATTTTGCGAGAGAAGGGGAATCTTCTGACTAAAATACTGGTAGCGCTGTGGGTCAGAGTGAGAGAAGCCCGCCCGCCGCTGTCGTATGCGTGAAAAAATAAAGTCAGACAGACTGGTGCCGTAACGCGTTACGTAACGAAGCGGTTTACCCTCCTATAAGAAGTTATTACTTCAAAAATAAAATAACAAAACCAAGTATCATAAAGACGTATAAGAAATCTACAAATAATAACACTTTTATTGTTAACCTAATCATTTTAAATATAATATTAATATAATTTCAAAGTTATTTGGAATATCTTATATTTACCGCGGCTCCATTAACAAATAATTTTTGTTAATATATATAATTTAATCACAATCGGCCCAGCAGTTCCGTCGTAACTATAATACATGCAAACAAATTTATTTTCCTACTTAAAAATGTAACATAGAACTCACTTAAAGACCTGGTCCGATGCGTGCGCTCTGGAGAACTTCAAATGCGCCTGGTAAGTAGCGAGGTGAGAGAAAACCTTGTCACAGTCTCTACACTCGTAGCGCGTGGTGCTCTGGTGTCTCTGGATGTGGTACTTGATTTGTATTGTTCGGACCATTTTATGACAGACGGGACACTCCTCTCTCGGGAGAGGACCTTCGTGTAACCTGAAATTTATTAAATTAATACACCTCAAATTTACAATTTCCAAAAAACAAAGGTAATTAAACTTTTACTAGTGAGTCATGAAACTTGTCATTTATTCAACAGATATTTTAATATTTGAATTTAAAGTTTTTCCCTCATTACTTCTAGTAAAAATTTTGGGTCGTCATGAGTGTTGGTTTTTTATATAGTATAAAATTCCGCATTGATTGATGTATAGCAATATTTATTTTGAAGATTTTTTTTTATTCCCAAAACACTAACTGTATAGAACTATTTCTTAGAATATATATATATTGTCTTATTAACATATTAATAAAAGATAATAAAGAAAATTATCTGAACAATAACTTACTTATTATTAATTATTATTTCTTTTTTTTACTTTTACTTCGTTAGCATTTTGATATATATTATGTTTATGTATGTGTATTTATTATAATGACAATAATATGTACAATTATATTTATTATTAGTATGCTTATATAGAGATTCAACATATTTTTGGCTTTTTTTATTTTATTTTTATTTTTTTTAGTATTATATTATATTTTATTTTTGTTAATTTATTAAAATTGTGTTGTCGAATTTTAATTCGATATTTTTTCACTACATTGTTGTTATATTGTGCCCCCCCTATGTTTTTCTGTTTATCATGTTAGTTGACTGGTAAGGAATGGTTTAGCATTAAGTCTGCCGTTTGTATTTTTTTTTGTGCAATAAAGATTTTTAAAATTAAAAATTAAAAATATATTACCGTAAATGTGTAGCCAGGGTAGTTCTGTTAACGAATCTCTTCTTACAGTGGTCGCACTGCAATCCCTCTCTGTGGAATCTATCCACATGGTTTTTACGAGCTCTTGAGTTTCTGAAATTCAATTATTATATATATTTTTATAATATGCTTTTCTATGGCTTGATAAGACAATATAAACGTTGCAATAAACTAGGGGAGGCCAACCCGTTGATCGCGGGCAAGGAAAAAATTATCGATACCTACCTATTCCCGTCTTAAATATTACAAAAATTATTGGAGTATAGTTAAAAAATACCCAGTCGGTAGATCGCAAAGAATTAGAAAAGCAGACAGATCTCCAGTCCGATTGAGTTGGCCACCCCTGCAATAGACTATGACATGGTTCAAAGTAGCAAAATTAGGTTTACGCATACAAGTCAATATATATATATATATATATATATATATATATATATATATATATATTTAATATTGGCCGTGTAGCTGTATATATCGTAACATTTAAATGTAGCATCATGTGACAAACTATCTCATAAGTCCAAGATGTGACATAAACAAACACACATACAAGTAAATAACTTATAAAATAGTTCTTCTATGAATTACAAAACTACTACAGCGCCATCTATAGGTTATTTTTTTTTAAATTTCACCTTCAAGCTTTATATTTGGTGACAAAAGGAAATGCGTATTCTTCCCCAAGCCTCAAATTATCTATGTACAGTTTCGTCATAGTTAGGATAATGTAACAGAGACAGATAGAAAGAAATAAGTGACATTTGTACTTACTTAAAAAACATATCACATTCGAGACACTTATATCCTACTATTGTTGTTTTTGAAAGTAATTTTCTTAAATCTCCAGGTTTTGGAGGTGTTTTTTCTTCTTCTATTATCTTGCCTTTCTTTTTTCTAGACTGAAAATGGAGATTTTAAAAAGTTGGTAAAACTTAAATTTATTTATTGGATTTAATATTTTCTGGCTGGCAGTATTTGCTCAACTAATATTATAAGTCATCTGTGTCTATTTATAATTGACTGAGGTTATATCATAGGTTAGAAAAAATACAAAAACCACTAGACCAATTTTGCTTAAAAACTACTCAGAGTTAAAAACGCTTCGATTGGTACCAAAGCTAAGTTTTTGAATAATGACGATGCAAGAAAATGGAGCCACAAAAAAAATGATTACATACATACACACATACATACATACATGTTATTGAAAGCCTATAATTACTCTAGATACCTCAAAACGCAAAAATATTACTGAAAAAATATTTTGATAGATAGATAGATAGATAAGCACTTTATTGCATATTAGACAATACAATAATAAAAAAAAAAAAAATAAAAAAAAAAATACTTACAATATTAAACGAAACACGAACACGAGAAACAGAATAATATGCAAAGGCGGTCTTATTGTTAAAAGCAATCTCTAACAGACAACCTTTAGGTGAAAGGATATCAGAACAGAATACGGTATAGTGCGATTAAAAAGATATTTTAAAAATAATTTTGAATATGTGATGATTACAAAAAAATATATACAAACCTTTTTTTCAACATCTATAGGTATGAGTGCTCTTGAAGTTTTATTCTCATGGGCTCTTAGATGAACTAACATTAATTTCTGACTATTCTCGTGTTTGTTACACAACTTACAAACATATCTACTGTAGTGTGTGTCTGTGTGTTCGGACATTTTTGCCTCCGGTGTGTATATGTAACACACTTTGCATGGAACATAGCCTGGTTTCTGAAATCATTTAAAAATTTTGTATGTTTGAGATAAATAATTAACAAACTTTAATAATTCTATCAAATATAATAATTTTTATGATTTAACACTACATATAACTAGCATAGCATTTTTTCTTCGCAAAATTTCAGTATACCGGCATCTTAGCATATTGAGCGAAGCGAGGTGCAAACAGCACCGAAGTTGCATTTACAAAACGTTGACGCATTCTGTCTTCAACAGTTTTTTTTTAATTTTTTTTTCATTTTAAAGCTAAATTTTCGCGCTTAAATATTTTCCATTAAAGTCTCCGGATTTTAGTTTCTCCGTGATTATTTCTCAACGACATCGAATATTTGAAAAAAAATTTTAAAAAACCACCAGATTTCTATCAGTGTGCAAAATTTGGAAATTTTCCGTTATACATTAAATCATTTTTTTTTATCATTAATCAATTTGAAACATTGTTTTCAAAATAATATGAAATAATAATATTATTAACTGGTAGTATAGACTATATTCACACACACACTTTACCCTCTTTCAAAATTAATAAATATAATTAGCCTCTAACCCTATTGATTTAAAATGGAGATACAATATGTACATAACAAAAATGTAGATTTAATATAATTTGTTAATTGGATGAATATTTTTTTTTTGTAACACAACCTACATAAAAACATACATTCAGTTTATAAAAAGTTAAACAAACCTCTCTATGCATAGCTACAAAATGATCTTCAACTTGTTGTTGCGTGTAAAAACCAATAATACACAGTTCACATTTATACACAGAACTCACATATTGAACCTTTTGTTTAGCTTCCTCTCTGAAAAATAAAAACATAAAATAAAAAAACATTAAGTTAATTAATGTTAAAACATATATACAATATGAGAGCTGATTTTCAACCTTGATCAGATTTTCTTCATTGTCATAAACAAAATTAGTTTATTGGTTTAGACAATGCATATAATACTTTACAGTATTGCAGGACAAGAACTTAATACATTTTCCACAAATCAAAATTTATACTGGAAACATAATTTTTTTTTATAAACTATGAAATATTCAGCAAAAATGAAGCTTTCTACAGATGAAAGAATCATTAAAATTGGTTCAATATTTTCTGAAATTACAAAAAGCAAACAAATAAATCTTTCATATTATTAAGTTATTCTTTATGTAGGTTTTAAAAAAACATTAGCAACATTTCACAGAAGCGAAGAGTTTGGCTCAATTAGTTACTTTCATTATTCCTTACTTACTTTTTTACTAAAGATAAAATGATGGAATCCTTAGATATAGTAATTATATACTTGCAGTTATTGTAATTATATGGTAAAATAAAATCTCACCTCAGAGCTAACATTTCCTCTTCCGTCATATATTCCTTTGTATATTTACTTTTAAGATCTGGTTTTTCTATTTTAGGAGCATCTCTTGGATTTTGGCTTATTATTACAGTGTCAGGTTTTAGAGTTGGGCTGAAATAAAATAATATATTATTATAGGAATTAATTAAATATTAAATATACCTATTTTTCTCTTTAAATAAAAAGCTATTTTTTTAAATTTATAGCCAGTTTTTACATTAAGAGTTACTAATAAAGTTACTATTATATTTTTAACATTATTAATTTACAAATGATGAAAAATAACCTGTACTTTATATATAAATTATATCTACCTGCCAATGACAGATGGCACTAATATATATTTACAATTATATTCGTTAATAGAATACAAAGAGGCTTCTGCTATAAATAACCTTGAATTCAATAATTAATTATCAAAAAAATAAATTAAATAACTCACTCTATTGTCAGTTCAGGCATTTCCCTCTTAACATTATGAAAATCAGTAACCAAGGAGCCGGAGTTGACTACTATATGAGACATCACACCTGTCACTGGGTTCTCAAGAACTAGTTCTGGTACTAAAATTAAGAAAACATTATATAATTGTTAACATCCTGTATAATGAGAATTTAGTTATAGATGTTGAGGACAAATTTTTACTCATGTTTTGATATATACTTAACACTCACAATAAAACAAAAGGTTTGAATCCAACAACATTAAAGACATTATTTCCAAATAAAAAACTATTATATTACCTCCCATAACATTGACCTGGTCATCAATACTCAGTGTAATGTGATCTCTCAGAGCTTGAGCCACATCGTAACCCTCATTTTTGACATTCTCCTCGGTACTGATAGATATATAATGTGGCCACTCCTTGTCTTGCATTGTATAATCCACTAGTATTTGATCAAAGTCTGTTTTCATAACACTTTCGAGGGATGAGAGAGATTGCGACATATATGTATGATCCATAGTCTGAAAAATGATTTTTTTAAACTTATAGTTAATATTCTTTGACATTCATATTTTTTGAAATTGGGGATATCTTCGGCCAGAATTTCATTTAACATTGCATAAAGTTATATCTAATTATGTCATTGATCTTGTTAAAAATCTGCATCATTAAAAATTTCTTGATATGGTGTTCTCATAGACTGATGTTGCATTTCATTTAAGCATATATTAGCACGAACCTCTTGAGATTGGCTCATAGCCAGTACTCTTAAGTGTTCTTGAGCGCTGTGTACTTGTCGCTTAAACCGCGCCAACTTCTTCATCAGAGCAAGACATTCCCAACACACTAACTGATCCAGCTCTATTACAGAATCTCCGAACTGGAATGGCGATATAAAAATATACACTTTCAAAATAATAAAAAAATGGGTTTATTTGTTAAGTCCGGTTATTTAAAAATAAAAGACAATAAGTTTAATTTTGTTTTACGAAATTTTTTAATTTATTTACTAAATATTTGTATACAAACTTTTGAAACTTACCCTATCACCCGCGTAATCATACATTATTAATCTAAACATTTGATATACTTGTGTAAGGCCATTTATAGAAGTTACATTACGATCCGAACTCAGACAAGTACAGCATAATGTTCTATACCCTGTATCTACATCTTGTTCCATTTTAAAATAAATAAAAAATTACAATAATTCAAATCAACTTGAAAACTTATCAATCACAACAAAAAGCAATACTCCCATGTAAAATAGACGAAATTGGGTGAAGAATATATAATGCCACAACGACACCACAAAATGGCTGCTTTACCCGGATTTGCGATGAGGGATAAAAATTAAAAATATGTATATATTTTTTGTGCTAACAACATAAAACAAAACGTCATCATCGCTTTCATTAAAAGAAATGTTACATTTTAGCTACTTCTCGCTTAAATAAAAATAACATTAGTATTGATTTCCTAATATAAACTGTATATGTAATTCTTTTATATCTAAGTATCATAACAGAATTTTATATGAGCTCATAGTTACGCAACCTTCTTTCATACTACTGACAATATTTCATAAATTTCAATTTTTTCCTTTATGTGTGATAAAACTGAAAATAAAAATTTGATCTGAAATAAGATATTTTTTTTTAAATGAAACTGAAAAAATGAAAATGAAACTAATCAAATAAACTTTTTTTAGCTGCAGCAACATCTTCTGCCTAAATAGAGAATTGTCTAATGTCATCATTTTCGAAACAAAAATAACGACTTTTTATGTAGCATTTGAAATAAGTATTAGGTGGTATTAGGTAGTAATTATAAGAATTGTTATTAATTTTCCAAGACTTATTTTGAAACCTGTATTATAGAAACAAAAAACTATAAATATATTGCGAAATGCAGTCGACATCTAAAAGCAGTAAGTACTTAATAAACTCATTAAAAAATATAAATATAATACATTGCAATTTACCTTATTACTATTTTATATTTCCAGAAATATCAGAACTACAGTTAATAATAAGCAAAATGCCTATGGAAGTATGCTGTGGGACCGTCCTACCAGAGTTTGGTGTACGCTGGCGGGAGGTATTCCGCGCTATTCGTAACGCGAGGCTTCCAATCACTCCAACAAGTGTTGCGCGAGTTTTGTGCAAACATGTTATCAAATCGATGCCAACTGAAGAGATTACCGAAATCGTCACTAGACTGCGACTAAAATGTAAGAATCTGAAGACCTTTCAGAATCAGAGATATTAGTTTTTTTATTAGTTTGATTACAAGAAGTTATGTTAATATGATAGTTTATTTAGTAGAGTAATGGACATAAGCTTCAAATATCGAACAGCCTCAGGGTTACAGGTTCACACCATGCATATGTTCATGATATTTTTTTCTAAGAATTTTCTTGATGCTTGTATGCTTGGGTGTAAATATTTATATTATTGACTGGTTGTATTAATTTGTGAAACTAAGGTGTATGTGAAAGTAATAACTCTGACCCACGCGTAGTCTTAACTGTTGGTTGGTTTTATAAAAACATTTGTAAGCATAGCATTTATATAACCTGGCTCAAAAGCAAGAAAATCTTGATTTCCTCACAGCAGCTTCAAATATTCTAAATTTTGGAATAAAAAAAAAGATTATAAAACTTTCAACCAGTTATATAACTTTACATCCTTAAAGGACTCGTTTTTACTCCCCCCCCCCCCATCAACCCTTAAGTGTATTTATTAAATCTTAGAACAATTACATAAAAAATTACTTTAAATTACAGTGACAGCTACCCAGCGTCGCACGTGGCATGTGATCAAACTTTCAGAACAGTCAACAAATGAGCCAATCAATATATTGACAAGAATGCTGCCATCTCGTGTTTTACAAGCACTGCGAGGTGCCAAAAGTAATCAGAACATGAGGCCAGAGGTAAATTATTTGATTATTATTTAGAATTTCTCTCTTTAAATTTAATTTACTAGTTTCAAGCATTTCCTTTGAGTGAAACCTTTTCTAAATAAATAGTTTAAAAAAAGTTTCAAGTATGAAAACATAGTAGTAGCATAGACAATGGTATGTCAGGTCATACACACTTAGCTCTTAGTACTTGTTACCTATTCTGCTAGAGGAAGCATCAATGTATAATATATAGAGACAATTGGGCAATTAATTTAAATGTAGGATATTTTATATATATATTTATATATGTATTCTTTTTTTTTTTTAAGTTATGTTACATTTTATTTAAATTATCATTATTATGGTTACATAATATTTATGTTTAGTATTCTTAACTTAATGTTTAACTTTTTTTTTTCTTATTTGCACGCATACCAACAATCTCTTCTGTACGTCGTAAGGCTGGCTGGTAGAAAATGTTTTTGTAGCATTAAGCCTGCCTTTTGTGCATTATTTTGTATTTTGTGCAATAAAGAATTAAATAAATAGTTGGCTGCCTATAAATCTGTCTAGTCGCGGACGAAAAAACAGGCCAACTGGCCGGCCCATCTAGACTTTTTAGATCTACAAACGTTTTGAATCTACGAAGGCTATTTGCAGTGTTTAAAGAAATCCTCTTCAAGACTTTGAGTGTGATGCACTATGCGACTAAACAACAGAGATAGACTATATTGAAGATTTTTATTCTTACGAATTATCCTGTGACTCAAATATTTGATGTTTTATATTGTTTATTGATTTGCTTACTAGCTAACTTAACCATATTTTTAGATTTCATAGTAGTATATTCTTTCCTGGAACAAAATATTCTATGTAATTATATCTTCGCGCTCTGCTTTGGGTACTAGGAATACAGATAGGCAACGTGCGTTCTTAATTTTCCTTTTTAGTGTTTTTTAGTAATGAGAATCTTAACGAGTTATTTCGATCTGCTCTGTTTTGACCTCCATTTTGACTGGCTAGGCTCGCAAAATCTCGGTATGTTTTAACATATGGAGCGGAGCGAGGTGCAAACAGCACCTAAGTTGCATTTTCAAAACGTTGACGCATTCTGTCCTCAAATATTTTTTTTTTTCATGCAAAATTTTCGCTCGAAAAATTTTTCCCATTGAAGTCTATGGGTTTTTGTTTTTTCGTGATTATTCCTCAACGACATCGAATATTTGTTTTTTTTAAAGCCACTGGGCTGATGTCTGTATTATATATTTTTTTCCAATGAAATTGATATTTTGAAAACAACTGCTTTTCTTTTCACTAGACACGGACATAGACCTTGTACACATAAAACTTATAACAAAGGGTTTCCTTAGAAAATAAAGGCGCTTGTGACACTTCCGTCACGATAGAAGTTCTGCACTCTGCTTATTTAATGCTTAATGTATTTTTGGTCGGGTCAAAGAACTTTACTGCTCAAAAACTAAAGCAAAATATGGATAATATGCACATTTCTCATCTCGGAAATTCTTTCAACTATTATTTAACATATTTAAATTTTTTTCGTCAAATCTAAAAAACAACTTAATTTTATAGATATATAAGAATAAAGTTATTTTTATTACAGATACAAACAATCAAACTAGGTGACCTGCTTTATATAAGTGTACAAATGATATCAGATACTAGAGAAGGACCTGTATTGTATGTAGCAACTCCACCTGGTGAGCCTGTAGCTCTCGTCAGCTCGTTGCACAATTCAATGCTGCGAGCCTGTATTCAAGGTATCTGAATTTTAAACTACGTTTAAAAAATATGTTAAAACAGCTGTTTATAAAATATAAGAAGAACCTATGGTGTTATAATATATATATTATTTTAATGTTGTTTCCAAATCTATAGATAAATTGGAATTTTTTGGTGGCTAAAGAAGGCAGCCAATGAAAGGAAAAATTCCATTTTTTTAAATTTAAATGACATACATACTAAATCTTTTTTCCTTCTTTTACAATTTTTTGACATTTTTAGGCCTCGGTTACAAGAAGTTTGAAGACGCCTGTTTAAACGGACATGACATATACTCCTTATTACGGATATTTAACACAAATCATAATGAAAATGCAGATTTTTTGGCACGCTTTCCGGAATTTTCCATAACTCCATGTCTTGCTAGGTCCGGTATAGACTTCACAGGTCGTAAGACAATAGAGCGTTACGCCACTGAGATGTTAGGACCGGATCCTCCTCTTTTAAATAAATTGACAGTCTCAGCTCAGAGGGAATTCTTTGATCCGGAAAGGTATTATTTTTTCAATAATGTTGGCTTTTGTTATACAAAATTTTTCCAATGGTTGGATTTTTTTTTGCATGTTCCAACTCATGGCGTAAAATTTGAATCACCTTTAAAGATCCAATAATTTTATACGGTTTTTGTTGCCAATTAATCCTTCCTATGTTTAATTACTTTAATAATAATAATTAAACTCAATAGGAAACAACAGAAATTCACATCCAACATTATTATATTTTTTAAAAGCATTTTTAATATTGGATATGGAATGGTTTTAAAGTATTGTGTAATAACCATATGTAACCTTTAATCAATTAGTTATTAAATGTAAAACAATTTTTATATCTAGAATAATTCTTAAGATTACAATATTCAATCAAATGAACATATAAATAATGCATTTAACAAAGAATTTGAGAGATTTTTTTAAAATAGCCTATAAAACGTCACTAATAGTTCTAATATGAAATGCCACTCTGCCACCTCTGAGATACAATCCTCACCTTTTTACCATTCGATTTGTCGTGTCGTTACTCATATTCATGAATGTAGCAGTCTTTTACCGGTACTAAAGCGACATCTGTTAAACTTTTCTCAAAACATTAAAACTGCGAATTTAGAATGAGTAGATTCGAGACCAGCACGATCTTATATTTTTTTATCCTAAATAAACATTTATATATATATTTCTTTTTTGTAGATTAAATAAAAAAATGAAAATAACAATACAATTGAAGAGTGAAGACATCGCAAAGACGTTACAATCCTGGGCTATGAAAGGAGCTATCTCACCGACGTCAGAACTTATCACAGTATTCAATAAAATAAAATCGAATAAAATACATATTGATGCAGATGAAGATTAAAATTAACTTATAATTAGTGATTTAGATTTTGTAATGGACTTGTGAATTATTTTTTTAAGTTAAAGTAATATATAACATTTAATTGCAATAGTTGAGTCGTGTATAATTTTTGTAACAGCTCGTGAATTACCATTTATTTCTTACATCTTATAACTATATATATCGACTCCAGAAAGCAATTTTGAGATATCTCGAAAATTGCAACTTCACCCCAGAGCCAAAAAACTATACATTTTGAAATATTAACAAATAAAGTCAATATGGTATCTAATTTATCTCATTCCGAAATCTTCCCTTATGACCTCATTAATCTTGAATAGAATATTCAAGTTTCTTTTGCCACTTATCGA
Source organism: Mechanitis mazaeus (assembly GCA_959347395.1). Classification (NCBI taxonomy): domain Eukaryota; kingdom Metazoa; phylum Arthropoda; class Insecta; order Lepidoptera; family Nymphalidae; genus Mechanitis; species Mechanitis mazaeus. The sequence continues at coordinate 16,810,463 of OY365749.1, read as the reverse complement.
CGTTTTCCCGAGTGAATCCTGTACTGCCAGAATATATTGCACCTCCAGTGTTATCGCATAACATTGAATGTCTTACATGTCATTGATATGTTGAAAAAATATAGTAGGGGATAGCACGTAGCCCTGAGAAACACCGGTGGTCATGAGCTTGGGGCCGAGCAAAGAGCATAGAGCGAGAAACCCAGGCAGAAATCTGGTGATCAATACTCTCGTGAAGTCCATAGGAACGGGCCTTAAACGAGGCGCCTTGTCATACACGATTAAAATCTTTCGCAATATGTAGACTAACTGCCAGGTCCTCTTACTCTTTGTGACCACCACTCATCTGTGTACGAGATATACCAGAAGATCACTATATTGATCGACCATGGTCGTCGAAATAGTCATTGTGTAACGGGAGATCCTCCCTAAAAGTCGTTGAGTTTGGAAGAATGCTTGCCTTTATTTTGGAGAACAGGGAGGTAATAGCAATAGGCCTATAGTTAGCTGGAATACAAATGTAGTTTTTAGTTACATATATAGACCAAAAATCTTTTGACACATTTGACTGTTGATTTGTGACGCCAATACTACTGGCCTGATTTTTATGAAATTTAACATCGCTTGTCAAGACAACATCTATGATATATTTAATTTGTTTAAATATGAAAAAAATAACTTTAAATATGAAATAGCTATAGTTGTAATTACTGGGGATAAAGTAAATAAAATAATTAAGAAATAACGTTTATTAACCAGCACACCTTATGAACAGCAATGAACATAATTTAGACTAGAATTACATAAAGATAACGCCATTTATGAAATACAGAAGTATAACTAGAAGCGGATTTACAAATACAATAAAAATACACGGCAGGTGTAAAATCAATATATTATCGGATTCCATTTTAAAGTATTACAAGTTTTGTGACAATTAAAATAATTAAGGACTAGGAAATGGCTAAAAATCTAACACTAATATAAAATATAGTATTTAATGTCTATGGAAGTGGTAATTTTGACATCTCTCTCTCTTTGTTATGCATTACCAATACATTACCAATTTACTAAAGCACTAGATCAACTAGGATATTAATATCACATGAAAAATCGGCTGTAAATGTCTTAATTCTCATATCTGTTTTAACTGATATCTGATTATTTTTCGTTTAAAAAAGTGTAGTAAATTGGAAACTGTACTGGCTGCATTACTACTTCGAACATAAGAAATAGGTCCCTTTCCCTAATTAAGTTAAGGAGGAGTATTTTGTGAATAAAAATGGCGCTGTACGTAACTAGAGGGTAGGTAGAATTAAGTACTTAATTTTTTTTAATGAAAAGTAGATGTAAAGAAGTAACGAAAGCCTTAAGTTTTAAATTTTTACAAGAGAAGGATGTTACCGAAGAATCATCCGAGAAAGATTATATGGTAAAGAAGAAGCACAGAGATGTCATATGACAGAAGAACGTGGAAAAATTTAAAAAAAATCCGATGCATATTGGTATTAGAGAGATTATGAAGAAGGATGAAGAATACTTCTTTTATTAGATATAATATCACAACCCCCTAGTTATCCCAGTTACTTATTAATTAAAACCTTAGGTTGTGAAGGAAGATTAATGATACTCCACCTTAACGCCTGTCCTCTATCTCGTTCTCATACCAAAGAAGTCACAATTCATAAAGTATAAAGAAAATACAATTAACATTTAAACATTAACATTACATTGGAAGAAAACAAACACCATATAACTTATCTATAAAAAAATAACTTATTATAATCTGGGCGTGCTACATTAACTACCAATTTTACAGTAAACTTGAAATTAATAACTATTAAATAAACCATTTTTAAAAGAAAGCTTAAAATAATAAAACTTTATTAACAAAGGAATTCCTAATATTTAAATAATTATTAATATGGCAACACCCATTGCACCAAGTAATGACACGGCAGAGATCACAAACTCAATAGAAAAAGCACAATAACTACTTTTCTTGTTATAAGAAAGAGTGTTTGATTATTTTATTTAAATATATGAAGACTTCAATTTACTCACTCATAGGTCCTAACGTATCCGTTAATTTATTTTTTGCCTCATTCATTAATTCCAACTCATGAAATTAATTCCAACACATCACAATAATTCCAACTCATAACATTAATTCCAACTCATCACAATAATTCCAACTTATCATATTAACTCCAACTGATCCCATTAATTCCAACTTATCACATTAATTCCAACTTATCATATTCATTCCAACTCATCACATTAATTCCAACTGATCACATTAATTCCAACTCATCACATTAATTCAACTCATCACATTCATTCCAACTTATCATATTCATTCCGACTTATTCCTTCATGCATTCATTCAGACTAATTCTTATAAAATTTCTTATCTATGGAGCTTAGAAACAAGAGAAACTAAAAGTTTGATGTATAAATATTAAGAATGTTCAAATGAAGTCTCTATCTCACCTAGTTTAATAATATATTTAAACAAAATCATCAAACACTTGAAAATATGTCGAAAACAATATATTATTGCCATTTTTATTTGATATGTACTAATTTACGTATCCATCGATGTTCGAAAATTTATGGAAGAATTTTTTTTTTTTAAATAGACATTAATATCACCAAAGGGAAATAAATAGTGAGCCCCATGGACTGATTTTAGACATAATATTTACAAGTAATAATATTTAGCACCTCATTAAAAAAAAATAAAAGCACAGGATTTAAAATAAATAAAATTGTGAAAACTGTTCGCAAAAATTTTTTTTTTTTTTGCTAAGGTCAATAAAAAATCAATTCTTATATTACTGTTACATCTACCAAGACAAGATATTTCTAATTAACCTATTTATAACAAAGATACTACGTTCTTAGAATTTTGTACTGAAAATCTTCCCTTTTTTTTATTTGCTTTATCATGAATCTACTTTTTTCTTTTTTTTCTAATATTTGAAAGAATCATCAATATTTTTAATATCACGATCTCCAATACGAAAAAATGTACTGAATATTTGTTTTGTTATTAATATTTTACGCCACATGTTTCAGGTATATATTTTTTAAAATAAACGATGTTAATTTTTGTTGGATGAACTATATCCCTATCTAACGGCTCCTCTTCTGTTTGTTTGTATGTGTGTGTGTGTGTGTCTTTAACTATATCTTTAAGGCAAGAGATGATATAGCAATGGTGAAATTTTTTTAAAAAAGATGAAAAGTAAATCCAATAAAGCAACCGTATCCTACAATCACATTTCCAAACGATCACAGCTTTAGACCCTGCCCTCAGGGAGGTGAAGTTATCATGATTAGACTAAGAATAAACCTGTTTACTAAAACAGAATAATGATGAATAGTTTAATAACATAAAAAAAAACTTTTATGGATCTTTATAAAAAAAAAAGGTAATATATGTAATTCTAATCGCGATAACTCAACCCCACCCACAATTTCAAATTTCAATTTCTTTCCAAATTATCCTATCTATAAAGTACTAACTATCTAATAGTTCAAAGATGAACAAAAAATTTAAGTACATGCAATGAAAAATGTATTAAAAATAACAACACAATGGTTCAGTTGTTAGAACACCAAAAGATAACATTAGACGTCCCGGGTTCATAGACATAAATCCTCATTACATGTATTTAAATTTAGATTTAAAAAGTTTTATAAAGCTTTATATTAAAAATTATTTTAGGATGGCTTAGACATAAAAATTTTCCAGATTCCAAACATCTTTCTCATTGAAACTTCATTACTGTTCCTACTCATATGTGTATTAACAAAATCTTGGTTATAAAAAAATAATTAATATATTTCGAATATTAATAATAAAAATCCAGCAAATTTTGACATTTAAAAAATGAAAATTCTCATAATTAGCAAGTAATGCAGTAATTCTAATTGTTTCTGTCACTTTTAGTAACAAGTCATTTTTTATAAAAAAAAAAGAAAAAGTCAATACAATTGTACCTTGAAATCATTTTAGTTCCTCTATTACATGAGACATTGTCATATGACGCCTGAAACAAAAATACACAATCTTAAAATGTACTTAAAAAACATCACATTAAGGATTTTTAAAATCAAATAATACAAAATAATTGTAATTTTTATCTACCTTTATGTTATATTTATAAATAAAAATGTTATATTTTTAATTTAATATTTTAGTTTTTCAACTAATATATTTTATTTTTTTGAACCTTAGGTTTCTCAAAACAAATAAAAACTTTAAAAATTCTTAATCTCACATTAGTAAGTGTTTTATTGTGGCATGTTACCTAATTCAAAAAGATTTTTTAATTTGTGGCATAGACATTAAAAAAGGTTGATCATCCCTGATCTATATCTACTTTCAAATTATGATAATAAGTGGAAGACATAAATGGAACTTTACACAAAAACTAAAAGGAAATAATAATAATATGTCATTAACATATTCATTTAGTTACCTCAAGCCCCTCTCACCACGAAACGGCAGATTACAGATCGAGCAATGCCACTCCAGACTCTTCACATTATCAATTTCAATTATATCATCATTGTCTATGGTTTTGTCTATGGAGGGAATATCTATGTTCTTTTTGGTCTCCAGTTTTCTTGTTATTTTCTTTTCTGGTGAAGGTGATTTGAATTTCTTTAGATCTGTAAATAAAATTAATATTAATACAAAGAGTAAGTATGACTGTCTACAAAAATTTAACTAAATATTTCTTAACTTTATTTCTTATTATTAACTTATTTTGTTTATATAATATATTATATAATTATATATTATCTTTAGGTATATATTCACGTGTATATATGCATATTAACATATATATTCATTTATATATTATTTATTTATTTAATTTTTGCACAAATCAGGCAATCATAATGCCAAAGGCATTCTTTACCAGCTAGCCATCGAATTAACAATAAAAAAATATAAAGGTGTAAAGAAAACAAAATAACAATAATAATAAAAAATAAAAAACGACAACGAATACAAGTACATAAAATATTTAGAGATGTTAATAGTCAAACACTTAAAAATATTAAAATAAAATATAATGTTATTGTTTACGAATGTCAGTAGGCAGAGAATTCCAGAACCTTACAGCTTGAGAGGCAAAAAGTTATTTAGAAAGTTGGTGTGACAGGAATGAGCACGCAGTGTTAAAATTTCAACAGCGAAGTTGGCGACTATGTGTAAAATTGAGAAAATGGAAGTGGGATTATAGATAATTTGGTGCGTATGGATTGTATAGGAGAGGTGCACAAAATTCTTAAGTTTCTATGGTGTCTGTGATATATATATTATTTTACGAGCTTTATTACCATTTAGAAATAATTTAGTTTTATATTTGTATTTTTTTTATAGTGTTATTCCCCAATAATCTAATATTTTTTTCCTTTTTCCAGGGATTCACTGGTTGAAAATGCTGTGCTGTGCTGTGGCATTAAGCCCTCCCATTGTTCCAATTTTTTTGACAAAAATTAAATAGATAAATAATAAGGTTTTTGAGAAATTGGGAAGGAGATTGATGATGAAAAATTGATAATAATATTTTTTTTTATAAATAGAAAAGGTTTGAATGTTTGAACAAATAAACTAAAAACTTTTACACAACTTTATAATCAGGTATACCTGATTAACATAAAATATACATATACTAGTATATACGATATATAAAGTTACCTATCGGTGTAATAACAACATTTGGTACACCCATGACAGTGTGACAGGGCGATGGAGGCGCCCTCTCCCTGTAATCTAGGGCTACGCGGCTCAAAGGTAGAGCTTCATCACTTGAACCATCCGACTCTTGCTTTAAAGGCTGTTTTTTAACACGTTTTCTAAATCTGTCAAATTAAATTAATTTGTTAAATTAAAATAAGCAACCACCGGTGTGATATCCCATAAATTTTATTTATTGAAAAATATATTTAATGAATAGGGTATTTGAACAACTAGAAGGATTTTACTTACAATTTATCTTATTAAGCACATAGCAATAACCTTAAAAAATAAATAAAGCTAAATACCACTACCAGTCCCCAATTATAATATAACAATATTAGCATTTTATTATTAACATAAAATATAAAAACTCACCGTTTCTTAGGACGTTTATTAACAATTCTCTTTTTCTCTTCATTATTGTTATTATTTATGTACTTCTCGCAAGCCGCACTACCATGTTCCAGTGCTTCTAGCTCTGTGGAACTTGATATGGAACTTTTATCACAAGCAAATAGGTCTGTTTCATTACTAAGTTCATTGCTGTCTATTTGATCGCTGAAATAGGATTTTTTATTAGCTTTTCATTATAATGTTTCTTTAAGTAACGAAAAACGAACAGTTATTCTTTGTTTTATTCGCAGATTTGAAAAATATCTGTGGCTGAAACAATCAATTTGATTCAAAGCAACACCTATTATTATTTAATTTGTTAAAATTTTAAAATTATGAGAGATGTGACACCTCTGACTCCAATAAGCAGTTATAGAACATAGAAATAGAAGTGAGAATAAGTTCTTGCTTTTTTTATGTAAAAAAAAATCCGGCTTTAAAAAAAGTATTGCCCATCGCAGGAGGCTCCTTTGTTCTATTCCTCTGACAGTTATTTAATTCCACGTCGTAAAAATGACACTTCTTTTTTTGACTCCATGAATTGATCCATTTGTTCGTTTCTCGATACGAAATAAAATACTGATCAGCCAGGACGTTAGTCATTGATCGAAATAAATACCAGTTAGAAGACGCAATGTCTGGAGTAGTACGAGTGGGATTGGACTTCCCATTTTAGCATTTTTAAATACGTTTCGACCGATATGCGGCCGAGCGTTGTCATGCAACAAAATCACATTCTCGTGTCTTTGCTCATCTTGCAGACGTTTTTCTTTTTATCGTCCATAGATATCTCCTGGTTTATTTGGGTTGGATTGGAACAGCTCATAATGTTATCCCCAGCTGATTCCACCAAATGCAGAGCATAAGCTTGGGCATCAATATTACTGCTTCGCTGATCGTAAACCACGTTTTCTTTGGGTTTGGGATTGCTGTAATATATCCACTATTTATTACTAGTCCATATACGATGTTAGAAAAACACGTGACAAGACGCCGTTCAACGTCTCTCGGCTTCAGTTCTTCTTATTCTTATTCTATTTATATAATTCCTAATGCTGTCAGATGGTTCTAAACTGTGGTTCGATCAACTCCTAACGATTATACAACATCGGATTGCGTCTGACATGTATCTTCAGCAAGTATTGTTTCTAGTTCTTGGTCTTGAATCTTTTTTCTTGCGTTCTCTATTTTGAAAATCGAAATCACCATTTATAAATCGATTAAACTGATCTCTGCATATTCTTTCCAATAGAGCATGATCACTACAGGTTTTCTCAAGAATTCTATGTGCTTCAGCAGCAGATTTTTAAACAGATTAGTGAAATAAAATTTCTCACAAAAGCAGTTTATTTTTCATGTTTTACACTACGAAAAGACAATGTTCTTTGTAGGTTAACACGGCTACTGAGGCCTTACGACACTTGTGGAATTTTTTGTGTAAGAAGACTGCGGCTAACTAACAACAGATACACATGTCTTTATCTATACTAATTAGAAAGATGAAGAGTTTGTTATATTGTTTATTTTTTTTAATGAAAGCGCTATTCTTTGCAACTACTGAATTGATTTGAAAAATTTTTTTTGATCATGTTAGACAGGCTTGAGGAAGGCTATAGGCTATCTAACATTACGCTTCTTAGAGTTTACTTAATAATATTTAAAATCCTTAGTCTGCTAGAAGAACCGCAAGTAATGGCTAGATTTAGATAATCAAGATAGTTGCTAACAATATGTAGGCTCTATTTAGTAGCTTGTATGTAGTTATATGAAAGTGACCCATCATCCACTTTCAAAACCATATAAATATCTGTTTATCCAAATTCAAATTACTCTAATAAAAACACACTGTTATGGTAGAGCTGCGGTCAGGTACATTAGCGGTCTAACAGGCCACAGATGATGTGTTAATGGACACACTGATTTTAAACAGAAGTTATAGTACTTCAATATAGGTGCCACATCATCTTGAATTATAAACAATACATTTTGATACCACAATCTGATAGTGACATGGGGAGCATATTTACATTTATGACACCAGGTAGTAGTAGGCTAGCTTAATTGGCAATACCCAGAGGTTGCATGTTCAAATCCTGCCTGTGTATATACAATTCCATATATTATGTTAAGATTTAAATAAACTACAGAGAACAATAGACATTAACAGTCTTTATATATAAACTTAATATGAATATAAGGCTGAGATAATCAGTTGTATACTAAATAAAACATATCAAGTATTAGGTAGATATTGAAGCTCAAGTTTGTTAACACAATTGAAGAAATAATCAATATTATTATAATTTTTTTTCTCTGTATAGCATCTGTTGGTGTGATCTTCAAATAGATAATCAGCGACCCTGACTGATCATAAGATTGTGGATTTGATTCTAAAACACTTATTTGCTCGGTGTACTTTGTGTCCGAGGTTTATGGACAATATACAAAAATATATGTCAACAGATATTTCGTGTTCAAGGTGAGCATGATAGAGTATGTGTTGTCTCTGTCATTGATGTTCACTCATTTTCTTGCCATATTATTATTCACAATGTAAATTTTTATCTTCTTTCTTCTGTTTTCCTCTCAAAATATATGTTATTATTGCTACATCCAGATATGATGTAGAAATTAATCGATTACAATAAGACAATATTAATAAAGCTGCCTTGAGCTATTTGAATATTTAATGTTTTTTTTAAACAGAATGTTAAGTTTTAAAATGGTCCAAACCACTTACCTCTCCTCTGATAAGTCACTTTGTGTTCCAGTTTCTAATTGTTTTATTTGAAATGTAATATTGATTCTTTTGTAAATCTCCTCGGTGATGTTGCGACATTTTTCATACTTCGAGTCTAAGGGCTCATTTGAAATTTGGGGCCATGGATTTTGCAAAGTAGACATTTTGGATGATTTATAGTCGCTCATTAACAACATATTGCACGCTGACCAATTTTCAAATTATTGGGAAATTCCATTTTAGTCTTAGTTACGAAATAAAATTATGTAAAAATGGCGGGATTTCTCTAAAATAAGGCAATTTTAGTATTTATCGCAGTAGATACGAATAGAAATTATCTGAAAAAATATTTTCAGGCAATTATTTGTATCAGTTTTTATAAGAAGCACCAAAATTCGCTGTTTTCACAACAAAGGGACATCGATCAACACTATTATGGCACACTAAACTAGTCATGACTCTTGGATTGCGCGCAAAGTAAAATAAATATGCCTAAGACTAGATATATTAAGACCTAGAACACTCTTTGAGAGTTAAATTACAACAATAAATTAACACAAATAACTTTAAAAACTAAATTAAAACTACAACAGTCGCCTTGCGGCTTTTTTTTAGATTTTTTTGACGTTTTATATTTAGTGTTGCTTGACACTAATTGGTCATAATTCTTAATGGAAAATCATTTTTTGTCATAGACAACGTCTATTAAGACCTCCACCATACCCTTTCAAGTGACTTTTCTTTAACTTAATTCTAGCACAGCACAAACGTACCTGTTAATTTTGTTAAACAGGAGTATTAAAACAAAATAAGAGACTTTTCTCCTGCGGAAGAAGAAACATTGTAAATGTCTTATACCTCTTCTTATTTTTAAATCAATGTAGCCATAGACGTACATCAAAAAATTAAGGCATTATTATTTTTACTCATCGTATACTCTAAAATGTTAGAAAATATTTTAAAATAGGGCAAAATAGGTACCTTATTAATGATATTTAAAAAATATTATACTTATACTTTATAATTATTGTTTCAGAACGATACTTAAGTCAAAAGTCAAAACTTTTATTTGCCGCCAATTGCTAGCCATTTTTGTTATGAAATAATTTTTATGGTCCAAATACTGTTTAAAAAATGTAGACTTTATAGTGTGATCATTTGTGTATAATTAGAAGACCAAACATGGCATTCAGAAAGGGAAGTGTATCGAAAAAACAATTATTAGCTAAAATATCTGAAAAAAGCGCTCCTTGTGCATTCTGTAGACAAGAGTTGGACGATGAGACGCTTTACGGCAAATTATACAGCATTGGAGATATTCACTGTCATTATTTTTGTGTGGTTAGTAAATAGCTTCCACATTATTTCATAACAAACTTCCATCCATATTAAGTCAAGTAATAATAATTATCATAACATACAATCAAATTTACATCAAGTATAATTTAAACAGAAACTTTACATGTTTTTAAAGTTATAAAACTCTTGGCATTATTTTTCTCAAACTTCCAACTTTTGTACAAAGCTAAACTACTATTTAAAAATATCTATATGCTATTATTGTAATCTTCACGACTTTGAATACCCTATATTGATCTTCGGATTAATTGAGTTTATGATATGTAGTTAGGAAAAAATGCCAAATTAAATTTTTAATACTAAGTAGTAACTTTCTCTGTTTTAAAACTTTTTATAATGAATATAATTGACTTACTAAAGATGTCTTTAATTCTCCAGTTACTCTCCTGCTGCTTAATACAGAAAGGAAAAGACAATGAGGGGCTCTTTGGTTTCCTGTACCCTGATATTTTGAATGAGATACATCGGAGTAAAAAACATGTAAGTATATTTTGCAAGAAAATGTATATTTACATTACAGGGCTGTAGACTACTTGGCAAGTCTTAAGCTTAGTGTTATTACCTGCTTCTCTACATTCTAAAATAGAGATTTTACTTATGAATGTCAAGTACACTCAACTTCTACTATGTATCTTGTCTTAAACAATTGATTTGTATAGCTTTATTAAATTGTAAATAAATATATTATTTCTACTAATTATGTTTAAAAATTGCTAATTTTTAAAGAAAACCATTTTATTTATTGCATTTAGGCAACTTACAACAGTTGTCAAAGCTACTGCAACAACTAATTGTTTTATGTGATATACTTAATTACAGTTTAGGTGCCTTGTTGAAGTTGGTGTTGTTTTCTATTTACAGAAATGTTCATATTGTAATAAAGAAGGTGCAACATTAGGCTGCAGTGTAACACAATGTAGAAAGCAGTTTCACCTTCCGTGCGGCAAACAAAAAAATGGAGTCTCATTATTCTTTGGAAATTTTAAGTAAGTGTAATTTTAAGCGGTACCTACATTCATGTACATGTTTTGTTGTATCTGCAACTTTTTATATAATATATCCATCACACATCACTTTCCATTAGACTTTTTTCACTGTTTACAGAAGTAATCATTGAGGTAATAGAGAAACAGTGTTATAATTTTTATGTTCAACTTCCATATTTTGTGGAAGATATTTCCAATACTATTCTTTATTTTCTTAAGCTTAGCTTAGCTTTTTAATACAATTTCTTAGAGATAAGGGTTGGCAATATTGTTTTAATCATCCTACTGGTAGTCATTGTATGGTCTGTGTTAAAAAAATTACACTCTTTAGCTATAATTATAAAATTTTTCAGATCATTCTGTCAAAAGCATGCACCAAAACAGAAGATACCAGATGAAATAATGATCAAAGCAAGGGCTAGAAAAAGTAGACTAAGAAAGATCAAAGAAGGAAGATTGGTAGAAACTGGTAATATAATTTATATTGGTTGATATCATTAAGATAAAATAAACTTTAGTGGGTTTCTTGCCCAGAACCCAAAACCGAGAAAAAAATCATAATCATTTGCATTGAAATGAATACTAATGCTATTTCGGACAATAATTTATCAAATTCAGATCAAAGGCTATGTGTGAGTCTGACTCAAGTAACCCCTGACACATCACAGACAAACAGACATACGAACTCAATCATAATTTTTGACTCCTTCCAATAATTTATTCGTTAAGCATCTACATAATTTGTCTGTAAAACATTAACAGTATTCATTTGGTCATTTCAAATAATCATTTGTCAGATCCCCCTCCGGAGCCCGTGTGCGTAATCTGCTACGAGGCGGTGGACGGCTTCCCGACCACTCACACCTTCTGGCCGCCCTGCTGCGGCAGCGACACATGGTTCCACAGGCGCTGTATACAGGTTGATTTTATGACCTCTTTTTTTATATATCTTGTCTGTTGTGATCTTTTTGATCGGTAGTTATGAATTCATATGATTAAGACTTCAAAATATTTATATATAACTTAGTTTTTTTTTATTGACTGCATTGATTTATTATATAGAATTAAAAATAACAAAATAAATTAAATAGTTAAAAATAATAAAAAAATATATTTTGACTTAATATGACTACATGTGGAAAAGTTTAAAAGAACACAATTAACCTTGTAATGCACAAGATTAAATTTATTCATTCATTTTATCATTTACATTAAAAATTTTCATTTCAATTAAGTTTATATTCAATTGTGCATGCATTTGTAGTGTGTCAGTGTGTTTTTGCGAATCAATATTTCACACTATCAAGTAAAGTTATTAAAAAATAAAATTTTCGATTGTTTTATTTAAATTTAGTCATTACGAAGCTTATAAAGATTTGTAAACATATTTAAAAAATGTATAATAATTTTTCAGCGTATGTCACTAAGTGCCGGTATTCACTACTTAAAATGTCCACTCTGCAATGATAAGGATAACTTTTATCAAGCTGTGTTGAGCCAGGGATACTATGTGCCAGACAGGTAACCTAACATGTTTGATTCATTTGTATTTAACTAGCTATCATAATATTCTGTCAGGACGTAGCGTTTTGTGAGGAACGAATTTTCGACCATTTTTATTAACTGGAAAATTGTCCTTAAATCTAGTCCTTAATATCTAGATATCTTACAACCACGAGTATTATTTCAAGTAAAAATATGTTATGTATTTTGTTTTTAAAAATACATTCAAATCTTCCCCATTTTAAAAGCTCCACTATAAGTATACCCAAAAAATATTTATATGCGTTAAAAATAATTAAAAAAAAAGAAAAAGTGGTTTAATCTCAAAAAGAGGAGTGGAGCTTATTATTTATTACTATAGGAAAAAATGATTTTTTTTTTTGTGAAAAAAATTTTATTGCGAGGAGTTAGTCGTTTAGTATTCGATAAACTTCGTTTTTATGATAATTTTGCAAAACTTATTATAACATATGATAAAAAAAAATAATTAGGAAGTAGAGGTTAAGTTTATTTACATAGCCAAAATTTTGTAATTCACAGAATACTTTCATGATTCAAATATAATATTTATTATCCAAAAAATTCTTTTGTATAATTTTTACGAAATAATTATTTATAGGGATGCAGCCTGGGAGTTGGAACAGAACGCATTTTCTGAGATCTACGAACGTCACATAATATGTACCGTAGAAGAGTGCGTCTGTCCTCACGGGAGGGAACACGACGAAGAGAATGGGTGAGTGGGTTGGACTCCGGGACATTATAATGATAATAATAATAACAATATTTTTTTATTGCAGAACACATAAAAATACATGTGGTGTGCAATAAAGAATACTATTATTATATACATACGTCTATACCAACTTCCAAACAGACGATCGTGTTATTAAAAACTCTATTTTGTTAGTCGTGGGATTGATCTTCACATTATAAATCATGTGTTCCAAAATTTATGAGGGGAAAAAAATATGTAATGTATTAGCATTTTAAGGTTAAATTAATAATGAATCTGCATCGTCAGGAATTGACCAGCCCAGTAAATAACGCACCATGTGTGTCGTCAGAGCGTGGTCGGTGTCGCCGTGCGTGCTGTGCGGCTGGTGCGGCGCGCACGCGGCGTGCGGCGGCGCGCTGTGGCTGTGCGGCACCTGCGCGCCCGCCACGCCCGGCACCACGCGCCTGGAGGGGATACAGCGCAGTGAGTACCACACACACCCCGCGGGGTGCTTACATTGTCAGTGCGCGCTGTGGCTGTGCGGCACCTGCGCGCCCGCCACGCCCGGCACCACGCGCCTGGAGGGGATACAGCGCAGTGAGTACCACACACACCCCGCGGGGTGCTTACATTGTCAGTGCGCGCTGTGGCTGTGCGGCACCTGCGCGCCCGCCACGCCCGGCACCACGCGCCTGGAGGGGATACAGCGCAGTGAGTACCACACACACCCCGCGGGGTGCTTACATTGTCAGTGCGCGCTGTGGCTGTGCGGCACCTGCGCGCCCGCCACGCCCGGCACCACGCGCCTGGAGGGGATACAGCGCAGTGAGTACCACACACACCCCGCGGGGTGCTTACATTGTCAGTGCGCGCTGTGGCTGTGCGGCACCTGCGCGCCCGCCACGCCCGGCACCACGCGCCTGGAGGGGATACAGCGCAGTGAGTACCACACACACCCCGCGGGGTGCTTACATTGTCAGTGCGCGCTGTGGCTGTGCGGCACCTGCGCGCCCGCCACGCCCGGCACCACGCGCCTGGAGGGGATACAGCGCAGTGAGTACCACACACACCCCGCGGGGTGCTTACATTGTCAGTGCGCGCTGTGGCTGTGCGGCACCTGCGCGCCCGCCACGCCCGGCACCACGCGCCTGGAGGGGATACAGCGCAGTGAGTACCACACACACCCCGCGGGGTGCTTACATTGTCAGTGCGCGCTGTGGCTGTGCGGCACCTGCGCGCCCGCCACGCCCGGCACCACGCGCCTGGAGGGGATACAGCGCAGTGAGTACCACACACACCCCGCGGGGTGCTTACATTGTCAGTGCGCGCTGTGGCTGTGCGGCACCTGCGCGCCCGCCACGCCCGGCACCACGCGCCTGGAGGGGATACAGCGCAGTGAGTACCACACACACCCCGCGGGGTGCTTACATTGTCAGTGCGCGCTGTGGCTGTGCGGCACCTGCGCGCCCGCCACGCCCGGCACCTCGCGCCTGGAGGGGATACAGCGCAGTGAGTACCACACACACCCCGCGGGGTGCTTACATTGTCAGTGCGCGCTGTGGCTGTGCGGCACCTGCGCGCCCGCCACGCCCGGCACCTCGCGCCTGGAGGGGATACAGCGCAGTGAGTACCACACACACCCCGCGGGGTGCTTACATTGTCAGTGCGCGCTGTGGCTGTGCGGCACCTGCGCGCCCGCCACGCCCGGCACCTCGCGCCTGGAGGGGATACAGCGCAGTGAGTACCACACACACCCCGCGGGGTGCTTACATTGTCAGTGCGCGCTGTGGCTGTGCGGCACCTGCGCGCCCGCCACGCCCGGCACCTCGCGCCTGGAGGGGATACAGCGCAGTGAGTACCACACACACCCCGCGGGGTGCTTACATTGTCAGTGCGCGCTGTGGCTGTGCGGCACCTGCGCGCCCGCCACGCCCGGCACCTCGCGCCTGGAGGGGATACAGCGCAGTGAGTACCACACACACCCCGCGGGGTGCTTACATTGTCAGTGCGCGCTGTGGCTGTGCGGCACCTGCGCGCCCGCCACGCCCGGCACCTCGCGCCTGGAGGGGATACAGCGCAGTGAGTACCACACACACCCCGCGGGGTGCTTACATTGTCAGTGCGCGCTGTGGCTGTGCGGCACCTGCGCGCCCGCCACGCCCGGCACCTCGCGCCTGGAGGGGATACAGCGCAGTGAGTACCACACACACCCCGCGGGGTGCTTACATTGTCAGTGCGCGCTGTGGCTGTGCGGCACCTGCGCGCCCGCCACGCCCGGCACCTCGCGCCTGGAGGGGATACAGCGCAGTGAGTACCACACACACCCCGCGGGGTGCTTACATTGTCAGTGCGCGCTGTGGCTGTGCGGCACCTGCGCGCCCGCCACGCCCGGCACCTCGCGCCTGGAGGGGATACAGCGCAGTGAGTACCACACACACCCCGCGGGGTGCTTACATTGTCAGTGCGCGCTGTGGCTGTGCGGCACCTGCGCGCCCGCCACGCCCGGCACCTCGCGCCTGGAGGGGATACAGCGCAGTGAGTACCACACACACCCCGCGGGGTGCTTACATTGTCAGTGCGCGCTGTGGCTGTGCGGCACCTGCGCGCCCGCCACGCCCGGCACCTCGCGCCTGGAGGGGATACAGCGCAGTGAGTACCACACACACCCCGCGGGGTGCTTACATTGTCAGTGCGCGCTGTGGCTGTGCGGCACCTGCGCGCCCGCCACGCCCGGCACCTCGCGCCTGGAGGGGATACAGCGCAGTGAGTACCACACACACCCCGCGGGGTGCTTACATTGGCAGTGTGTGTAATACAAATGTAAAGCCTAAACTGTAGAAAGCGACTCGTATTTTTCATGTACCGAATTATAAATTCTGAATACAATTGTATCTTGTAGTGTCTCTTCCGACTTCCAACCGAGCGCCACGTGCCCGCAGAGGAACGAGAATGCCGACTCGCATGTCACTACGACGCACCAAACAGCGGAATATTAATATGTAAGATAATATCATATAAAAAGTGAAGTTATATACTGTAGCTATAATATACTGAAATTATTAAAAAGTTTGATTTTGATTGTCTGAATGTACTAATGTCTTACTGCTGTTAAATATTAAAATCTTTTTGAATTCACTAAAAATAATAATATTAATTTGATTGATTGATTTTTATGATATCACAACTTAAAAGTTAAATAATATTTCTTCACTGAGTTCAATAATTGGTTTCGAACGTAAAACTCTTTAGTATAATTTCGGCAAAAGCAAAAGTAAAATTTCTTAAAAAACAATGATTCAAATTACTATTACTAACATTTTTATTTGTAATTAGGGGAACGAGTTCTTCAAATACTGCAATCGTAAAAGTCGAGAGTAATGAATGTAAGTATGAAATAAAATAATGTAAATGGTGTTATTCATCAATCTTAAAAAAAAAACATCTGACACGCGGCAATCGAGCTTGCCGCTATGAAAAACTCCTAATCGGCAAATTATAACTCGCAAATTAATTAACAAACAAAAGAAAAAAAAATAATAATAATAATTAAATTAATTAATTTTTAAATTTTAAAAAATTTAAAAATTCGAATTTTTTTTCCATTTTTCGGTCCTACCCATTGGACAATCAACATAATTTTGAAAAGTGAATCTTACATTTAGATGCTGATTCCAAATATATCTTTAGTTTTTCAAAATTCGAAAAATAAAATTCGACACACACACAGACACACAGACACACATACAGACAGACAGATCGGAAGGAAAAACTGAGTTTTTCGAAAATATTTCAATGAATTTTTATCAAAAATCGAGAGATGATAAAAAAAATCTCAAGCTAATTATTAATTATTTACAGCAACCAATTCAGTAACAGAAAACAGTCGTCTAGAATTAAATTTAAAGACACCTAAAAAGAGAAGACTCATAGAACCAACCCTACTGAAAAATATTGAAAACACCCTTATTTCACCAATAAAGCTGTTGGAAGAAAGTTTATGTGCAATACCTGGTTTAAATATAACATTAGATAACAATGTCTTGAATACTATGAGGGATAAGTTCAAACGACCAAAGCCTTTGAAGGTTAAGAAGGAGATTGTCAAGTAAGTTATTATATATTTGTTTTATTTAGTGTTAATAGTTGTTGAAATATTGTTTTGACTAATTATCTTATATAATTTAAACAATTTATGAAAAAATGGGCTTTAAAAATGTAATAACAGGGTTTGGTAAAGAATAATAATAATTATTATTATTCTAATTGATTAAACTAATATTTCAAAAATATCAATTTGTTACAGTAATATTATGGATGATATTTTAAAGAACTTAGAAATATGTAAGGATCCCAAAAAGAAAGCACCAATCAAACAAAGTATTTCACCAAAAAAAACTGGAATCAATGAGATTGTAAGTATTTGTTTTTCAGTAACTGAAAGTTATATTTATTACAAAATTTTCAATAGTAATGACAAAATACATTAACTATCCAATATATTTATTTATTATTTATTTATTTATTTCTTTATGCATAAAATACAATGGCGGAATTAATGCCGCACGCATTCTCTACCAGTCAACCAAAGGTAATGCAGAGACGAAAAGAAGTAGGTGCATCTTAAAGAAAAAAGAAGAAGAAAAAAAAAACAAATTAATTATTATATAATCAATTTTATTTATTTTTCAAAATCAAAATAATGTGAAGTACAATATTTTTTCTTTTATTAAATTACTAATTTTGTATTACTTTGAAAAGTCTTTAGCAAAAGTTCTAGTAAAAGCCAAATCAAATAAATTGTATGTTAAAAAGTACCCTTCGCTATAAAGCTAATAAACAATTTATTTTATTTCGTAATTCATGTCTATATAAAAGTTGTAATTTTGTAAATTTTTTCTTTCAGCACAATGAAAAAGAGCATGAAATAAATATTAAACCAAAATATATAGTCGATAATAATTATGATATAGAAAAAATGTCAGACACAATTATCACTGAAGAACCTAAAAAAGCTTTCAACATACCAAAAAACCTTACTAAAATAGATACAGCAAAATTAACAACCGTCAACGTAGAAGAGGATGCAATGGAAATATCCGAAAATAATCAAATTGTCAACATTGATTTTAAAAAAATAGAACCTGAAACAACTCCAGTCATAGAAAAATGTTCCCTGAAATTCAGTTCTACTGATAAAGAGGAACTTGAAAATAACCAAGTCGATATTGATATGGAAAGTTTTAAAAACCACTATTTGACCGAAGTTGGTCAATTTAATAAAAACATCCCTAAAATAGTGGATATTCAGACAAAATATATAACTGAATATTCTGAAGAAATAAATAATAAAAATACCTCAAAACCTAAAAAACGTAAATCGAAAAAGAAAAAACATCACACAGAGTTATCAATACGCAATAAAAATATTAATTTTAAAATCGAATTTAAAAACGAGGATTTGAAGTTAAAAATTAAAAAGAAAAAGAAACGCAAAAAGTTAGAAAGTCTTCAATATGTTATAAAAATAGAGAAGAGTCCAAAAACATTAAAACAGTACGTCATAAATCAATCTTCTAATATAATTGCTAGGCCCGAAATTGATGTAACTCCGATAAAAAAGAAGCGTATTAAATTGGAAAAATCGCCAGATAACTTAAAGCAGACATCTATTTCTAGCTTTTTCACAATTAAATAATATTGTACTATTTAATATTTTTAAGTAGATTCCTTTTTCTAAACTTTCTCCAAAATATATTTATACTGTCTTTTAGATTCTAAGGATTCGTTTGTGTCAAATAATTGTATACTTTTATTAGGTTTTAGTATAGAACGGTTTTGTGTAAAAGTTTCGATAAAAACAATTTATCAGCTGATTTATATAATTTACATTTATGTCAAAACATTATACATTTTTTTTTTGATTTAAGGAAAAAGCTATATAATTTCAACATTCAACTTCTCTTTAAGAAATTTATTGTATTTTTAGTTATTAAGTGATGTGAATTAGTGATTTTTAATTTACTACTAATTTGTGTGAAGTAAAGAAAACAGCTGTTATTGTATACCAGCTATATATATGCCAAAATACTACAAAAATACTATTTCAGTAAAGATTTCACTGTAACAAGTATAGTTATATATTTTGTATTATTGTATTAGATAAGAACTAATTTATCTTATTATATGACCAGTTCATAATAAAAATATGTACAAAACAATTATTTTCTTTGTCCTTAATTTAACACATTCATTGCAGTCGCACAATGCCTGTGTATTTTTTTGTTTTTGACTGCGGCATACAAGAGACACGTCAATTTTAGTTTCTCAAGAATACGTCGTCACAGACGCTATGATTGTATATATGAATTATTGAACGAGTGAATGCTAGCCTCTCAAACTTAAAGATTAATAATGAAAATTAACGATTTTGTCATTCAAATACCTCATAGGGATTGAATTATTAAATACATACATACAACTTTTTTAATATTTCAATTATTAAATATAATTGAAATATTAAAAAAGTTATGTAGTCTTGAGTGCCTCCATCATAAAAAAGAAATAATCACATTGACGTGTTTAAAACCTGCATAATTTTATAAAATAATTCAGTACTTGAATTTAGGCTACTATTTATTTATCTTGAAATAAATAAAATAAAAAAAAATAATTTTTAATAACATTACTTTGAGAATGAATCATTAGGAAATTCCGAGATCAAGTAACATATCTTACGGTATGCTACATAAACGGCATACTGCTGTGCTGCTACAGTTGTGCTGTTTAGGTAAGTGACGAAGTAATCTACTTGCTATATAATGACTAATCTACTTGCTATATAATGACTAATCTACTTGCTATATAATGACTAATCTACTTGCTATATAATCACTAATCTACTTGCTATATAATGACTAATCTACTTGCTATATAATGACTAATCTACTTGCTATATAATGACTAATCTACTTGCTATATAATAACTAATCTACTTGCTATATAATGAGCAGATGAGGGTACCGTGCAGTCTTGTAGGTCTAGTTTACAATATTAATTTGGATTGATTGCGACTGTTCTAGTCGTTCTTAAATTTTTTACGAAAATTTGTCACGATAAAGAAACACACACACATGCAACACACATATACTTTTGTTAATTCATGACCAGTCTCTATTACTTATTATCTTATGATATGTCACACAAAATTCATACTTTCTAGTTCTAGTCTTGGATGTTATACTATTCGTAGATAAATATAGCATATGTAGATTACAGGTAATGTAGCATTACAATGGTAAAAGAATTTTTGAAATTCGTCCAGTAGTTTTAAGTTTATTTGTCACAAACATACAAAACCTTTCCTCCCTACAATATTAGTATACATTTCAGTTTCTGTAGTCTGTCTGGTTTTTTACATTGTTCCTAATATTAGTATATAAAAACAAGAATGTTTTTATATACTAATATTATAAGACGATAAAATAGATTTGTTTAAACGCACTAATTTTCTAAACTATCGGTTGGGTCTATAAAATCATTTGATTTTGATGTGCAGGCTCACGAGGAAGGTTTATAGGCTATCTATCATTATTCGTTCGTCCGCGGGTGGAAATGACATCTAGTAGATTATAAAAGGAAGACTTATTAAAGGTATGCCTATTGAGAGCTGTTTCATCGTTAATTGATGTTTTTAATATTGAAATATAAATTGACTCAAATCTTCACTTATTTTTTTTATTTTATTAAAAACGTCTTTCGCACGATATATTGATCTAAAACGGGGAAAAAGTTGACAAAATAATTGTTATAAATATATATAAATAAAATTGTTTGTATCAATAATGGTTTTACTTATAAATTTTCTTTATTGTATTTAACTTCCACAAATCAAGAGGAGGTCGTACTAATTTCAAAGAATTTTCAACGAACGAACGTAACGAACGAAAATAGAAACTAATTTCAAGTAAAGATGAAGAATGAAATGAAATTAGTTCTTAAAAGCTGATAGCCCAAATAATAAAAACAAAACTTACATCGACGATCATTTGTACTTGGCCGAAAAATATATTTAAAAAAACTCTCCAAATTTTACAGTTCGAAGTCAATGGGTCAAAGAACCCTTTTAATTTAAATTCCATTCCAAAAAACAGTCGTATCTTTTCTTTACATTAATTTAGAGGTTTTATTATGTTTGCAGTTTCACGGGACTGTAAAATGAAACAGTGAAATTTACGAAAAACTACGAACTCGAAATATGTAGTCGCGGTGACATTTCTCATTCATCACACATTCAATATTCCATACGCATACCGTATGTATCGCACCTATATATTATAGTTAAATTCATATAGTTTTTAGTCAGAAATTGTTATTACTTGAACATTATATAATTGGCTATTTTAATGTAATATTATATTATCGTAATAATAACGAGGCATATCAACATAAATATTTTAAAACGACTAAACAATCAGTTACGATTTTGTCCATTTAATGCAATTAGTGCTCGTTGAGAACATCATTCTAAAAGTATGAGCCCGAGTAACAGGGCTTGATAATATAGTTTAAAAAATTAATTAATAAAGAGCAGTGCTTTTTTATAATAGTTTAAATACCTTTAAGACAGTGCTACTACTATTTTGCTTAGTGTTAAAAAATTACAAAGATGAAAGTTAATTTCCCGACAATTTTAATTCGACAATATGTTATAATTACTCTTGGTATATATATATATTTTCTATAACCATTTTTTTTGTATAATTTAATTATAATGTTGGTTTTATCAGGTCAGGTAAGTGTAATTCTATAACATTTCTAAGTTGACAATTGGCAGTCAGTTTCCAAACATCCCATGAAAATGCATTTTTATATTTCAGACTAGTAATATATATTTTCCTTAAATAATTTTAACGACATTCAATTTGGTTTTAATACAGTCCTTTAAACGTCGGAAAAATCTTTACTGCTTTTCTTATGGATAGTTCTAGGGACTCGAAATTATCATGACTTTTAGAGCATGCCCTACTCTTTAAAACTGACCATAACATCCAAGTGATCAAAACTAAACGGGGGGTCTCCAGGTTTGATCATCTATGAGCATAAACGCAGTTATTCTACTTGTAGAAACATTGCTCAATGGTAAAGATTTTCTTATCGGTAAATAATTTTTTTCGGTTATCTCCCTTTGCGTGCCGATTGAGAACTTATTTAGATTTACCATCATAATCGTTTTTTAATTATTAGTTAAATATATATAATCTTGTAAAGTTTTACTTATTTATCTTTCAAAATACACGCCACATTTTCAGTTGTAACATTCGTTTCACGATTTTAAAGATTTTGCTTCGGCATAGGATTATTTCGAAATCTTTCCTTCGCTGTTTTGATCGCCGCCGTTTTTGTACGAGCACTACGTGAACGGAAGATATTTTATCTATCAAAAACAGAGGACGTTTCATTGTAATGTATTGTATCAATGGAGAGATTCAAAAATTGCATTTGTCTCCATCCCTACTCTGTGTTATACTATTACAGCAATTAAGTTTTCGTTATCATCCCACTCCCTTTAAAAAAATATATATTTAACACCTATTGTCGTGAAAATAACAAAACAATAGATATTTATGTGAGAATATTCTAAATTCATATGTGAAATTTTGGATTTTTTATGGTAACAGTATGCTAAATATATACGAAAATCACTTAGTTTATGAAATGTTTTGAATTGCTAGAGATTAAACGGTTTTATTTTGTAATTAAAGTAATTTTTCGAAGAAATACCTTCACTTAATCTTTTTTTTTATTATTATGAAAGGTAGTCTTAAAATGTCATAAAGAAAAAAAATACATTTATTTAAAAACAACACACAACATTGACAACATCATCATAATGATATAGAATCTCTTCTCGTTACGTGTTTTTCATTTCGCTACATTATGTAACAAATGATGACAAACTTTTTATCTTTTTTATTATTGGTTGTTACTTTTTTCATTCTCGCCACGATACACGTTCATCTCAAATTAAGCACCATGCATTTGTATATCACCTATTCCTTTTATAGCTTACCATTCTGACCTCTCTGATTAACTCTCACTTAGATTTTTTCTAAGTGAAAATTCCTGAGAATGGTTTTGATTTGAAAAAGCGCTTACAGGCTACCGCTGTGTTAATATTCCACTCCACTTCCATGTCCTGTGTCCTGGTAGAATGGTTTAAATTACTCTATTCATGTTGCTGTCTATATATCTAACACAGCGACATGGCTTCATAGAAAACGGATCCCTTAATTAATCCTATTTTAAGGGGGGGGTCTTGCATAGACGCCTCTGGTAGTCTGCGTCAAGTCTGAGATCTGTTTACAAAGCACACCGCAGAAAGTCCGGAGTAGTCGGCTACGGTATGTCCGGTGTATGAGTATGTGTTGTAACAGCGACCTGAAAAAAATAGCGGCGAATACTGATTCCCATTTAGTCCTAGTGTGTTGTGTTTAAAAAATTACAAACATATATTTTTTGTATTTGTAATACTTTTTTATTTTTATTTTATTTTTGTCATTGTATTGAAATTTACATTCTATTAACAAAATGTGCCTGTGTTGCTCGAAATAAATACATATTATTATTATTATTATAAGATTGGATAACATTTATTTTGGGATATACCTTCGTAATCTTAAATATAAGTAAAATAGTATTCAGTAATTCCTATCAATAAAGTTTATTTGTTTTAGTAAATTTGGAAGTACTAACAACAGGCCTGAATCTTGGATGGTCATCCTCAGCAATCGTGAAGCTGCGCAACGGGACTGACACTCCTTTAACCAGACCCATCAGTGAAGAAGAGGGTTCCTGGATCGTTTCTGGAGGGTACCTATTTTCTATCGCTGGTAAGTTTAAAGTTCAGTTAGATTCATTTATTGGAGACATTCTCCTAAACTTGGAATATTTTTGACAAGTGTAAACAATAATATTTTGACAATAGCTAATTATTAATTATTATCTATATGTTCGCAGCGAATATTCTAGGTGCGACACTTATTGATGGAATAGGACGTAAGAACTGCATCATATTGGTCTCTATACCAAAGATACTTTTCACCATCTGGATCATATTTGTGACTGAAGTATGGATGTTAATATTATGCCGAGCGGTTATGGTGGTATGTGATAATCTGATCTTGGCCATAGTACCAGTATATGCTTCAGAAATTGCTTGTGTGAGTATTTAAATGTTGTGTATTAGATTTATGATATGGATATATATTGAGTATGTACAAGAGTGATGTGACATTTCATTTGAAAGTAAGAAAAACTTGGATCTTGGGAAATATGTTTATAATTTATTATGTCACAGACAATGCGTTGTTTACGTCGTTAGTTATAGTGTATGGTATATATTCTTCATTGTGCAAAAGTATCTGATTTTAATCACATAATTTTTTTCCAAATTTGCCACATTAGTTTTGAACTCATTAGAGGCCCTTATTCTGAATTGTGCCATTTCTTGATGAACGTGAGTGCAGCCAGATAATTATAAATAATAGAAATCATAGACCACGAAGTTTTGATATATATAAATATATGTTTTCATTAGATATGTGTCAAAATAACCATAATTTTTTTATAATTATTCGCTCAACAAAAAGCTTGAATAAAAATCTCAATTCCTATAAAAAGTGAAAATGATCAAATCTTATATTTTCAGAAAGAGCATCGTGGATCATTAGGCGCATTTATACATATGTTCTCATGTCTAGGGGTGGTAATTACCCTATCTATGGGTCCGTTCTTATCATATGTAGCGTTCAATACATTTATAGCAATTCTCATTGTTGCTACATCTCTGCCAGTTCTTTTTTTACCTGAAAGTCCTTTTTATTTGTATTCTAAGGGTAAGTTTTTTTGTGAATTTGATTTTTTACAAACGTAGACACACTGCATAATAATAATTTGACTTTTCACTCAAACATAGACACACTCTATAAAAATAATTTGACTTTTGCTCCATAGTAGACACACTTCATAAAGTAATTTGACTTTTCACTCAAAGGAAGACACATGCCATAAAAATAATTTGACTTTTCGCTTCATAGTAGACACACTCCATAAAAATAATTTGATTTTTCACTCCATAGTAAACACACTCTATAAAAATAATTTACCTTCTCACTCCATAGTAGACACATTTGATAAAAATAATTTGACAGAAACAAATATTGATCATAAACCTTTCTTGTAGGACAAATCAATGATGCCATAAAGACATTATCTCTAATCCGAGATACTGATGTAATCGTCAATAAGGAAATAGAAGGTTATAAATTATCAAGCAAAGAAAGTATTGTAGAAAAAAGAACTTTATTTAAAAATAAGTTATTTTTAAAAGCTTTACTTTTGGGAATATTGTTATGTGCTGGCTCTAATTTGTTAGGTTATAATGCAATATCTCTTTATTTACAAACCGTTTTGGAGTCTACGAAGACCAGCGTACGACCTGAGATTGCTTCAGTTATAATTGCGTATATACAATTATTTGCTGCTTGCTGCACTTCGTTAATTATGCTCAAATTCGGCAGACGAACAATTTTAACTGTCTCAGTTTTTGGCATATTTTGTGGTATGGTAAGTAGGTTTGTTTTTTCATTTTTTAAGGCAATGATGATATATGACATATATATATTGTAATCTTATCATTAAATGCTTTAACCGTATTAGATTTTTCCAGGTAGGTCTGGGTACTTTCTTCAAAATTATTGAAACACAGGGTCACGTAGTCACAGGCTTCATGAACTACTTGCCTATTATATCCATAATCCTCGTCACATATTGCTATAGTGTTGGTAAGTAGTAGCAAATCTAGACAATTATAAATATAATATATAAATAGTTGCTCGAGTATTGAGCGAAGCGAGCGCAGCTCATTATGAGAGACTTTTTTGCATTCTTTGTGCAAGCATCAATCAAAAACGGTATATCCGAAAATTTCCAAAATTTTCACACTGTTAGACATCAGTCTGGTGGTGATTTTAAAATAAAAATTTTCCAAAAACAAAAAAAAGTTTATAGTAATAATCCTACTTCGACGATTAAATCAGGTTGCACAGATTTTAGTCACGTGTTCAGAGAGTCTTCTCGTGATCACAGCAATCGCAGCAGCGAGCAGTGCAATCTGATCGAAACGTCGAGGAAGGATTATTAGTATAAACCTTTAATTAAGATATTATAATATTTCTTTTTAGGTATTGGTAACCTTATGTTTATTGTAGCAGCTGAAGTATTTGACGGAGCAACACGTGCTATGGGATTTTCAATTTGCATTACGTCTGGTGCACTTTTAACATTTTTGACTTCAAAGTTTTTCGCAAAAATGACCTCAGCGCTTGGTCCAGCTATAACGTATTATTTATTTAGCATCATGTGTATAGTTTTTTGTGTTTTAATAGTAATTTTTATTCCTGAAACCAAAGGAAAAACGTTCCATGAGATTCAGACTGAATTAGAGAAGAAATTAGTACATATTCGATGTACAAGAAAACCACAAAACTCGTTTTAGTAAATGAGATCGACTGTACAACATATCGATATTTTATATTATTTATACTTAGATTATTAAGAATTAAATTGGATTGACAATTGTACTTTTTGTTAACATTTATACGGCTTTGTATTGTGAGTAATATTATTTCTTATCATATTCATACTATTTGTTTAAGAAAGACTTGTGCTTCAATTTGAGCCATACAAACCTTTCGCAAAAATTTTATACCTACTTCTCATAATACAGTGATAAATAATTTGTTTGGCCTTTTTTCTATATTAGCTGTCCTATAAGTCTTAGACACTTATCTCATTAGAAATCAGTGTTTCTTAAGTTTTTTTAGTAAATTGTAAAATACTTGTAGGGCTTCCTCAGGGCCGAGGTTTAAATTGTTATGTTCAATTCTGTATATCATTTTCTGAACTCTCACGATATTGACGTCTCTGTAAACATTTTCATGAATAGACTTAAGTATACCGTTGATATTTCTTTGAGAAAACTCAGGAAAGGATAATTATATTTGGCTGAAATTTACATTTGTCCTATCTATATTATATAAAATATTTTACGAAGTATTTAGTAGATAAAAACCCGTTTAACGACAATTGAAAATAACTTTTTTGAATGCGGTGTCATGTACTTATCATGATACAGTTTGTTTCTTATAACTGTATCTTTAAAGATTTTATATTATACGCAATATATATTTTTTAACTATTCTCGTATGTATCTATTATATCTGACTTAATCAACGACAAAAGAAGCATGTGCCAGAATATCAGCGATCTATTTAGCTGCTATATTTAAAAAAAAGCAAGATTAATGATAAAAAACAATAACGTATGTATTTATTTCTGCACCAAAAAATAGTAATAGCATTTATTATATACAATACAAATTTAGTTACAAAAAAAGGATATATTGTCTGATATATAAGAAACAAGTAAACTACTATAAAAAAAACTATATCAGGAATATTTCGAACAAAATATATATATAGCTTACATTCCGAAGATATATTCTTATATTCCGAGATATAAGAATTCTTGAATAAAACCATTTCAAGTACTTGTAATATATAATTAATTTTCTAATCTATTTGGTATAGATGGTTATCTTCTTTTACAGCGCTATAAAATCCTTTACCAATAAATGTCCTCGTCTTGCCTTTGCGATACAGATTTCATAGAAAGGGAATAGAGTTTACATGAAGTTTATGCAAAAATTAGCCCAACAATTGGTCTCATTACCTTACTGGAACGTCATGGCTTCATCATTTAAACATGATCATCCGTCTAAATCAATTTAATCGTTTTAAATTTGGTATGCAAATATTTTAACAGACAATTGTAAGCATTTCATGCATTTTAAAGTAAATGGCGCAGTTCTAGCATAGGAAAATGTTTAATGACCAGCAATTAGTTATAGTAGATAACAAATAAAATCTGCAATTAAAATGTTTAAAAGAAATTCTTTGACATGAAAAACCATGTTTTATTCATTATTTTTTAAATTTTTTTTTGCAAATAGTGATTCTATTTTTAAAAGAATGTAACGAAGAGAATGTAAAAATTGTGGTCAAGTTACAAACCAATATATTAGAATCTATTTTAGTAAGTGCATTCCAAATAAGTGAATAACTTTATATTAAAAGTTATTTTAATACAACTGGGATTTATATGATTTTTGATGCTTACCATCAAAGTATAGAATTTATTTTTTATTTTAAAAACACTAAGCTGTTAGCTATTAATCAAATAACACTGAACTACTGGACAGATGTTTCTCTTTGTAATGGATTATTTGCAGCGTGCATGAAATGGCGTCAGGGCATGGGAACGAATTGCGAATCCCGTTTTTTCCCTTAGGCTTAAGAGGTCAATCAGAAAAATGGTCGATGGATCGATGGCATGCGTGAAAAATGTATTATTTGTGAACCCAGTTTTTTACCTATTCGGTTTGGTCTTATTAACTTCACTAAATATGTTATAATGATTAAATATTTTATGTATTTATTTTATTTATTTCTTTTTTAAACGGAAATAACAGAAGGGCCTACTTTGATAACATACTTATCGAAATAAGCACTTCTGTTGAGACACTCTTTAACTTAAAGAGCTAAGGCAAAGGAATTCCAAACGCGATTCCTGATCCCTGGTCTGAGAAGAACCACACAACAAACTCAGCCGGGTAGTTTTTATTGTGATCACTGATTTATAAACGTCAAAATATTTAATAAGTAATTTTCGAACAACTAAAACCACCGCAATCAATACGACGTGATGTCATAATGTCCTTCAAAACAATCCCCTCGATAAATGGGATTATCACGCTTAATGTCGAAGCCTAAAACTCTAATATTTGGTAAGGCACTTAGGGTAGCGCTCGCGAAGAACAGTGATATAATGAATAAGATTTTCTTAGTGTCAAATGCAAAAAATTGTATCTTCCTTGGATTCAACTGTGAAAGTCAATTTATCTCATTCCGGAACTCTCTGAGATATCATTATTATACACAAGTGTCTTTTAACATTTGCCGACATTTTCCTAAAAGAGTTCTACTTAACCGGAATATAATGCATTAGTATTCAGCATAACAATTAATATTAAAATGTTGGGAATATTCTACTTATCTTGGATATGCAGAACAGTGTAGTGGATAGCATGTAGACTTGGGAAATACCGGCATTGCGAAAATAGGGCCCGAGCAAAATGCAACAACAATACCATAAATCGCCAGTTAAACAATTTCTTATATTTTAGAGCAGGAGGTAATGACCTTGCCTGGTGAAAACCGTTGATTTTTCGAGGATCAAATGGGCAACAGACAAAAAAGCGGTCTTATGGCTAGGTAGCAATCTTTTCCAGACAACCTTATGTTGATAAGATCAAAGTTACGTAAATAGAAGAGTGGTGCATGATGCAACACTATATAACAAATTTATAGACTGCAATATATAAATAAATGTATACACAAATATTTAATGAAATAAATATACATGTAATATATTACACAGAACAATACATACAGATATAAAAAGACAAATACAATGATGATCACATAAGAGGACTAGATATGGTTTGAAAAGTATACGTTACCACAAAAAAAGTGAAATATAAAAAATATAATATTTTTTATATTTTTCCACTTTCAATCAATAACAATGATCACTTGTGTACGTCAAATGGAAGTGCCAGGAGGGCCTATTTCGATGCCTTACATATCGAAATAAGCCCTTCTGTAGAGTCACTGTCCAACTTATAACTAAAGCAACGAGTGTTCCAAGCGCGCCCTGGTCTGAGAAGAACCACACAACAAACTCAGCCAGGTTTTTTTTTTGTATTGTGATCACTGTTTCACAAACGTCCATATATAGTAAAAAATTTACGAACAACTAGAACCATCGCAATCAATTCCTTGTGGAGGCTAAATTATAAAAGCTAATTAAGCAAATAAAATAAAACTATAATAGTTTGCATATATACCCTTATGTAAAACTGGAACATTTGTTGAGGTAGTCTTTGACTAACCGCTTAAAGGTATTCAAAGACCGTGCTTGTCTAATGTCAATCGGCAACGCATTCCAAAGTAAAACCGCATGTACACTAAATGTAATAAAGAAATCTTCAAGAAATAAATAATAATTTTGTTCGGTCTCAACACTTTCAACAACTATCAGTCTTTTTTTCCTAATTATGTAACTCTAAATCAACAGTCATTGAATGAGGGATGATCCCAGTTTGAGACGATGTCGATAAAATCTGTAACTAACAGTTGTGTAGGTTTATTCGAAACATTTTTATACGCCTTCTCATATTGACTTAAGAATTTATTAATTTCTCATTGGAAATGTAGAGCTTTTAAGGATCGTGTCACATTGTAGAAAATGTTTTTCTAGTTTTTGTTCTACAGCTGTGCTTATGGCTTTCGCTGTGAACGTAACTGTTTCAGATTGCTCTTCAACAAAATCATTGTCTTTATCTGGTTGTCTTCATCTTCATTTCGTTCTTTACCAGCCAAGATATCTTTAATATCTGACTCTGCAAAATGTTCAAAACCTTATCCTCCAATAGTACTAGTAGTTTCGCTGTTCCATAATAAAAATAGATAGAATATTTATGGAAAATTACGATTATGAATAATACTTATTTTGACATTCAGAGAAAATTATTGAAATTTTTTAAAATTATTCACTTCCTGTTTATTTATAAGTGGAAACTTTGTTGGAGTAATATCTTACTTAACTGTGAAAATGATTTGTTTGATATTATATGCTGTATCCCGTGAATAAATAAATAAATAAAATATTAAATTAACAACATTTTATATATATTGTTTTTGTTATTTTCTAATATGATTTTTATGTTAAAATGATTTTTTTAGTATCTTTGAAACTCGAAAACGATTGGGACGATTCGATGATTTTGTTTCTTTGAAAATTTATGTCCTAGAAAAGTTAACAATTTTGGAAAAATTTAAAAAAACAAAATTAGTTAAAATAATTATTTGAATTGTATGCAAGTTACATGTATCAAATGAATGAAATTAAAACTCAAGAAACCGAAAAATATAAGACCGTGTCATCCAGTATTATACAAAAGTCACATTACGATATAACTTTAATACAAATTAAACATTACATACATTGGAATACACATACAGTGGAATGAGGAGGGAGGGAAAAGCAGAGAAATAGACGGTTACGTAATTTTCTCTTTCTCATCTATTTGGTTCCAATCCCCAAATTCTTTATTCTGGATTATAATGTTATTGTTTTTAAAATAACGATAACCCTTTGAAGATAACCTCGTTAACTAAGATTTAGGAAATCATGTCACTGGAGGGACGACCTAAAATTAAATATCACCTTTCAACTGTTGTGTTATTTTTTATTAAATGGCTAAAGATTATCATTTCATCAAATAAAATATATATTTGAAACTGACTCTTAATGTATATAGCTATGTTGAACGTATTATAAAGAAATATAAAAGGTTTATCGATTTACTTGTGGCGTCTTTTCAATGTTATTCTATACTCAAAAGATAGAAATATTGGTTAGGATTTTTGTAAGAACCCTAATAGATGTCACCACCGTCCCGATACAGACGGTAATATAAATTCTTAAATGGTAAGGTTGTCTTGAAATCTCGGTAACTATTATTACTTGGAAATTTAATTGTTACTTTAATTCATTTTGTAATTCTCTAAAAATAACTGATTATATTTCCTGTGTGTTTATTTTATCATTAATTTTGTGAGTTTTAATATCGCAAAACTTAAAGTATGAACGGAAGCGATGGTCCTGAAGGAATCAACGATTCCGGTGTTTTTTTTAAATATTATGTAATAATTCATTTTTTTTATTATAATAAAAAAATAGGAACATACAAAGGCGGTTTTGTTGCCAGATGGCGATTTCTTCCAAACAATATTAGTTTTAGAACTAGTTTAACTAGTCTTGTAACTAACGGTAGATGGAAGTAACTACATTCTAATACATAATATATTTTAAAATAAATATGTATTTTAACTAAATTAATTAAGTTTTTACTTACGTAATAGAAGTATTTTATTAAAATTAGCATATACGTTGACTAATTCATCTTTTAATAAAAAAATCCATCTTAACAGTGATATTATTTACATTTTTTATTATTATAAATATATTTATAATTACATATTTGTTTACAATAATCTACTTAAGACATAAGTGTAGATATAACAGAAAATTGAGATATATGCAGACTGGAAGACCAAAGCATAAAAAAAGCCCTAAACATAAGAAGTGTGATAGTGGTGGTGGTCGTAATAGCAAATTTAAAATAACACCCTCAGAACAAAGTCTGTTGGCCTAATATTTATTTATTTATTTATTTGCACTAAACATGCAAAGGCAAGCATAATGCCACAGGCATTCTCTACCAGCAAGCCCATGAGTTATCAGTAAAAAAAAATGTATTGTTACTCAACAATAATGTTGTTAGTGATGAAATTATTGAAGAAACTAGTTATGATGTAGCAGTTCGTTTATAGTCAACTTAATTCGTTTAATATCTGCTTAGGTACTAAAACTCAATAAACACTGAAATATTATTATATGTAACTACAGGGCTTTACACTATATATATACTTACATATATATTAATATATATTTAATAACATGAGTACGTATAGTCATATAGGAGTCATGGATCACTACAGTTTACGTACAAAAAAATGCATTGAAATACTTTGTCCATATCCTATGTTTACAAAAGGTACTTTTTATATATAATTCCAAAATTTAAAAGTGTTTTGTAAATGGTCATATTGTAAATACATTAACAATAAAATTGACTCTAGTTCTCATTTTGGTCAGTATGTACATAAAATGTTGGTATGTCAATACAAACAATTATGTTACAGGAAATATAGTAATTTCGGCATCACAGGTTTATGCGCTTCCAGCTGTATTTTGCTCTTAACTCTTAAGTGTTAGTGTCAGTGTCGACGCTAATGCCAACGCCAACGCCAACGCCAACGCCAACACCAACACCAATGCCAACGCCAACGCCAACGCCAACGCCAACACCAACGCCAATGTCAACGCCAACGCCAACGCCAACGCCAACGCCAACGCCAACGCCAACTTACCGAGGTAATACTTTAGTTTTCGAGGGATCAGTGCCCATATATACCGGTTGTCCCAAAACTCGACGTCAAGCCGAAAACGGGTGATAGGATAGATGGTAAAAGTCATGAAAAAATCGAATTCTCTAATTCTAAGATCTCTGATCCCAGATCTCTGCTCCCGAACCCCGATCTCCAATCTCCGATCCCGATCCCGATCCCGATCCCCGATCCCCAATCCTCTATTCTATATCTCTGATCTCTGTGTACAATGTGGGTTGCAATGTTTCAAATTATTTTTAAGCATATATACTATGTTAAGCTTATTTAAAATGTGCTTTAATTTCAAAGCGATCAGAGATGTAAATATTTGACTCCTCTCCATAGAAACAATATTAATAATAAGAATAATATTTATAATAAGGCCATATTATAAAAACCAGCTAAATATGTATAATTTATAATAAAATAATGTTTATAATTGGGTACGAAGACGTTCATATGTATATCAATATTTTCTTTTATTTAACGAATATTTTAAAAAAATATTCAACTCAAAATAAATTCAGATAGAAAACTAAATTCTGCAAAAATTATTATTAATTCAACATTGGTTACATTTATAGAAATTATTATAATATAGAATTACTTAATATTACTTGAATAAAAAGGCTATTTTAAAAAGTTAGGCATCTATCCCAGTTGTATCTAATCTGTTGTACATTTAAAATAAGATACGTCACCACGTTGAAAGTACATTTATAACAGTGTTATTAAATTAGATTATTACAATTTTAATTAAATTAATAAAACAAATTTACCACTAAACAAAACGTAAAAATTTAGTTGCAACAAAGACGATTACATATTTCGAAATTCTTAAAGACATCTTCAAAAGTACAGAAAAATTCAGTCCTATTTGTATTTACCAATTTTTTGCAATATACTTGTTATAGAAAAATGAGCAAACGGTCCATTTCAAGGTAAGTGGCCACCATCGTCATCTCTCATTGGCATCATTACATGTCAGCATAAGCATAGACACTTATAGAACTTTAAAGAATAAAGAAGAGTAAGAGGAGTGAAAGATTACTCATAGTTTTCCATAATTGTATATTATAATCTATAAAATAAGATTAGATTATTAGTATTCAATTCATACAACGAATAAAAGACAATATTGATTCTACGACCTACATATTAAATTTATATTAAATAATATTGTGTCATTTGAGAAATGCCAAAAAATAAATACTGTCAAATAATATAAAGAGACCAAACCAGCGTGCGGATACGAGATAAAACGGTTCTCAGATTAATCTTTTTTTTTGTAAATTATGTGCTGAAAATTTTTTCATAATGGAGAAAATCACAATTTGATATACAATTTTTTTTTAAATATTAAAAAAATAAATATTGTCGTAGTAGATTTTCTTCTCTTATTTTCCTATGTTTGACAAAATCATTGCTGTAATTACTTTTACCATTTTTTATATTCTCTTTGGTTTTTAAAAAGGAGGTCAAAAAAGCGTAAGGTCATCTGATGATAAGTTCCGAAAGCGAGTCATTCTCACAGACGTCCGAAAAAACGTTTTAGGATACGCCCTTTTGCCCTCTGAATTTATGACCGTCAAAGTAGGTTGAATAGATTTTTGTCGAAACGCAGTTATTGAACGAACAATGAGCTCTAACAACGCATGATTGTAGACGGTGTGTTTCCATGGTCGTCTTTACTGGAGTTTAAAGCAAAAAGAGTATCCAGGGAATTTATATTCTCTTTTGCCATGTGGGCCATGCGTTTAATTCTCATATGCAGCCATGAATGAAAATAGCGGCAGAAGTTGCCATGACAGAACTTTCGTTTTTCAGCAGGTACCTTGCTAACTGTTTTTAAGACACACTTGGAGGTTACTCTAGTCATTTGAGCGTTGAAGTATTTGGAGCACGATTATATTTTGTTTTTAGAACTCTTAGAGTTGAGATCCTTAGTAATACGCGTCTCAGCCGAGAAAACATCAACTGCACGCATCGAACCAGGGCCGCGATTTGTCAAGGTTTTTCCATACATAACTTTATGGAAATATATCCAGGCATTATGGCATGATATCTGACTCAATCTCTGTTAAATATGGCAAGGCCAGTTTGACCGCCTCAAGCTTCTGTGCGCTAATGTTGCAAAAAAAAAAACACATATGAAGTGGAAGGACGGATAGATGTATTTCAGGCCACCCTTCTGCTCGTATACGTTTTAGTGCTATCCATACAGGATGATTCTAACATTAGATCTAGCTCCGAAAGCCTACATGAAAAAGTCACTGTATACATATTTGCGAAAAGATCCATAGATATAATCACTTACTGTTATCTGAAATCTCGTTTGTTAAATTATCCTATTAAAAAAATGTTTGTACAGTATTATGTATCTTCCTTTTAAGATTAGTCTAAACGATATTACTACTTATCTATAAGATGGCCTTGTTGTAGTTTCCTTTATCTTTAATGAGCTCAATAAGGTATTAGTATTATTATTATCAATATCTCCTACTTATAAATCAAAATCATCAAACAAATATTTATTGTTCTTGTAATAATATTCTGTTTAACAATATTCATAAAACCATCTTATTAATATTATATTCTGTTATTAAAATATATAATTATATAAGTACTTGTTAAAAGTATCGTGATGCATTTGAGGTACAAATAATATAAATTTTAATTTCTTTTTAATAATATTCATAAAACCATCTTATTAAAATTATGTTTTGTTATTAAAATATATAATTATACAAGTACTTGTTAAAAATATCGTGAGATACATGTGAGGTTTAAATAATAGAAATCTTAATTTCTTTTTAATAATATTCATAAAACCATCTTATTAATATTATGTTTTGTTATAAAAATATATAATTATATAAGTACTTGTTAAAAATATCGTGAGATACATGTGAGGTACAAATAATAGAAATCTTAATTTCTTTTTAATAATATTCATAAAACCATCTTATTAATATTATGTTTTGTTATCAAAATATATAATTATATAAGTACTTGTTAAAAATATCGTGAGATACATGTGAGGTACAAATAATAGAAATCTTAATTTCTTTTTAATAATATTCTTAAAACCATCTTATTAATATTATGTTTTGTTATCAAAATATATAATTATATAAGTACTTGTTAAAAATATCGTGTGATACATGTGAGATACAAATAATAGAAATCTTAATTTCTTTTTAATAATATTCATAAAATCATCTTATTAATATTATGTTTTGTTATCAAAATATATAATTATATAAGTACTTGTTAAAAGTATCGTGATACATTTGAGGTACAAATAATAGAAACCTTAATTTCTTTTTAATAATTTTCATAAAACCATCTTATTAAAATTATGTTTTGTTATTAAAATATATAATTATATAAGTCCTTTTTAAAAATATCGTGCTAGATGTGAGATACAAATAATAGAGAGCAGTTATTCAAATTAGCTTCCGTATTGCGAATATTTGACAAACTAGCAATGAGCAGTGATGGGAAGGTAATGTTGCGTCATGTTCTCGTCGCATTTGCTCTTAGGATAGCTAAGTGACAATAACGTTTCTGACATTGTTCATAAGCGTTCGTATTTATATTAAATAATGAATGAAGAACATTAATTATTTTGTTGTTTTCATGAGTACAGTTTTTGTTTGAAGTTAATTTTAATCTGTGATAAAAAAACAACCGAAAATGAAGTTTAATTTACCGTCCTCGTTAATTCGACAATACGCGATAGCTACTATTGGTAAATATATTTTTTATATTTATAAAAAAAAAAATTAAATATCTCTGGCTCTGGGTAAGTGATATTAAAATATATTTTGTAACCACTAAGAAATATTTGCGTAAACAATACGCATACCATTAATATATTAAGTATATTTATATATTTATATATTTAGTATTTATTATATATTATAATATATTTAACTATGTTATATACACTAAAATATATTAAGTGTGTTTAAATACATAATAAACAAAGATTTATTTATTTTTGTTAGAAGTATCGCATTTTTGATATTTCCTATGTTATCATATAATATGTTCTTTAAATTAGATGTTCAAATAAGCGTATATATGTAGACTTATATTATAATATAATAAATTATAATATAATAAATTGGATAAAACTGTTAATTGTGTAAATTTTTAAAAATATTTTTATGCTTTGGCTATATAACTGGCTCAGACATAAATATAAATATGATAAAATAATACATGTTTTTAATTCATTATAAAAGTATAAATAAACCTTGAAACATTTAATTATAATCATTATTTATAAGCTTTAATTAATTTAGGTGTACTTTTAGATAAACTTTATCTAATTATATTTTATTTTAATCTTTACTAGATATAATAGTAGGATGGGCAAAACCACCGTTTTGTCTGTCTGCGTGCAGTTGGTGACATAGTTGGTTCCAATATTGGTTCAAATATACACCGTTGGACTATACCAACGAGTCTTGAATTAATAAGGTCAAATCTTTGGGCGGGCGGCAAATAATAATAATAATAATAATAAATCACTTTTAAAAATGATCAAAACGACTCACGTCAAAACCACGCGGGCAAAGCTGCGGGCGGAAACTAGTTTCATATAAATTTTTAATAAACAAAACAATCCCATATTCTTTTAATCATTAATATGCCAGATAGATATTTAGTAATAATTATTTATGAAAGAACATCTAAGTTAACATATAACTCCTAGTAATGTGTAAAACGTGCTGATCTCAGCCTTTGTAATACATTTAAAGATTATTCTTTTCATTGTAAACAATAATAAATAAAATTGTTATTCAAATGTATGTATACAATATTTACTAGTTCTTTAAGAGTTAGAAAAATATATATTTAAAGGATGTTATATATTTTTATATATATTTATATTATATATTTTATTCAGAATCCTACACTTGTTTCATAAATATGTTTTAGCGTTAGAAATTTAAATAAATAAATAAGATTTATTGTTCTAACCTTCGACTATGAGTTGAATATCTTAAAAGTATGTACTAGCTCTTCTCCCCGACTCCGTCTGCTTCTTATTGAAAATATTACAAATATATTTTAGATATTGTAAACATAGACCAAAATTATTTTTGTGTTTTTGCATGAAAATTTTCCGGAATCAGAAGTCAAAATTATTTTTGTGTTCTTACATGAAAATTTTCCGGAATCAGAAGAATTTTCCGGAATCTTATTTTTCTATAATAAATTCAATATAAATTAATACAATTTTAATTTTTATTATATATTTTATATGTTTTTTAGATCATACGAATTAAATATTTTATTAAAATTATAGGTTCTAATGTTTTCATTAACATTAATTAGACTCATATTTGTATATAAAATAGAAAGCAGACAGACAGAAAGTTAATTATAGTTACAAAAGATTGATTTAAATATATATATAAAAATATGATAGTATGTAAAGAAAGCCAAATTTGTATATCTAAAGCAAAGGAAAACTTTCTTTTACAAAGAATATTGAATAACATAATTCTGCTTCCTATAAATATTATAATATGAAAGTTTGTGAGGATGCGTGTTTGTTATACTTTCCAGTAAAAACTACTGAACAGATTTTGATGAAACTTTACAGTAATATAGTTTATACATCAAAATAATAAATGGGCTAAAATTTATAGAGACACTGTTATTGGACAAAAATATAATGATAAGTATCGAGTAAATCGGAAAAGATCGCCCCCTTTTAGAGCTATCTCCCCCTTTAAGAGCGTGCGATAAACGAAGATATTGTACTGTAAAATTATTTATTTTTATTAGTTGTAAAAAAAAAAATACAGCATTCGTCTACCTTTTAAGTGGAAGATGTCCAAAATAGTGAGCCATTAATACAATTAAATTTGATTATATTTCAAATATACATTTTAGAGTATTTATTAAATTTGTATGTAAATTTTCGCGATCCATGATTACTATTAAATACTGTTCACGCCGCGACTCCGCCGTGCTCAGATCTCATGAATTGTGATCATTCTCCGTATATACTCTCTGTTCATTATTGTATGTTTGTGAAAAATCAATGACAGGAAAAAGAACATTTTATTATTAAGGCCAATAATTGTTTCTAGAAATTTGTTTTAATTGTTAAGAATAGTAATTATTTCAGATACTATCAAAAACTTAAACAATGTGATGAATACTTTAAAATATTAATAATTTTTAAAATTTTAGAGGAAAAAAAAATCACTGCTAAAATAAAAGATTAAAAGTTTATTTTTGTTGGCATGAAATATTTTTAATTTGTAACACTCATAAATGACTTGATATTTTTGTTATAATATTTATTTATCATGTAATTAGATTATTATTAATAAAATCTAATTGTTTCATAATTTTCTGAAGTTAAAATAGTTTCTTCCCTTCTATTGGAAAAGTGTCGCATTTTCCCTAAAAGTGGGAGCAAAATAGTGTTTTTCCAATAGGATCATTTTAGAGGGCAGAAAAGTGATTTGAATTCGGAACGTTTAGTTATGAACATTCATAGAAATAAAACGCAAATTTTATGAATTACTGGCTGTATGTTTTGGTTTCACGGCGCTATTAAAAAACATCTGACACGCGGCAATCGAGCTTGCCGCTATGAAAAACTCCTAATCGGCAAATTATAACTCGCAAATTAATTAACAAACAAAACAACTTCTATTGCTTTTTTTATTTTTTTTTATGTAGTTTATGATAGGATTTTAAAAATTTAAAAATTCGAAATTTTTTTTCCAATTTTCGGTAACTTCGGCGGCCGATCTGACCACCTTCCCGTTGGACAATCAACATAATTTTGAAAAGTGAATCTTACATTTAGATGCTGATTCCAAATATATCTTTAGTTTTTCAAAATTCGAAAAATAAAATTCGACACACACACAGACACACATACAGACAGACAGATCGGAAGGAAAAACTGAGTTTTTCGAAAAAAAAATACTTGTAATACGCTTAAAACTTCTAGTAATGCAAAATGACGTCTGTTTTTGTAATCAGTAGGTACATATTTTGTCTTAGAAAGGGAATGAAAAGTACAGTGTATGACTCGGGACCAAATTATTATCCCTTTCCCGATGTACTTTGAATCCCTCGCTGCGCTCAGGATTTTACGTTAGAACCTCTCGCTATGTTTGGGATTTTATTTTAGAATCCTTCGCTTCACTTGCTTCAAAATATATTTTGCTCCCTTGTGATACAATGTAATATTTATTTAATCTAATCTCGCTAGACTATAGCTGATCGTTTTGTTGTCTCTAAAATCATATAAACTCATTAAGAAAGATTTCTTTATCTTGTTTCTAAGAAGCAATTTCGAAAATAAGCAGTCATTGTTTGTTATTAAATTATATTGGATTTTGGTTTAATATTTTTTTATTACACTCTTTTTAGTGTAGGTTAAGAATGTTTGTTCCATACATTACTCTGAAGATACAAATATATTATCTTTTATGATAAGTTTAATAATAATACTTTTTATATCATACTTTAGATTATCATTACTTTAAACAGATTTTAATAATACGCTATAAAGATACGATGTAAAACGGCTTAGCCATATATCATCGTAATAGTCATTTCATACAATACTGTCTTCTATTTAAGATAATAGCTTACGAAAGAAACTGCATACATTCTCAGAGTACTCTAATTTGGAAATACCTCTCCGTATATATTGATGTACTTATTGAATTATTTCTTTATAGTTATAGTAGGCATTAGGGGAATAAAAAAAAATATTTTTAAGAATATTTCTATATATCAATCGATGCAGAATTTTATACTGAATCTAAATAACTAACACTCATGACGAGCCATAATTTTCCGTAGAAATTATGAGGGAAAAAGTACAAATTAAAATATTAAAATATCTGTTGAATAAACGACAAGTTTGACTCAATAGTAAAATTAGAAATTATTAGATAGAATCAATCTTACGATGATTATTCTATACTCTGGTTTTTATCAAATAGAAACTAGAACATTCATAACTAGATAAATGTCTTTTACTTTCTGGAGTCATAAACCAATTTTGGATGGAAGGAGTAGGGATGTTACATGACTATTATAGCTTCCTAATTGAGGAAGTTCTTTTAATCGCCCTGGTTTTCGAAACCCGATATTGTCTATATGTTTTAAGATATCCAGAGTAATTGTATGACATTTATTTTGTACGTGTGTGTGTGTGCGTGTGTGTGTGTGTGAATGTATGTGTGCTAGTAGTATACATATATATATTTGGATCCATTTTCCCACATGTTAAGCAAAATTGGCTTACTAATAATACCCATGAATGCAAATTTACGTAAATTAGAGCTTCAGTTTAGTTGGTTTTTTAATTTATTATCTGCAATAAGTTGTCTACAACTTGTCTGTAAGTTGAGTACAAGTAAGGATGGAATGGATTTTATTAAAAAATAATAATAATTATAATAATATACAATATCTGTTAGCTAGTAAGTTAATATGACGGGGCTCGCACCAATTATTCGACTAGAATTCGGTGACCTAGAAACACATTTCTTTGAAACGATGAACCAGATCAGCAAAGATGAAGGCTGAAGTCACCATAATACCATCGTATAATACCATCCTCCCATCACAGAAGATTAGATAATCTTGTCCGTCCTATTCCAATTATCCAATTTTACTTCATAAACCTTTTTGTTAATAGAGCACAGAAATCATTTGTGATCATAAAAATACTATTTTTTGTCTTTTTATAACTTCGGGAATAGACGATTTTTTCTGTCTTTAGTATCTGTTATAAATATTATATATTATTGCCCAGGAGTTTTAAGCAACAAAAACTCTTTCAATAAATGAAATTTTGTTAAAAATCCACCGTTCGCTTCGTGTTGTTAAATTTAATGACATGTGTTAAAAATTTACTAAAGTAATGCTTACAGACTGGGTGGGGGGGGGGGGGAGAGAATAGGTGAAAAGGAATTTCGTTTAACAATGAAGTTGTAAAATAAAATGTTATGTTATTTTTATTAAATGTTTATTCTTTACACGTGCATTATAGATCTGACATCTACAAACAAATGACGAGATATAGAATTATATATGTATGTTTATTGTATTGTTTTCAACATCAAATTTTATTTATGTATTTTATGTTTATCTTAATATATTTAGTCAAGTGTCTCTGCGGTACAAACACATATATCTAAAACTTATATATCGCCTATGTATTTTATACTTCTTTAAATTTGCAGGTTCATCAATAAGTTTAAAATAAATAATAAAATAAACTACAATTTTGATATTTAGAACTGTAAAGAAAAATTATTATTGATTCATACGTACCCGCTCGATTATGTTTTATTATTTTTTAACATATTATTCATATCAATTGATACGCTTATCGTAAACGAATCATTATAATATCTTATACCATTTATTTCTTTTACCTTATATTATTCTTTCCCATTCTTTAGCAATAACAAAGTTCACTAAAATACAGTATACTGTTATGAAATACTTTTATAGTTACTTCCCATTTTTTAATAAAACAACATTGCATATAAGATATAATCATAATATTGGTTATTTCGCTTAAAACCCCTTTTTGGTATTATTCCTTTCTGGCTTTTCTCCATAAAGTTTGACATGTAATTTATGTATCATATTAAAAAAATAACTCCATTTACCACCTTAATAATAAAAATATTTATATAAAATATATTCGCTGTTTTGTCACTTTCAGACCTTTTTCGTAAATCTTTAATGAGAAAGTGACAAAACAGTGAATAAGTTATTTTAGATATATTTTTATAAGTAAGATACTATGATTTTAACTTTGTTTATTTGTTGTTGGTTTTTAAGGTTATTTTTGAAGTTATTCCACCAGAATGACGCGTACATATAAATAGTATATTATACCTCATTGGAAAGTACACTTATTGTTCAAATTTACGCAAATTAACAATTGCTTTTATATTGACAAAAGTAATGACATCATTAGTTATGAAGAAACCATTGTTTTAATGCGATATTAAA
Source organism: Mechanitis mazaeus (assembly GCA_959347395.1). Taxonomy (NCBI): domain Eukaryota; kingdom Metazoa; phylum Arthropoda; class Insecta; order Lepidoptera; family Nymphalidae; genus Mechanitis; species Mechanitis mazaeus. The sequence continues at coordinate 16,766,797 of OY365749.1, read as the reverse complement.
TACAATAAAATAGATATATAAGTTCGGCATGTTTTCAATTATATTAATAATTTTCCTTGTCTGAAGAAAACAATGATTAGTCTTAATTTTGAAATTACAATTCACATTTAAATTCAATGAATATATTATATTCCCCTGCAAATAATGTTATCACATTTCAATAAGACTATTTTACTGATATAAGTCGCGTTTATTACTACATGTTTAATTATAATCCGACTTTTCGAATGCTTTGCAGCAAGCGTGTTCGCGGTAAGAGATGTTGGTATCTGTCAGTCAGTCAGTTTATCTGTCACCTACCTCCAAAAGTTCCTGAGTTTTTGAGCGTAGAGTTCAGGATGCACACACAACACACTGTATGAGTTTGGTATTGTATTCACAGACGTCGGATTAAATAATTTTCATGAGAGGATAACATCTTACAATTGATAATTATTATCATAGTATTTTCTTAGATTTTCACGAGTACACATTTGAAATAAAACTATTTTTACGGATAAAAACTCGCGTATAATTTGGTTACATTTTGATTTTAACCCGAAGTGTCTGTGTCTATGACAGACGCTTACATCTCGTCTACTCGTGAACACGATTACTGCAAAGTATTCGAAACGTGGGGTTAAAATCAAAATTTAACCAAATTATAAGCGAGTTTTAATCCGTAAAAATAGTTTAATTTCAAATTATTATCATTATTATAAAAAAAATATAATATTTTTCTTCACTTCATATAATTTAAATAAGAATATATTTGAGATAATAATTTTATATTATAAACATACTATCATATTCAGACTGCTGACGTAGAATTATATATTTTTGTTACTTTAACTTAAAAATATCTTTAATTATATTAAAAGAAATCCAACTATTAAGTTTTTATTTGTTGTATTAAATTCTGAAGAAAAATACTTAATAATTTAAAAATAAATATTCTTCATTCACTTGCAAATGAATAGATAATTAAGCAAAAGTGTTCAAAGAAGTATTTTTCACTGGCTTTCATACTCAAATACTGCTTTTTATGTTCTTTTTTTTTTTTGAAACTTTGAACATATTTTCTATTTTTTTGAAAAATGATATATCCATACCAAGTCATACTAATTATATATGTTGAATATATTAATTGGATTTTCATCATCTAAATTTCATCATCTAAATATTCCAAATTTCATACTCCATTTGATCACCTTGAATTGAATCATCTATCATTGTAAAAGGAAACCTTGAACAAAATAACACATCCAGTAGTTTTCATTTGTGCTGTAAGTTGATGTTAGATAAGTTTTTAGGTACTTTTATTTAGGAAAGTATGCCTTTTACATAATATGATATTATTTATTATTTACCCTTGAGCCTTTATCAATACCGCTTATATTTTTATTCTTCACTCTTTAATCTTTATGAAATTAAGTTTTTTTTATTAAGTTATATTTATATATATTTATTTATTTCTTTATATCTTTGAATCCTAATGGGTGATCATTGTGTACATCAATTTGAAGAATCAAGAGGGCCTATATCATACGATTCGATATAAGCCTTTCTGGACATTCTCCAACTTAACAGTCTGAAAAGAACCACACAACAAACTCAGCCGGTTATTTTTTTTTATTGTAATCACTGTGTCATAAACGTCAAAACATTGAACATTTTTACTATCAACTAGAGTCATCGCAATCAATTCAATATTTATTTATGTATTTGTAATATTATTTTATTTTAATACGAGTTTAAAAATGTATATACATATTAATACACTTGAAACTTCAAACTCTTGATATGTCTTTTCAAGTTAACTAATATTAATAATAAATAATTCTCATCTTTAATTATTTTAATTTATTTTATTTATTATTAATATTAGGAATAGTGAATATATTTTCTATTTATTCATAATTTTTTCAAGTCATACTATTAATAACTTGTTACAGTTTAAATTATTGAGCGGTTATAATACAAATGTTGTATTTTATTTATAAGTTGAAATTTATAAAGCACATTTCATTTAAATAGTTAGTATTCACCGTTTTAATTTTATTCTAGAATTGTAAATAAGTTTCTGATGTAACATTAATCTATTTCTTATAAATGATTTTCTTAATCATGCTACGATGAAAATAACATCCGTTCGTTCCGGCCCGTTTTTAAGTATACGGTCATGGTTGTATATAATTTTCCGGCTGTACTCACGTAATTAATATCGGCATTTGCCTGACAAGTTTCATACGTTCATTCGTTTTAAAACTTAGCGAATGAATCCTCAGTCATTTCTAGAACGTTCTTCAAAGGCAGTATTGGTAGGGTTGTTTCATATTTGATTAAGTAGGAAGATTCAGGTGTCTCTAAAGAGGCTTTTTAAACCTACATCTGGGCCGCAAGTCCCAGGCACTGTTTGCACTCCTCTCAGCAACACGATTAGTCCGGCACCAACAAGGAGATCCTTGGAATGATAAAAAGCCTTGTGTCTCTGCAAAATAATAGCACCGGGTGCTACACGAGCTAGACCCACCCCGGTTTATAACGATCTATACTAGATACGATATCTCGATATGATATATATATATATATATATATATATATATATATATATATATTCTTTATTGTACACCAATAACAGTATAAATTTACAAAAAAAACAGAACAAAAAAAAAATACAGTACAATGGGCGGCCTTATCGCCTTAGGCGATTTCTTCCAGGCAACCATAATAAAGGACATAATTCTTTTGAAGGTAGCTGGTGCAAAATTATAAATAAGCAATAGACATACATGCAAATAATTACACCCTAATACGTATAAATATACATATATACTTTATACTATAAATATATATAATAAACTAAACAATATTGAAAATTAAAAATTATGTATATAATATGTTAAGTAAATAAATTCTAGTAATAAGTCGTCCTAACTATTTAAGGTAAGATAATAATTCTTGACTGATTTTTTAAATATTTGTATGGATTTGGACTTGCGTACATCTAAAGGTAATCCGTTCCATAATCTAATAGCAGAAACAGTAAAGGAGTGCTTGTAGAATTTAGAGTTATGGACGGGTAATTCTAATTTGAGATGTCGTGTTGAACGCATGTCCAGGGGTGAACCAAGAAATCTAAATCTCTCCTTAAGGTATGAAGGTGAGTTTGGGTGAAATAAAACACAGTACAAAAGTGAAAGAAGGTGTAAATCCCGGCGTCGGCGAATAGGAAGCCACTTGAGTTGTTGACGAAGATGAGAAATGTGGTCATATTTACGCAAACTAAATATGAACCGTATAGTCATGTTTTGAAGTCGCTCAAGTTTGTTTAAATAGTCCTCGGTCAAGTTAGGGTAGCTTGCATCGGCATAGTCAATGATAGGGAGAAGAAGAGATTGGGCTAACATAGTTTTGGTAGGGATTGGAAGAAAATATCTCAGTCGACGTAAAGAGTGCAATGACATGAACATTTTTCGACTAATCTCTTTAATATGAACAGCTCCAGACAAAGTTTGATCTAAGTGAATACCAAGATCTTTAACGGAGTCACTGTAGGGGATCGTTATATCTTTGTAAATTACGGAAGGTAGGTTCCGCTTATCAATTCTCGAAATCAACCCGGCACTGCCAATAATAATGGCCTGTGACTTGCAAGGATTAACTTGCAAGCCATACAGTTGACTCCACTTTACAATATGATATCTGTTTGTAGGATACAATTCTTCATAACCATTTCTATTATTTTAGATAAGCTAGGTAAAAATGAAATTGGATGGTAGTGACATAGTTTTCACTACCTTTGAATAATTTTCAGCTGCTTTCGATAACTTAATGTTAGAAATCGACGAGGGGGGAGACAATAATTTTGTAATTGTTAAACAATTTAGAAGAAACACAATCTTAGCAATTAACAAATCTTCCGACGTTTGTTAGAACTAACTATAGAATGTGAAATAAAATAACATATTATCTTTTTGTTTTAATTCCTGGTTTAGTTATTAGTATTATAGTATGCAGTAACGATGATAGGTAAAATTTGATTTTGCATTCTTACGTTTTAAGGGCATTTGATCGCTACTGTGTAATGGCTGTAGTCGGCCTCAATTGCGCTAAACTCCAAGTAAATAAACTATTCTGAACGAGTTCTGAAGTTATAGATCATTATCCAGCTGTACTCACGTTAATTTTTTTGCAATTTGCCGACCAATGAACCCAAACAGCCTTTATTTATGAACTCTGCGCGCGACGAAATCACAGCGTGAACTGCCGACAAAATTTACCTGAGTAATAAATAGATCACGAAAGTTTTAATACAAAAATTTAATTAATTATTTTTATTTTTTTATTATTGCAAAGGCATTGGTACAGCGACGTTTACTCATGATTTTAAAATAGACTTTTTGATAATGTATAATATTATTGCTTAGATTATTTCGTTTAGAATTCCAAGTGTAATTTGTTACATAAGTGAAATGTAACGGAGTCGACTACATGACCGTGGAGGCAAATAAGCCAAGGCCGATTCGTTCAAACATACGTAGTTTAAAAAAACAATGTTATATTGTTAAATTATGCAGTGGCCGTCTTCAGCGTGTTTAAACTTAACAATATAGAATATATATAGTTTATTGATTGTAGATAGAAAAAAATTAATGTATCAGACCAGAATGGATCATAAGTGCAAGAAATTGAGATAGGTTGAAGTTTTTAGAGGAGGCTTTGTTCTGAAACTATTGTTTCGAATATTGACGAGATGACAGACGTCACGACGAAACGTCGGGTTTAAATTAAAAAAATGTCAGGAAATCAGATTCTCATACCTAGTAATTTGTAATGTCAATAGATAGATAACAGAAATACAGGCTTATTTTAATTTTCATTAATTAATTATTATTGATAGCTAAATGCGTGCTCTTAACCATTTATACTGTAAAAAGCATGTATTAATCATTTAAAAAACAAAGTTCATAGGCTTGCAATATCGGGGACAAGAATTTTCTAATTACCTATATACCTATAAAGTCACCACGTTTGTCTGTATAAACGTTATTAATTTAAAACTACTGACAGGTTTATATGTACGGTTTTCACAAATAGGTGATTTAATTCCTGATGAAGGTCTAGGTGTTTAATTCATTATAGGTTTCTGTACATTAACTGTAATATAAAGATTAATGTCAAAGAGGTTGCAAATAATTGTGCCTCAATAAAAAAACAGTAAATTAAGAGTGTGCAAATAAATCATGATTTTATGACAAAATATTTTCAATTTTTCTATACATATATATTTCATAGACATATAAGCATATTATTGCATAAAAAAATACAAAAAAAAGTTTGCATATAAATATCTGCTAAACAAACTTCAGGTGAAAGTATTTGAGTAAAAGTAAGGATAGTGCGTCCAGGAAGAAATATTGCTTAAAATCAATTTATACCTATTTGTATCAAAAGTCGAGAGTTTAATCATTTTGTTTAAGGTAATCAGATAAATTCTGACAGATTATTGACAATGTGCTTAAGATTTTTATTTTGGTAATGTTAGATACTAGATCTATAATTTCCTAGTTTCGCAATCGTAAAATTTTTAAATAATACAATAACAGCACGCTCTTGAAGAGTGATCGTATTTCCTTTGTCTTTATGATCTTTGTAATATTATGTATTGTTAGTAAATATAATTATTCAGCTATACTCACGTTATTATTATCAGAATTTGCGCAACTAGTTTCGAATCCATAGTCGTGAACAATTCACGCCGCGATCCCACCATGCTCAGAGCTCATGAATAAGGACCCTGAATGGGTTTGAAACTAGTCGGACAAATTCAGATAATAATAAAGTGAGTACAGCTGGATATGTAATAGTAATCATTGACCACGAAAGTTTACATACAAAATTATGTATTGTTATAATAACGTTGTTTATATTTTTATTTTAGTAAATTTTGGGTCGCTGACGACAGGAATAAGCATGGCCTGGCCATCTCCTATTATTGTCAAACTTCGCAATGGAACAGATACTCCGTTATCACGACCCATCACAGAGGAAGAAGGATCATGGATAGTATCTGGAGGATATTTGGCAGCGATTGCAAGTAAATTACAGTCAGAGAGTAGAGACTTCTATCATATAACAATATTATCTTATGTTTAATTTTAAGAATATATATATTTTTTGTATTATCATGATTTACTTTTTTATTTACTTCGATTGTAATAATTTCACTCCATGTATAACGGCAACTTTGTTGGCAAATATAGATATATTTATTACCTGTATTTTATAAATGTAATATAACTGCTGTGTTTGTCCGTATTTACAAAAAAAAAAAAACAATATAATTTTTTTATAAAATATATTATGATAGTTGCTTTACTAAAGTTGCATTTGAATCAATCAGAAAATAATGCAATTACAATTTTTATTTCAGGCAATTTGCTGGCCGGGTTTCTCTTAGACAAAATTGGTAGAAAGTACTGTATTATTCTAGCCTCAGTACCGAGGGTATTTGTGTCTATTTGGCTAATATTCGTGACCGAAGTATGGATGGTGATATTTTGTCGTGCGGTCATGGTGTTGACAGATTGCTACATCTTTGTCGTTGTTCCAGTTTACGTTTCAGAAATTGCGTCTGTAAGTTTATAAAACATAAATATTTTTATATGATATTGTCTATTACCTATTCTTTATACGAATGGATCTTGTTTCACGAGAACTAAACATTAACTCCAATAAAAAATGCAATTGTAATAAAAAAGATGACGAGTGAATTTTTTTGTGTACAAAAAATATTTAAGTTATGTCATCACATTTTCAAATAACAACCATCATTATATAATAGTTATATTGAAGGTCACTTTGAAATAATGCTTGTATTGTTATGAAACAGTAAAATTAAAATCATATAAATACAAATTTGCGGGCATAGATGTCTGTCTACGTCCGAAAATCTATGCCCGCAAACTAAGGAATCGTTGGAGGTAGAAGACTAATTAACTGACTTACTGACAGACACTTACATCTCGTCTACCCGTGAACACGATTGCTGCAAAGCATTCGAAACGTCGGCTTAAGCTGTTCAAACCATTTATTGAGCTGGGTCAAGCAAAGCTTTCTCTAGTCAGAAGTGTGTTTCGTTACTAATGCTACTCCTCCTAGACGAATAATGGTAGGATGTTGAAAATTAGCAGAGTTGTCGAGGACAGTGAGTTATAGGTCCTGAAGTTTTTTTTGAAATCACACGCGCAAGTTCTTATTAGACTTAACATTATAGCCACGATTAACTCAGCGAATTTTACAAGTATTCGAAACTAATTCAGGAAAAATGCTTCGCTCACCTTCACCCGCTGTACACAGTGGCGGACCCAGTATATACCTTTAAAAAACCCTATGGGTTCTTTTTGCTTTATGGGTTCATCACACTAACATTTTTTTTAGAAAGAACACCGTGGGTCTCTTGGAACATTTTTACATGTGCTGTCGTGTTTGGGAATTGTGATGGCGTTGGCTGTTGGTCCATTCGTGTCTTATAGGACCCTCAATGTTGTTCTAGCAGCAATTATTGTTGTGACGGCTTTGCCACTACCATTTTTACCTGATAGCCCAGTTTATTTGCATTCTAAAGGTACAGTATTTCAAATATATTTCTTTAATAATAATTGCTTGATGGAATGAAAAAATCGCAATCACAGTTTCTTTTTAATTTATTGATTTCTTTATTCATTTTTTCATTCATTCATTCAATCCTTCATTAGTTATTTATTATTATTAATTTATTTATATGTAGCGTTTTCTTTTGGAATCCACATCAGTGATCGCTTGTGTACGTAAATTTGAAGAGCCAGGAGGGCCCACATTGATACTATACGTATCGAGATAAGCCCTTCACTCTCCAACTTATTATTATTATTGTAGGTCGCATTGATGATAGTATAAAAATTCTATCACAATTCCGAGCCTCTGATGAAGTCATCAAACAAGAACTAGAAGATTATAAATCCAGCAAACAAGTCAAAGTCGACTTGATTACTTTGTTTAAAGACAAACTTTTCTTAAAATCATTGTCATTGGGTATCTTAATTTGCGGAGGAGCTAACGCTATAGGATATAACGCAGTTGCATTTTATTTGCAAACTATTTTGGAGTCAACGCAAACCAACGTGCAACCAGAATTTGCTTCAGTTGTGATTGGTTGTATTCAATTATTTGCTGCTATATGTACTTCTTTCTTTACAAAATGGTTTGGGAGACGGCCTATGTTGATTTATTCTGTCGTGGGCATATTTTTTAGCATGGTAAGTTCATTTCTGTAATATTTTTTATTGCTGAATATCTATATTAAAAATTATATAATATTTGATGTCTTTGACGTTCATACTTTAATTGTAAATGTTAACTTTACATAAAGTATAGTTTTTGTAAGTTATATAAGTAATAGAATTTTTGAAAGTTTTTTACATAAAATGTTTTATTATTGTATTTGTATTTAATATTATGATTGTATACGACTTTTTCTTTTTTGTTAATGTATGTACCTATTGCAGATTGGTTTAGGAACATTCTTCAAAATTACCTCTTCAGAAGGTTATGTAGTTACTGGCTTCTTGAATTATCTTCCCATCATATCACTGATACTATCTACCTACTGCTTTAATGTTGGTAAGTTGGTTAAGTTATCATCGAATATATCTCCATTAACTTTATACTTCTTTTATATCTTTAATGAAATTACTTTTTCTTTCTTTATTGCTTATTAAATTTTTATTCCTAAAAAACTTGATCTGTTAATTGATTTTATAATTATAAATAATATCTAAATAAAACTATTTATTTGGTTTGTATTTGAAACAATAGCAACTATTAATTAAAGGTTTATTATAGTTTAAATGTCTGAACCACGTTATTTTTAAATTAATACAATATGATACATGTATATTATATGTTATATAATATACTTTATTTGCAGGTATTGGGTGTCTACTGCTTGTTGTGACAGTTGAATTATTTGATGGACCAGCTCGAGCAATTGGCTATACTATAAGTTTTTTGTCAGCTTTACTACTAACATTTTTATCTTCAAAATACTTTGCTGAAATGACTTTCGCGCTTGGACCATCTCAAACTTACTGGATTTTCAGTGGTATTTGTGTGGTTGTTGGTAGTTTAATAGCCATTTATGTTCCTGAAACTAAAGGTAAGACGTTTAGTGAAATACAAATAGCTTTAGGCAAAAAAAGCATTCAGACTGAGGATAAAGAGAAAGATAAACAAGATTGTTAATTTTATTACAATAAGAATAGCCCATGGTTACCATTATATATAATTATCCGTCTGTACTCACGTTATTACTAAGGGAATTTGCCAGAGTAGTGTCGGAGTCTTTATCATTAACTCTGAGCATGGCGAAATCGCGACGTCAACTGCCAATGCTGGCAAATTCTTATAGTAATGTCGTGGGTACAGTAAATACTTATATATAATAGAAGGACAGTCATTATTTTTATTCTGTCATATTGTACAATTTATAGTATTAACATATTTATTATAAATCATTATTTTTTTTTATAGTAAAACGTTTTTTTTTTATAGTAAAATAATGTCCATAAAGTGGTGTTTTTATACAGTTATCTGTGATTGTAAAGCTAGCCATGTAAGACTAACCCTCGTACTTATAAAAATATTTATAAATATTATAATATATTTTCTGTTTTGTCACTTTCACACCTTGTATATTGTATTGTTGTATGTTATATATTGATTGATGTATAGCGTTAGTGAGAAAGTGACAACGGAAAATAGTTTCTACTGGGGATAAATATTTTTATTAGTAATCTGATATCGCCATACTTAGATCGGTTTTAATTTGTAAGTCAAATTTTAATATGCATTGTAAAACATTAATTCCTAACTTATTGCTGTTTATAATCAAATGTCTTAATATCAATTGGTTTTACTTTCATTCATGAAATATTCAAATAATCTATTGTACATTTTTTTAATTTTTTTAACTTTAAAGTTTATATACAATGTTTAATTTTAATTACACACATGTTTATATACATCTTTTCAATAAGAAGAAAACCTAATAAATATTACCACAGTGCCGATACAAATGGTTATATATAAAATGTTAAATTCATTGAAGCGAGCAGCGAGCATCTTAATTAATAGAGCGACTGGACGGTCTTTCAGAGGTTGCTGGTTCAAGTTCAAATCCTGCTGGTATCGATACATTTCATTCTATATTTCTTTAAAAAGATAAATTTATTCACAATTAGTAGTAGCTTTACACAGTTTGATTTATTGTGTTGTGTGTAAATTTCATAATAATCTATAATCTACCTCTTACGGTAAAAGGGATTGCTTGAAGTTGACTTATGTGATTAACTAATTAATAAACCAAAGCATTTGTTTTACTTACGGATGTATTTATTTAATTTAATTAACATGTGAGTACATTGATAATATTTTAATATATTTATAATAGGAAGTAGATATAAGCAAATAGTTTCTTCAAACTACCTTGAAGTAATCACGAATGAATCCAAAGTGTACACTAATATAACAGCTATTAAGAATTTTGTATCTTTATACGTTTGTATGTAATAATTATTGTAAGTTTGTATGTTAAAAGTTATTAATATTTGTAAAGGATATTTCGAATATACGAGTATTTTGTATATTCGCCCGAAATATCAGAGGAATAAAAGTACCATTTATTAAGATTGCTGCAAAAATACAGTTCTGAACTGAAGACTTCGCGCAGTTTTTACCAGTAATCGAGTTTAATAGTATTTTAAAAAGTAAATGTTCAGCTGAACTATCAAAATATTCTTGAATCTACTAGAATCACAGTTTTTAAAGTAACAACTTATGGTAAAACGCTTCGTTACGTAACGCGTGATTACACAAAATACTAATTTATATATTTAAGAATTATAAATAAAATATATTTTTTTTATAATTAATAATAGTTTTTTTTATATAATCTTTCCTTACATTATCATATTAATTTAAATAAAAACGCTGCTGCATAAATAATATTTTTGTTACACAAAAGAGAGCAATCCGTTCAAATTACAATGAGAGCTAGAGATTCTTTACGAAATAAGTTGCACTGATATTTTTTTAGACGAAGTATGATAATAATCATATATAATCCTTAAAGTCATATTAAATTCTTTGTCAATCTTTGAGTAGGTGTAAGTAACACTTGCATATTTACAAATTCAAACATTAACAGAATTATTTATTGGTTAAATATGCCGTCAATATTAAATGTTTTCGAAAAACTCCGTTTTTCCTTCCGATCTGTCTGTCTGTATGTGTGTCTGTGTGTCTGTGTGTCTGTGTGTCTGTGTGTGTGTCGAATTTTATTTTTCGAATTTTGAAAAACTAAAGATATATTTGGAATCAGCATCTAAATGTAAGATTCACTTTTCAAAATTATGTTGATTGTCCAACGGGAAGGTGGTCGGATCGGCCGCCGAAGTTACCGAAAAATGGAAAAAAAAATTCGAATTTTTAAATTTTTTTAAATCCTATCATAAACTACATAAAAAAAATAAAAATTATTATTAAAATAAATTGTTTATTTTAAAAATGTGATTTTGTTTGTTAATTAATTTGCGAGTTATAATTTGCCGATTAGGAGTTTTTCATAGCGGCAAGCTCGATTGCCGCGTGTCAGATGTTTATAATTCTTTGAGTTTTTATTTTGTTTAACTGTCCCAAAAGTGAGGCTTTAAAACTTTACATTAGATTTATATGTTAAATTAATTTCATAAAAATATAAATTATTTATATTATTTATTCTTCGACAGCCTGAACAGCATGCTTGTGACGTGTATATGTGTGATGCTAATTCAGTAGCTATGAAAGGAATCACATACAAACATACTTGTGTATTTATAAATTTACAATGAATTGATGACGTCATGAATCGTGGAAAGAGATTTTATAATAGTTCAAAATATATGATTTTTAACCGCATGTGATATCTCGAACATATCATGAAAGCAAGCAAGCAACCACCACGACATTGATGTCTATCAGTGTGGAAAATTAATAAATTTTCGTCTCTCATAGAGGGCTTCGCTCATTTCGCTCAATTATATTTATTTATTTTATTAAAAAACATTATAAAAGATGTTTTCTAAGATTTACACGAGTACTACACATTTCAATAAAACTATTTTTCGGATATAACTCGCGTTTATTATGATGATGGTGACACCATCATCTCGTCTTACCGCGAACTCGTTTGCTGCAAAGCATCCGAAACGCCGGGTTAAATATAAAAATGTAATAATAAACGCGAGTTATATCCGAAAAATAGTTTTTTTGAAATTATAAAAGAAAATAATAATCACAGAAAATAAAACTAAATATACAAAGGATCAACTTATCTCTTTAAGAATTCTCTGCCAGATACTATTTACTGTGACACGGTATTATATTAAGAATGCGCAGTACGTTTAATTACATAAATAAAATACTTAAAAATTAAAAAATTTAATAATTATATAACTTAATAATAATACTCCGTTTCGAAATATTATCATATTTTAGCAATATAGCAATTTCAATTAAACTCGTCGTTGCTATCGTAACAATGTGTTTAAATCTTTGCAAATCGGAGGATTAATGGCCAAAAATGTTAGTACACTCTAAGAATATATTCAGACTCCCTTATACTTAAAAAAAGAAAGAAAGAAAGAAACTAAGAAAGAAAGGAAGAAAAAAAGAAAGAAGGAAAAATAAAGAAATCACAGACACTAACACAGAAACAAGATGTACTTAACTAAAATTAAGACACATTAATATAAAATTGAACAAAAGAAATAAAAATGAAAATATAAGGAAGATAAGATGTAAAAATAAAGATGGTAGCAGTCTTATCCATCCTATTCTATGCTTTCTTCATCCTTATACTACTATATATTGACCAAATCTTACCACAGCTTGTGCAACCTCGAAAATGTATGTAATACTTCCGTGCTAGTTAATTCCCGGAAATAATAGATTAATTTCTTCATACTTCCTCAATCTTCAAAGGTGACAATGTGTTTGCATGTTAATTGCTCTACACTAAACACCGTGGACCGTCTACTCGTTACGTACTCTGTCACAAAATAAAAAACAAACATAAAAATTATATAAAAACCGACAAATTGAATTTAGTTCTATCAGTAGTTCTAATGTTAATTGTTTGAAAATATATATATTTTTATTTTAATCTCACATCCTACTCCTACTATCTATACATATAATAAAACTATAAATAACCTGTTTCTGTACTTTGAATATATTTTTAAACTTTTAATGCTTGTGTTATAACCATTTTTTGAACATTTTGTTTGTCTGTAGTTAAGTATGTTCGTGCACGCATTACACAAAACCTACGCGACGGAGCTGAATGACAACCTTTAGGATAACTTTTTTGTAAGAAAATTTCTAATTTTAATTAGTTATGTTTAAAATTTACTTATCAGAGTAAGTAAAACTACCGAAACTAAACATAATAGCGAAATAAATCGATATATTATTTATCTACTTTATTGTAATCCTTACACTTTTGAGTTTTTGCAAGAGAGACCATTGCATTAACTATATACTACATGACATTATAAAAAGAAAGTTTATTCTGTATATCTGTCTGTTTATTTATCTATTTATTCAAATATATAGTATAATAATTTTTATCTGAATTCTAAGGTGAGTCGCTTGTGGGAAAGGACAGGGTATTTTTTATAACAGACAGAAACTTGTATTGCTATAACTAAGAAAGATCACACGAGACATATTCAGTTATTTAAGGAAAAAACCTACTTGGTCATTTCATATAAATGCACATAATTTATAATAAATGTAATGATAAAATAATTGGTAATAGTAATTTAAGTGGTTTAAGTCAAATTAATGTCATTTTTAATAAATATTATGATATTAAAATTCCATTGTTTGTTTAATAAAATATTACTTGTCTTATAAAGTTAGAAAATGTTTCTTAAATACACTTAAGTGTACAAAATTCTCATAGGAAATACGCTTCATTGACTTAGTCCTTCAGAGACAATTATTGTAATCATGAAAAGAATACGAGATATATTTAAGCGTAATGATATAATCTCACTGGATATTACTAAGTGCTATTCCTAACAATATCGTATTTTATTATACTTTAAACTTAAATTATTGTAATTACCCCGGTTTTCGTAATTCTTTGTAATGTCTTAACGTTTTGACGTATCCTAATGTAATTCTAGACACTTTGTAAAATATACCTTTTGAATCTTCCAGAATCTTCATTACATACAGGTACCATACCATTATTACCAGTATATGTAGATAAGATTACTGAAAACATACAAAACGATAATTTCAATTAAAATTTAGATACATATATATATATATATATATAGTGTTTGTATGTATATATATATATATATATATATATACATACAAACACTCTGAGCACAGAATTTAAGAAAAAAAAAAGGGGGGGTAAATAAGTTCAATATGAACATAGATATCTCATTGCAAAGAGTATTCTCTGGCAAATAATTTTAGATGTAAGAAATTAAGTATTAAGTACTGGAAAGTGAAACAAAAATTATATGTACTTATATACATAAATTGCTTAAAATTTTAATATATTTTATCTATTACATATATGTACATGTATTTATAATATTTTCTACCAGTTTATTTTCTAAATTTTCGCCGTTTATTGCACCGTTTTTAAAATCTCTGCACATTCCCAAGGTTGACTGTTAGAGAATGCTTTTTAGTATTAAGTCCACCCAATTTTTGTTGAAACAACAAAGATTAAATAAATAAATATACATAACATACAATACACGACATATATAAATAACACATATATAAACTTAATAAATATAACGTGATTAAAATAGGTAAGAGGGTGGTAAAAAAAAGAAGGGTTGTTTGAAGGATGACATGGAGATAAAATAGCATGATATGATAGGAGTGAAAGAAACATAAAAAATCAACTTAGAGTGGGATAAGGACAGAAGGATTATAATTACTTAGCATTAATAAATATTTACAACATAATTACATTAACATGCAAGCAGTATTAATCTTACACTGAATTTACACTGAAGAGTAGATTAGGTAAACGACTTTTAAATGTATGTTAAGATTTTTAGCAAAGGATATCTCGTTTTAACATATTGCATATATTATTAAAATCATCAATATTTTTATTCTCTTACTGATCGCGTATCAATTACATTTTTTTTTATTTTTGAATATTCTATTATCTGTATAGAAAATACCAAGAGTAAAAAAAAAATTTGGTTGTTTTTTCATTTAAACTATTAAATAGTATTGAGATACGGAGAAGAATATAGACTACCAGAGTCTATGTCATTCTCCGTATCTTATTTTTCTTATAGTTGTTATAATCTACTAATATGATTTTCTTGCTATCGTCAATCCATGATACTCTTATACGCATGCCTTATAGACAATAAATATATAATAATAATGTTCAAGTATTATATGGTAAATAAATGAGAAAAAAATAAATTTATAATGAATGAAAAGTAAAATGAAGGAAATGATGCTGAAAAGCTTTAAGATAACTAAGTATCGAACTCTCTCTCTCTCCTTCACAAAATGACAGTGTCGGACTGTGAATTCGCCCTTTCTAAAAAACTATTTACACGATCGTTGTAGTTGTAGTGTCAATCGTATTAACATCAGTAAAAGTTATCACAATCGAAAGAAAATTTAGTAGTTTCTATGTAATTTAAGAAAAATAAACAACAAACAGAGGTTATATGTAATTTATTGTTAAATTTATAAATTTATGAAATAATTATGTCATATATTTAACCAGTAATGTCATGAGTTTAATGAAATTAAAAAAAAGCCTTGTTTTTCTTTTATGATAATCTTAAAAATGGATTGTAAATTATTAATTGTTAATTTCCTGATCGAGAATATTTTCATTTTACTTAACAAAACCAGAAATATATTTTCTTTTCATCAATAGATTGAATTTTTATAACGTGATTTAAGAATAGGTTACATGGTCACAGAAAATATATACGTCTTCGTCGCCCTTGACCTCCACAACCTAGATATCTGTCACAATGGATTGATCTGTTATAGTTATTGGTACGGTGCCTCCTTCAGCATCTGTAACAACAACAACAGCAACTGACATAACAAACACAACAGCTGTGGAAAAAACCTTGAAATAGCAACAATAACGTCGTGAACGGGTGCTGCTTGCGGTGACTGGTCGTCTTGCTGGCTCAGTTTCATACTATACTATACTATAGTTTTATTTTATTTGCTTAATTAGCTTTTATAATTTAGCCTCTACAAGGAATTGATTGCGATGGTTCTAGTTGTTCGTAAATTGTTTACTATATATGGACGTTTGTGAAACAGTGATCACAATACAAAAAAAAAAAAAACCCGGCTGAGTTTGTTGTGTGGTTCTTCTCAGACCAGGGCGCGCTTGGAACCCTCGTTGCTTTAGTTATAAGTTGGACAGTGACTCTACAGAAGGGCGTATTTCGATATGTATGGCATCGAAATAGGCCCTCCTGGCACTTCCATTTGACGTACACTAGTGATCATTGGTATTGATCGAAAGTGGAAAATATAAAAATAAATAAATAAATAAATAACAATAGCAACTCAAAATATAGAGAATCTGGAGGTGGCCGTGGAGGTTGTGAAGGCTGACGAGACTGACGTGACCACGAAAGTTGAGATGGGAGAGGGAAGCCAAAAAATCGGTTCTAGATATATAAATCTTGAACAATTGAACATTTTTTTACAGATGTACTCTTGTGTGTTTGTTTGTATGTGTGTGTGCATAAACAAGCAGTTTTAAAAAATATTAAATATACAAAAAAAAATTAATTTTTCAGAAGTAGTTGTGTGGGTGTGTGTGTATGTGTGCGTTTTTGTGTGCATTAAAAAACCAGTCCAATTTCCTTATAAACGAATCAATCAATATATTTAGCTCAATGGAGTGCATCTAAATGTATTGATTAAAAAAAATCTATATTTTTACCATGAAGTTATTGTGATGGGGCTCATCCAACTTGTCCTACAAACTGTCCCACGTTATAAACTCGTAAGAACGACAGTCGTTCATAAAATTTGTCCTTTTAAAACGCACATCGCTAGCCATAACTCTGGTTAAGATTGTTTCAAACACGCGTCTCTTCATGCTGCTATAAAAATGTTTCAAGTTAAATAAATTAATCAAACAAATCCAGTTAAATTTAAAAAGTGTTGAAATTAAATTTTCTGTGATAAAAAGTGATATTATTATTATAATGAAGATTAATTTTCGGTCGTCGTTGATTCGACAATACCTTATAGTTACTATTGGTAAATATTTACTATTTTATTTTGTTTACTAACTTTAATAAAACAAAATATGAAAATTATAAAAAAGGTCTAAGAAACTCTTATGTACGTTTAAACTATTTGAAATATTTTATTAAAACTTATTTAAGGATATATATTAAGTATAAATATATTAGCTTTTATTATAATAGATAAAATATAAAACAATTGCAAACTCGTCTTATCTTACCAAGATAACAATGCTTCTATATGTCATCATGGTACTACATTATAGTAAGTCAACATTCCATAACTTTAATAATAGAAATGTACAACACTTAAGTAATTTATCCAATTTGATAAACTCAAAATTATATATTTAAATATCAGTCGAATTTGGTGAATTCCGCACTCAGCTCATGAAGAAACCCCGAATGGTTACGAAACTAAGCAAATTCCGAAGCTGAGCAAATTCCGTCATTCATAAGTACAGACGGATTATTTTATATAATACTAGTTTTAATACAAAAGTTAATTAGTTAACATCACTTCTCGTTTGAATGTTAGTGTGAGTTTGCAAATCAAAAGAACAAATATAACGTATCATATTAAATATAATAACATAATAAGGCTTTATTTAAATAAGATATATATTTAATAAAATATTTGTACTTGATTCTAAAGCAATTATGATATGAATCGTATAGACTGGGAAAACACTTACAAATACAGTAGATCAATATTTATTATTAAAAACTGTTAGAATCGATTTCACATACTTTTAGTAGAATCAGTGCATGGATTGCATTAACTTCTGTTGGATTTAGGGCGCGGTTTCAAAAAATATTTTGTTTAATAATTATTTGAAAAGTAAAGTATACATATTACTTTGACAGTTATTATTCATGTTAATTTAATTTTAGTTCATTGTTAAAATACTCGTTCGAGTTTTTTATCTATATGTATTTTAGTAAAATAATAAAAACATTAAAAAAAGTTACGTAATATATAAATGAAGTTATTAAAAGGAATGTTTTTTGTAGCTTGGAAAAGTTATATATGTTTGGCTATGCACACTCGAAAATATTATATATATGCATTTTTGTGAAAAAGTATAGCTTAATGTATAGCATTATAGCTTTGAATTGCGAAAAAATAATTTTTAAGGGCAAATAATAAATTTAATTTGGCTTTAAAATTAGAATAAAATATTTTTAAACTTCTTTTAAAGAAAATATTATAAAATAAAGAGCTTAAATCTCTTGCAACCTAATATTTTAATAATATTTAGAAAATAAATACATATTTTCATGATATTCTTTTTTCTAAGCTATATGTATGAAGGTATTTCAAAACTATTGGTGTTTATATGTTGTACGTAACATATAATTGTAAGTATTCTAGTTACTTGCATAATAATACATTTTACTTGACCTCCGTTGCTCTATTACCAATGTACCAACTTGACCAACTTAAACAAGAAAAAAATTATTTATTTTACTCTTTGACTATAACATTTTTCTCTATTAAAGTTTTTCTGACATTGTTACGGTGCGATGAAGTAGTTAAATACCTTTTTTATTATTGTTTCAATGGTTCGCAACAAAATCCTCTTTTTATTGAAAAAAAACGAAACGTGAAATGGAGTTTGTTATACTATGTCATAATATTTATTGGTGATAATAACAAAATTAATATAAAATATTGGGAACTGTTTTATTATATCACTAATAATATATTTTCATAGATATTCTTTGACTAGTCACCATATTGGAACATGCTTATGTTCTATCTATCTTCCCTCCTTTCCTATACTTGATGACCATAATTATGGAGTATTTAAAATAGTATTAAAGTTATTATCTAAGGAGTCTTTACACACAATAGACTCTACGAAGTCAATGCCCGCATCTATTTTAAACAAATCTTAAGATTTTATTAGGAACCATTTCTCGGTTATTCTTGACACAAATCTGCTCAAAATATCTAGTAAAAGTATATCAATTATCTAGAATATTCGAATGCCAAACGAAGTAAATTGTATCGAGATACAACTTTTTTTTTTTTAGTGTTGTTTAACGAGTTAAACAACACTAATTTCCGATAAGAAAAAACCCGAAGAGATGAGCAACAAAACACTGAACTCTAAACATAGGAAAACAACGTAACAAAACTCTAAAACTTAATAAATAATTTAACTTGTAATAACGTAAAGCAAACTTGTACTCTTCCAAAACTTACTATTAAACAATAATATAATTACAAATCCTAACAATATTCTCATTTCGGATTGCAATTGGCTAATAATAGAGATAAATCTTTAAATGATAATACAACCCTTGCTCTGCCTACAAAATCTCTAATTTATCAGTTCCTAATCTATGCTGAGTTAAAGGTTTTTTTTAAATAATTTCATTATCGGACTTAATAGAATCAACACAAAATCTATAAAATGTGTGACCAATTTATTAACTTGCCCTGTCTGTGAATGTTTTACCAAATTATTTCTGAATTTTTCTTAACACTCTTAAAGTAACGAAATTACTCCTATCCACAAATAAGGTCCCAAAATTGATCAAATGTATTACGGGCCTTTTTTAATATATTTTAATAAGATTATTAGAAAAAAAAAATGAATATTTTATAACCTGTTAGAAGCGCATCTGGGAAAAAACATTTTTTTTTATATAAAAATATTGATTTAGACAAAAGTTTTAATCTTTTTACTAAATGAAACAAAATATAGATAGTAAAAATATTGTGGTTCCTGTTTTCATGAATCGAGAAAAAGCTTTCGACAGAGGAAGCTGCTGCTTAAATATTTAGAGGTAAGTAGGATTGGAAAAGTTTAAAAAATATTCCACTCCTATTTGAGTAACAGATTAAAAGTAGACATAATTGTTAATTAGATAATAAGAAGCACTTACGGCCTTCCGCAAGAATCGATTTAAAGTCCTTTGCTATTTTTAATTTACAAAAATAAGAGATCTGTCTAAACGAACATTTGACATATGCTTGTTCTATTTTGAAACGTGTAATTAACATGATCTCAAAATATTATTTCTAAAAATATGATTTTTAGAAGTAAATTTATTCCTCCGTTTTTACTACTCAAATTTTCAACTCTTTGTTACCCTAGTCCTCCTCCATTTTACGAGCTACACACACGAAATTTTGCACACATGCGCATAAAGAGCAAAACTCGTTTTGGATTGAAAATCAGCCGAATTCGCGCGCGCTGCGTCGCGAGGCTAACCCCGCTTGCGTGGACCTAGTAACATATAGTTATTCTATGTTAAACCTAATTGAGATCCAGATCTCGAGTCAAGGCGATTTTAAGTATTTCAAAAACCAAATTATCTAAGTATACAAGTATCACAAAAAAACTCCTACTAGTATTTTATTAAATATATTTTTGAAAAACTATCCTGTTGTCTGAATAAAAATGTCTTTTTATACAAAAATAATGTTAATTTTTAGCAAAAATGTTAGTGGTATCGCCGCCAGAAAACAAAATCTTATATCGAAAAATGCAACTTCGTACTAGAGTCAAAAATTATAAATTTTTAAAGATTTAAACAGAGTATCCAAGGAAAATAATTTCTCAGAAAATTTTAACTCAGAATATTCGATTCAGTACTTTTTTGTGATTTTAATAACTATATCTTATATTCTCATTTTTTTAATTATGATAAGATGACTTTTGTCGTCGACATATAGGTGTTCCTACGCCCTTCACCTTCGCTTCTTGTATATTAATATCGCACGCAATAATTTTCCGACTTATTGTTTTTATCGATATCATTTAATAAACATTTTAGAATTAGCACACTATAAAATAACATACCAAATACGCAAAAATTAAAAAAAATATTTTTAACTTTAACGCAACTATCTGTTTTTATGTGAAATTACGTAAACCTAAAGGTTTTACGTATTTTTCACAATTACAATTGAAATATTCAAAGTTAATCTTAGAAGTTTATTTTATATAACAAACTTAATTAATAAATGGATTATACTACCTTCTCTCTCTATTATTGTCTATCGTTCTCCCTCTGGCTTTCTCATGGTCTGCAAAAATTGTGTTTCATAAAAAAAAAACTAATAAGTTTAATATCAAAATATTTAAACCATATTGTAATTTTTATATTATTAAAAACATAATGAGATATTCAAGGCTTAGTTCAATGTTTTGTAATATTTACATTTAATTTATGCGAGTGAATGATCTCGTAATAAACAGACTGACAAGGTTAAGGTCACAAAATATTCACTTAAGACTGTTATTATTCATAACTAAAAACACTAAAAAGACTAAAAACACTCATATTTTTAAAGTTGTTATTTTATTTAGTAGCATAGTTACATAAAAACGATTTTGTATTCGATAAAAAGTCTAGTTATTATTAACACTTGGTTTTATTCAAAAGTGGAGTCGGGAGAAAATACTAGCTTATTACAAATATATAATATAAGGCTTATATATAAACAACTATGATTTATGATTCGACATCTGTAATAATTGTTATTTTTGTACTTAATATCTTATATTATTATAGTTGATTACTTGTACTGGATTTCACCGGTTATAACTGGTTTAAAACATAATGGAATAAGCTATTTGAACAAGAAAAATAAAGAATCTAAGTTGAACTATGTAATATTGAAATTGTTTAACTTGAGAATGATTCGGTTATTGCTAAATAGTATGTATATCAGTATAAGGAAATGTTATTTATTAATAAAATATTTTATTAATTATAAAATATATTTTATTCTCAGTTACCATTAGTGAATGTACATCGTCACGCGTTACGTAACGAAGTATTTTACTCTCCCAGAAGAAATTTTCACTTCAAAAACATGTTTATAATATTATTTGTATTTGATGAAAAACAGTTTTAAATCAAAATATTATTAATTTAAAATATTCTTTTTAATCAGCACACGCTGTAATTATCGGAGTATTTATTGAAAATAAATGTGATTTTTGTGCTTCTGAGCTTAAAAATGTAAATAGAAGAAATTATCCTTTATATAATTTGTCTAAAATCTATTATATACTAATAATTTTTCCTGCCTTTTGTGTCTGTAACAAACAAGCTACTCAGTCAGGTATTATTTTGACACTCATCGCCACCTCAAAATTATAAAAAAATGGAAAAATATATTATAAACTCAAAATATGAATCATCAATAATTATATATATGTGTGCTTTTTTTACATTAACGTGAAAAGGAAGTTTTTATTGATGAAATTTATTGAATTAATTTTAAAATAATTAGGACGTCTCTGCGAAGCTTTAACTGTTTTCGAAGTTGATATGTTTCGGAACACACACATATACTTTTTTTGAGTTCTTATTTACGTTTTTATACATTTTTGTTCAACATTTTTAACGTAAATATTAAGTAAAGCACTTTTAAAATTAACCTACAAGTAAATTTTAACGCAATCGTTTAATATAATTCAACGTTTGTCTTTGTTTATCATCATGTGACGTATCGCAGCTTTGCGACGCCATTTTGTAAAAAAAATGTTTATGGACGGTATTGACACATTGACATTTTAATTCGTTTTTTTATGTAACTTTGGATCAGAATAATAGATGCTATCTTTTCATGGCTTACTCAGATTTTACCAAATTATATAAAATATGCTTTATATTGTGAAATAGCTTATTGAAACTATATAGGTAACTGTTTTAGGATAATCTATTTTAATTTGAGATTTCTCTAAAACACATTTTTTTAATGTTAATGCTACAACGAGTGTGAAAAAGTAATTCCAGGTTTAGGTAACTTTTGATAAGAAAATTTTTCATTATAATTTAAATTATTAAAATTGAAAAACAAATAAATACATTTTTTAAGAATGTAACTCGAATTCAATTTTAGAGCTTTAATAGCGGAGACAAAAGTAATAATCAAAATAAAACGAAATTCAAGAGGTCAATAAACAAAAAAAAACAAAACTTTAACATCTAGAAACATTATTAAAATATATTACAAATCAGAAATAAACCTAAAATAAAATAAAAAACTAAAAAAGGATTTTAACAGTTTTTTTTTTGGACCGAAAAGCCAAAAGTGGAATTAAATATTTTTTTATATTTCTTAAGAAATAAAAATATATTATATAAAATATATATTATAATAAAATTTTTGTATATTTCTTAATATTAAAACAAATTTAAAAATAAGATTTAGCTTAAACTATACAAAACAAATATATATATATATATATATATATATATATATATATATATATATATATTGCTCATAACACTATCTTTCTTCTATTAGACTAATTATTATTTGGATTTAGATAAGTAAATACGTTTACATTTCCAGTTAAGATAAGAAAATAATAAATATATATAACTATCTGTGCCTGCGCCTCGCGCTGAACTTGTTTTTGGTAGGCTGAAGAATGTTAAACAAATGATTTTGGGTTGATTTAAATAAAATTTTAAAAATAACAAAATATAAAGTAGAAGGGAAGGCAAAGATAAATATTTCTTTATATGTATATAACTATCTTTTACTGACAAGAGTGTTGGAAGGGGGTTCGTACTGGGGTTGCTTCCAAAACCAATTAGTTGAGATTTTTATCGAAATAACTATTGCAAAGCTGTTTGAAATATTAAGATGTCGTGGGAATGCGTAAGTCTCTGTAAAGGTCTGAATTAAGAAGTACCACGGAGCTCCAGTTAACGGAAGCACTGCTCTTACACGCCTTACATACTTTTAGCAACAGTGCCCAGCAAGTCTAAACTCTATTTCGTTAAAAAAAATCATTAAATTGGTCATATAGATAAGAGAGATCAGAACTGTTAATTTTACAATACAAAATTTCCGATTTTTTTTAATATTGGACTTTGTATAAACTTTCAATCATAATGATTTTACAGATAAAGTTTGATGAAATTCAACGAAACAATAACCTTATAATACTTTTCAGTTAATTTTTGAATAAAACTTTTTTTTTTCTTAAAATATGTATTTTAAATTAAATAAATGAATTCAATAAACATATGCTTCAAGTTCGTATCGATTCATTATTTAATCAATATTTTTAGGCATCTCACCTCACTGAAAGCTAAAACTGACAGATGTCAAATGTGGGCTATTAAATTTGGAAAAATTTAGTTACAGAATTATTATTTGTATATATTTTTAATACTTATTTATAGAATAACAACATATCACCGGATTTAAAAAGGTACAATTTTAGACTAAAGTACCTATAATGTGAAAGTTGGTTTCAGTAACCTTTTAGAAAAAAAACTATGTATGAATTAATGTTGCAAGTATATATTAATTAAATCTCATGGCTTTATACTATTTGAATTGTAAATAGTAATTTTTGCTAATGTCACTTAATCTGGTAATGTTACGAATTGTTTGGTTAATGTGATTAAATTTGATCCTAATAACTCTTTTGATACATAGTAAAAGTAAAAATATAATGTATGTTAACCTTACCTCTTATAAAAAAATGGCATATATATAATTTTAGTAGAAGAAGCGAGAATGATGTGTAAGAAAGTAAATAAAAATTCCTTATTGCAATACAAGTAATAGGCAACAAAGAAAAAGAAGATTAGTGTACATTTTTTGCTTTAAAATTCTAATGTCACTTTTAACCATTAAATCATTTTTTATGACGTATACCGACGATTTTATTTAATATATCAAGGGTTATTTTGTTATTTTCAACTAACTATTATTGGACACTACGATAGACGTTATACAACAAATTTTAGTATACTAGGTCTGCTACTGTGCACGGCGAGCGGAGCTGAGCGAAGCATTGTTGCTGAATGGGTTGTAAAATTAGCAGAGTAAATAATGCCTATAATCTTAAGCGTAATACGATCTCGCGCATGCCATTGCAGTTCCATGTGCTAACTCCATGGGACACACTTTGAAAATACCTACAAGTCACTGTCCTCGACAACTCTGTCAATTTTCGACATCCATTATTCGTCTAGGAGTAGCATTAGTAACGAAACACTCTTTTGACCATTAAGTTAACAGGTTTTTTCCAAAAAACCTTAAAATAGTGAAACGTGTTTAAATGTCAATAACACTTTAAACCAGTGTTTCCCAACGTGGGGCGTACGCCCCACAAGGGGGCAATTTGAGAATTTTCGGACTGTGAATTTTAATATGATTGGCTGTTTGTATAGTTAAAATGTTAAATTTTGGTATGTAAGGGGGCAATTTTGAAATTTTGACATGTTTAGGGGGCAATTTGAAGATTTCTAATGAAAAAGTGGGACATGAACTCAAAAAGGTTGGGAACCACTGCTTTAAACGCTTTCAAAGCTACGTCACATATAAACATATGTGACGTAGCGTTATATATGTTTCATGATTCATATTATCTTTAAAATATATGCTGAATTCATTCTTTGTTTTAAATCAAATAAATAAGGTAAATAGATGCAAAATAGATTAATAATAAAATATGTAAATTAAATAAATTGTTATATAGTATATTACTAGAATATCCAGTATATTGTACCATGACCAATATTATGAACTAGTTTGTATTTGCGCATTTGATGCTTGTAATAGATACTCGGTTTGAAGAACCAATAATTGAAACAAGAAACAGAATAATCACCGTACTTGAGGAAAATCATTGTCAATTGTCTCAATTTACTTATGTATTAAGATTTTATATATGTATTTAGATCAGGGCTTGTTAAGCTATGGGTCGCGACCCCAGATGGGGTCGCGTGGCAAAATTCTTCGGTCGTGAGAGATTTTAATGTCAAATATTTATATATATTATTTTATAACATCACTAGAGTTGGCGGAATACAGTGGACTTGCTGCGTCTAGACATGCGCATTTGTTGAAGGTTTTGAGCTAGCTCAACTGACAATTTAAAAAAAAAAATCCTTGACTGAATTCTGGATCTGATTTTCAAGCAACCGCTGATATGGCGTTAAATGTACTTCTACCATTCAACACCAAATATTTATGTGAAGTTACTTTCTCAGTTGTAACACATATTAAATCCCAATATTGTTCAGCGCTAAAAAATGTTGAAGAGGTCTTACGTCCCGCATTTTCAAACGTTCCACCAAGATTTTATTTGTTATGCAATAAAAAACAGACACATCCATCTCATTACTTCTTTTTAATTAGCGAATTAAGCCAGAATCCACTTTTATTTTTGAAACTATAATAAATACAAATTTATCATTTTTTGTGCAATTTTTAGTTTTAGATTTTTTGTGTTCCATAACGAATTCTAAAACTTTATATTTTCATATGTATATGTATATTGTTACCTAATAAATAAATCATCAAAAAATATTAATTTATTTTTCTTTTATATTTGTATGGGGTCGTCAAGAAACTCGCAATCATAAATGGGGTCGTGATTGACAAAAGTTATGAAGCCCTGATTTAGATGAATGATAGCGACGCTTCTGTTTGCATTTAAATAAGTATATTCTAAGACAATGTTTTATCTGATATGAATATCACCTTGTATATACAATGCGGAAAACAGAGACCGTAACCAATGGTAGTCAGGTATCATTATGTTTTATAACAATATCAGAAAAGATACTTAGCAATTTCAAACATGCTTATCTTTTATCAAAGAAACTTAACGATAATTTCCACAACGGAATGATGGGTTTACTGGAGGACCTTGGGGAGAAACAATGGTATCTTATAATAACGGCAGTTATCTGGATCTTAATAAAGATATCCAAAGAACAAGGAAACTCCTATCCTATATATTTATATATTGTTTGAATTATAATCATTTAAAGAATAAGAAGAAAAATAGTTTGAATGGTATATAGTTACAAATAACAAGCATTTTCTTAATATTTTTTTATATTAATATGATTCTAAATAAAACAGTCTAATTCCATTTCAACACTATGTTTATTGTGAACATAATATATAATATATTAGTATATACATATATATATTATTTTTATGAGTTCTCTACGACCGCATATCCTTCAAAAACATACCTAAATGAGGATTTTTTGTGTCTTACAATGTAAAGCTGGTGTGTCCATATATTATGTTAGTAAGATTAAAGAAAAAGTAAAATTATTAACATTATTTATTTTCTCATCTATTTTGATAGTTTTTAGTATTTTAATATACAAAATATACGCATAAGTACAACAATAATAACTCATTATAAATTCAATTATTGTCATGAGAACAACTTTCAAAAATCATTCACGAGTTTAGTTCAATAATAATATACTCGGACATGTTTACCAAGTTTAGTTTTTGCAGAGCGCGACATGTCGCTGTCAGAATCAAAGATATCAAATTAGTAGAGTATTATTAAATAATTTGACAACACCTTTATGATTTTTAACTCAGTAACCAAACGGAATACCGGGTTTGACAGCAAAGTCCTTTTTTTATCAATCGCCTTCTGTATATCAAAGTAGTTTTTTAGAATAACAGGCGTTCCCAATATTTGAAATAAAATTATTTTTTACGGATTGAACTTGCGTATAATTTTGTTACATTTTAATTTTGATTTTGTTTTTTTAGTGGCCGACACTTACATCTCGTCTACCCGTGAACACGATTGCTGTAAAGCATTCGTAACGTCGGGTTAAAATTAAAATGTAAACAAATTATACACGAGTTTAATTCCTAAAAAATAGTTTTATTTCAAATGTGTACTCGTGAAAATCTAAGAAAATACTATGTTCCCAATATTTATTTGTTTAATTTCCACATGGAATCAATATCAGTGATCACTTGTGTATGTCAAATAGAAGTGACAGAAGGGGTATATTATGACAACATTCTTATCGAAATAAGTTCTTCTATGAGGCACTCTCCAGCTTAAAGCTTAAAGTTATTAGGATTCCAAAACCGCCCTCGTCTGAGAAGAACCACACAACAAACTCATTCTTGTATATAATATATAATTTATTACTATATATTATATAACTATTTGTAATATCAATTATATGATTTAATATTTACATTCAAACGACATTGTTAACACAATAACTTGTTTAAGCAATCTATATAACAGCATTACAAGGTTTTACAGTTACTATGTTTTGTTACTTTTATGTAAACGTAATTTTATGCATCTCAATAATTTGAAAAAAATTCAAATATTATCTATGAAATTTTATATTGTTACGGTTTTAAAAACATTACTAACTGAATCCCAATAACCGCCTTGATCATCCTTCCCTAATTTCAATTATTCATATATTATTTACAAAATCTGCCAAGAGATTGGCCAAAAAATTCAAGCTTAAAAATTTGAAAATAACGTAATCTTACAATAACCAACAATATTTTTTAGAATCTAATCTAAGTAAGTACATATTTGTTTTCCTTCTAAATTAAACAATTTCAGATCGTAAAGAAATATTAACAATAAGTTAACATTGTTGTATTTTATATAAGGTTAATTTCCATGAATATGTCAGACATTTTCGAAGTAAAAAGTATCTTCATGTTAACTGGAACAATAATAAATTTGATTCATAACTTTCTGTAATGAACAAACAAACAAAAAATTTTTTAGAATATTATTATTTTGAGGTAAGTGACGTTAACATAGCATATTTCTTTAGATTTTTGTATTTAATGACAATATGACCGAGACAATTGAATACAACAAAAAATACAATTAATTAGATCATTAATAAATTACAACTAGACCAAGAAACAATTACAAGTAGTCCCATTATGACTTCAATACATTTAATAACAAGCTAGCTTTAATATATGCGCATTGATATAACTTTTTGCAGTTACAACTAATCATTTCTTAGTATCGTAATTCATATTATTACATATAATTATTACAATAGTTTTATATTGAGAATTTAACTCAATAAACCTCCAAAACTTTATTAGTTACACATCTGATTGAGTGTTTGTAACGAATCTACTAAAAAATTTGTCTACTCATTTCAAAAATACTTTCACTATTAGCATGCTACATTATCAATGAACAACATAGGTATATATAAATAATATACATAGAGATATATATCCCTTCAAAAACCATATCTATTTAATACATTATTTATTTCCGTTTGCTTGATATTAATAATATGGTACCCAAATAACATCATATAGAATAATGTTAAAATGTGGAACTATATCTAAAAACATCCGTTTTTGGCCTACTTGTAAAACCAATACCCATTTTATCAGGATAATAACCATCTTAAACTTTCCTTTAGCAAATTTCGGAGCAATTACCACAGGTCTGAGTCTGGGATGGCCGTCACCAGCTATCGTGAAACTCCGTAACGGAACAGACTCCCCTTTAGCCAGACCAATCACTGAGGAAGAAGGCTCATGGGTTGTTTCAGGAGGATACTTACTAGGCATTGGAAGTAAGTCATTGTGAGTTATCTGTGAATAACTTGTATATAAGGCAGGAAGTTGAAAGTTTCTTGTTAAATTATTCTGAGCAAAGACAAAGCTATTTGCTTGTAGAATATAGTTTTGTGGTTTTTAATATTACATTTTTGAACTTTTCAGCAACTATCCTAGGCGGAATGCTCATGGATAACATAGGCAGAAAGTACTGCATTCTTTTAGTATCTGTACCTAAAGTATTTTTATCTATATGGACCATATTTGTAACTGAAGTATGGATGTTAATATTATGCAGAGTGGTCATGGTCGTATGTGACTGCTTTGTTCTGGTTCTAGTACCTGTATATACCTCAGAAATATCGTGTGTAAGTTCTTTTACTTCTAATATTTAAAAATATTACAATACCAATCATATTTATTAAGGATTAAAGTTTAAAAATTAAGAGTAACCAATAAAATTTATATCTTTTTCTTGGTGAATGATAATTAATTGCATTAAATTTTTTGTTTTTAGAAAGAGCACCGCGGATCCTTGGGCACATTTCTTCAAGTATTTTCGTGTCTCGGGGTTGTGATATCTCTCTCTATAGGTCCCTTTCTCTCATATGCGGTATTCAATATATTTATAGCAGCTATTATAGCAGCAACAACTTTGCCCCTGCTGTTTTTACCTGAAAGCCCTTTTTATTTATATTCTAAAGGTATGGTATTTGAAATTAAGAACATTGTATATCGAAACAATTAATCTACATTCATAGTTTTAAAATCGTATATGTATATCATGTATATAAGATAAATAATGGGCATCGGCTAGCTTCGTAATTCCGAAGACGACTGACACATCTAGGCAGTATCATGATATAGAGCTGATCTTACCAAATACTTCTAACCATTGTTTTTTACGAGATATAATCATATTGTGTATATTGTTTCTCAAACAAAAAGAATGTATTTAAATCAATCAAACTAAAATAACAACCAATAGATTAAGTACAAAATTATTAATATTTGGAAAGCAATATAGAGATATTATTACTATAATGACAATAATAGTAATATAATAATAATTTTCATTTCAATTATATAATTGCAATTGATTCATACTGTACATATAATTGTTATTTTTATTACAATTTTTTACAGCTCTATATAGTTTTACAAATAGTCGCGCCTTTCTTTCTTTCAATACTAATAAAAATTTCCCATGTTTTGCTCTGCATATTATTTAACTGGTACATGTTATTGCTTTAAAACAAAATGAAATTATATTTTTTATGTGAAATAAAAAGAGAGTGATGTTTTATTTAAATATTATTTCAGGATACAAAGATCGCGCTATAAACATCTTATCCAAGATACGAGACTCAGATGCAATAGTCAAACAAGAGCTGGAGGAATATGAAACGAGCAAAGAAGATAAAATCGATAAAATAGCTTTAATTAAAAATAAATTATTTTTGAAATCACTATCATTGGGTATTCTGATATGTGCGGGTTCAATTTTAACTGGTTATAATGCAGTAGCAATTTATCTGCAGACCATTTTAGAATCAACGCAGACCAGCGTAAGCCCAGAAATTTCATCAGTTGTTATTGGTTGTATACAATTATTTGCGTCTTCTGGTACTGCATTGATTACAAACAGATTTGGAAGAAGACCTATTTTAATTTACTCGCAAATTGGAATGGTATTTGGTATGGTACGAATATATTTTTATTTGAATATTTGTAGACTTCAGCATTTCATTACAGGCTTATACTTAACTGTGTTAGTTTATTTGTGAAATAAATATTGAATCAATTACCCTCAAGTGTTCCGTGCGTCTTTCTACCAAGACTAAGATATAAAGATAACGAGGTGAAGTTAAATCCATATACTCAGGTCTAGAACATCTTGAAGCTGTGAAAAGTAATTGTTCTAAATAAACGTAAAAAAAGTCGTTTTGTATCACTAAAATACCTATTTCGAAACCCTCAAGGAAATAAAAATTTATATGGATAGATAGTTCCTGTTGATCTAAAACTATGAAATTGTGCTAACTATCGATTTATAATACAAGTTTAAGGAAAAATCAGAAAATCAAACATTTGTAATTAAATCATTAAAAATATAGTCTTATAGTCTGTAATTAAATAATACTAATAAAATTAAGGATACTAGTTCAAGTGAAACATTGTATGAGAAAGGTTGATATGCAGATTTGAAAATATATTTTATTTATTTTATTTACGACGCATAAATTTTTACGTATAAATAAAACATAAAAACAGGAGCGTCTAAGCTAAGCTATTGCAGAAGTAGTTAAGCTTAGCTACTAGTAATTCTCCAATTCGTACAGAATCCGCCTGGTGCAATTCCGGAAAAAAAAAATATTTAAAAGTTATCGAAAATTATGAGAACATGTACACATAAAATAGGTACAGGTTTTACTCATCTAAAAAATAAACAAAATAAAAACATACACGGCGCAGCCACCTTACCTAGTATTTTCTAGAAGTATGTTGAAGCCAGTAGATTGATTTGATTGAAGTATCTTGAAATTTGATCTAGTAGTAGTTTGAACCCGTTTTTTTGACACATATATGTTTATGCTTGATTTACGATTAATACATTTCTTAATCATTTTCCAGTTGGGTCTTGGTACTTTCTTCAAATTGAGCGAAACGGACGGTTACATTGTATCTGGCTTCATGAACTACTTGCCTATCATATCTTTGATTCTCGTCATATTCTGTTATAGTATTGGTGGGTATATACATATATCAATGTATATTTAAGATTGGCTGGTAGAACATTTCTTAGTAGCATTACGCCCGCCTTTTGTACATTATGTTGAGTATTGTGCAATATAGACAAAAATATCTAAAAATTATGATTTTTCCAGGAATTGGCACCTTACTATGGCTGGTAACAGCAGAATTATTCGATGGACCTGGTCGAGCGGTTGGTTATTCAATCAGCATGATAGTAGCGACAGTAGCAACGTTCCTCACTTCAAAATACTTTGTAAAAATGTCGACAGTACTTGGACCGGATGGCACTTATTGGTTTTTTAGTGTTATGTGTTTTCTTGTTCTTATATTTATAGCACTTTTCTTACCTGAAACGAAGGGGAAAACATTCAATGAAATACAGGATTCCTTAAGAGAGACAAGTTTTCAATTTGTAAATACGAAAAAGTCCACTGTTAGTAAATTTTAAGGCACTTTCACAATATTTTGTTTATTATCTTTGAAACACTAAAATAAACATAAAATGTATTAAAAATATACTATTGTATATACCTTCAGAACACGATAACACATGTATTAATATTTTAATAAATGTAATTCAATGTTGTTAATAATTTTTATTAGTAAAACTATAAAGAGATTTTAAATTATATTATTACTTTATATTTAATTCGTCTGTATTCACGTAATTAATATCGGATTTCGCCATGCGATAGGATATTTTAACAACAACAAACTTGTGAAAATCTGTCAGCCTGCTGAAAGGTCGTTTATTCGTGTCCCACAAGAAACATTTGTTTATTTAAACCACAGATGACTGTTTCGAATCTTAGTATTATTTGTGAGATTATTTTATCGGAGCATTTTCTCTAATAGTGTCCGAAATATCACTTCATATTATATTTTGTTTAGAATCTATTTTTTTATTTGTTATGTTACCGTCATTGATTATCTGATTTTTGAGTAACAATAACATTATTTTTTTTATATTTTCAATTGTTTTATTGTATTAATATCTCTAAATATTTTTTGTTTTTCTACTTTGTCGTTTTTTATACTGTTTTGTAGTTTTTTGTAAATTTTTTTTATTATTATAATTTTTTTTTTGTATTCTCTTTGTACCCTTACATTTTTTTAATGTTAACTCATGGGCTTGCTGGTAGAGAATGCCTGTGGCATTATGCTTGTCTTTGCATGTTTCGTGCAAATAAATAAATAAATAAATAAATAATATAGAAATTTGTTTTTATATTAAGTAATAACTTCTTAATTATATAATGGTTAATCTTTAAATATACTATTAATTAAATGGAGTAACATTTTTTAATGTCTTCATTTCACTTATGTCTGTCTGCTTGAGGCTTACTTTCTTTACGTAGAATCTCTTTAAATCTTTCATATAAATTTTACACATTACTATACATCTTTACTCCCTTTTTACTATACGACTTTTTTTGATGAATTTAATAATCGTATATTATCTATTTAAAAAAAAATAATTATTCATTCTCTATAAGTGTGTCAATTTACATAATTTATTAATTCATTAAATAAACCCGTAATGAAAAGGATCAATATCCTTTATTATCACAAAAAGATTTAACTCAAAAAGTTTGTAAAATTGTACACTGTACACTGTCACGTTGTTAAAGCTTATTCAAGTTACATAACATTAACGTTTTTTACTAACTAGAAAAGTCATTCAAATCTTTAAAAAGTTGTGGCTTTTATTATTTTTAGAAAGTAGTTATTGCAATCATTTCAATAACTTTCCTCTCTTTGATTTCTGAATTGTTATAAATATAGCTTTCAGCACACAGTCATACATAGATCGTCAAGAAACCTTTCCTGTAACTTCTTAATACTTCAAATATATTACATTATAACCTTTGTGTTGTAGCATGGTGCGGGTGACACTGTCAGTAAAGTTCCGTTTCTCTCTTAAGAAAATGCGGGATTTACAAATTATATTTTAATATGTTAGTTATACCACATTCGTATAATAACTGTAGTAAATTAAAATAAGCCCATTAACAATGTTCTAGATTACAAATAACATCTAATAGAAAAGAAAATTAAACAAAGTGTTATGCGTATAACATAACGCATTAGTGAGGGGATTTACTGCTACGATGGAAAGAGTCGATGTTTTTTTTTATAATAAAAAAGTATATTGTGCTTAAATAGTTAAATTTGTATTGTTAAAGAGCTTATAATTATATAATATTAATAAAACAACAGAACATATACAGAGTAGGATGGCTTTAAAGGTTGCTAAGAAAAAATATACATTTTATTCATCTAAACTCATATCAGAGTCGGCGCTAGCGCTCGTACTGACAGCATCACACGGGTAAACAAAATGTCCGCCGCGCTGATGTGCTATAAAGCAAAAATGTTGTCACGAAAAAAACATTAGCCTTATTTTGATTATTTTATATCAGTAAAGATAAGTTCATACACGGAATTACACTGCACAACGGATTAACACATCAATTTGTATAACAATATAAAAGAGAACTAGATATATGCTCTGAGTATTGTAAGCGAAAAAAATTAAATGCATAACTTCAATCCCTAGACACTTGGTACTGACAGGCGTAACCCGCACCATGTCACAGCGTACAAGATATAGGTACTATACTTTTGGTAGAAAATGGATTAAAATTAGTATATATTCTTATATTTTTTTTTTTTTTTTTTATTTTTTTAGCATTTGAATTAATCCATTGTTGTTTGGTCATACACGCTTTTTAAGTCAATATGTTAAAATTTTTAGAAATTAAGGATTAGGTAAAAACGTAGTAAAATTATATTAAGCTTTATGTGAATGTAAGAAATATTTGAAATAAAAATATTCTACGTTGTCTCAAAATTATAACAATGTTATTGTTTTAAAATTTAAACTGATGAAATATAAAAAAATTGCATATTTTTCATCACCAAAAAAAATTTACAATACTTAGAATTTTTTTGGTATAGAATATATTCTATTCCTTTATAAATTACTTGAAAAATTAAAACAACATAATCTTATTTCAGGTCTCTTTGTGTCTTAATTTCTTATCTCACCATATCCACTTGTGCCAATTTATATGTCATGTTTAATAACTAAAATTAACCAAATAATAAGTTACAAGAAATATATTTCATAAGTTATCCAATGCTTTAGTTTTAAGATTTTATTTTTAATTGTTTTTAATGTTATACTAAGAGTATAAATATAACTTATTTAAACTGTACAAAAAAATAATCCATACTTGAACACAGCTTGTATTAAACAATATTACAAATTATTCACTTCATTTTGAAACTTATTTATTACGTAATCATACTTTGTGGGTTTTTCAATAACCTTCACATTATAATTTATTAAAATTAACATCTATGTCACATGTTTTATTAATCCCTTATCATTTTTTTTATGATAATATTATAGATGATAAACATTTTTTAATTAGATTCCGTGTATTAATCTAATAAATTTTCTGTTTCGTCATCCAAAAATTTTATTTAATTTCATAAAAGTCAGGATTACTTTGTTATCATTTCACCTCTATTTGTACATTACTGAGCTAAGTGAAGCGAAGCTCTTTACAGGTCAACTCGATCAAATTTTGTCCACTATCTCCTTCTACACCGATCAAGCTATACGAACCGAATTTGGACCACTTGATCATCACATGAACACCGTTTTATAAATAGGCTTTGATAAAATTCTCAATGTAGATTATGAGTCATTTACAACTAACTTTGGTGAGTTCTTACTATAACTGACATATGTATAATTTTTTGTTAATTGACACTGACATTGGGGAAATCGTATAAAGCTAAAGTTTTCGTAATATATTTTTGAATTCGCTCAGCATCTCCCGCTTGCGTGCTGGCGGTCCTGTTTTATATAGCTATAGGGTTATGCTTTACTATGCAATATGTTGAAGATGATCATTTAGAAATAAAAATGTTATTACATTAAAAGTGCTAACATCGCAATCGTTTCGATGCTGAGAAAATGCTACATCGTAACCAATTAACCTATTTAAGAAAATTATTCACGCATTTCTAAAATAATTGTTTCATTCGTTGTTGTCCAGTTCAAAAATAGTTATTAAAAAAAATGTTACAAGCTAAAAATTGTTTAATATCACAATTATTTCTATTGAAATAATATTAATAAATAAGTAAATAAACATATAAAATCAACACCGTGAAGAAAAAAGACCGTAAGTAGATTTTGGTGGATTTTAATAATGTAATCATTTCTTTAATAAAAAAAGGTATAGTCCCTTTTTATTAAAGAATTTTCCACTTTTTAGAGTCCAGCCTCTGATTATGGAATGTTTCTCAGACGAGATTCCATAACCCACTGGTTGGTCTTCTTCTTAACATCCTCCTTCCAATACCTCATGCTGTCCATCAGTGTGTCGAAAACACATGCATCAAGAAGTTACTGTCTCTCATTGCGTCCAGATCAGCATGATAATGTAACCTGATTCGATACTCTTCCGGATGTGACCAAGCCGTTACAATCTTTTATAAGTATCAATTACAAGTTGCAATGGGGTTCAGTCTTAAGATTATTTTGATGGTTTTAGAAATATAGAAAATATGGGTTATAATCTTTTTCTTTTGCAATTTGAAATTTCCGCTACATTTCATTTGAAATCTCAATCAAAGTGTAGCATAATCTAATTAAATGATTTGAGTAAATCAGGTGTGAAGTCACGATACATAATGGTAATATATATAAATATAATGGTAAGCGTATGCACATTGTTCACAACAATGAATCTTATATTTGGTGAGTTCGTAATTTTTCATATTTTTTATTTAAAAATTTCATTTTTAATGGGAAGCTCCATAGAGCTACCGTAAATGGGAGTGAAATCCTGGTATTAAATAACTGTGTTTTTATATCACCATTATTTTAAATTATTGTATTCAAAGTTTTTATAATTATCAGATATGTAATTGTTTTCTTCCCAATCATTATAGGATTATTATCATTCTCAATCGGTCAAGTAAATGACAATCCACGTCGATATACCGAAATGTTATAAATTTTTTGCCCATAGATAAGTCTGATAACAGTTTAAATTACTGATACGTAAGTTACGTATAGTTACCGCCACTTTAATACAAACCTATTCAGTTAATAAGGATTACCATCACTGCTTTCATTTATTTGACCAATTAATTGCAAAACTTGATAAATGAAACTTGTTAGAATTTGTTATGTGACCATAACAAATTCTAACAAGTTTCAATGTTAATTATTTTAGGATTTTTCGAAATTAATGAGAACTTATTTATTACAGCATTCGTGTTCAACTTGTATATATCTTTGTCATCATGTAGAAGTGTCAAATATGTTGAAGATGATGCTATTAAAGATATTCTTGCTAAACAATTGTCATCTACAGGGACAGATAATCAAAAATCATTTTTAAATAAACTCAAATTTCTTAAAGTACTTCCTTTGAATAAAGAATGGGAAAATACACCTGAGAATCATGGACATCCATTAAAGTCCGAAACTAAAAATAAAAACTCGGTTCCTATTGCTATAATAATCGCAGCACCTGATAGTCTTTTGGAAAAAGATAATCATTCTGAATCTAATACAACAATAGTTGAAGATGAACAACGTATGGCTGCCGGTGAAGAATCTAATGATATATCAAACATTACAGTGGAAGATAATGAAAGTGATGTTAAAAGTAAATTAAATAAGGATGAAAAATTTGGATCACCCCCTGATAATATTGAAGAAAAAACCGGAGAGACCTTAGAAGCAGAAACAAATACTGATCCAAATGAGTCTCTAAGGAATGATCATGAGTTAAAATCAATAAAACCAAAAATAGAAGATGAAGCAAACATTAAAATGCAAATGGAAAACGTAACAATCCAAGACGATGATACTGAGACGCGGAGGGTTATATCGGACATTTCAAAAGCATATATTGGAAGTGAAGAACAATTACATCATAAGCATTCAATGCTTGAAGTAAAGAAGGATCCAAAAGGCACAACAGTGGTTAAAGAAACAAATTGCAAGCAAAGCGGTTCTTGCCATGAATCTGATGTTAATGATGACGACCCTAACACAATCCGAATATCTTATAGCCTGAATAAATATATATATCTTAAATAGGTTTGAATAAATGACAATGAATCTAGTGCAATTTTTACTTAACTACCAGCTACCACTTAAATATGTAAATTCATTGGTAATATTTTGAGTACATTATACATTATTGAGTATATAATACCATTGTATTAGCTTTTTCATTTTATTAAATCTTTATTGTTCTTTAAAGAAAAAAATTGTGTAAATTTTAATACTTAATTTAGAGTGTTCCTCACTGTCGGCGACAAATCAGTTTAATGTCTGCTCTGATTATTTATTATTTTAATCAATCAGTCTGGTATTAGTATTTATTCATATTTCAATTATCTCATGTACATGCAAAGTCAGAAAACAAGTATCTCGTTTTGTATCATTCTTTTGTGAAACTAATGGGTGTGACAGAGATGATAAGATGTTAGCATCTCTGTCCCACACTTTATAGTTTAAAGTTAGAGAACTAGTCTCTCGTTAGGCAGAAATCTATTGTCAAACTGATGGATATGACAGAGATAGCAAGATGTTTGCATCTCTGTCCCGCTCTTGAAATTAGTATGAAAAATATAATTAGATTTTCTTTATTTTTCTTTTGCAATTAAGTAAAGCACTTATAACCGTTTATAAATATGTTTAGATTATATTTGAGAGATGGATAGTTTTGACATAATAACGAATTTTAGGTTGTTAAAAGTACCGTTTTTTGTATGATATTGCATGTTTTTTACGTATTATTTTAGATGTATGATTATGACCGTTTTGTATTATATACATTTAGATAGATTTTATTAAGACGATTATTTTGATGTATAACATGTTTAAGTATAAGATCTAGAGAAATAAATATTAGCGAAAAAGCGGACCAGCCATAGTGAAAAATGTTAGTAAAATGAGTCTGTAAACCGCGGCTCTCTTTACGGTATACGTGGCGTGCTACACCCGGCAGTATGGCGCCACTACCGACATTACTTCCGACGGCTAAGAAGAATAAGAAGAACTCTCAAGAAAAAAGGAACTCTGAAGAAAAGGAACTGAAGAGAAAGGATCTCTAGAAGCATTGAAGATATTATTGTGACTGGTTCGGTATCGCGTCTACATATCGTACTCCAGTGTTTTCAATCACGACCCCCTCCACCGAACCCAGGATCCTAAGAGACGGACCTACCAGCGCCCGACTGAGATAGCTATATTGTTTCACGACTTTCTTGTTTCAACTTGCTATCTCAGCGGCACCATAAGGTCCGTCCCCCAAGGGTGGCGCCAGTATTTTTCGATATAGCGCCCCACCCCAACACTCACACTCTAAACCTTCTAAATTAATGTTAGTAATTTTAAGACCATTAGAAATCTTTCTTAAATCAGATTAATATATACTATTAAAAATAGACGAACTTCTAAATAAATAAATGAATATTAATAACAAGAAAATGGACACGCTACCTGGCACTTTATTCGGGATATTAACACTTATTATTTTTTTCGTTTCGAATGCTTTGCAGCAAACGTGTTCGCGGTAAGACGAGATGATGGTGTCTGTCAGTCAGTTTATTTGACAAATAACTGTAATAATAAACGTTATATATCCGTAAAACGTGTTATATCCGTAAAATAGTTTTATTGAAATGTGTAGTACTCGTGTAAATCTTAGAAAACATTAAAGCATATATTTTTTGCTTTTATTTGTGATGTTATTACAATTGCTTGCTTTATATCAGAACTCAAAATAAGTTAAGTCAGTTTAACTTAAGTCTTACAGTCAGAGGTTCTTCCAAAGCCTGCCGCTACGGCGCTCTCGCCCGCGTAGTTGAAGTTCAGTAGGAGGCCACATAGGAATTCCACCAGACATATAAGAAAAACATTCAATTTCAATTAGAAATTACCTTGGTATTCATAAATATTTGTGAGAATAATAATATTTTACCATAGCATGTTACATGTTACGTACTTTTCTTATTATATATAGTAAATTGTAAAAAAATATAAATTTAAAAAACAATTGTATATAAAAAAATAACAATATTTTGCAATGCTATTATTGATTGATTTTAAACTATCATGAACAGGTCGTAGACAACTGGCATTTACGTTTGGTCAATAAAATAATTTGTATGGATTTGATATTTCTGAACAAAAGCGATATATTAGTATCACTGTTTTGTCGCTTACGTCGATACATGTTTGTTCTATACTGTTTAGTTTAATTGTAGATATGATAAGATAATATATGTATAAATCTATCAAAATAATCCACAAACAGATTATATGTATGATAATTATAAGTGATTTTCCAAATTTTCCAATGTAATGTACGGTGACGTATATGTTGATAATTCAAATCACAAAGATTATATATATTTGAAATTAAATATAAATTTTTGTTTTTTCATTAATCAGACGAAAATTATACTGAAATAACCTAAGAATTCTAATATCTTGGCGTCACTAACAACTGAGCTATCGTGTCGATTCACAATTTTATATTTGTAAAAGGACTCACTATTGTACCCGACATGCGGTATAGTGATAATAGCGATATCATTATTGAGGTTGTTCATGTTGTAGCTGCCGTGCAGCTGGATGTTGTTAGTGTTGACTCTGTGGCCTCCACTAAAGAGTCTTGTGGAGTCGAGCACCACTGTTATCTGGCGACCTTGGATTGAGTTGATCCTCCAGCAGTGCGCGGCTGTGACAGAATTCAGAAAAGTTTGGTCGGTTTTTATTAACAACCCGCTTAGTAATAACAATAATACAAGTAATACAATATAATAAGACTTACTATAATAATTTATAATAATAATGTTAAAATAAATCAAAATAAACAATTAAAAACGGCCAATTTATGTTAAATTATTTAGTGCATTTTTTTAAAAGAAAGTTCTTCCCCGATAAAGT
This sequence comes from Mechanitis mazaeus, assembly GCA_959347395.1. NCBI lineage: Eukaryota > Metazoa > Arthropoda > Insecta > Lepidoptera > Nymphalidae > Mechanitis > Mechanitis mazaeus. Next base: position 16,725,345 of record OY365749.1, on the reverse strand, counting down.
CGATGCTTTTCGTGCTTAAAAGATGCAACGTAATTAAAAAACATCTGACACGCGGCAATCGAGCTTGCCGCTATGAAAAACTCCTAATCGGCAAATTATAACTCCAAAATTAATTAACAAACAAAAGAAAAAAAATAAATTAATTAAAATAATTAAAGATGTTAGGATGCCTATAAGATGTTAGGATTTGTAATGCGAGTATGCGTTCCTTTCAAAAACATAACTTGTTTAATAAGAATTTACAATACATTAGTAAGAAGCACCTTGGAATATGGCAGTTGTATATGGAATCCTCAATATGCAAAATATATCAGCGGTATAGAGGCAATTCAAGAAAAATTTATTAAACATTTAAACTTTAAGACATTTAAAACCATTAAATCCTATAAGAATAGTTGCAATGAATACCATATATCTTTATTAAGCGACCGCCGTGAACTGCTTGACATGAAATTCCTTCATGGTCTTCTATCAAGTGATGTGGATTGTCCGGAGCTGTTGTCGCGACTCTTTATAAATGTACCTTTCAAACGAACACGAATAGCGAAATATAATCTTTTTTACGTACCCTTAGTCCACACACGTTACGCCTCTAACTCGTTCTCATCACGTATACCCTTAACATACAATAAAAAATACTCCCACATTGATCCTTTCCACTTATCTAAACATGTTTTCAAACAACAAATTATGAAATCTCAATCCTGTCACCCATAATATTTAATATAGAACTCAAACACACACACAGCCACACACACACACACACACACACACACACACACACATAACCACGCGCTTACTTGTGCGTGCATACACAGTATATTACAATACATTTTGATACATAAAGGTTTTCCATTTGTTTGTTTAAATCAATAGTTTTTTAGTCTCTCAACTTAGTTTGTAATTTATTTATTATTATTATTTTTTTTTTTATTTTTATATCCATTGTTGACTGTTTATTATTTAGCGGGTCCATAAACATCCATCAGTGTATAGTTACTATTATAAAAATCAGAAGAAAACTGTTATTGGCTTTATGTTTGTATATGTTGTAAACTTATCATATGATTGTTAATTTGCTGTTGTTTTCTCAATAAATAAATAAATAAATAAATTAATTAATTAATCAATTAATTAATTTTTAAATTTTAAAAATTTTAAAAATTCGAAATTTTTTTTCCATTTTTCGGTAACTTCGGCGGCCGATCTAACCACCTTCCCGTTGGACAATCAACATAATTTTGAAAAGTGAATCTTACATTTAGATGCTGATTCCAAATATATCTTTAGTTTTTCAAAATTCGAAAAATAAAATTCGACACACACACAGACACACAGACACACATACAGACAGACAGATCGGAAGGAAAAACTGAGTTTTTCGACAAGGCAATCATAGTCACATATTCAATGACAATGTTTCAAATATTATTTCAGTATTTTCGTTTTACAACATTCATAACTTAAATGTAGTAAATAAAAATAAACCCAAACAGAATGTTCTAGTCTACAAATAAAATGTTATCGAAAAAAAATAAGCTAAGTGTTATGCGTATAACAAAACGCCCTAAACATATTTAGTGATGGGATATACTGCTAAGATGGATAGTCGATGTTTTTATAATAAAAAACGTATATTGCTAGTAAATAGTTATTTTTCACATTGTTAATCAGTTTATTATTATATGATTGGTATTAATTCTTGAAAGGTTGCTTTAACAAATACATTTCATTTATTTAAACTCATATCAGTCAGTGCTAGCACACGTACAGATAGCATCGCACGGGTAAACAAAATGCCCGCCGCGCTGATGACCTATAGAACAAGTGTTGTCACAAAAAAATAATGATTTGCCTTATATTATTTAAGTATAGACAAGATCATACACGAAGATATACTGCACAACTGAATACAACATTAATTTTCATAAAAATATTAAAGAGAACTAGATATATGTTCGGAGTATCGTAAGCGAAAAAAATGAAATGCATAACATCCATCCTTAGTGATGTGGTGCTGACAGAAGACACCCGCACCATGCTACAGTGTAAGCTAATTGGTAATTGCAAGACTGAGAAGTCTCTCGTTTAAGACCGTGATCAATATCAAGATTAAAAGTAAAATTTAGCGAAACACCACCAAGACCAGTGTATTGCCACACGATCAAGCTTAAAACCGTGCTGTCTCGTCTTGTTTTTGAGTTTCGACAACACTAGTTTGGAAGGATTACACATTTTAATTTTATATACAGTGTCTCTTGAGTAAATTGATTTTAATAGTTCTAACATCATTAGAAAGATACCTTTTATCTGATTAACATATGCTATTTTTAATTTTAAAAAATCTCGAAATTTGTAATAAAAAAAAAATAAAAGAATAGAATATTAATAATAAAAAAAATGAACACGCCACCTGGCACTTTATTTGGGATCTTAACACTTATTATTTTTTTACGGTTGGTTGGTTACGGCTATGGATAGATTATTAAATGAATAGGATGATAATAAAATGGCATTTGTTATTTTTATAATCTTTATTATTTTAGTTTGATATAGGTTATTATCTATATCCTGGCGCGGATCCAGGACGCGAATGACGTCACGCGTGCGTATCCTGCTGGGAGACCGATCTGGCAACCACGAGCTGCCACGAACGAGGTCACTCCGATCTAAAAACAAACACATTTTAACTAAAATAATAGAAATTGTGCTCGTTTTAGAGCGCGAGTTATAAAAATTTTAAGAAGTAAATAGTGACGTCAGGGCCTCCAAGGTCTAAATAAATAAACAAAACTATAGAGATTGGAGGGAAGAAGAACTATCGTACAGGAATGAAACTGTCAAAACATGTACAATGTAGGAAGCACGGCAGTGGGCATTTATTTGAGCGCCTTTAAAAAATTTATAGACGTATTCACACAATGGAAACGGCCTTTTTTTTAAGTGTTTACTAAATTATTTCAGACTACACAAATAGTTGATGTAGTATACAAAAACTAGTCATGAAAATATTAACATTTTTGATTTAGCACATGAAACAGTTAACTTGATATGGTAGTTTCGTATGCCAGCGTCATTGCTGGTAGATACAAGAAACTTTATCAACTTCCTTCCCATATTGGATGGTTCACCTTGCTTCAGACCTCTATGGGAAAAGTAAATAAAATAAATATTAGGAGAGAGTACCAGGTATCGGCTTCCGCTGAAGCTGAACACAAGCGGTCCACCTGAGTCGCCGGTGCACACAGCGGCGCCACCTATACCACTAGTACACAGCGTGGACGACACTACAGCCGAAGGCCCGTAGATGTCAGCGCACTCGAAGTTATCAATTACCCACAGCGACACCTGACGGAGGTCCTGGTTGTTGGCCCCGGCTGCGGCTAGAGGAAATTACCTTTTATTATTAATTTTTTTTTTGGTAAAATATTGTAAATATTCTTAAGTTTCTCTTTTTATAAAATGTCTGTTAGACAAAAATTGTCGCTAAAAACCTATTAAAGTAAATATAAATATTTTTTGGTTTTATTTGTGATGGCATCGCAAACGCTTGCGAATAAAAAAAACTATACTCAAAATAAATGAAGTCAGTATAACTTAAGTCTTACAGTCAGAGGTTCTTCCAAAGCCTGCCGCTACGGCGCGCTCGCCCGCGTAGTTGAAGTTCAGTAAGAGGCCACTCGGAAGTTCCACAGGGCGGATGTTATCTAAGAAAGATATTCAATTTAAATTAGAAATAGATTCATCAAATTCTGTAAAAATAATAATTGAGCTGGGCGAAGCAAAGCTTTTACTCGTCAAAAATTTGTTTCGATACTAATGCTAGTCCTCCTAGACGAATAATGGTGGGATGTCGAAAATTGGCAGAGTTGTTTAGGACAGTGACTGAAAGTGGTTCTGAAGTTTTTTGGTGACATTTGTGATTGTAGTTTTTTATTAAATGATCAAAGTGTGTTCCATAGAGTTAACATGTGGAACGTTTTGAAATCGCACGCGCGAGTTCTTATTAGGCTTAAGATTAAAGCCACTATTTACTCTGCTTATTTCACAAATATGTCAAACTCATTCAGCAACAATGCTTCGCTCGGCTCCACCCGCCGTGCACAGTGGTGGATCTAGCATATTATCATAGCATGTTATATGTTAAGTACTTGTCATATATATTGGTAGTTTTAAATTGTAAAATCAAATCAATTTAAGAAATAATAGTAATATAAATAAATAAAAAAAGTATCATTATAGCTAATATTGATTACTATTGATTGATTTTAAACTGTTAAGAACAGGGCGTAGAGAACTGGCATTAGCGGTTAGTGAATAATTTTTATGGACTTATGAACAAAAGCGATATAGTAGTATCACTATTTTATCGCTTACGTCGATACATGGTTGTTTGATACTGTTTAGTTTAATTGTAGATATGATAAGATAGTAATTATATGTATTAAGCTATCAAAATAATCCACAAAAGGATTATACGTATGATAATTGTAAATGTTTTACCAAAAAAATTAATGTGATGTATAGTGACGTATTTGTTAATAATTTAAATAACTAAAATTTAAAAAGACAAATTTATATTTAGTTTTAAATACATATAATATAAATCTGTGTTTTTATTTAATGAACAGACAAACAGTGATTTCAAATAACCTAAGACTTCTAATATCTTGCCGTCACTCTAACAATTGAGCTATCGTGTCAGTTCACAATGTTATATTTGTAAAAGAACTCACTGTTGAACCCGACATGCGGTATAGTGATAATAGCGACATCATTATTGAGGTTGTTCATGTTGTAGCTGCCGTGCAACTGGATGTTGTTAGTGTTGACTCTGTGGCCTCCACTGAAGAGTCTGGTGGAGCCGAGCACAACTGTTATCTGACGACCCTGAATTGAATTTGTCCTCCAGCAGTGGGCGGCCGTGACGAGACGAGTATTGGTGAGAAGAGAGGAACCACACATCGACTGCAGGTTGTTTGTCAATGCTACGATGAGTCCACCCTAGACAGAATAAAATATATTCAACCCTTCAACTTTACTTCTATTTAAGATAATTCATAAATAGTTACAATATTGTTATTTCATTTAATTTACATATAAAGTACGATGAACCTAACATATCCTAAATAAAAACTCCTTTTTACAAATTAACAAAGAAAAACTCACTTAAAAATTTATAATTTTATTTTAAACCCATTTGTCGACAATTATTTCATCGACAGACAAAATGTACAAATGAAAAAATATACTTAAGAAACCACATCACAATTATATTACATAACTAAGGAAATAAAACAAGATTAAAATAATAATATAAATTTAAATAAAGAATACTTACAATCCAAGGATTAGATCCCAATCCAGCCGCTTGCCCGCCAGTTATTCTCGATCCATCGAAGTCTACCGAAGCCTCCGCCTGCTTGATCCTGGCCGCCTCCGGGATACCGAAACTCTCATGATAGTCCACAGAGATTGGTTCGTAGTTCAAACTCTTTGCTCCAACCACCGCGAGACCAGCTAATAAAAAGTATAACTTCATTTTGATAAATGCGTTTGGAATTATGGGTCTATACTTTTATAAGATTCACTAATCAATTTTATCATTTCTGTATGTTCTTGTAGATACAGTAATTACAATCAATTATTAATAATGATGTTACAAAGGATTACCTTGAATTTTTCATTACCTATTAGATATGATTTTGGAAGTACACTATTCGATTAAAAAATACCAACTGTATTCTACTATACATGCATAAAGTGTTAAAGAAAAGGCTACAATAATTGAAATGTTTTTAATATTTAAATAAATGGATTTTATTTTAAATATCTGACCTAGGTTCATCAGCTTGCATATTAATGATTTAATGAAACAAATTATTTATTCTGGTGCTGGTGTTAAAGTATTGGTAGAAATAATATTAGTAGAAAATTAGACTTATGTCTCTCTTGTCGTGGAGCAGTTTATAAGCCAAAAGATTCAATAAGAAGTAGGAAAGTTGGGGTTTGGTTATGTTATTACGTGGATTTTGACTCAATCTGAGGTATTTTCAGAGGCTATAGAGGAATGGTGCCTAATAAAGATTTTCTATGTTGAAATCTAGAACGTTCGCACCCTATAGGGCCTGAGCGGTTACTGATTTTCCCTCATAAAGATAATTTAAATAAAAATCCATATGAAAATATAATGCCTTTTTTTTTTAAATCAATTAAAAATTTTAATAGACGTCCTGCACATAATTCCTAGTAAACTTATTGTCTATTATTTATTGTTATATTAATATATTATACATTGATAAATCAGTTAGGGTATATGAGTTAATCAATCTATAGTATTTTAATGTCACAGCTCAAGTGTTACATTTCTCCTCTCTCGGTGAAATTATAATCTTTTATCACTTTTGAATGCATATATATTTTCTGGTAAATAAACCTTAAATTTGAAAACTTGAAATTCATTTGGTGTGACTTAAAATAACAGTCCAATAAAAGAAAAATACAACTGAATTGTACGAAATGTAAAGGCGATGAATGAGATAAGAATTAGACAAGTGGAAATGATGAAATGTGGCATCTGTGACAGAGAAAGGGAGATGTTACAATACGGGAGATTAGTGAAAGACATGATGTTATTTATTGTGGTACCAATCAAAAACGAACTACATAGATTATGGAATGGAAACCGCATTACTGATGAAGAATCATATTGCAAGCTGCTTTAGCATCGATCTGGCCAAAATAAACACTTTTGTTTAAAGAAACACCCTTAGAAAATGGCTTTCACAACAGTTTGGTATTTTCTTAATATGAAGAAGAAAAAACAGCGCACTAAAATTGAAAAAGTATTGACCGGGGAAGACTTCGCAGATTAGACTGCTTCTCCTATTATTGTTTGAATTTTTCTGTCAATATAGAATAAAAAATTCATCGACCCAAACAGGACTCGAACCTGCACCCAGTCTGAAACGTTTGTCCCTTTTTCAATTGGGCTATAGTACCATTACTCTTCACTATCAATCTCACATTCATTTTATTTATCTATGACAAGGTCAATGATTTTTTCATCATATATTTACTAAAAAATTAAATAAGCAACACGGTTAAAAATGATAATACGTATATTAAAACTCGAATTTACATATTCCGCTGTCTCCAAATAATTGGGAGCAAGTGGGATGATTATGAGAACATTATAAAATGTCCTCATAATCCTCCCACTTGCTCATATTTTTACGTTGTGTAAATAAATATATACATAATGTTACGTAATAATACGATAACAGAACCTTAGTAGCACGGGCTCCCGAGTAATGAGACCTCATTTTAGGAAGACTCACACCTTTGTAGCGGGCCCCATCCTATGATTTTGTTACCGGTTCTCGTAGTTTTACTTACGCCATAACAACATTCATTGTCATTTTTTGATGATAATTTATTTAATAATGAAAATGGTTTGTTACCATCTACAACTAAAGTAACTTGACTTTAAAATACACTAATGAGTTGTCACCTAAACAGTTACCAACATAAAATTAAATACTTTCCCAAATGCTATCCGCTCCACAATATATATTATTTTATAATATTATATATATTTAAATTTAAAGAATTTAGAGAACTTAAATTTGGACTACACTGCCTTGCTTAAAACTTATACTCTTATTGGCTTTTCCACACTAGATGGCGTGTGTTCATAATGTATCTAATTTAAGCGCCATCTATAAAACAGAGGCAACACTACGAAAAAATAAGCATGTTTGATATTCCACCATCATTGTTATTAAAACTTATGTGCAATTTTATTAGTTTTCTTAGAGTCACAAACGTTTTGTTTCTAGGTGGTGGTGGTAAATCTCAACCCTAACAATACAACCTTTCTCCCTCCCTTGAGCCAAAGCCAAATGAGTTCACATCTACATTCTCTTACCAATATTTGTTATAAAAACTTGTGATTCAACTTAATTAGTAATTATTCTGTCGATCTTAAAATATAAATAAATGAACAATAACATTCCAAAAAATAATTATTTATTATGATTCAACAAATTTTCTGCTATAACCACGCTTCTCACTCAAAATTTGTTCCCAGTTCTTCTGAACAGTGCAATACAGCTGCATGGCAGCTCGAGCATCCTCTACGGAACTGTGTTCCCCGCCCTGAATATCAATACCTAGGACTTCTTTTGCTAACCGTTTCAATGAGGGTGTCGAGCCTTTTGTTATCTGAAATGATATTATTAATAAATAAAAATCATTTTTATTTATTGAGAAAAAGTTTGTATATGTTGAAAAACATTTTTTATAATTATTGAACAGGATTTTTATGCTTTGTATTTCTAATTAAAATAAAGATTCTTGTCTTTGATTATCACTTCATGATGGAGGACAAGGTAAAAAAGGAGGGATTTAGAGCTTTTATTAAAACTTAAAAACTTTTACTTAAAATAAAAAACTACAATACAAAAATAGCACAACATACAGTAAACAATAAATTTGAATACTTGGATTCACTCATTACTGAAATTATATCCATTAGTAAAAATTTTTCGTAATAAATTCTCATTAAATATTTATATAGTTAATTAATGAGAGTATTTATTAACATTAAGGATCTTTTTCTGATAAACTAAAACTTAAATTAGTTTCTATTATACTACATAAAAAATTAATATTTTCATTTATTTTCTATATAATAACATTAATATCATTAATAGATTATATATATTTACATACCCTCTGAAATGGTTTGTATCTTGATGTATCTCTGATGTTACATTTAGGATGTGACAAGTAAAGAACATTCAAATCGTTCTTCAAAGAATGTCCGACCAGAATTTTACCTTTTAAGATCTCAGACACTTCTTTCTGAACTGTTTCAAAATCATCACCATTTAATAAATCCTCCTTTCTAATACCACTCACTTTTGTTCTATAATCTACAACCTCTTCCCTAGCTTTAACATATTTATCATAAATACAGTCACCGAATTTGTTTACTATAGATACTCTGGCAACCATGTGATCCTCACCATCATAGCCCACTCCGACCATTTCACAGTCCATAGCGAGAAATTTAGTCAATTTATTCTTTTTCTTGTCATTTCTAACACTTTCACAGTTATTTGGTTGTTCAGATATATTTAAATTTCCCAAATTGTTTTTGACTTTAGTAGCTTCATTTTTGTTACTTTTCTTTCGTTCCCGCCTAAAAGTTCCTGTATAATGATTCTTTTCTTTTATTTCAGATACTTTTTCTTTCTTTTGTTCCATAAAGAGTGTACTTGATAGCAATTTTTGCCAATTTTGGTCTATAATACCCCGTTTGCATAAAATAGGGTTAGTTTTTTGATTCTCTGTTATTTTACGCTTCTTTGATGTTTTTGTCATATTTACATTGATAATTAGTTGGAATAAAGTTTTTGTAATGTAGAGAACACTGTAAAAAAGATCAAAGAGTACAAAAAGCAAAGCCTCTATTATTACCAAAAGTAAATAACACACATCGCGTGCTATACTTCGAGACATTAGTGTTTTTATTAACACGACATTGTCAAAAAGTTGTTTAACATAAAAAATTCGCATTTCATATAAAATGCATTCAATTAAATGAACTATACAACATTTTTAAAAGTTGTCATAAAAACTAACAAAAAAAATTGGACATAGATATAATTTTAAAAAATTTTAATAACATCAGAGAGCTAAATATTAAATATAAAGAATTGTTATCAAATTTTTATAACAAGAACACGTTATTTAATAAATCGATGATTTCAGAACGAAAGATATCATTCTGTCACTGGCTATTCACTACATTTATTGACATTGACATAGGTGCATAATACATTGAAGTCTTCGTCCACAATAGTTTGTAAACCTCAATCTACAGTTAGAAATGTAATTAAAAAATATCTTATTGGTATTGACATAACACGTTGATTTACAGTTGTATCGGTGATACGTGGTTATGCAAATGTAAATAAACACAATTAAGGTGTTCCGTTGTGGTGGGAGAATGGTGAAAATGTACCACGCAAAGCGAAACCAAACCAGTATGTACTTTCTAATCGCAACAATTGGACTTGATAAGAGTTTGTATTGTTATTATCGCGCAAGACGCTGATCGACGATGTCGTACGAAAAGCTTAAAGAACACCTGAGTGCTCACGGTCAAGAGCACTTAATCAAATACTGGCCGGATTTGAGTGAAAATGAGCGGGAACAATTGGCGGGCGAAATACAAAATCTTGATTTGATGGAAATAAATGAAATTTTTCGGCGCGCTACGGACGCTACTAAAGTTATTCTAGAAAAATTCGATCATGAGTTAAAGCCGATCCCACAGGCGCATTATGAAGCAGTGCCAGGACTTTCACAGTCGAAGATTGCGGAGTACGAGAACATAGGTTTTCGTGAAATAAGTGATAACAAAGTAGGTGTATTACTTCTGGCCGGTGGACAGGCTACTAGATTAGGTTTTGGATATCCAAAGGGTATGTACGATATTGGTTTACCATCAAGAAAAACTTTGTTCCAAATACAAGCAGAAAGAATTTTAAGAGTGCAGCGAATGGCAGAAGAACACACAGGAAAAGCAGGCTATATTACTTGGTACATAATGACATCAGAGCATACCATGGCCCCTACGGCTAATTTCTTTAAAAGTCATGACTATTTTGGTTTAAATGAAGAGAATGTGATTTTTTTCAATCAAGGAAGACTACCATGTTTTGATTTTAATGGCAAAATATTTTTAGATGAAAAGCACCATATATCCACAGCTCCTGATGGCAATGGAGGCATTTATAGGTCATTAAAAACCCAAGGAGTGCTTGCAGACATCGCAAAACGAGGAGTACAGCACCTTCATGCACATTCCGTGGATAATCTACTCATTAAAGTTGCTGATCCTGTTTTTATTGGTTACTGCAAAAGTAAAAATGCTGATTGTGCAGCTAAAGTTGTCCGAAAATCGTCACCAAATGAGCCAGTAGGTGTTGTGTGTCGAGTTAATGGGTATTACAAAGTGGTTGAGTACTCCGAGCTTACCAATGAAGCAGCAGAGAGACGAAATCCTGATGGGAAATTGACTTTCTCAGCGGGTAACATTTGCAATCACTATTTCTCTGCTGAGTTCTTAAGAAAGATATGTAATTATGAATCAAAACTCAAACACCACATATCTAATAAGAAAATCCCATTTATCAATGATAATGGAGTTCGTCAAAAACCTTCAGAACCAAACGGAATCAAATTGGAGAAATTTATATTTGATGTGTTTGAATTTGCTGAGAATTTTATATGCTTGGAAGTTGCTAGGGATGTGGAGTTTTCAGCGTTAAAGAATGCTGACTCAGCAAAGGTAGACTGTCCATCAACTGCTCGGCAAGATCTGTTGAGACTACATAGGAAATATATCCAAGAGGCTGGAGGTATAATAGATGAGAATGTTGATTTAGAAATCTCTCCACTTCTCTCATATGGCGGTGAAGACTTAAAGGATTTAGTTGAAAATGAGGTGTTTATGATTTCACCATTCCATTTAAAGAGCATGCAGGAAGCACCAACTAACGGTGTTAACGGTAACCACTAACTCTTACAACATTTCAAACATTTAGTATATGTTCCTGTTTCATGAAATTTGTTACTTAAATGACATTTTTGTCATTACATTTAAAAAAAATTTTATTTTTAAACAACTTAAACAGAAAATGAATTATTTGATTTAAAATTCTATTATAATATTCTAGTTCTTTCCATTTGTTTTAAGAATATATTTAATGTATATATGAATATTAAATGATTATGTTTTATAGAATTCAAAATTTAAATATAAAGATAGTATGATGAATATTGGAAAATAATAAATTTATTGTACCTGATAATAAAATTGCAATAAAATATTTTTTTTATTACACTTATTAAGTTTTCATTTATTTTTTATGTGACAATCATTATTTTAACAAACTAGAAGTTATCTGATACACAAACAGAAAAAGTTTTCTTATAATGTATACCAACTTTTTTGTTTATGTTAAAAATAAATTCCTTGTATGTTTTAAATATTTTAGCCTGGATAATATTTAATCTACGCAATAGAAGGTATATTATTGTCTTTGATTCTGTGATTAGTTTATTTTAAAAAGTCAATTATATCTAGATGATTATTTTTTTATAATATACAAATAATTAATGTCGAGTTGATTTTGAACACTGATGTTCATTAATAATAATTATTAAGTATTGAAATCTTCGGGTTGAATGTTTCAGACGTTTTTTAATACTTTATTTTTATTGAAAATTCAAATATACTATCGACTTAATATTTACCCACAACCAGTCTTTTACACGTGTTTTAGTAATAAAATTTTCATTGCTATGCTTAGAAATTTAACTATAACAAAATGTTTTAATATATATTTTATTTAATTAATGCATAATTTAATGCACGGAAACCATTTAAAAATCAAATTATGCAACCTCGACTTAAAATGTCATGGTGACATCTTAAATTATTTGTCAAATTATATCAACAAATATTTACTAAGTATAAATGAATATTTTTATGGCATAACTCTCTTATCTTTAATGTGCATTTTTTTTAAACCCATACCTTTATAATTAGATTTTAAATGTCCTAAACTTACGACCTTAGTGTCCTTAGTGTAATAAAAAAAAATATTATATTTCAGCTACCTAGACGAGTTTGGGACATAATTTGTTTAGCAGTCAGTAATTCACGGAAGCTTTTATTATTCTTAAATTAACAGACAAATATTGTTTAATTACTTAAAGCAAAATACATATGTTAACCTTGGCTATAACAATAACTTCCGTCGTTGCAGCTTTCGTCAGCAATTTTCAGAACGGCCTTGAAAGATTACATATTGTCTATAGTCTATAACATTTTAGTTAGTGAATGTCTAAATGTTAAGATTACAACACATTCCAGCTGGAACGCAGTCAAACTTGTTTCTCAACGAAGCTACCGCAATATTATTCTTGCGAAAAGGTTTATTGCAACGCCCAATTATTATTTTTGATTATATATTTAAAATAGAGCGCATTTATATTTGAACACGACTCCAAATTTAAATTTTATAAAACTGCGTTATTAGTTACGCAGATTACCTAATAAACTTTCAAATCCAAAATGTTGATTCATTTAACTTGATTCAGATGCAACGCTTATGTTCTTCAAATGAATAAAAATATAAAAAATAAAATAGGACTTAGGATGCTTGCTATCATTAAATAAGTAGACAAATGTAATAATAGACGCGAGTTATATCCGAAAAATAGTTTTATTGAAATGTGTAGTACTCGTGTAAATCTTAGAAAACATTAGACAAATGAGATTTAAGAACTTGACTCTTCAAAATCCAAATAAATGAAGATAGTGAAGACTAAAGATATGTAATGTCATTTTTTAAATATATATTTGCTTTTGCGCATGCGTGAACTTCTGTTGTCTTCCATTTAATTATTTTTGCCATGCTATTTAATTCTTTAAGTATGAAACCTGATATAAAAATATTCTCCTTTACTTTTAAAACAAATGAGACGAAACAGTTTAAATTAATTATTAACGATACAATTTCGCAATCGTTAAATCACTTATCATTATAACATCGTTTATCATTAGTTAATTTCAATCTGCGATTAGATTTCATTAGACCACAATGATAGGCGACTTAGTAGGCAAGTAATTTTGAATTTTATAGAAGTATGTCAGTAGTATATGTTTAACAAAAAGATCATATATTGTATTATAATAAAACAATATATAAGACTAAAATAAAATACATACTTTGAATATTTTTATTATGTTTCATGTCAGATGTTAATGAAGAAATAATCACTGAATCATAGTTATTCGCTTGTCATAAATTCTTTACTACTAACCTTTTCCTATAATGTACATGTTTTTTTACAAAAAAAAATCTAATATTTTTAGGTCTCTAAAATTGCCTCCAAATTTGATTTAGATTAACAATTAGTGCAATAAAATAATTATTCATGAATCAGACTGTTTAGACAGAACTTCCAAAATCGATTATTTTTGTAAGTTTCAATACTATCAATTATCTAGAATGAAAAAAATTTTTCTTTTAATAAGCTACACCAAATTGAACTACATAAGAAAGTGATTTATTGTAATGATAGCCGTAAATTTTAATTAACTATTACATTTCTTTTTTACCTACGTTGTAAATATGCAATAATGTATAACCACACCAAATTTCATAAGTAACTGGCCACTTTTTTTTGTATGATCTAGGAACAAAGAAACAGCAATTTTAACAACTTCTTGAACAGTAACATGTAGTTTTTTTATATAAACTAGCTGTTGCCAGCACCACCTTCAGCGTCAATAATATTTGTGAAAACAAAATCACCCGACTGCAGAATTTACTTTGCAGATTTCATCGCTACGAAAATCTTTTTAATTTCAACCGTCAATACACATGTTTGATATCCAAATAATATTTTGAAGATTGACTTCTACATACAAACTCTATCTCTTTATAATACTAGTATGGGTTAATAACATAATAAACATATTTGAAGTCGGTTAAAGCTCTCTGACCTTAAAATGTCCTTTCACTTTTTATTACGATATTTTGTTTGTAATATTAGTTCTCATTGTTGCGATCTAAATTTAATATTTGACAGTTATATAATTTCTTTTCGATGGCTTTCATCTTTGACTTTTTAAAATTTTGAAACACTGATTGACTGATTTGAAAATATTTTTTCAGGTTGAGTTGTGCAGCAAAGGTCTTTAATTATAATACCTAAAATTAAAAGGGGTTAAATAGTTTGTTTCAACAATTTTGTTTTAAATTTTTTCTAGAAAAGTTTCTATCGAGGTGTGTGTGGTTACATATTTTTAATTTTAACCTTATCAAATTAGTAAAGTCCTTCAAAATAACATTATATTAAATAATTCAAATGGTATTTACAAATACAACATATATATAAACTTTTCAAAACTTGAGACGATTCTTAAATGTCATCTGAAACATCTTTAAATGTCAAGGTCGAAAATTAAACTTTACAACAGAAATGTTACTACATAATATATTACAAGAAACCGTTTCGAAGGTTTTTAAACGAAATAAAATGTGGATTTAAAAAAAACAACAGGTATTAATATTTTTGTTGCGATAACAGTAGGTCACGTAGGATCAAAGGTATTGTTTTTAGAAGTTCAGGATTTAAATTCCAGATTAGACAAAGTTTCTGAAAAAAATTAATTAGACAAACAGAAGGCATTAATCTTTTACGCTAGTTTTTAGAACACAATTTAAAAAAAATGTTTTTATTTCATTATAAGTACCTAATAGAACAGTTTATTGGTCATATATACAAAAAAAAACAAATAAAAAATGGATAAAAAATGAAATATAAATTTGAAAAAACTTCTTCATCAATTGTTAATAAATAAAAAAAAACTAAAATTAAATCTTTATTAAGAGTAAGTTTATTACAAACATCTTTACATTGTCGAAAAGATATTGCGACAGACCTGAGAAGAGCTGGCAACAGAAACTCAGCAGGCTTATCTCATATAAATTAATATATTTTTTAAAGCCATACTTTAAGCCTAAATTACATTTATTTTAAAACTTGACGTAACCTGGCAGAGATCGCTTCATATCCAGGGTGTATTATCATGTAAATATTTGGAAGGTAATATTAGTTTCTGTGAAATACCAAAAACAAACATAAGCTATATGTATATTTATATTATGCACATGTACATGTGTATGCTTAGTAAAATTTTAGAATTGTTATGAGCATATAAGATTTTCAAAAATATACTGATCAGCGACCATAAGTACATTGACCTACTTAAACTTATTTTTACAGTAGATGCAGCAGAAAGTTTGTAATGAGGCATCTAAGACGATTCCAAGAAAAACCGTCCTATCAACTACTTCTAACACTTCCCCACTTAACAGCACATTAGCTTGCACTTGTTTTATATTAAGTTGTAAATCTAATAAGTTTAATCTTTTTATTGTTATGTAACAGGTTGCTTACACTAAACCAATGAACTATTTGTGAGAGAGCTTTGTTTACATAACTAGGCAGATCATTTATATAAATAAGAAACACAAATGGGACTAACATGGAACCTTGAGGGACCCCCTAATCATTCGGTGCTCCCAGACGATTTCTTTCCATTCACTTCAACTCTCTGAATTCTTTTACATAAGTTAAAGGACAGATATTTTAGGTCGTTGTTATTAATGCTGTAGTGATACAATTTCCTGACACTTATTGCGCGCTGAACTAAATCGACAGCCTTGGATAAATCACAACCGTCAGTTGAACAACCTCTGGTAAAACCTTTGGTATCCCAGATTATTTTAATTTTATTCATTGAATCATAAATAAGGTTTCTGATGTATCAATCTGGCCTGTAAACAAATTATTAGAAACTCAATTTAACATAAACAACATAACATTCATGAAGGTTTGTACTTATGTACGTACTTGTTTTAGGTACTTATATAATTATCTCAATATATATTTCGATTATATAACATTTGTGACACATATATACCCAATTAGGTAATTCCATATGTAATCTTGTTTTTAATAATCAACATGTTTATAGTAAACAGATTTTCATAAACCTCGAACAATCCATATTAAACCTTCATTTCCGTATTAGTCGTTTAAATAAATATATATAAATTACCATTAAAAAAGATAAAAATTAATATTGAAATATGTAAATGACTTTGTGGATTGAGTTTGCCATATAACGTTATTAATCTTGGATTGCAGATCGATTATTATCGTCCTTAAGCTACTAAAATAAAAAGTTTTTTTTTCATTTATGTAACCCAATTATCCAATAATTCAATGAAAGTATAAAGAAAACAGACAACTGATTCAAAAGAATTAATACTTATGTTGTTAAATAATTCTTTTAATATATATACCGCAATTATTGCAAAGTTATCGCCCATTCGCTTTCAATTTGATAATAAACTCGTTTATCAAGATTTGCTTTTCAAGGACAAATGTAAAACACGATATATTTATTGGTTTTAGATTCCATTCTTTCTCGTCATGCAATAGACCACTGTAGAATTGTATATCACTTAAAGAATTTAATTCTATGTAAAGATCAAACTAACTTTTTAATATGGTCATAAAACTTTTGTGATCCATGATTACTATACCATATAATTATCCAGCTGTACTCACGTCAATTCTAGAGGCATTTGCCCGTCGTGATTCCGATTTGTTCTGAGTTCATGAATAAGGACCCCGAATGAATACAAAACTAGTCGGACATATTCTTATATTATTATTTTGACGTAAAAGTAATGAATTTCTTAAGTAATATAGTAATAATGTTAAGCCTTTTGTCTCCGAAAATACATAAAATTAAATAAATAAAATATAAAATACTAGAATCATTTTGCAAGCATTAAAAAAATCAAAATGTTTTCAAATTTTAATTGTGAATTTATTAAATTATAATAAAATAAATTTTTAAATACGGGCCATGATGGCCATGAGTTTGTAAGTACCAGGAAAACAGAAACCGGTGAGAGTTGCTTTCATTGGCTCTACGTATGAAGAAAGGGCCAAAGGGATTGATGACGTCAATCATATCAAGCGCTTCAAGGGCTCGTCGAATAAATTTCCAGCGTTCTATAATTTGCCACCGGAAGAAGTTATATCGTGTTATCGCATATGGAGAAATAATTTGTATTTGTTATCCGGTTAAATACACTACAGAACACAATTCATTTGACATAAATAATATGTTTTTACAATTAAGATATATATTTTATTATTAATAATGAGATTCTATTGAAGCGTCTCATTACGAAAATATCCCCCTACATAATATAAATTGTCTTTACCTAGTGTTCCCCAAATAAGTTTAAATTTAATTATATTAAGATATGGAAAGAAGTCCTGGTTAAGTAACGACAAAAATGTTTGAAGTGGCCATAGAGTTTATAAGAATTAACAAATTTAGGGAAGTGTTACCAACAATACTGTGAAATTAAACGTAGATTTGAAATAATATAGTTTACTATTTTTCGTATTATATTTTTAATTGAGCGTCTTTATGAGAGACTTTTCGCATTCTTTGTGCAAGCCTCGATCAAAAATGGTATATTCGAAAATGTCCAAATTTCGCACACTAATAGATATCAGTCGGGTGGTGGTTTATAAAAAAAAATTTCAAAAGAAAAAAAAACGAAAAATATCATAATCTGTCTCATCTTGAAAAATAGTTGAAGACAAATGCGTCGACGGTTTTTAAATGTAACTTCGGTGCTATTTGCACCTCGCTTCGCTCGATATGCTAACACATACCGAGATTTTGCGAGCGCAGCGAATAAAAATTGAGGTCTGGACTGCGCTCCTAGTAAGATATTTTAATGGTATTGGTATATTTTTTCATAACTAGTAGCTGCCAGCAACTTTGTCTGCCTCTCCTGCCTTTATAGAATTAAAAATCATATGCTCTATTATCATCACTTTAAATTTATACAAATCATAATAATTTTTTTTATAAACATTTAAAATTTTGTAGAGAGAATAGCCCAAAGAAGTTTTTGTATTTTTTCGTTAAAATATAAGAATATTCTTGTGTATGCGTTATCAGGTGATGGGTGTAATAATGTATATTCACATTTTTATTTATACATACATTCATACATACATAGATTTACTAATTTCATGTCGTATTTGTACCGTGATGATGAACAAACAGAAAAAAACTAAAATTGTTATATATATACAGTTATAATAAATATTTAAATAGAAAATTACATTGCAATATAATAATATAGGAAATTATTTGAAATTTAATATTATTGTATTATAATTTGACCATGGAGTCTAATGAATAGACACATATAAAAAAAGTAAATACTCTGTAGTCTGTTGCAATACCACTTAAATTGTATTACCAACATAATCATAAAAGAGTCTAATCAGTATGAAACATAATAAATAACACTTAAAGGTCTTTCTTATCAATTAAATCAGTTACTTGATAGCAGTTACGATGAAATGATATTAAGGCAAAGTTGTTTTTTATTTTTTATATTTAAAACAAAATCTTTCCTATTCCTGGAAGAATGAATAATGTCACTACGAAATAAAATTTAAAAAAAACCATTACATTTCATCCAAACAGAATGTCCGACAATCCAGCACTCAACTCGTGCTGTTATTCTGTCAACATTAAATATTTATCGCCCGTCCAGAAAATGAACGTTACTTCAAAATATAATTATTTTAATAAGAATATTATGAAATACAATTAATGATGAATAGAATTTTCATGTCATTCTTTTCTTTCTTTAACTTACTCATAATTCTTTTAAACGTGTTATATGTATAATAATACCAAAAATATATATTTTTTTAATTCATTCCATCATTCCTGGCACTACAGAAAAAAAAAATATATTGCATAAATAGTATAATTCATAACTTTAAATATTTAATAAGAAATTTGTTAATATTAATTTTTAACACTTTCTGATCAACCATATTTATCTATCTATTAGTGTTTATAAATCGTGAATACGTGGTATTGTTAAAAAAAATCGCTTAGTCGATTTCGCTGAAAAACTAATCAGTTTTAAGTTACAGGAATACGATTAGTACCAATACGAAGACAATTGCATAATTAAGTTGAGAGAAAATGGAGTTACACACAATTTTTTTAAAAATATTTAGAATAACTCAGGACACCTCAAAACGTAAAGATATTACGAAAAAGATCGATTTCTAAACTCAGGATGACTGCAATAAGTTCGTTAATCAATAGATTTTGATAAAAAATAAATATATATTTATAGGTCAAATCGAACCTATAAGAAAATTACGGAAAACTAAATTAGAATATTAAAGTTCGAGCAATCTGCAATGCTAAGATCAGCATAAATTAGAATACAGAGTAATAATTTGCATTTTTGGAATATACTGAGATTATAATTGACACAATTTGCAAATTTATGGAAGTCGCTTTTGATAATAAAAAAGGGGAATCTTCAACTTTAGAACCGATATATTCTCGAACAATCCTATCTGTAATACATTTCAAGTGGTGCATAAGTATAATAAAGTTATCAAACACTTATAATTATTTATTGATAAATATAAAGCTTAATTTATATCTAACGAAATATCAACTATAAATAATCTGAAAAAGTAAAAAAAAATAATCAACCTATTTTTCCCTTCTATATCCTTCCTGGTTCAAAGGATAACATCAGAAATAAATGAACAAAGTTATTATATATTATATATAATTAACCAGTACGGTCCTGAATTGGAATTACGAAAATCTTAATATACATAACTTCTACTGCACTCACGTTAATTAAGAAATAGCGTAATTCGGAATAAGGGCCGAAACGGATTCAAAACTATACAGGCAAATTCTGTAAAATTAACGTGAATTCAACCGTATAGTTATATAAAATAGCAATCCTGGATTACAAAAGTATTAATACAAAAAGATTTACTATATTCCTTTTAATCCCTGTTTTTTTGCAGATATTGAATAGAAACAAACTTTTTCCATAGATGATCAACAAATCAATCAATATGTGATGACAATTTATGGGCGGATGTGACAGCGTTGTCTAATTATTTTTCTTTAATAATCCGTCGAAAAACCCACTTTTTATAATTAATTAGGCAAGCGATTTCGTCATAGAATTTAGATTTTTATGAAGTAGTGTTGGCTTAATAAATAATTAAATATCCACCGGCTTTTTTTATTTATAATAAGCGGTCCAATATTATTACACGTATTTATTATGATACGTTAATAATTCTTCATACAACATCTCAGTCACGATTTAAAGTGACGATGGCATTTATAAGTTAATAGAAAGAGGACTATTGAGGAAGACATATGGAGTCCGTGTCATGTCTTTTTCAATCGTTATTTTTTCTCATACTTGTTGGTGATCCTAAAAAAAAACAAAACTTTGCTGACGATATTTTAGTTAAAAATCGGTAATAGTCGCCGTTAATAGTAAAAACCCTTGTTGTATATTAATTCGTGTCCACTTATATCTATATCAAAGTTAATAATTATTAAGAAGTATTACTCATGGGTTCCTTTTCAAGATGCGATCTGTTGCACTAACCGCGGGTAAGCGGGACAGCAAGAAAAAGTATCATACCCTTTCATCAGCGCACTAAATTCGTTTTCAAGATGCGATCTGCCGCACTAATCGTGAGCAAGCGGGGCAATAAGACAATTTTGTCTCTTTCACCAGATTGGATCACTAGTTAACTAACAGCTGTTACATAATGCATTATGAGTATCTAGAGTTTAGTTTTTAGTTTTCATATTTATTTTAGGTTTTTTATTTGTAATATCAGCATTAATAAAGCTGTTAAGCGCAACGGTCTCTAACTAATTCACTTAAAATTTAATTAAATTTTATTTATAATACCTTTATTTTATAATAATTAACAATTCACATTATATAATTGTATTAGAATAGTAAAAATAGTAATAGTAATAGTGATTTTAATGTGAGCTGTCGTGTGTTTGTAACTAGTAACAAATAGATATAACTACTGATATTTAGAATAATGACTGTTTATTGTTTATAAACTAAAATATTAATAAAGTTTTTAAAAAGAATCTTATCTTTATAAACAAGAAACGACGTTTTCGTTACTTTATTGGTTTCGTTACTTTTCTAAAGTTACAAATTACTTGTAAAAAGAAATTCATATATAACATATTTAATTTTGCATATTTATTATTATAAAAATCATTATTCATTTGAAAAGAAGTTTTTCAACCATCATATATAACATATGCTCTCTCATACGTACTATACTAGTGTACAGTACAAAGCATTGTCACTGCAATAGTGACCGAATGTTGAATAGATTTTTTGATAGCTAGTGACGTTAACTAGAGTAATGTAATTTATTAACACTTTTTAACTATCTCTTATATGAAAAAGGGTTTAGCAAATCATATAGTATAATGACAGCATTAGTAAATTGTATAACATAATGGTAACGCTGTCTCTTTCTAAAACACGTTGTATAATAATCTGCAAATGTAATATTTTTTAAAGTTCATTCATCCACGGAGTCGAAGTCTCTGTCAAAATGAAGTATAGTTATAAAGATTATATATATTTATATATTTATAAATTTACAAAACAATATTAGTTATGATGAAAAACATATACGCAAAATATTTGTAAGTATCTTTGTTACAATCAAAACATTATAAATGTATGTAAATTAACACTTTGTACAAGGTTTTACTTTAAAACGAGTTATAATCTATTACATACAGTTATGTAGAAAACATTCCTGTATACTAATGTACAAACACAAATTCACAGATGATACAAATTACCTTTTTTTTTATTCGTTGGAAAAATCTGTTACGGCTACCCCGTCGGCCAAGAAGGTGATGGCCGGGGGGTTATGTGGGACTACCCGGCAGCATAGAGGCCGCTGCCATTATTAAGGCTACCCACTAAAAAACCAATGGTTGGCCTCATCGTCCTAGTGGGACGTCACGGGATCGCATAATACAAATTACCTATTTATTACATAGTTAAATAATTATTATTGTTTTGTATTAGAACATGAGCTTTCTTTTTTATTATGTTTATACTAGATATTTTTCATATTTGATCCCAGATCAATTTAGGGTAATATTATTAAATTATATAAATTCAATATTTTGTTAGTAAAGAATTATAATTAATTAATTTCTAAACAGAATAAAATAAATGACATTTATAGTTTTTTGTCCAAACAAAGCGTAAGGAATTTCTGGAATCCTGATTTTAATAGTTTTTTATTCAACAATAATAGACAAGAAAAACACATATTGAATTTTTTTTTAAATAATGTCAAAGTTTAAATATTTTTGTTTTTTTTTATTGTACTTTTGAAACGTAAAAAATATATATAAATATTGAGTTAGGTGCCTCTGCATTTATTATTCTTTGACAAGTGCATTGACAAGGAAAAGGTCCAGACGACCTCGTGACTTGAAAGTAAATGGCCTCAGATCACACGGAATACGCTTTTACAATCACTTTATCCAAATTTTATCAAATTAATATGTTTTTAATAAAAGTTTCCAAATCTGTACTTCCTTAAATATTTAAATATGAAAATAATTGCTATATATTTAGTACAGGAAAAATAATTATAGTAACGCCATTTTAATACCACATTTGATTCTTCATCTAAATTCAATATCTTAATCTTAATCTTGTAATGGCGTCATAAAAGATTAATTAACGTTAAAACTGTGCTATCGTAGTTATTTTTTTAAATGCTATTACATCAATGTAATAATGATACCAAAATATCATTTTACAATTTACTTTCACTAATAAACCCTTATAAATGTAATAAACAAGTTATATTCTAACGAATTAAACGCCGGTATAATGTTGCGTTATTAAAACTTTATTCTTTTTTTTAAATGCTAGTGATCTGATACAAAGAATCGAAAAATTAAAGGAATATTTCACCATTGTAAGAAGCACAGTTAGAATAAAGCCTCCAAATCGGCTACACGTAGTTTAATTTATTTTAAAATAATTTTAATTAGTTTTTAAAAACACATTTGGACGATCCTAAATCAAGACTATATAGACAATATTATTGAAAATCAATTAATTATATGTTAAAGTGCAGACGGCAGTGATGAAGACGAAAAGACAAGAAACAGTTCTGTTACTTTAACTGAATAAATGTTTTTTTTAATTATTCAATTATCTTTTTTTAATTCTATACTTACGATAGAAATATTACTAGACCGGAATTTCTCTAACGAGTTTTAAAATAAAAATACAGTACTCATTAGTAATTTTTATAATAATAATTTAATTAATATGTGTTTGAACTTTGTATCGATTAATTTAATTTAATCGATGTTGTCACACAGGTCACTTTCCTACTAACTTAAAACTGACAGATGCCAATGTGGGCTATAAAATTGGTCTTCCTACATACAATAGTAAAATTTTTATGAAATTTATGGTCGTAAAATGGTTATATCTTATTCTAACATAAAATACATGTCGCTTTTCATTCCGAACAATTCTCCACTTTTTCAAAACAAAATTAATATGGATTATAACAGGGTGCGTTTTGGAACGCCAGTAGCTTAAAATTGGATAGTATAATTTCAGAAATTTAATAACTATATTTTCAGATTTTTTTTTATTTATATAAAAAGTATCAAAAAGACGCTCCTGCACTACTATTTCACGTAAACAAGTGATCACTGATAGTGATTGAAAGGGGAAAAGATAAATAAAATAAATAAATAAAATTGCACTGTAAAAGATGTAAAAGAGGCTTTGTTCCAGCATTGGAATGTGTACAGACCATGTATGCTTATTTGCTATAAAACAGTTACGATAGAATTCCAGAAAAATAATAACATTTTAATATTTACGTAAACTTACAAAGTTCACGGTAAAATAAAATCTAAATTAACATTAATTTAATATTAAAAAACTAATTTATTAAATATCCACAGTTTGAACAGAATGTCAAGGTTAAAAGAGAACGTCATCCGCATAATGAGATTAGAAATAAAAATAAATGAGAGTTAAGTCAGTTACAATTATTACGCACTTAGAATGTATTTTATAAAGTTTATATTATATATAGGTTGTGTATTAGATTTCGTAATATATAAATAAACAAATAAATGTATAGCGCCATCTATTGTTAAATGGTAGCTAATAATATTGCGAAATAAACAATGTTTCACAATTTTTTATTAATAAAAATAAATCTTTGTTAAAAAATAAACAGTCACTAAATTTCATCATACAGAATAGTTTTATTTCCCGCATGTATACAAATTATAATTGAACTGTGTAGCCATCTGTTGTTATAGAACGGAACTACAATTAAAATAAAATAATTTATATTGGCGATAACGTGCCATTTTAATGGAGTTCCTACTAATACCGTTAACTAATTGAATCATATCAATATAAATTAAAAATATATCGCGTTTTAACAGTAATATTGAAATTTTCCTTGATCTAAAAATAGCGGTTCAGGGCGCTCAATAAGCTTTATAGACATGCGCTATTCGAACTTCTAGTATACTTCGACAAAATCAAGTTGATAACGCTGTACTGAAAGCTTCCAACTTATATAAACCCTTTTTATTTTGCTGCGTTAAATGTTTGTCAAAGATCGGAATTCGGACCCTTTCTGCTTCAGGGAATATTATAGCGCCATCTCTTTTATAAATGTACCAAATAAAAGAAATAGATGATTAATGGCCGCTGTTTGACATTTCCTACGTAATTCACGCAATGTTTGAATTGCCCTTTTGTGTAACAATTATTTAGAGTGTTAATGAATAAAACGTAGTAAAATGTAGCTATTAATATAAATAAGACAATTCTCTTACAATTGATTTCAATCCAAACCAAAGATATAAAAGCTCTTCCAATAATCTAGTCTACTAAATAAAATATCCTATAACAATAACTTGACAAATTTGTTTAGTAATAACTTATTAGTGTATAGTGCAGTGACTTACTGTATAAAATTTAAATATACATTAACGGTAGTGAATTGTGTATTTTAACAAACTTCACTTTCAATAGTAATTTAAGATATTACTCAACACAGTTCCTTTACTAACTTAAAAAATGATTCTTATATCCCGTTTATTATAAACTCATCTATTTTTCTAAAGTTATTTATTGAATTGTAACTAAAATGGTGACAATGAATTCTTCGGAAAAGGCGGCGCAAAAAGCCTGTCAGCAAGGCCCATCCAGGTAAAAATAGTTACTTTTTTAAAATGTTTAACATGATTTTTTAAATTGCTCTTGCTTTACCTGTTGAATCCAACCATCCAAATTTGGGACTTAAAAATCTGGCCGACTATTAGTTGATCATCGCATGTATTTCATAATAAAAGTGAAAACAAGTAAGGAATATAGGTAATGTTATATACATACTGTTGATATAACACTTCGTCAATTATAGTTATTTATATTCCAAATTTGTTTATTAGAATTAGGCATTAGATTTTATAAGAATTGATTGATTATACCTGCTGTTAGAAATGACACAATTTTTATTATATATTAAATTATTTTGAAGCAATCATATGAGACTAGTGTGGGAAAATAGTGCTTTAATTCTAATATTTTGATATAATTAAAATATATATATTACATTTATATAAATAATGAAATGATAATAAAACTAAATCCTTGCATTCAATATTTTATGAAAGTTAATTATTATTATTTTAAAATTAGCTTACTTAAACTGAAAGTTTAATTTTGAACTAAACAATCTTCAATACAAATAAAATTTTAAGTTAAGAACTCTGGGAGACTGGTTACTTCTTCTTTGGCCACAAATGTTTTGTGGCTTAAGAAAAATAAATTTGTGAATCAAACTTAAAAACAAAAAGAAAGTAACATTTCATAGTTCTGATTTTAATTGTGCTATCTTTTAAATGTAC
The DNA here is from genome assembly GCA_959347395.1 of Mechanitis mazaeus. Lineage (NCBI taxonomy): Eukaryota > Metazoa > Arthropoda > Insecta > Lepidoptera > Nymphalidae > Mechanitis > Mechanitis mazaeus. The sequence continues at coordinate 16,698,815 of OY365749.1, read as the reverse complement.
CTTGTCTTGACTCTATTGCTTGGATACTTCATTTGCATTTGGGTCACAACTTGTAACATTTGGAGTCGGCTAATAGAAAATGGCAAGACAAAAATGGAAGAGTTTAGTACTCGTGTTGTTGTTTCCTGAATCAATATATATTTTTCATTTATGTAGTTTCTATAACATTAAAATTTTAGACAGAAATGCACTCCTTGTCATCATTAAAATTTCTAATAATTAATTATGAGTAATCCTTATTAATAATATAAATTATTAACAATAAGGACAAACTATTTCATAGGAAATATATAAGGGAAAATTTTAATACTTTTAACATATTTCAAAATATTTATTGAAGGTTTTAATATATCTTGGAGTAAATAGCTGGCTTCTAAGTCACATAGACTACTGTGATGCTTAACAGCAGACTTTGCTCAAATTCTACTATTTTATGTAGAGAAAAAAACAAACTTTGAAAAGTTAAAGAAGAGGAATATTTAAATTATTTTGAAATCAAACAGATTAGGGATCTCTTAAACACGTAAATATAAACATATGTACACTATTTTACTGTTATGTTTCTGGTGTAATTTAATGGTACATAAATAAGTAATTAAAATAATTAATAAAAAAATGTTGTATAGATAAGTATTAGTATTTATAATAATTTGTATTGTATCATATAACATTAACAACTATAGAAATCTGTTTTTTAAAGTAGCAGTAAGGGAAATTGGTTGAAATGCTTGTGTATATACTCGATATAAAGTTTGTTATATGAAAAATATTTTGAAGTTACATTTATTTTTTTCCGTACTAACAAAGTTATAAAAATGTACATCTAAATTTAATGGATTTGATTTAAGAGTATTAAATAAAACTAACAAAGTCAAGTTATTAAAACCTACATTTAAAAATTAGCTGATCTGATTCATTATTTTTGAATAAAACCAACAAAGCTTTAAAAATCTAAATTTTTAGTAAATTTACTAATTGGCTATAAAAATTGGAGCTATTTTTACTAAGAAACAAACTTTTTTGGTTTTGTCAAATATTAATTGACCATAATGTTGGTAATATTTGACTCTTAAAAATATTTATAACTGTATTTGACAATTAGAGCATTAATAGCTTTTTTACAGTGTGATATGGTCTAATAGTTAGAAAATTGGCTGGTTGCTTCACTTCTCACTAGTGAAAATTTTATGTGTTCCACCTCAGTCATATTTTATTCATTCATTGTCATTTTATCATTTCTTTTTTTTCTAAAATTTTATAATTTTTCAGCCCTGAATTTTTAGAAATCTTTTTTTTTATGTTATCTTTTTTGTTTTTTATTTTTCTTTAGATCTCTATAACACAGTCTCTTTCCCAATAGAAAACTCTCTTACAAAATCTTCCTTAAAAAGGAAATCTTTTCTTTATTTCGCATTTTTTTAAACTGATAATAAATAGAATAAATAATTATTATAGATGATAAAATTATTATTGCAAAATATAAATCGATTAAATTTATTGAAGATATAATCTATTAAGATAATTTGCAAGCTTTAATAGTCTTATAAGCGCTGGGTATACAAGTATCCATTCCCAGTACCACACTCACACGATGACCGATGATCGGTGATGGTGACGGCAGGGCATATGCCCTAGAATTAGCTGATGATTTATTGGGTTAGGACATGGAGATAATAAATAAGCCATATAAAACTATTTCAACCCTGTCTTCTGCGCGAGTGTGGTGTCAATACTGTTGAATATATCCACTAATGAAAAATTCTCTAGGGACACTACAAAATCGACAAAGGAAGAGAAAGAGAAGGAAAAAGATAAGAAAGAAAAAGAGAACATAGCAGCCAATCTGCCGCCGAGCGTTCAGGCTTTGATGTCAACAATACCATCACCGGAAGAATCGCCCAACTATCTCGTGTATAAGAAGGTTTGAGATAGTTATTTATACTTAATTTAATTGAAAGTTGAGATATTTGCAATTATCAAAATCTGTTCAGCTTTATACTAATAAACGTTAACTTAACTATAAGTTAACTTAAGTTTTTTAATATTTGATGGCCAATAGATCTATTTATTACCTGCTGAGCCAAAGATAGTGGATTCGATTCCCACACGGGACAGTTGTTTGTGTGGTCCACACAGTGCTGTTTCAAGTCTGTGTGTTATTTGCGTCCATTATGACTGTTTGTAAAAACTCCCAGTGATCTTTCTATAGAGCGGGAGTTGTTTATAAAAAAAAAAATATAGCCCAATGTTTGATCAAAATCCGTTCAGTAATATCAGGATTTTGTTTTACGTACGTATTAATAATATCTTCCATTATTTCCTTATATCCAGATGGAAGCAATTATAGAGAAGATGCAAGATGAAACTACAGGTGTTCCTGTGCGTACTGTCAAGAGCTTCATGACTAAAATACCGTCTGTAAGTTACACATCTATTTTTATATGATTCCGAAGGATTTTCAAATAAATCGTATAATTACCCAAGGCCTTTTACTAGAATAATCAAGGGAAGTCTTCTCTTGGTATGATATTGGTTTTAGGTATAACTTTTGTTATGACGTCCATTTTTTTAAATATTTGTATTTAATGATTATTATTCTATATATAACTAATAAAGACTCAAAGAGACTGACAGTCCGCCATTTTCAAAAATTCGGTATATTAAGAATATAAGGATTAAAAAAAACTTTTTTTTCCAGGTGTTCACAGGCTCAGATCTAGTCGCCTGGCTGTCTAGATATTTGAATCTAGAGGAAGGATGGGAGGCTTTACACATAGCTCACCTTTTAGCAGCTCATGGCTATCTCTTCCCTATCGACGATCACTGCCTTACCGTCAAGAATGATAATACATATTATAGGTTAGTATTTATCTCAATTCTAAGATTGCTTAAGTTTCTAGATGAGCAATTCACACACGCCATTTATTTTACTATTTAATGTTTTTATTGTAGATTCCAAACGCCATATTTCTGGCCTTCAAATCAATGGGAGCCAGAAAATACTGATTACGGTAAGGTTCATCCAACAACACCCACAAAACACATACACTCGCTCACTCATACACACACGCACACATATTAAGAGGTCATTCTTAATATATAGACTTAAGTTTTTGTGTTTAATATATTTTTATACTTGACTTTTTTCTATTTGATATAAACAAAAATAACATTAATTACTCATTTATACCTTTGATACATATTATGATTTTATAATAATATAATATTATCTTAACTATCGCAATACTATAGTTCAGTTGTTAGTCGGTAGGAAAAGTAAGGAGTTCGAATTTTCGCATGTATTTATTTTATTAAATTAAATCGAAAACGTTTGCCAACATTTTAAACACAAATGTTTTGTAATTGTAGGTCATATTCAAATCGTCTATGTTAATTTACCACCTAAACCCCAGAGGAAAGCTGCCCCATACGTCATCGTACCTTTCCTTACCACCTAACCCCCACCAACCCCTTTTATTATTAAAAAAAAATACGCTTCGCATACCCCATCGGTTAAGTAGGCCCGCTAGAGTGGTGCAGTTGTTTGCAGAGGATTACCTCTCCTTGCTCACTGATGCAGGTACCGCCCGAAGTAACCATGCCCTAAAACACATGTACCAGAGGAAACGTTGGAATCTCATGGTGGCAATCCAGTACCACCTTTCATTGAAGTCACTTTTCACCTGTCATTGAAGTCTCTTCAACTCCTTACACTCCCATGCCTACTCTATGTTCATATTCGAACAAAGCTTCCTCTTTGTAGCTTTGCCTTTTTCACCGCCCTGGATTCTGATCTAACCCCATAACCCCAGGAAACCCCAAGCATGTATGTATAAATTCCAGCGGTATACCTCTGCAAGCGCACGATGCAGAACAAGGCCCGCCTGGAGCTGGCGGACTACGAGGCCGAGTCTCTCGCCCGCCTGCAGAAGATGTTCAGTAGGAAGTGGGAGTTCATATTCATGCAAGCGGAGGCTCAGAGCAAGGTGGGTGTGAATGTATGGGTGAATATGTGTATATATGTGTGTGTTTAAATTGAAATGTATTGTAGACATAAAGAACGGAACAACAAAAAAACATATTTTTGTGTGTGTTTTCGTGTATGTAAATGACAAAATTATATATGTTTATTTATTGATTCTATATTTAAAATATAAATTGTATTATAACAATTGATTATTTTTTCCAGGTCGATAAAAAGCGAGATAAGTTAGAACGTAAGGTTCTCGACAGTCAGGAGCGAGCTTTTTGGGATGTACATAGACCTATGGTAACTATTACTGTTTGGATGTATATTTAGTTTGTAAATGTATAATATATGTAGAAAAATTTTAGTATTATATTTTTTATTTTTATTTTAAGTAACTTTTTCTATAGAATCTATAAACGCTTAAAAAATTTGTAAATAGTTAAAAAAATATTGAATTCATTTCAGCCTGGTTGTGTCAACACAACTGAAATGGACCCCAGGAAGCTATCACGTGTCAATGTCCTGAAAGCGAAGCGATTGAGGCAATGTCAGGAGTTGTTACAACACAATGTTAAAGTATGTTCATTAATGACCTTATTATGACGTGTATTTGACTTTTGACATATTTATAATTTAGGTATCTAGTTAAATATTCAAATCATATATGCTTAATTTTATTATTTACAAAGCACAACAGCTTAGTTGTTAAGAGTTTTTTGAAGGGTTCATAGATCCAAAATCAAGTCCAGTTTGAAATCTACATGAAAGTTGTGTTTTGTGTGAAATTCATGCACTATCCATCTTACTATAGACTAAATTTGATTGTAATCAGTAAGTAATCCTTTTTGAATTATAGAACATACAAACAAACAAAAATATAATATTGGCCAGTGAGTCATAAAATAATATTTATTATTAAATTATATAAATTAATATAATATTTATTTCAGACAAATCCAATAGTGACGATAACAAATGCTCAAGAAAGCGAAGAAGCAATAAAGAATGAAATAACTATAAAAGAAAATGGTATGTAAAATATTACATAATACAGACATACACACAAAATGAATATAAAATAAAAAAATGTAACCTATTATTTATGTATAATATTTTGTTGTATTAAGTAAAAATTGCTTTTATAATTTATAAAATATAAAATTGCGGCCCATAGAAATATAATTATTTATTAAGCTAATAAATTATGTAGTTATGTTAGTCCTTTTTCAATAATTTTATACCTTTTCATTACAAAGAGAAAGTTTGTAAACAAAAGTTCAAAGTATAAATAACGATTTTATGTCGAACTTAAAACTTTTTTTATCAAAATTAACTAATTGTTATATAGTTTTATTTTTTATGTGGGTGTTATTGTCTTTATATAATACAGGCGAGAGTTCAACCCAAGCTGCAATAGAGAAAGATAAGTGCATGGAACAACAGATTGAAGCAGCTCGACGACAACTCAGTATACTGAAGGCACGACTAGAGCGACGGAACGTACGAGTTAGTAAAGTGGCTGACATGTGAGTACTGAGATATATAGATTTACGCACACATACACAAACACACGCAAGCACGCAAACACGCACGCACGCACGCACAAACGCTAGTCACTAAATATAGAGAGGGAGTTGATGGGGTTTAACTGTCACTTCCCAACCCTCCAGATTCAAGAAGTACTTTTAAGAATTTGAGGATTACATATTTTTGTTAAAATTGTCATAAACATAACTAAACGAAAGGCATCCTCCTGTCTCTGAAAGATCTTGTATCACCGTTATTCTGTATAATTGCATTTCTTACATATACTTTATCGCACTAACCATTCCCCGCCCCGCAGGTTCATCTCGTACTGTTCCCAGTACGGTGAGTACGACGCGCTACTGACGCCCCCCGAGTGGCCCAACCCCTGGACCAGCGACACCACCGAACTGTGGGACCAGGAGAAACAGTGGTCATTATACATACATACTTTCTTGACTTAAAATTTAAATGCCTAATATATGTGTTTCTTCATATTTCAAAGAAATATATATTTATTTCTATTCACTTTAACCCTTCAGTAAGGAGCCTCTCCCCCTGCGTCGTGTCCGTCGCTGGTCGTTCAGTCTGCGTGAGTTGCTCCGCGATGCGCCCGGGAGGGAGCACTTCGGGAGGTTCCTGGGGAAGGAGTTCAGTGGAGAGAACCTCAAGTAAGCAAGTGACACCGGTGACATTGATGACACTACTACAGTGACATCTATGATATCTTTGACATACCAGTGACATTTTTTTATATTTATTTATTGTATATCTAAAGAATTATTTTCAAAAATATGATATGTTCTCCATGAGACACTTTATTTTGAACGAATGTTATAACAATAATAATATATACACTCCACCAGTGACACTTCTGGCACATCTATGTACTTTTGTATGACCCCAGTAAATCATATTTTTTTTTTTAATAATTTTTATTATATTATTTTTAATTCTTATTATAATAATTAAGTAAATAATAAACACTGACACTGATTCTATGCTGTCACTTATTCACTCCTCAATTCAATCTAACTGAAATTTCTTATGACTATGTTAATTATATTATCAGTACTTTTGAGTTTGACAATTATAGACGTCACTGGCATGTCACTAGAACGTCATAGCGAGGGTATTGACCTACAAATTGCTAATAAATACCTGAAAAATATTAATCGGTAGTTCACACGTCATTTAAAAGTTAAAACGAGATAAATACCCAAAAAAATTTTTTGATCAGATTCTGGCTCGCCGTTCAAGAACTAAAGGCACTCCCCATCCGTCGCGTGTCCTCACGAGCTAAGGAGATATGGAAGGAGTTCCTCGCCTCTGATGCGCCATCTCCAGTCAATATAGACGCGGCCAGCAGGTGGGTGGATATTGCTGAGATCAAAATGTTAGACCATATAAATACATAAGTGTTAGATTGATAATTCAGAATAAACGTGTATGTAGTTTCTTAGCAGTTGAAAATCCGAGATTGAAATAAAATCTATATTGCTTTGATCTACAAGTTAGCTCTTGGTATGATAATTAAAAAAACGAATTATATTAAATAACTAATAAATGGGTCTGAATTATTGATAACCCTATTGATATAACAAATAAAAATAAACTTATAGAAGAAAATTCTAGTTTTAATATCTACTATCTACAGCTTGTTAGAAGGCAAGATTGATTACAATCTCGGATTGTAGATCGTTTATTAATTATTTCATAAATCATTGATAGGTAGGATTTTAATGTATTAAATACTTTAATTGACTCTTTTTTTTCAGGGAATTAACACGTGTTAAAGTGGAATCTGGAACAGCTGATCGTTACTGCTTCGACCAGGCACAGGTGACAATATATCTTGACCTCCCTCTTCTATTGCATTACAAAAAAATCAAATAAAGTTTTACTGGTTTCTCTTTTATTTTTGTATTAAAAATCTCAATTAAAATTCCTTTTTATTGTTCTTTACTTAAAATAACAAACCTATTATCAAGATATAAGGTTTGTTATTTTAAGCCCATTGTAAAATATAAGCATATAGGTCAAATAACAATGGTTTTATTTTACAGGCTCATGTATACCATCTGATGAAATCTGATAGTTATTCGAGATATTTACGTTCAGAAATGTACAAGGAATATTTGAATGGATCCAAAAAGAAGGTAATATATTTTTCTGATACAACTTTTATAGTTCTATAAAAATCAATTCACCATTCTCTAAAATAGTAAATAATTGCTTTATAGAAAATATTGTATTAATTTATGATTTATTATATGTAATTAGGATTATTATATTTAATGATTAATTAATGATAAAGGTTCTAAGATCATACACAGCAAATAAAAGCAGATTAAAAATTATTTTCTTAATTTCTCTGTTTGTTCCGCATCATAATATAACGTATTGGATCTTGATAAAATCTGTAGTCGTTTTAAATAATAGACGAATATATAAAAGAGAGAAAGAGAGAGAGAGAGAGAGGGTGAGAGAAAAAGAGAGAGAAAAGAAATACCTGTAAAATTCTTATTACATAAATATAAACGGATTTGTTCTACATATTACATATATATGTGTTTGTATGTTACAGACTTCAGTTAAAGGAATAAGATCGATTGTATCATTCACGGGACGGAAGGAGACAGGAAATTAAACATATATTTATTTTAATAACATTATTAGTTAAAAGACATTATTATGTACTTATGTATTTTATTTTTTAGAGAAAAACGTGTTTTAAAATTGACGTTTAATTTTAAAAATGACGTTAAGTTTAAATTTAAAATTTAAAATGACGTTGGTGTCGAAGAATATGATATTAATTATGCAATAATTTGTATAAGAAATTTTGGATTAAAAATAATACTTTTTTAGTCAATTAAATTTTTTTCAGTTGACATTATTTTTGCTTTAAAAATATAAGCCAAAGCTTTTTTTTTATTTATAAGACTCTAAAATCCAGTGGATTTTAATTCTTTTCTATTTTTAGAATTAAATTTAAAAACCAAAGTTTTATATAATTATTTTTCTCTCAAGATGTTTCTCGATTATTTCTAGGTTTTATTTATTAACTTTAAGCTCAACTTCTTTTTTTACTTTATAATAAAATCATATTTATTCAATATTAAAAGCCAAATACAAACTGCCATCCTGGGTTATAATCTTAAAATAGTTTGAAATAAAATATATATATATTATAATTTTCAAATAAATGTATATCGTAGAAGAAAATCCGTTAAATTAGAATAATAATTGTTGTATAAAAAAGCCCAAAAACCTTAGCTGTCATAAAATGTAAAAATTTATTTAATTCTGTTTAAAAGTCGTTTCCCAAACATAAGAATACTAAAAAAAAAAAATGTTATAATTTTTAGTGCTCGAAAAAACCCAATAAAAAAAACAATGGAATTAGTGAAAAATTAAACAGACCAAATCAACCGCCTTTTTATAAGTCGGTTAAATTATTAATTTGAAAGTTAAAAGTATTATATTTTTAATTATACTTTGAGAAGCGATGATTTAATTTTCTTATAATCATACAATCAGACAATTATTTTATATTATTAAGTAGAATCGCAATATTCCTCTTAGAGTAAATTATAAATAAGTCAAACTCACTAGTCGTTAGATCTTCCAAAAGATTTGTCTAATTTAAATAAAATGTATACTAAATAATTTATTACACAATTATATATATTTTTTTTGTTTTTAAAAATACTGTAATTCTACCTTAATAATATGTTTGTTTTTGTAGATTGAAAATAATAGAATAAATTATTTAATTCCTATAAATATTATACAAGAAATTATACAGTATAAATAGAAGTAAATATGCGAAAAATATTACCTCTTAATAATAAAAAATATATCTTGAGAAAATAAAAGTAAATCGCCATTTTGGATATCCCCCCCGATTGGTATTATCTTCTGATATCTGTTCTTTAAAAAAACTAGTCTACATTTTATAAATTTTAGACAAATCTTTAAATTAAATAGACCAATATGTTCTCTTTTAATTGTAACTTTGTAGTTTTAAGACTTAAGGTGCGGCCGCGTACAGGTGAATGTTATTAACATCTGTTCAATTATACACTTTATTGGATCCACTATTATTACTAGTAATCATAAACTTAAATTTTATTTATTTATTTGTTTATTTAATTCTTCATTGCACAAAATACCAAAAATGCACAAAAGGCGGGCTTAATGCTACAGAAATTTTACATTTTTGTAATATATTAAGCCGTTTTGGAAATATAAATATATATATATATATATATATATATATATATATTTTTGGTAACATGATTTTTCTAGTAAAATTAATTAATATTTTTGTAAAAACTGTTTAATTTTACAAATTAATTAGATTACGTGTTTTTTGAATTCACCCCCTTGTTTATTTTTTCTTTGAGTAAAATTAAGTAATAATTTTTTCAGTTGTCTAAACAATAATATTAAAAAGGTCTAATAAAAAAAAATTAAGTATATTTTTGGTTTTCTAAACAGATGGTACAAAAGGCCGCGCCTTAAAAATATTTAGAGTCAATTTGACTAAAAATATCATAAAATAATTTAAATAAATTCCTCTGTAGATTAATTTAGGAAAACCAAATATTTTTTTATTTTAATTATTAACCAGAATGCATTTATTTTGTAATATTTTTATTTGTTTTGGAAAATGTAATGTCTTTGTATGGATTAGTACCAAAGCAAAATTACTCAATAAATTATTATAAATGTTGAAATCTTTTATTTTTCTTTTATATTTATTAATTTGTTAAAATATTGGAAACAAACAAAACAGCTGTGCTAATAACAAGTTATAGCTAATTAAACTTAAACGGAACTGAGTTGTATTTAAAAAGTTTTTGCAACTAATAGAGTTTGTAACATCTGATTACGAGAAATTGTATTAATTTATTTCTTAAAAAAAAAAAAAAATTTGTTGATTTTTTTTTGTGAATATTGATGTATTAGTTTTTAAGACTGAAGTCAATACACGATGCACTTTTATTCCGAAAATATTATTATTAGGTGAAAAACTAATTTTTGATCTATAAGGACAAGAACGGTATCTATTACTTAAGAACGATGCATCACCGACAAGAAAAATGCATCACCGATAAGAACTATGTATCACCGATAAGAACAATGCATCACTGATAAGAACAATGCATCACCGATAAGAACAATGCATCACCGATAAGAACAATGCATAAATGATAAGAACAATTCATCACTGATAAGAACAATGTATCATCTATCACAACAATGCATCAACAATGCATCACTGATAAGAACAATGTATCACATATAAGAACAATGCATCGCCTACTAAAACAATGCATTACATATAAGAACGATGTATTTATAGAAGCATGTAGGGTAGATGTAGGAGCAACTGCGAGGCAATATAGGGTATATAGCCATTACACATATGAGTGGGTGTGAGTGAAATTGTGAGTCAGTACTTTGAGTAGATACAATAATTTTAGACACATTATAGTTTGCTGAATACGATACGATTTTTTATTTTCTTATTTGTTATGTCTGACTTACTCTTACTATGAGTATTTTCGTATACTTTTTTAATAATTATTTATTACTGGTTAATTTCTTACTTGTGGGAGCCACCGGTAGCAAACTTTCAGCTTCTATTTAATAACTAAGGTTTGGGGTTATACGGGTCTTATACGGGATATGTCTTACTGTGTCTTATAACGCGTAATGTGGTGGTAAAAGCGTATTAGTGTTAGCTTTTCGGTTAGTACAAGTAATTCACGGCAAGTAGTACTATGACTTAGTGATATTGTTAAGATGCCATGTTAATTCTCTTAGTTTTTCTCTTAGGCAAAATATGACATAATTTTTTTATTTTTCTTAGTTTAGAGAAATACAATAAATGTGCAGGTCATTTAAGGATAAGTGAACTTCACCTATAAACTTCTACGACACCAGAGGGCTTACAATACAGCTACCAGCTTATGAGGAGAAAAAGGAAGGGAAAAGAATATTTTGGCTTCCGGAAATTCATATAGATAATTCGATTAATAATTTATGAGAAATTAGAGAGAGACAAAATTTTTATATCGTAACAAAATTTAATTTTGTTCTTAATAAAATGAAATCAAAACTATAAAAATATACAGAATAAAATTAATCAGAACAAAGACTCAGTACACAATCAATTTTATTTTGTCGCATGATATTTTCGGTTAGTATAGGAGATGTGTACACAGCTGGCAACACGTAGTACTTGTGTACATTTAACAGTCAATAAGAAATATAATGCGAATTAATTTGCATATTTTGACGTCTTTCACGAGTCTTTTCTTTGTTTACATTTTTCAGTTAGATACTTGAATATAACATGGTTATGATTCTTAATTAAACAAACTTATTTTTTTTATGTAATTATTTCCTTGATAGATATGTTTGGGGAATCGGTTGTTTATATGTTTGTGGAAAGGATCCCTAATTTTTAATGTCTTTTTAAGGATCTTTATCAAGTTTAAATTCTAGGAGCTCAAATTCTTCCCAATGTTTTAATTCGCGAGTCAAATGTGATAAGAAAACCAAAAAAATATATACTCCTGTTTTATTTTGTCCTGTCCTGTCCTGTCCTGTCCTATCCTGTCTCGTCTTGTTCCGAAATGTGCGAACAATAAAACATAAACAACAAACATATAAACACAATAACTAGTTTTGAGTTCCGTGTCATGTACTGCAAGTAGAAATTCCTTTCTACAAAAAATGCTGAGATATTAACAAATATTATTACGAAAATTATTAGGAAAGAGAAAAATATCATCGGCGAGAAGAAAGCAAGCGGGGCTTGCATCGCCTGCAATGGTCGTCTCAATTCCAAGCAATTATAAAGATTAGTACATAGTTAATTAAATCTTTCGCAAATTGGTCTGGCCAAATATAATACATATTGCGGCGTTAGCGATGACGGAGCCTATTTAGACTCGTAGGTACGGGGCCCACATTTTCAGTGAAAACAACGTCATACTTTGCTTCCATGCTGCACAGAATCAGTCTCATTTGCATAATATACACTCGGATAACATATACCGGAGAAGTAACCACGTTCGCACATCCAGAAGAAATTACCGTTGGTCTATCTATATTTACAAAAAAGGTCTCTCTACATGCCGCCGTTACAAATCTTTACTACTAAGTAATCAATTGACGAATTTTAAAAGAATTTAAAACAATTAAATTTAATACTTTCATACCGAAACAGGTACGACTTTGACTACACCCCGCTTGATGTTGAGCATGACAGTAGTCTAAGATGTGGCACGCTTATCTAGAAAGTGCCTATTTACTCTAGATTTGAAGATTCCCAGGTCAGTATCAGGAAACATCGACTCCGGCGGAGAGTTCCACGCTTTTAAGCCATTTGCACAAGGAAAGAAGAAGTGAAAAGCTTTGTACGGAACTTTGGAACCTCAACAGTAAATCGATGTTTTCTTGCTTCTGATTGTTCGTAGACATTAGAAGAAGCTAGGTGTATCCGGTTGTGTAGCTCTGTTGTACACTCTCCGAAATTTACCTGAAATGTATCGTATAAATCTGATGTCTGGTAATTGAGAGACAAATGATAGACAAGTCTATTATTAACACGATACTTACCTTACGTAACAACGGCCAGAACTGTTGTTACATAAAGCAACCTGAATAAATGTTACAAAAAATTTACATAATTTTCAAAACTTTACAAGAGGTTTTAAAATTTGAAATTTAAATATTTATTTATACAAAACCTTTGAATGTTTCTGCACCTGTAAAATAAAAAGTCAAAATCAAATTAAATATGTGCATTTGTAATAATGTTAATATTCTTTGTTATATTACTTTAAAAAAAACCTTTATTTGACAGTTTAAATTAAATAATTTTAAAGTTTTTGAATGATTTCCCTTTAAGATATAAAGACTTAACACAGAATAGAGTTCAAGAATCTCATTCAAGATGTCTATACAGAGGCTAGTGCCGTACCTATACCATGTGAGGTCCGTCTTCAAAACAACGGAAGAAGGCCTTCGTTTCCTCATATAAAATTTCAATTTATTATTAACCCTTAACTGGTATCGTAAAATTGACTAGCGTAATTGGTTTTGTGGGGGTCACGCGGCCCCCACTGAAAATTAGCTTCTATGATGGAAATTTCTGCAGTTATATTCAAAAGTTATTTAGGAACGATAAATAATAAGCCTGTTTTATAAAATCAATAACTTTTTATTTACATAGTTCTATTTACCCATGTACTACAAGAGATCACAAAAATTGGTCAAATTTTTGGATTTTTTTTGTCTATTATCACAATAATCTAAAAAATAACTATTACTTCTGAAGTCTTAAACGATCTATGTATGTATTCTTATTTCTAATGAAATAAACTTTAAAAAAAAACTGAAACGTACTCCCAATTAACTTTTTAGGAAAAAATCAACACAAATTATAAACTGTAAAGACTCAGGAACATTATAAGGCAAGTTCAGTCTTGACAATTGTCCGTGTCGTTTTTGTAAATGCAAATTCAGTGCTGTTAGGACCACATACCGAGATTTTCAATGCGATTATGGTGCAGATAACTAAACCAGGACTTTCCCCCAGATTATATTACATTTAACAGTGAAAAAAAGTTTTCACTAATTTCAATAAATCTTAAATTATCTCCGAACACAGAGAAAGAGGTTAACAAAATATGAGAGATTCAAAAATTTTGTACTCTTGAGATTTCCTGAAAATAATCAGTACAACTACATACTCAGACACAATTACCAGCTAATGTTAGTGATTAGGTTTTCAGGAACGATAACACGGGACCCGGTAACAATCATAGCATGTGACCTTAATGTGTGACAACAATAAATAATTACAGTAATCTATTCTTATCAAATCTAGCACATACATATTATTAAGTAGGTCCACGCAAGCGGGGTTAGCCGCGCGACGCACTCAAGCGCATCAATGTCTAGATTTAAATATTAATATTTATTTATAGAAAAAATTATGATTTGATATGAATACTTGTTTTGAGCACATTTATAATTGCAAATAATTTTAATAATGTCCGTGTCCGTGTCCTTGTCGTGTCCGTGTCCGTGTCGTGTCCGTGTCGTGTCGTGTCCGTGTCGTGTCCGTATCCGTGTCGTGTCCGTGTCCGTGTCGTGTCGTGTCCGTGTCCGTGTCCGTGTCGTGTCGTGTCCGTGTCGTGTCATGGTCGTGTCGGTGTCATGTCGTGTCCGTGTCGTGTCGTGTCCGTGTCGTGTCGTGTCGTGTCCGTGTCGTGTCCGTGTCGTGTCCGTGTCGTGTCGTGTCCGTGTCGTGTCGTGTCCGTGTCGTGGTCGTATCGTGTCGTGTCGTGTCGTGTCCGTGTCGTTTTTGTAAATGCAAATTCAGTGCTGTTAGGACCACATACCGAGATTTTCAATGCGATTATGGTGCAGATAACTAAACCAGGACTTTTCCCCAGATTATATTACATTTAACAGTGAAAATAAGTTTTCACTAATTTCAATAATACTTAAATTATCTCCGAACACAGAGAAAGAGGTTAACAAAATATAAGAGATTAAAAAATTTTGTACTTTTGTGATTTCCTGAAAATAATCAGTACAACTACATACTCAGACACAATTACCAGCTAATGTTAGTGATTAGGTTTTCAGGAACGATAACACGGGACCCGGTAACAATCATAGCATGTGACCTTAATGTGTGACAACAATAAATAATTACAGTAATCTATTCTTATCAAATCTAGCACATACATATTATTAAGTAGGTCCACGCAAGCGGGGTTAGCCTCGCGACGCACTCAAGCGCATCAATGTCTAGATTTAAATATTAATATTTATTTATGGAAAAAATTATGATTTGATATGAATACTTGTTTTGAGCACATTTATAATTGCAAATAATTTTAATAATGTCCGTGTCCGTGTCCGTGTCGTGTCCGTGTCCGTGTCGTGTCCGTGTCCGTGTTATGTCCGTGTCGTGTCGTGTCCGTGTCGTGTCCATGTCGTGTGTCGTGTCCGTGTCGTGTCGTGTCCGTGTCGTGTCGTGTCAGTGTCGTGTCGTGTCGTGTCCATGTCGTGTCGTGTCCGTGTCGTGTCCGTGTCGTGTCCGTGTCGTGTCGTGTCCGTGTCGTGTCCGTGTCGTGTCCGTGTCGTGTCGTGTCCGTGTCCGTGTCGTTTTTGTAAATGCAAATTCAATGCTGTTAGGACCACATACCGAGATTTTCAATGCGATTATGGTGCAGATAACTAAACCAGGACTTTCCCCCAGATTATATTACATTTAACAGTGAAAAAAAGTTTTCACTAATTTCAATAAATCTTAAATTATCTCCGAACACAGAGAAAGAGGTTAACAAAATATGAGAGATTCAAAAATTTTGTACTCTTGAGATTTCCTGCAAATAATCAGTACAACTACATACTCAGACACAATTACCAGCTAATGTTAGTGATTAGGTTTTCAGGAACGATAACACGGGACCCGGTAACAATCATAGCATGTGACCTTAATGTGTGACAACAATAAATAATTACAGTAATCTATTCTTATCAAATCTAGCGCATACATATTATTAAGTAGGTCCACGCAAGCGGGGTTAGCCTCGCGACGCACTCAAGCGCATCAATGTCTAGATTTAAATATTAATATTTATTTATGGAAAAAATTATGATTTGATATGAATACTTGTTTTGAGCACATTTATAATTGCAAATAATTTTAATAATGTCCGTGTCCGTGTCCTTGTCGTGTCCGTGTCCGTGTCGTGTCCGTGTCGTGTCGTGTCCGTGTCGTGTCCGTGTCCGTGTTATGTCCGTGTCGTGTCGTGTCCATGTCGTGTCGTGACCGTGTCGTGTCGTGTCCGTGTCGTGTCGTGTCCATGTCGTGTCGTGTCCGTGTCGTGTCGTGTCCGTGTCGTGTTCGTGTCGTGTCCGTGTCGTGTCGTGTCCGTGTCGTGTCGTGTCAGTGTCGTGTCGTGTCGTGTCCATGTCGTGTCGTGTCCGTGTCGTGTCCGTGTCGTGTCGTGTCCGTGTCCGTGTCGTTTTTGTAAATGCAAATTCAGTGCTGTTAGGACCACATACCGAGATTTTCAATGCGATTATGGTGCAGATAACTAAACCAGGACTTTCCCCCAGATTATATTACATTTAACAGTGAAAAAAAGTTTTCACTAATTTCAATAAATCTTAAATTATCTCCGAACACAGAGAAAGAGGTTAACAAAATATGAGAGATTCAAAAATTTTGTACTCTTGAGATTTCCTGAAACTAATCAGTACAACTACATACTCAGACACAATTACCAGCTAATGTTAGTGATTAGGTTTTCAGGAACGATAACACGGGACCCGGTAACAATCATAGCATGTGACCTTAATGTGTGACAACAATAAATAATTACAGTAATCTATTCTTATCAAATCTAGCACATACATATTATTAAGTAGGTCCACGCAAGCGGGGTTAGCCTCGCGACGCACTCAAGCGCATCAATGTCTAGACTTAAATATTAATATTTATTTATGGAAAAAATTATGATTTGATATGAATACTTGTTTTGAGCACATTTATAATTGCAAATAATTTTAATAATGTCCGTGTCCGTGTCCGTGTCGTGTCCGTGTCGTGTCCGTGTTCGTGTCGTGTCCGTGTCCGTGTCGTGTCCGTGTCCGTGTCCGTGTCGTGTCCGTGTCGTGTCCGTGTCGTGTCCATGTCGTGTCCGTGTCGTGTCCGTGTCGTGTCCGTGTCCGTGTCGTGTCGTGTCGTGTCGTGTCCGTGTCGTGTCCGTGTCGTGTCCGTGTCGTATCGTGTCCGTGTCGTGGTCGTATCGTGTCGTGTCGTGTCGTGTCCGTGTCGTTTTTGAAAATGCAAATTCAGTGCTGTTAGGACCACATACCGAGATTTTCAATGCGATTATGGTGCAGATAACTAAACCAGGACTTTCCCCCAGATTATATTACATTTAACAGTGAAAAAAAGTTTTCACTAATTTCAATAAATCTTAAATTATCTCCGAACACAGAGAAAGAGGTTAACAAAATATGAGAGATTCAAAAATTTTGTACTCTTGAGATTTCCTGAAACTAATCAGTACAACTACATACTCAGACACAATTACCAGCTAATGTTAGTGATTAGGTTTTCAGGAACGATAACACGGGACCCGGTAACAATCATAGCATGTGACCTTAATGTGTGACAACAATAAATAATTACAGTAATCTATTCTTATCAAATCTAGCACATACATATTATTAAGTAGGTCCACGCAAGCGGGGTTAGCCTCGCGACGCACTCAAGCGCATCAATGTCTAGACTTAAATATTAATATTTCACTAATTTCAATAAATCTTAAATTATCTCCGAACACAGAGAAAGAGGTTAACAAAATATGAGAGATTCAAAAATTTTGTACTCTTGAGATTTCCTGAAACTAATCAGTACAACTACATACTCAGACACAATTACCAGCTAATGTTAGTGATTAGGTTTTCAGGAACGATAACACGGGACCCGGTAACAATCATAGCATGTGACCTTAATGTGTGACAACAATAAATAATTACAGTAATCTATTCTTATCAAATCTAGCACATACATATTATTAAGTAGGTCCACGCAAGCGGGGCTAGCCTCGCGACGCACTCAAGCGCATCAATGTCTAGACTTAAATATAAATATTTATTTATGGAAAAAATTATGATTTGATATGAATACTTGTTTTGAGCACATGTATAATTGCAAATAATTTTAATAATGTCCGTGTCCGTGTCCTTGTCGTGTCCGTGTCGTGTCCGTGTCGTGTCCGTGTCGTGTCTTGTCCGTGTCGTGTCCGTGTCCGTGTCGTGTCGTGTCCGTGTCCGTGTCCTTGTCGTGTTCGTGTCCGTGTCGTGTCCGTGTCGTGTCGTTTCCGTGTCGTGTCCGTGTCGTGTCCGTGTCGTGTCCGTGTCGTGTTGTGTCGTGTCCGTGTCCGTGTCGTGTCGTGTCCGTGTCGTGTCATGGTCGTGTCCGTGTCATGTCGTGTCCGTGTCGTGTCGTGTCCGTGTCGTGTCGTGTCCGTGTCGTGTCGTGTCCGTGTCGTGTCGTGTCGTGTCCGTGTCGTGTCGTGTCGTGTCCGTGTCATGTCCGTGTCGTGTCGTGTCCGTGTCGTGGTCGTGTCATGTCGTGTCGTGTCGTGTCCGTGTCGTTTTTGTAAATGCAAATTCAGTGCTGTTAGGACCACATACCGAGATTTTCAATGCGATTATGGTGCAGATAACTAAACCAGGACTTTCCCCCAGATTATATTACATTTAACAGTGAAAAAAAGTTTTCACTAATTTCAATAAATCTTAAATTATCTCCGAACACAGAGAAAGAGGTTAACAAAATATGAGAGATTCAAAAATTTTGTACTCTTGAGATTTCCTGAAACTAATCAGTACAACTACATACTCAGACACAATTACCAGCTAATGTTAGTGATTAGGTTTTCAGGAACGATAACACGGGACCCGGTAACAATCATAGCATGTGACCTTAATGTGTGACAACAATAAATAATTACAGTAATCTATTCTTATCAAATCTAGCACATACATATTATTAAGTAGGTCCACGCAAGCGGGGTTAGCCTCGCGACGCACTCAAGCGCATCAATGTCTAGACTTAAATATTAATATTTCACTAATTTCAATAAATCTTAAATTATCTCCGAACACAGAGAAAGAGGTTAACAAAATATGAGAGATTCAAAAATTTTGTACTCTTGAGATTTCCTGAAACTAATCAGTACAACTACATACTCAGACACAATTACCAGCTAATGTTAGTGATTAGGTTTTCAGGAACGATAACACGGGACCCGGTAACAATCATAGCATGTGACCTTAATGTGTGACAACAATAAATAATTACAGTAATCTATTCTTATCAAATCTAGCACATACATATTATTAAGTAGGTCCACGCAAGCGGGGCTAGCCTCGCGACGCACTCAAGCGCATCAATGTCTAGACTTAAATATAAATATTTATTTATGGAAAAAATTATGATTTGATATGAATACTTGTTTTGAGCACATGTATAATTGCAAATAATTTTAATAATGTCCGTGTCCGTGTCCTTGTCGTGTCCGTGTCGTGTCCGTGTCGTGTCCGTGTCGTGTCTTGTCCGTGTCGTGTCCGTGTCCGTGTCGTGTCGTGTCCGTGTCCGTGTCCTTGTCGTGTTCGTGTCCGTGTCGTGTCCGTGTCGTGTCGTGTCCGTGTCGTGTCCGTGTCGTGTCCGTGTCGTGTTGTGTCGTGTCCGTGTCCGTGTCGTGTCGTGTCCGTGTCGTGTCCGTGTCGTGTCATGGTCGTGTCCGTGTCATGTCGTGTCCGTGTCGTGTCGTGTCCGTGTCGTGTCGTGTCCGTGTCGTGTCCGTGTCGTGTCGTGTCCGTGTCGTGTCGTGTCGTGTCCGTGTCATGTCCTTGTCGTGTTCGTGTCCGTGTCGTGTCCGTGTCGTGTCGTTTCCGTGTCGTGTCCGTGTCGTGTCCGTGTCGTGTCCGTGTCGTGTTGTGTCGTGTCCGTGTCCGTGTCGTGTCGTGTCCGTGTCGTGTCATGGTCGTGTCCGTGTCATGTCGTGTCCGTGTCGTGTCGTGTCCGTGTCGTGTCGTGTCCGTGTCGTGTCGTGTCCGTGTCGTGTCGTGTCGTGTCCGTGTCGTGTCGTGTCGTGTCCGTGTCATGTCCGTGTCGTGTCGTGTCCGTGTCGTGGTCGTGTCATGTCGTGTCGTGTCGTGTCCGTGTCGTTTTTGTAAATGCAAATTCAGTGCTGTTAGGACCACATACCGAGATTTTCAATGCGATTATGGTGCAGATAACTAAACCAGGACTTTCCCCCAGATTATATTACATTTAACAGTGAAAAAAAGTTTTCACTAATTTCAATAAATCTTAAATTATCTCCGAACACAGAGAAAGAGGTTAACAAAATATGAGAGATTCAAAAATTTTGTACTCTTGAGATTTCCTGAAACTAATCAGTACAACTACATACTCAGACACAATTACCAGCTAATGTTAGTGATTAGGTTTTCAGGAACGATAACACGGGACCCGGTAACAATCATAGCATGTGACCTTAATGTGTGACAACAATAAATAATTACAGTAATCTATTCTTATCAAATCTAGCACATACATATTATTAAGTAGGTCCACGCAAGCGGGGTTAGCCTCGCGACGCACTCAAGCGCATCAATGTCTAGACTTAAATATTAATATTTCACTAATTTCAATAAATCTTAAATTATCTCCGAACACAGAGAAAGAGGTTAACAAAATATGAGAGATTCAAAAATTTTGTACTCTTGAGATTTCCTGAAACTAATCAGTACAACTACATACTCAGACACAATTACCAGCTAATGTTAGTGATTAGGTTTTCAGGAACGATAACACGGGACCCGGTAACAATCATAGCATGTGACCTTAATGTGTGACAACAATAAATAATTACAGTAATCTATTCTTATCAAATCTAGCACATACATATTATTAAGTAGGTCCACGCAAGCGGGGTTAGCCTCGCGACGCACTCAAGCGCATCAATGTCTAGACTTAAATATTAATATTTATTTATGGAAAAAATTATGATTTGATATGAATACTTGTTTTGAGCACATTTATAATTGCAAATAATTTTAATAATGTCCGTGTCCGTGTCCGTGTCGTGTCCGTGTTCGTGTCGTGTCCGTGTCCGTGTCGTGTCCGTGTCCGTGTCCGTGTCGTGTCCGTGTCGTGTCCGTGTCGTGTCCGTGTCGTGTCCGTGTCGTGTCCGTGTCGTGTCGTGTCGTGTCGTGTCCGTGTCCGTGTCGTGTCCGTGTCGTGTCGTGTCGTGTCCGTGTCGTGTCCGTGTCGTATCGTGTCCGTGTCGTGGTCGTATCGTGTCGTGTCGTGTCGTGTCCGTGTCGTTTTTGAAAATGCAAATTCAGTGCTGTTAGGACCACATACCGAGATTTTCAATGCGATTATGGTGCAGATAACTAAACCAGGACTTTCCCCCAGATTATATTACATTTAACAGTGAAAAAAAGTTTTCACTAATTTCAATAAATCTTAAATTATCTCCGAACACAGAGAAAGAGGTTAACAAAATATGAGAGATTCAAAAATTTTGTACTCTTGAGATTTCCTGAAACTAATCAGTACAACTACATACTCAGACACAATTACCAGCTAATGTTAGTGATTAGGTTTTCAGGAACGATAACACGGGACCCGGTAACAATCATAGCATGTGACCTTAATGTGTGACAACAATAAATAATTACAGTAATCTATTCTTATCAAATCTAGCACATACATATTATTAAGTAGGTCCACGCAAGCGGGGTTAGCCTCGCGACGCACTCAAGCGCATCAATGTCTAGACTTAAATATTAATATTTCACTAATTTCAATAAATCTTAAATTATCTCCGAACACAGAGAAAGAGGTTAACAAAATATGAGAGATTCAAAAATTTTGTACTCTTGAGATTTCCTGAAACTAATCAGTACAACTACATACTCAGACACAATTACCAGCTAATGTTAGTGATTAGGTTTTCAGGAACGATAACACGGGACCCGGTAACAATCATAGCATGTGACCTTAATGTGTGACAACAATAAATAATTACAGTAATCTATTCTTATCAAATCTAGCACATACATATTATTAAGTAGGTCCACGCAAGCGGGGCTAGCCTCGCGACGCACTCAAGCGCATCAATGTCTAGACTTAAATATAAATATTTATTTATGGAAAAAATTATGATTTGATATGAATACTTGTTTTGAGCACATGTATAATTGCAAATAATTTTAATAATGTCCGTGTCCGTGTCCTTGTCGTGTCCGTGTCGTGTCCGTGTCGTGTCCGTGTCGTGTCTTGTCCGTGTCGTGTCCGTGTCCGTGTCGTGTCGTGTCCGTGTCCGTGTCCTTGTCGTGTTCGTGTCCGTGTCGTGTCCGTGTCGTGTCGTGTCCGTGTCGTGTCCGTGTCGTGTCCGTGTCGTGTTGTGTCGTGTCCGTGTCCGTGTCGTGTCGTGTCCGTGTCGTGTCCGTGTCGTGTCATGGTCGTGTCCGTGTCATGTCGTGTCCGTGTCGTGTCGTGTCCGTGTCGTGTCGTGTCCGTGTCGTGTCCGTGTCGTGTCGTGTCCGTGTCGTGTCGTGTCGTGTCCGTGTCATGTCCGTGTCGTGTCGTGTCCGTGTCGTGGTCGTGTCATGTCGTGTCGTGTCGTGTCCGTGTCGTTTTTGTAAATGCAAATTCAGTGCTGTTAGGACCACATACCGAGATTTTCAATGCGATTATGGTGCAGATAACTAAACCAGGACTTTTCCCCAGATTATATTACATTTAACAGTGAAAATAAGTTTTCACTAATTTCAATAATACTTAAATTATCTCCGAACACAGAGAAAGAGGTTAACAAAATATAAGAGATTCAAAAATTTTGTACTTTTGTGATTTCCTGAAAATAATCAGTACAACTACATACTCAGACACAATTACCAGCTAATGTTAATGATTAGGTTTTCAGGAACGATAACACGGGACCCGGTAACAATCATAGCATGTGACCTTAATGTGTGACAACAATAAATAATTACAGTAATCTATTCTTATCAAATCTAGCACATACATATTATTAACCCTTAACTGGTATCGTAAAATTGACTAGCGTAATTGGTTTTGTGGGGGTCACGCGACCCCCACTGAAAATTAGCTTCTATGATGGAAATTTCTGCAGTTATATTCAAAAGTTATTTAGGAACTTTAAATAATAAGCCTGTTTTATAAAATCAATAACTTTTTATTTACATAGTTCTATTTACCCATGTACTACAAGAGATCACAAAAATTGGTCAATTTTTTGGATTTTTTTTTGTCTATTATCACAATAATCTAAAAAATAACTATTACTTCTGAAGTCTTAAGCGATTCTATGTATGTATTCTTATTTCTAATGAAATAAACTTTAAAAAAAAAACTGAAACGTACTCCCAATTAACTTTTTAGGAAAAAATCAACACAAATTATAAACTGTAAAGACTCAGGAACATTATAAGGCAAGTTCAGTCTTGACAATTGTCACATAGCACTTTTGTGCTACTATGCACTTTGCAAATTAAATTCTTGCAATTGTTGCATTTTGTAGCAAATTTTCCGTCTTTTTTTCTGTCACATAAGTGACAGCGCCCTCTTTTTAGAACGTTTTGGCTCGAGCTGACAATTTCAGGCGTAGAATTCATTGCCGATGTTCCAGCTATATTGTAAGATGCTACTAAACGATCAATCTTTTGTCGCAATTCTCGTGGGTACTTTGAATACTCAGCTTTTCGATTTATGACGTGTTCTTTTATTAACTCCATCCCAACCGATTTTAAGTAGTTTTTCCGTTTCATTTTTTTGTTAGTATTTGATCCTTTCCATAACACATAGCCGTTCACACAAGCAATATTTATAATTCCGGCAAACACTACACTTGGCCAACGTCGTGTTCTGCGAGCTACAGAGTAATTAGCACACTTTTGGTCTAAAGCATCAACTCCACCTTTTGTGGAATTGTAAA
This sequence comes from Mechanitis mazaeus, assembly GCA_959347395.1. Taxonomy (NCBI): domain Eukaryota; kingdom Metazoa; phylum Arthropoda; class Insecta; order Lepidoptera; family Nymphalidae; genus Mechanitis; species Mechanitis mazaeus. The sequence goes on along the minus strand of OY365749.1, from coordinate 16,674,719 downwards.
ACTCTATGATTTCAGGTTTTTTTGATCTTTCATTGATGATTTGGTCATGGTGCATGGAAGAAATCATTATCACACTCTGGTTCTTTTTCGGAACAAAAGAAGCTAATGTAATGTTAGCTGTAAATCCAAAGAGAGTAGTTCCAGGTTGACGTTGCTTATGTGGTTTAAATGCGGGGGGAATTTCACGTTTATTTTTCCTCAGTGTCCCAACGTAAGTCAAATTCTTTTCCAGCAATGTATCTACCAGCTCCACTGAAGAAAACCAATTGTCCGCTGTAATGTGTCTGTTTGATCCAAAAACTGGAGGAGCTAATTGTAGTACAGATTGTGTAGAAATGGATTGCTGACCACTGGTACGATCATGTTGTTTCCCTGTATATATGAAAACATTATATAAATAGTGAGTCTTAGCATCACACATGCATAATATTTTGATGCCATATTTAGCTGGTTTCGATTTCATGTATACCCGAAACAAACATCGGCCTCGGAACGGACATAACATTTCGTCAATGGTTATATATTCAGAACAACTGTAATTCTTCTGACAGTTTTCAATAAATCTTTCAAACACTTCAGAAATCAATGCAGCCCGATTTACAGCTTTTCGTTCATCTCTTGATGCAATGTCATCGAACCGAAGATTTGCCAAAACAAACAAAAATCTTTTCAAAGCCATTGTCGTTCCAAAAATTTCGCGACCAGTTCCGTCTGTGGCCCACAAAGATTCTACATCTTCATGTCCAGATTTGAATACCCCGGTCAATAGCAAAAGACCTATAAAAGCTTTCATCTCCGTTTCAGAAACATGGTTTGTCCAAAATGCAATTGTAGAGGTTTTTTCTGAACTCTCTGTAATTTTTTCGTTACTATGGTTTGTTATAATTTGTATAATATTATCATCTATAAGCAATTCGAATGATTCTTTGGTAGTAATCTCGTTTTTGGACGCCGCTGGGCCAATCAGTCCGGGTCTTTGTCTAATGATGTTATGTTGACGAGTACGTGAGGGTGCTGGTGGATTTATAGACCACTTGTATTTATTTTTTTAACTTTCATAGATTTAACACATTAGTATCAAACTTTAACTACCATTTCTTCAAAACTTAAACACAAGAATAAGTAAGATACGATTTTAATCAGATCTTCATTATAATAAATTGTTAAGATACATTTATTATTTTAAATTGTTTAGGTACAATTGGTAAGGTTAAATTTCAGTTTCGGCTTTTGTCTCCCTGTCACTTATGCGTTCGTAAACTATTTTTAAAACAAGACAAAAACACAAAAAATACAACAGCAATTACTCATAACTTATTCACGAATATAAAGTTCTAATGGTATTTTGATCAAAACCTTTATTGTTATTAAGCAAAAACAAGGACTTAAGTAACTTAGTAGTAAGGATTTTATAAACAAACAATTAGGATTCAGTGTATCCAAAACCTTAAAAATGAATGAAAATATATATCCTGTCTGCGGGTCAAGGGTTCTACTTCACCGATAGACCGATGGCCAGATCTCATGATGTCATTGATTTTGACCATCGACATGTAAAAGTAGATCATGTAACAGGGTACCTATGATCAAAGGAATTTCAATTCCTGTTTAAGAGATTTTTACTGACACTGAAACTAAGTCAGATTCATCTGCATTTATCAGTAATACCGAAATAATTTAGATCTTCTGGAACACTAGAGAAAACGAAAAAAATTAAAATGAAATCCAAGTGCAACAGAAAAAGGAGAGAGGAAAAGAAAAGAAAAGGTTAAAGGGAACACAGAGGAAAACCATACCGCTGATTGAACTTTTGAGAGAAATGATGACGAATCTAGAGGATTAGATAGGAGTAGTGACAATAATGAAATAATATTTTTTTAATATAAACATTGTATTTCTGTAGTTTAAGACTGTTTACTTTTTGATTATTTATATTTTCTGAGCAGTTGAAGTTGACTGTAAGTTAAAGTATTTTACAATATATAGTATTATTGATAAAATAAGAATTAAGTTTTACTCTTTGCCTCTTAAAATTTGACGTTTATTGGTACATCTACTTACAACCATATAATCTGCATATAGCCTACCCACCCCGGACTTGCGGTAGATTGATTAAGAGTTTATGTTCTGAAAAATTCACTAAATCATTACCATTATATTAAATTAAGAACTACAATAGATATTATAAATTTTTATAACTTTAATAGTATTACTATAAATTAATGCGGTTTTATTGCCTGTATATATTAAAACAAAAAAAATATGTATGTTTTAGTGAAAAAGTAGTCAGTCATCCCCGATCACCTGTATTATATTTATTTTTTACTTTTAATTACATTAATGTATACTTTCTTATTTTATAGGCTTCCACGCTCGCACTTATGCATCCACTTTAGTTACCACATGGCATTTCCGCTTCCGCTAATGCTTCCGCTTCTGTTAAGATAAAAGTAGAAAGAGAAGGAAAAAGTGGAAGCATTAGCACTACTTCTCGGTCTCTGTTAACTCTGCCACTGACGCTTCCGTTGCCGCTAACACTTCCGCTTCCGCTTCCACTTCCACTACAATCTTATAGTCACGTTTTTTTTCATACGATGATTCCTTCTGGTCTGGGTCTTGATAGGGACGGCAGTTTCCTGTCTGCCAACTGTCCTTATATTTTAAGGAAGCCATTTGAAAAATTGAATTTGTTTTTAGAAAACCAACCACGGGAGTTTAAAATGGGATGTAAAGTTGCAGAAAAATAATTGTTTTATGTAAAAGAGCATTGAGTTCATTATGACTATGGTTTCCTCACTCCTACATTCCATTATAAATCCTAAAACCTATGAAATCCTAAATAGTAATATTAATCAAAAATTTCAATGCTAATATTAAGGCAATTATTATATTTGCACAAATGTTTAAATTTAAACAATATGACATATAAAGTCTGAGTCAACATAATATCGCCGTGGATAAAGACTTAAGTCTGACCACGGAGCGCTACAGAGATGCACATAAGTTTTGTCATATTGGTGGCGGTACTGCATGTAAGTACACACAGACACACACACGGCTCAGTGTATTTATTTTGTAGTGATTCGTGTATTATCTTAAATGAAATGACGTGTTAATGGTGAACAAAATGGCGTCAACCGCCATTTTGTGCGTATATTATAATTACGTCTTGTTAGGTGTGTTAAGGAAAAGATTGTATTACCGTTATATACAAATATAAACATATAATTTTTACAGTTCATACATGTGTTTTTTGCAAAACAATTATTTTTTGTAGTTTTATAGTTAAAACTCCCTCAGGGAGTGAAGAGTTCTTGGAACATATGTTTGAATATAACCGTTGTCAATGTCGCAAGACAATGGTACATATATAAAAATATGTATTAAGTCGATAACTTATATAAATAAAGTAAAAGCTTGATTCACCAATTAGCTACAAGAAAATATTTGTAAAAGCCAAGATAACAAAGTTTATGTAATCATGTTATAGGTCTTTATGGCATCAGCAGAGCCGCTGCCAGCTCGTAAGTATATTTAGATAAAACTGTAACTATTAATGTAATTTAATGGTTATTAACCATGTATTTCAAGTAAATTAAATTTCCGTGATAAGGGAGAATACAATAGCGCAATACTTATTATTGAAGATAGCTGATAATATTTCAATGATTGTATGAAGTTAAAATCTTAGATACTATATTATATAAAATAAATAGAAATAGTTTTAACACAAATTATCTATTTCTGACACAGAATACATAAGAATAGTGTCTAATTTTGAAATTTGTTGACTGTTAATCTATTTATTACATCGTAAATAACGCAATAACCAACAGAAGGAATTTTTATAAAAATGTCATTATTTGTATTTTTGTATTGCCTTGTTTGTAAATCTTTCATTTTCATAGCAAAACACAAACCCTGTTTTTCCAATATTTGTATTATTAAGACATTTATTGACTTATGATTTCATTAGACAAAGAGCTAGAAAAGCCAAAGTCGCTGCCAATTGCTAGTATATTATCTATTTTTTAAACATTTATGAACTTTCAGGTAGTGCGCATGCTATGACTGTAGTACAAAGGAGAAGGGGTTATAAAGGTGAGATAATTTTGATTAAAATAACAAACTTTAGCGTAACTTAGGTGGCAGGGGAATGAGCTAACCAATTGACCTGTTTATATATACATGTTTCTCAACAACAATCGACGCCCGCTCTTTAAACTCAATAAATATTTTCTTTCTCTCAATGTGTTCTGGTATTCAGCGACAAATATAATAATTCGTAGGTTCAGATCAAATTACATCAGAAGAATATCAATCAGAGGAAAACAATCACAGCCAAGAAGAGGAAGAAGATGAATGGAATGGATCGAATGAACAAAAATATTCAGAACATGAATCAAAAGATTCTAGTAACATTAAATCATTAGAAGTTAACCATTCTAACGAAACAAATACTGACAATAAAAATGATGAACACCTTTCCAATCATCATAAACATCATCATCATCACCATTCACATGAAATTGGTCATTTATCAGCAAACGGTAGGTATCGAAACTAAGAAATAGGATGAGAATGGTTTTGATATCATTGCGTTATTTGTTGAACAATTACAAAGCGACAAATATTTGTCTGTTAGTGTATCATAAACGGTTTATTAAATTGTTTTCAGAAAAACCTTACAATTATACAAACCACATGGAAGCCGCATTGAATTTGGCAGGTGAGTTTTTTATATATTTTTTTATAAATTTACCACAACCGGTAAGCCTAAAATTATCTTAAATGAATTCGTGCGAAATGAAAAGTATTGTTATAACGATATTAGAATTTTCAGATCATCGTGAAATAGCTGAAGTCTTGTATGAAATCACTGGTTTTAAAGGTAAGTTAAATTTGATTTATATAATGTGTTTATAATACAAACAAAAGTCGTATCTTAAGTCTATTGTTCCTATTACGCGATGAGCCCGGCAGCCAAACTGTGAATCCATGGAATGCTAAGAGGCTTGTTCTCTCTCTCAATTTAAAAAAAATGAATCCTGTAATACTTAAAATTTCTAAGTATATAATAAATTTCAGTAATTAATAATATACGATTCCTTGGAAAGTTTCAATTCATTATTATTCAAACAGATGCGGAGAACAAACACAGCTATACCAACAAACCAATTAAAATAATACCAAGTGACGTTTTATTTAGTTATCATGTTCACAGAATTGAAAACAGAGTAAAAACATGTATAGTAATGTAAATAATTTTTTTTTTCAGCCGAAACGATGGTCATAGCGTATTGCAAGACTACAGCTTGCCTTAAAAGTAAGTTGTTTACTCCCTCAGGGAAAGATTGATTCAAATGAAATAAAAATATAAAATAATATTAAATGTTTTTTTCAGCTGATGACGAAGCATATGAGTTTTTGAAAAGTTGTGGAGGTGCTAGAGGTATCAAATTTGTAATACGACTGTTGAAAAAATTAGCCGGAACTGCGAGTAAGTATATTTAAACAAAATAATAAATACTACGACTTTTAAATTTTTTTTATTAATAAATGTAAAAGAAAACATATAAGCACCATATGAATAAATAAAAAAAAAATCTATTTTCTATTTGAAAATTACAAAAATAATTTTAGCGATCTTTTTACCAGTTTATTTTGAACAAGTATTTTGAGAAAGTTTTTTTTGTTTTCGTTAAGTTTCTTTTGTTTTCGTTAATTTGTAACAGTTCTTACATTAAAATGGAATATGAAAATTACAAATAATATACGTAGAAAAATTTAAAAATAAAATTTTATTTCAGATATCAAAGTGATAGCAGAACTCTTGAAGATCATCACTGATGAAGATTGTAAGTATTTGATTAATTAAAGACAATAAGAAACATAACAAGCAAAATACTACAGTATTATTAAAGACATCTAATTGTATTTTCTTAGATTTTTAGGAATACACATTTGAAATTAAACTATTTTTTACGGGTCAACCGTGAATACGATTGCTGCATTCCAAACGTCGTCGGGTTAAAATTAAAATGTAACCAAATTATACGCGAGTTATCCGTAAAAAAAAGTTTTATTTCACATCTAATATAGATTTTTCTGAAAAAATCTCTTTGATTTTTTTCACTGTTTTTTTTCAGAATATTTGTGTTAATAAGTTAAATAAATCTTAAAATATATTGAATTTTTTATAAGTATATTAATTGTCAGAAAATAATTTCAAAAATTCTATTATAGGTGCAATACCGGGTTTCAAGATTATATCACGTCTGACTGGTCATTACAGTATTGACGGTATCATAGAAGTGTTGCAGATTATTTCTGGCAGAAGCAGTAAGTCAAATATTACGAAGTCTCATGCTTTTAAAAAATATTAACAGAATGGTTGCTTTCACCAAAATATGAGGAAGTTGAGTCGCTTCTGAGTTTTATGAGTTGATTTTACATTGATACATGTTTTCCCACTCACGCACACACACACACACACACAACATATAAATTATATATTATGTATATTTAGTTTAAGAATTAATTTATTTTTTTATATTATTATGGAAGCTCGGAGTCTTCTGGCACAAGGATAATTATATTATTCTTAAAAGAAGACTTCTACTTTGTTGATATATATATTTTTTTCTTGTTTGTTGCTGTTTGAAGTTGAAATAAATTATTATTAGTATTGTTATTATTATTATTATTATTAAAAATACAAAAAAGTTAACTCTTCCAGGAATTGAAATGAAATGAAAATGTTTATGGAAAAAAAAATAAATTCATTTCATTTCATAACATTATTGATTGAGAAGCTATTTTAGTTATAGCAATGCAAAAACGAATCCACATATTTGTATGAAATTTAAAGGAAACTAAACAAAAATGAAAAACGTTTCAGGTATAATTAAAATATATCTAAAATGTTTTTATTTGTATTAATTTTAAACTGCGATAATTTTTTTATGATTTTAGAGAAGTGAGGGCAAATACAATCGCTGATAACAGTCAAAGTTTTATAAATTTTATATATTAATGTGGAGTATTTCTGAAACCATACTCCCAAAGGAATTTAGACTTAAAAAAATGTGATTAACCAAATTAAGTGATTATATACATACATATAGAAAAATAGTTGGTTTAAAAAATAAATAATTAGATCTTTAATCCGTTACTTTTTAAAATTATCACTTTATTTTGATATAACTCAATTTCTTGAGTTGTTTTTCTTATTATTTGTAATTTGTCCTTAATTTGTTTTCTACGTTTAATAAGTGATTTATTTCCAACGGAGAAGTCATATTTTAAAAATTCGAATTAGCTTCATATCATAGTCGTTTGTTTATTTATATCTTTTCCATTTTGAATCCATATCTTTGATCACTTGTGTACGTCATTTTGAGTCTGACCCACATAAACACCCACATTCAATATTCAGTTCAAAATAAAAAATAATAATGTAATTTATGATTTTAAACCTTTGCTTATGTGAGGTTTATTTGGAATATTTGTTAATGTTTCAGATATAGCAGACGTCATTGACTTTTACGAACATAATGGAAATCATAACATAGGTGAGAAATAAATAATATTATTTTGATTTTTATTTATCAATGCCACATTTTGTTTCGAAGATGAGTTGAAATAATGAGTTAAAATCAGTTTGGATCGGATAGTACATAAAAAAGTTTGTTTTTAATATTTCTTTATTTATAGGTATTGATGGCATCAGTCATCAAATATACAAGGTCACTGGTGACGTTGGACCTAAAGAGTTTCCTGGTGTTTATGAAGCGTTAAAGTCTGAAGTCGGTAAGGTTTATAAAAAGAACAAAGTCTTCTCCTTTAATAGGGCTTAAGTATAATAGTTGTTACTCCCTGTTACAGACTGGACAGCCACTTTCAACATTCTAGTATCAGTCATGAGATGTAATGGTAAGTAACTATTAAATAAACTATAGATAAGAGAACCAGTAAAATTATTTAAACTAAGTTCTGCCCGCAGCTACGCCCTTTCGGCTTTTAGTAGCAGTGATTCTTTTTGGTCATTATTAAAAGTGAATTATTATTATTGTTATCGGCGCCCCCAAAAGATTAGACCTTATTAAGTCAAGAGTCGTTGGTATTTAATGGTGTAAATTGGAACCAATATTAGAAACAACTTTGTCACCAACTGCACACAACAGACAAAAGGGCAGCTTTCTCCATCCTACTATTATATGTAGTAAACATTTACTCATTATGTAGTCTGTTTGTCAGAGAGAACTTACTTAAATTAACATTAAATTATAACAATGTCTACATATTTAACATATAATATTGTCGATTGAACAAAAATCAATAATTTTCGTATATAACCCAATTTATAATATTAAAAATCTGTCGATAAATAACAATTGGCATATGAGAAAAATGTAAAACGAGGTCGTATTTTTTTTATAAATATTGAATAAGAAATTTATTAACTATAGGCTATCCTTGTCGCTCTAACATATGAACTATAAACTTGGAGTTAACTTTGATGAAGTTAGCATTCGATATACGTATTGGGGATATATTATGAAACTCTTATATTATTAAATTAAATATTTATACAATTATAATTTAATTTAATAATTTAATTAAATAATAGCTTATATTATTTAATTAAAAATTGCTGTATTTACAGACATTAGTGAAGCTATAATTGATTTGAAAAAAATTATCGGCGCCAAGACATTCCCGGAAGCAATTGATATTATGAAGCTGGTGGCGGAACAAAAACGTAAGTCGTTTTGTTAATATTTATTCTATTTTATTAAATAAAAGGTTTTTTAAATATTGAACGTTTTGTTAAGTTAATAATATAGTTAAGATTATAAAATAGAATAAAAAAAATTAAAACTTTGTATCAGTTATATCACCTCATCAAAGAATTAATTATTTTATTTTACATTTTCAGACTTCAGATACGCTTTGGAAGCGTTTTTAGAAGAAACCGGAAGACTTAGTAAGTTAACATTACTCTTTTTTTTTAATTTCAGATATTTATTCTTTATTTTTAACAATAAATTATATTTCAGATTTGAAAAATGTCTTCGAGAATTTATACAAGTTGACTGGCAAACCTGACTTGATGTCTGTACATCAAGAATTCCAAAGGCTGTATAAAATAAACAGTAAGTAATATTGCTTGTGTTTTCCTTTAATAACTTGTTCAAAAATAACCTGAAAAAATCTTATAGGAACTATAAGATAGCTTTCATCTCGGGGATTTTTAATACAACATGCAAAATTGCAAAATTTACCAGAACTTTTTTTTAAAAAACGTATTTTTATCAACCATATCAATTTATTTAATTGTTTAAAAATTTGTGAATTCGCGAAGATTCAAGAGAAAGACTATAGGATATCTATCTTAACGCTACTATGATTAAGATATCTTAATAATAATCAAAAATTTTAGACCTTCGGTGGAAATCCGAATTACAGCTAATGTACAATAAATGGACGATTGAAGACATACAAACGTATTTTCTGTATTAATATAGATGTCCCTCATTTTTTTTGTATGTATAGATGCCCGTATGACAAGTGGTTAGTTTTCTGAGTCAAATGTCTTGGATTCGATTCCAACTTAAATAAAGCTTTCGTTATTTCTATAATTAAAAACCTAATACAACGATCACATCCCAGTACGCGTTTAAAAAATTTTCTTACTATTAATTAACATATTTAATAATGATATCTTAATTTTCTCTATGAATCAAATCCAACATCCAGACAAATTTTTCAGATATAATCAAAGTTTTACAAACCGTGAACAACATATCCAAGAAACGTGACCCGCTGGTAGTGTTGTCCAACTTACTGGACCTCACTGGAGCTGCTAACCTCGGCGACTGCAGCCCCGTCTTCACTGGACTCACCTTCAGGCAAAGTGAGTGTGTGTGTATGTGTATTTGTGTGTTCGATACATTAATTTAACACCTACATTGGTCTCACTTAGACTCGGTAAAAATATATTCTTAGTTTTGTATCTGTATATGTATGTGTGTAGATTAGTACCCAATTTACACTAATGTAAAAAGAAATGAAAATACAAACACTTTTTACTTACCAATACTATTTTTCAATACTCATGATATACAAAATGAAAAAATAAAATTAAATATTTAAAATTTTATTAATATTAACTATAATTTTTTAATTTCAGTGACTGCTTTGGATGTGATTGGTCAAATTCAGATAGAGGCAGGTTGTACCGATATTGTGGAGTTCCTACGAGGGATGCTGACAGTTACAGGAACTAAAAGTACGTTTAAAGTGGAATATTAATATACAATTATACAAACTTTAAGTTTGACTTTACTAATATATTAAATAATTCGTTTAACAGGTCTTCTTAAATCCTGGCAAATAATTGTTAATGTGACTCAGAAAAATGGTAAGTTTTTACATAAATGTTTTATTTTTATTGTTATGATTATTTCGTATTAAATTCTAGATTTTAAAAGATTTTTTTGGTCCCACGTCGGGTGCCACCTTTTACTAATATTTACATTTTTACAGATATATATGATTTGATTAACACTTTGAAGCAATATACATCCGTTGATCTTGTCACGTTATTCCAATTCCTACTACGAATAACTAATACTATCAACATAGTACCAGCTGTTGAAAAAATTAACGAGTTACTTGAAACTAAAGGTAAATATGTATTTAAAATATATATGTTAATAATTTTATACAATTTTCAAAACATATTTAAGTTTTTTTAAAAAAAACTTAAATATGTATATTGAATAATTATTTAAGATATAAGATAAATTAGAAAACAATGATTGGGTATTGTATTGACGCATTATCAGACAATATACAAGATCAGAATTTCATGAAGTGACGCGTATTCGTTTGCCAACTTTTATTTTAAAAAAATGTAAAGAAATATATATTTTATAAAAAAAAATTCTTTTCGCTAATTTTTTTACTATTTATGTTTTTATTCAAGGATTCTTTGAATGGCTGCAAGTACTTCATCACATCGTAGAAATGGGTAAGCATATACAGTATTAAGTTAGTATAAAATGAATTTATGAAGCACTTCTTCTTTAAGGACTGTAACGCATTACTGTATTACAAGTTTGTAGATCTCAGGGCAAATATTACTTCTTGCCTCAGAATATCTGATTGCTTGTCTATCATTTAAATAAATATATCATAATAGGAATCTCAGACAGAAAATATTTTTTGTCGAATTCAAACCAAATTTCTTTTTATATAATCATTAAAGTCTATCTGTGTTTTTTGTGGAATTAAAGGTTCATAACTGTCTTTATTTTAGAAATATACCGTTTTTCTGTCTGTTTTGTGGTTGTTTTATATTCTTATCATTTTATTGTTGTATTTTACTCCAATATCGAAATTAAAATGAGATAATAATCTTCCAGATGTGTTTGTATTCTTGGAACATTTTGTAAGACTGAGTCCACGATCATGTAAGTATTATTTTGCTCTAAAATTTATTTATGTATACATGTAAGAATAAATTGTGTCTCCTTATCGAAATGTCGAAAATCGCAATACTATGGTATTTTTCTCATGTTGTGGGTCTACCCTCAAAATTGATTTGATTATACGTTTTTCATGGTACTTAAAGGACTCCCTCTTTATTTATTGCTAGAACTAAACTTTTAACTTGAAACAATTATGGCCAATTTTGGAAATACCTACATATATTATTAAATTCTTTTTTTCAGTGTTAGAAGATGCTTTTGATGTTGCTATGCACTATACAGATATTTACGGTAAGATAAACTTTTATTTTAATAAATGTCAAATATATATTTATAAGTTCGCAGTTTCAGTTTAATAGGAGAAAAGATTTGATACTTTGACAGCTTTTTCTATACAACATTAATAAAAATATAGTAGTATAACTTTATAGTTATACTACTATAAAGTTATATTACTATATTTTTAATGATTAACAATATAATTTAATAAAACTCTTGAGTTACGAGTATCTCCAGAAAAAAAATCCAGTGGCATGAGAACTGGGCTCGGGAAGAAGATGGATTTTCAATTCTTTGCGATGTCAGTTTTCTATGAAACATATTGTTTGTTACTGTTGTGTTATATTTTTGAGTTTTTTTAATAGATTACTTGTCTGTGTAATTCATTACAGGATTTTCAAAGTCGATATTTTATTTTCAGTACCCATTCAAACCCTCACCAATCTGATAGAATATACTCGACAGGAAGGTAAGAAACAAAAACACGGACTTTGATACCATTAACACACACATCAAAAAAGTCTAAGCATGCATATAATCGGTAAAAAATTATGTTTTAAACAATTATTATACGTTTTGTTTTAAATGTTATTTAGTTATGTAATAAATTTTATTCTAGTTTACTAACCACAGTAAGTTTAATACATAAAAAAACATGTCACTTAGACTTTTTTGAGGTGTTCTAGGAAATACAGTCAAAACCAGTGACCCTTAGAATTAGGAAACAATATTAATTAAAAATTCTTGCGGACAATCTTACAAGAAGTCATAAAATAATCTATTATATCTTTCGTTCAGATATCACACATCTTATATCAATATATAAGTACAGTTTTATGTTTTCTTTTAATGTAAAACTTTATATATATTTTTTTAAGTTAGTTGATATTTAAAACTTAAATATATTTATTTAGCTCATCAATACAAAGAATGTAATATTACAGTATTATTATTATTCTTCAAAAATCGCATTTTAATTCATTTTGAATATTTTGTGTACATTGTAAAATTTAATTATTATCACGATGACCCAAGTCAAGCTCGCCTCCACACGGTATATCCTGCTAACTAAAGAAGAAGGTCCTGGTGATGCTAGATCTAGAAAAGCTCTTTAATTAAATCGCATCGATCGAAGCCTGGGCTTTTCTCGATTCCTTGCAGTTAAACCAGATTGACTGATAATACATACATATGTTAAGATGTCTGTACAACAATGACACAATATCCGTCCAAGTAGAGAACCAGCGTACCCCTCTTATCGGCCTAAAAAGGGGCTTGAGATAGAGTGATGTTTTATCACCCTTGCTCTTTGCCAATGCTCTGAAGGTAGTCTTAAGAATGCTCGACTAAAATATGAGGCATCAACATTTAGGGCAGACAAATCTCATATATCCACTTCAGTCATTATGTCATCGCTGTAAAATCTGCAACAAATGCTGCATGTCCTCGAAGTATCCCCACAACGAGTTTTGGATTTGGATAAACCCAAATCATATTCAACGAACATGTTTCTCTGAAATAAATAACTGCTGTTGATACGCTTCTCTAAATTGTTTCCGAATATACATACTTTACAGTTAGGTAGAAAAAATTTGGAAATGAAAATCGATTTGAAAATACAGTTAGGTTGGGCAGCGTTTAAAAAGTTACATCGAGTCTTCTCGTCGCCCATTCCGCATTGTCTGAAGACCAAGGTGTCCTGTCGGTATTAACATAAGGGGCTGAGTCGTGGACCTTAGCAAAGAGACTAGTCTACTGACTGCACACAGCGTGCTATGGAAAGTGCTATATTAGACATCTCTCTGAGTGACCGTCTCACAAACGATGATGTTGATGTTGGTGTTTGCTTGGCTAACAAAAGTTATCCGAATCACATAATTTTATACAATAAATATTTTTTGGGGTGATTTGATAAAAATTTCTACGATACTATAACTTTCCTTAAATCGCCGTCGTTACCTTAATCGCTGAATAGTATTTTATATATACTTTCCGCTAAGTGTAGAACGTGAATTCAAAATATATTTGTTTTATTTCAGATATGATTAAAGCCATAGAATACGTGAAGTCTAATAAACCCAAACATACCACAACCACGCCGACGCCATCGACTCACCAGGAACCGATTCCAGATAGCACATCTGAAACAACTTCGGACTCGACCACTGAACAACCTGAAACTACATCAGAAAAATTAGAAACCACAAATGAACAAGGCACTGAAATAGCAACAGAGCATACTTCAGAGCAACCTCAAGAAGTTACAACAGAAGCCATTCCAGAAACCACTACAGAGACGCTTCCAGATACAACAGCAGAGTCAAATACCGAACCAGTATCAGAAGCAACGACAGACTCAAATGTTGTCTCCAGCACTCAAGAATTTATAGAAAAATCCAGTACGGAACAAACCCCTGAAGCTATTATTGAAAAAGTTGATAAAAACCAACAATCTTCTGCAAATTCTAGTGACCTCTCTAATAATCAACAAAATATACCCTCTGCTGAGGAACCTCACCCAGTTACAGATGTCGATAAAGTTGAAGAAAATCCAAATCCTATACAGCAAGACGTAATTAAAGGATTACCCAATGATAAACAAACTCCTGAAAAACCAATCACAGATGCTCCTAAAGATCAAGACGGTCAAACCGCCGCAGAAGATCAAAAAGATGTAGATAAATCTAAAACTGTAGAACCAGTGTCTACTGCTCAATCAGATGTGGTCAAACCAGATGAGAATACCCCTAGTAATATAGAAATACCTACAAATCAGGAAACAATACCAGTTTCTGATAATAATCAAACCGATAATAAAACCGAACCAACAGGTAATGATCAAAAAGAAGATAATAAACTATTAAATTCGATCGATAACAAGGATAATAAAGATCAACCATCATCAGTAGATAAAGAGACATCCATAGTTCAAATTCAACCAGTTTCAAATGATCAAAAAGATTTAAAAGATGAACGAAATCCATCTAATCAATACGATACTAAAGATAACCAAGAAAAAGAAACTATAGTTACATCAGATACACAGAACACTACAGATCTACATACTCCTGAAAATCCAAATAATAAAGAGAACGAAGATTTACAGCCAGCCAGCGCTGGAGATCAACTTCACGCAGTGAAAGAAGTAACAATCATTGAACACACAAATGTACCTAGTGAAAAATCAAATCAAGAAAAGCTAGTCGAAAATTCTAGTGAATCTTCTCCTATTGACAGTTCTAAGAACGAAAATGTATCTAATGACAAACCTAAGGAAGAAAACTTAGCAAGCGATGCACCGGATGTGGATTCTTCGCCTGATAAAATGTCTCCACTTACCGAATCGCAAATACCTACCTCAAAATCCACAGAAGCATCGCCTGAAAAACCAGTTGAAGAACCAAAAGCAAGCGACCAACCTAATTCAAAATTACCGCCCGATAACAATCTTAATACAGAACTTCCTAAAAGCGAGGTATCACCGCCGTTAAACATTGCTCCAGTAGATCAAACACCGCCAAATGAAATTCCTGACACACAAAAAATAATAGACAAACCTGAACAAGGAACTTCTGATACAGACAATAAAAAAGAAACAAGTGAAATATCTGATATAAAAGCGACTGATAAAGAATCACCCATTTCTACCAAAGTTTCTCCTGACAACTCATCACCAACTAATGATAAGCCTGATAATAATCCAGAACCTACCCAGCCTAGTGAACCAAAGTTGGATGAGAAAGATAATAAAATACCTGACGAACCTAATGATGTTCAGTCTACAACAACTAATACCAAACAATCAGAACAGGCTCCTGTCAGCGGCCCTGAGCACAAAGATGTAAAGCCAGATCTTCAAGGTGTGTATATGTTTTCATTAATATAATTTTTTTTAAATCGGTAGATAAATCAAACGGATTATTTTAAACAAAATGGAAACGATGATTTTAGTAGATATAATATAATTTACTAAAACATTTTGTTTGTTTTACGAAATAAATCAAAATTTATTTTAATTTCTTATATCATATTTATTAAACTATACCTATATATTACGCCACAATGCTACTTCATAACAGAATTAGATTATATGTTAGTTTTTTGACTTACAGCTCTACAAGTGAATATGAATCTCAAACTTCTAATTCTACCGAAAGGACCGAAGAACACTAAAAACTGTTACTGCGCCTGCGAAAGCCAGGAACCTCCAAAATTAATACCAATGAAACATATGCCAACCGGAATAACTGGTGTAAATTAAAACTAAAAATGTTATAAAAAATCTTCGTTATAATAATAATATATAATGTTTATATCACTAGTATTCCACTACATGTATTTTTATATTGTGTACATACATATGTAACCTTCCATGAGGTCACTTCAATAAACCATTACAAAATCGCATGTTCTTTTTTTTCCATATTTCACTACAAAAAAAATTATAAAACAAAATTGTTTTGCTAAATTTATAATTTATAGTATACTATACTATGATCAATATTATTTAGTTTTGTTCAGGCTTTTTCAATAGTCTGTTCAACAGAAGCTCACAGAATCTTTGGCTCCCTAAATTCAAAATTTTTAAACACATATTTATATGTATATTATTTGTTTATAAAAAGAGTTCAATTTCCTTTACCTATCATTCCTTTTTTTTGCAACAGGTTTATTAAATTATTTACATTATTGTTACAACTAAAATGGCTAAGTGATGAAAAGTTATTATTTGAAATGGTTTTCTTTTGCCAAACAAAATTCTCTTTTGTCTCATAAGTCACTCGCCAAAAGACCATTCATACAGAACATTTAAATTCTATTCATAACAATGGTATATTTAAACAATAATATACTAGTATGCTAAGACCAGCTAGTCACAATAGATTATACAAAAAATTTGAAAGCGCGCGCAAAATTTCCCCATGCAAAGTCTATGGGAAAAATTAATTTTTTGACTAATTACTGCAATTAGGCTAATGAGATTTGAGAGTTGTCACTATTTTTCAGCAGTGTAGCATAATGAGACCTTTGATTTGAGCCATCAACGATATTTTTCCCTTTAGTGGTTCTCGAGCTACAGTGTGCCAACGAAATCGCTTCCTGCATTAATATATAAGATTTGGAAAGCAATTTGTATGTCGATGAAAAAGTATAAAGATAAACTATGTAATTGCGTATTTCTGCAAAAAATTTATGAAAAAAAAATATTTGCTTAAATTTTAATTAAAAAAAATTGCTTAAATTTTTATTTAACGTACTAGAACATAAGGATATATACTGAGAAGCAATCGAAGACACGATTTTATTTTATTACTGAGGGACAATTACTGGAGTATTAATTGCAGGTAAAAACATAATTTTAACAAAAACAACAATGTGAGAAATAGTTTATTATTTTAATATAATTATTTTTACATAAATATTTCTTTTCACGGTTGTTATTACAAGATTATTACATTTTTCGTTTTTCATATCTTTATTATATGTAGCACACGTGTGATAGAGACAGCACTATACTTGTATTAATAATTACGATAGAGCTATCCGCTTCTAAAATATGTGCAAGAAGGGCACGCAATTCTGTTTTTTAGCACTTTTGGTCTAGGAAAAACTAATATTGTGTGCATAATGGTAGTACTTTCGCATTTAACGTCCAATTTTAGTCATGTTTGAACATAATTCCCGGTCTCTGAAAGATAAATATATATATTTAGTAGGTTATTCATCATTAGTCTTTATCTAAAATTCACATTCAGATAGTCACGTTCGTGCTAATTAATTTAGCATTATAATTATCGTCTTTACCAAAACGTTATCATATATTCGTATTCCGATAAATGAAATACAATATACCTGAGATCCCCCCAGCCTCCATTACCCATAGTTATGTTCTTGTTAGCCGCAGGGCCTCCCGTCGTTACAGTGGCAGTAACTTTAGTTGGATACATATAAGATTTAGTGCCATTTAGCAGGTTTTGGACCTTGTTAATGACTTTAGATACGTTACAATTTGATGTTTTGTGATGAAGACCGCTGAAAATTAATATTTATATAATAGTTTGAGTATGTTCGTCTTCAAATGAAAAACGTTGAATACTCTGAAAATTTATGAAACTGTATTAATTTTTGAAAATATTTTTTTATTTTTTCCAATCTTCATATTTACTCGTGTTTAATTAATTTAAACTTGTTCTAAACATTTTTTATACAGCACGTGTGTATGTTAAAAAAACGAATACGAATATCTCTTTGATTTGAGAATTTCTTTATCATAATAGCATCGTATTTTGCACCTTCGTATTCTTCATATTTTAATAGTAAAAAAGGTCCCATTACTTATCTTATTTCATAGAATAATAACGGGCATAAATTTTGTAGTGTTTGTGTTAGTGTACTAAGTTTATAGTAGTTATATATATATAGAATCGCATTCGCGGTGTAGCAAAGCGCGGTGGTACTACAGAGAATATTCTATATACTTTAATCACTAAAATCACTGAACAGAGAACTGATTTGACGAAAACCCATACCGAGTTTTGCCGAGCACGTGTATGATTGTCATACATAACATGTGTTAAAACTCTCATCACATTTAAAATAACATTTACTGAATACCCACCACTCTCCAATATGAAACACACGAGCTCCTTTACACAATATGACTTTGAACTTCTCCCTCCCCGGTCTGTTCTGAGAGAGATGTAACAGCGAATAATCCCAATTGTAATCATCGAAGTCGCAAAACTGCTCCTGAAGCTCTACGATGTTCTTCCAAACAGTTTTATTGAAGGCGAACCCCATGTTATGCATACTTGAACGCCAGGGAGAGATTTCCACCTAAAAATATTTTTAAGTATTGTCGTTTTGTATTTAACATTTTTGGTATTCTGGTTTCATGTACACAAGTCGTACTGGCTACCCATTTTAGTTCGGAGCAAAGGCTCAAAACATGATTGACTTAAAAAACCCAACAGAAATATCGTAAAGCCATCTGCTCAACACCTATATCGTAGAATAGGTGGGCAAGTTTGTTGAGAATTTAATTAACATCTATATAATATATATTTGCATATTCGAGAATGAGTTATTAATCCTATTATTAGTAGTTTAGCATTGAAGAAAAGAAAAAAACTAGTGAGACTGTAATTGATAGAAATCATCCGGTAAAGAAACGGTCTACGTACTTAAAATATTTCATGTAAATTATTCATAAACTATATTCACTTTCGTTAAAAAAAATATGGTATTTTAGAACCTTGGGAAATATTATCTAAAATGATTTTTTGGCAAGGCTTAACTTCTACACCAGCAATATTAACATTACAATAGCTTTTATAGAAGAAAGAAAAAACTTTACTCTATAAGTATTCTGGTTATCCTAAACCAAAATACCCACCTCGGCAAATTTTTAAAACATTACATACATACAAAAAAAGAGAAAATAGAAAGTTCAGTATTTTTTTTTGCACCTAACGTTTTAAAAACTTTTATCCCAAAAAGGCTGCTTATTATATGAGCATTATTAGTGAAGATGTATTTAAATTGAATATCAATTAGTATAAATGTGTTAAATGACATTTAACTGGTTTCATTAGATTAGGGGATTCATTATATTTTGGGTGTTTTCAACGAACCTTATCAGCAATAAAGAAGTCTGAAATGTATTGATTAGGCTTGAGATAAGTCCCGAGACAGAGTATCTCACAATGTGGACATTCGTCATCTCTAATGCCTTGTAGAATATGTATCATGTGTATGAAGTCTTCAGCGACGTAGTGGTCTTCTTCGAGGAACAATACCATAGCTAAAAAATTAGTTTGTAAAGATCTCTTCTGTTATATAATTTGGAGGAAAAATTCAGGACTGAGCTTTAAGTAACAACTCTTTGTCAACATTATTGATTCTAAAAGTAATAACAAAAAAACCTGTATGTCCAGCGGTACTTTGCAGCTGATTGAATATCCTGTTAGCCTTCCACCACCAGTGGTGTTTAGTTTGAGTATAGGTTGCCTCCCGGTAGTGCCCGTAGACGTCAGGATATAGGGCATTATTGCATTTTAGTTTTTTTGCTCTGGAATTAATCAGAATCTCTGGAATGAAGTCAAGTACAAAATAAAAAAATCATAACTTTTGTTTAAAAACTCAATCGTTAAGTCGTTTTTATTAAGAATTCAGTGCTACCAGAAAACAAAAAAAAAGATCGAATGTCGAAGAGGAAGTCGGAAATCACGAATAAAAATGTTAAATCTAGTACAAAATCAAAATTTATAACCAATTTAAACTCAACTGTTCTAATTTTGCGTCCCGGGGACAATCATTGGGATCTATCCCGGGAAATTCGTTTGGGTGCGTTTGTATTGAATATGGATAAAATATCTGCATGACCTGGAAAACAGTTTTTTATTTCATTGCATCCCTTTGACGATCTTGATACAATATAATTTATAACTAAAAAAGTATGGTAAAACTATAATTTCATAAAAAAAAGGAAGTCTGAGTCTCATTTAATTCTAATTTATAAAAATATGACAGCATAGGAAAACATAAAATAAATAAATAACAGTTATTCAACTTATCTTAAAAATGTAAAATATGTTAAATTCACCTTAGTAAAGTCAATGCTCTTAACGAGGTTGTTTATTTCTTCGTCGTAGTAGTCGTGTGAGAAGATCAACAGTGTCTTATCAATATCTCTAGCCTGAGCTAGCGATACTATGAGATGACGGAGGTAGGTAAGTCTCGTGTGCACCTGTAATTATATAGGTGTTATATGTTAATTAGTAATACGTAAATTTAAAGTCTTTGTTTATATTATAACAAGTACAAACGAGATTTACGGTATCTTGCATTATCGAGAGATGCAAAAACGCGTTGCCGACCTCTGAAGTAAGAGTTTGTGCACTTTTTATCCCATATTTCACCACTTTTTTTTACTTGTGGTTGAAAGTGTTAGCACAGAAGTCAATTCCGAAGTCGTAACGTCCTTGTCGAAGTCGTAAAGAGTTCTCGTCACATAGTCAGCGGAGGGAATCTGTGATAGTATGTTGTCAATTTTCATTTAAAGTTAGCCCATGAGAAATGTTTATCCGTAACCAGGGGATTGACAGATCCTTTCTACCCAAACTTAAATAAGTAAATGTCCTAAATAGTCCATCGGCATACGCATTGAACAGACCACAATCGTTCTAAATATCTCAACTGCAATGATATAATCTCATCTGTATGATAAAACTAATATTGTATCAAATTCATTGGACGTCTATAATAACGTTACTATAGTTTCAATAAAACTATTTTTCGGATATAACTCGCGTTTATTATTACATTTTTATATTTAACCCGACGTTTCGGATGCTTTGCAGCAAACGTGTTCGCGGTAAGACGAGATGATGGTGTGTGTCAGTCAGTCAGTTTATTGTCAGTTGACAGACACCATCATCTCGTCTTACCGCGAACACGTTTGCTGCAAAGCATCCGAAACGTCGGGTTATGATGTATACACAGCGAGTTTAAGAATACTAAACTCTTAAAATATGTAATATATAATAATAGATTAATATCCTGTCTTAACGTTAGCAACGTTACGCAGTCTATAGATCTCCATATGGAGATGGAGGTTAATATTAACCTACAAATAAAATTGAGGTTTTTTAGCAACACTGTATTAACAATAATAATGCCCACACCGATTGTTTATGTTACTATTTTAGAAAACATTTGCGATATGAAAATCCGCTAGATTACACTTTGAATTAAACTTTGAAATTTATCATACAATATTTGACATAAAATAGAAAATTAATTAATTATTTAATTTCGTAAAAAAACTTTTATATCATATTAATTGACGTTATACGGTTATAGTAATTTTAAAGACTTTTTTAATTTTATTCTTTTTTGAATATCAAATCAAAAATTGTTTTAAAAAGTCATCTTTATTTATTTCATATGAAAAAAGGGTATTTGCATAAAATATTATTCAGTTTCTACAGACCTGTATTGCTATAATAATGGTGTCATTTTGTACTGGTCCGAAGATTTCTTCATTGTAAATAGTCTGCTCCTCGTTTATTCTTTGTATCGCCCTCATCATATCAGTTAAGTTCAGTGGTCCAACGAGTTTCGGTGGATTGTCTGGATATTTGGGAATAAGTTATTTTGTTTAATTTTTAATATTCAAAAATATTTCTTTACTATGTGAGAATAATTATTTTTGAAGTTGATATACATATAAAAAGAGAAAAATTATTACTTCACTATGCAGTATGTAAAATTAGAAAAACGGACAACAAAATTATATTTATATCTATAATATAAGCGTCAGAGTTTACGCCGCGATTCCTCCATGCATAGAGCTCATGAATAAGGACGCCGAATGGGTTCAGAACTAGTCGGCCAAATTCCGATAGTAATAACGTGAAAGTTTACATACAAAAAAAAAGAAGAGTAAAAGCTTCAATCTTATATATTAATGCAGGAAGCGATTTCGTTGGCACACTGTAGCTCGAGAACCACTAAAGGGAAAAATATCGTTGATGGCTCAAATCAAAGGTCTCATTATGCTACACTGCTGAAAAATAGTGACAACTCTCAAATCTCATTAGCCTAATTGCAGTAATTAGTCAAAAAATTAATTTTTCCCATAGACTTTGCATGGGGAAATTTTGCGCGCGCTTTCAAATTTTTTGTATTATCTATTGTGACTAACTGGTCTTAGCATACTAGTTATATTTATTAGTAAACATGGCTTACGAAAATTTACATATAAAAAAAAAATAAGAGTAAAAGCGTCAATTTAAGTTTAAGTAAGAGCTCCCTGGCTATACTCGCTTCGCTTGCTAAGCTCCGGTCTGCCGAAGGGCTGGTAATATATATTTTTTTATTTGAAGAGATATTTACAAAAATATGTGAACGATTTGAACGAGTTGATTCAAAGATTTGAACTTTTAAAATTCAGAAGGCTAATGATACGTAATGCTACATTATTTTTTTAAGACAAAGCAGTATAATTTTTAGGATGGTGGTAGCTTGGGCCCTAATGCCAGCATAAGATGTTCTGATGTGTCGTTTGAGTTCATTATTTCCCCTGAAACGAGATGATGATCTAATGATGTCCAATCTGGGGAAAATTAGTTTTTGAAGAGGCGACTATAATTTTTGTTAAAGCAAATTGTTGATGAAAAAATATTTAATTTTAAGATACTAGCTACTAGTAGCTTCGAATAATTCCGCTTTTAATATTAGTATGCTTTTATTATTTACTACCTTACGTTAATAATTTCTTTTCATTCAGTTTGAACCAACACCCATTCTAATAAAGGTTAAATAAAACAAAAAAAAAAAAACAAACAAAGAAACACTTGACAAAAAATATCAAACCTGTATGCAGCTCGATGTAAGTGAAGTTTAATGTTGGTACTGGTGTGTTAATTTCTGAAACATATTATAGACATTATTATTATTTTTCAATAAAAGTTACGTATATTCACAAAAAAACTTATTATACAAACATGTATAAACTCGGAATATTGAATTTAATAGTTAAGCTACAGTTTAAATAAGGTAACCCAGCTGATGCCTCGTCCGCTGACCCGCTTCGTAGGGGGAGACTGGGTAGAAGGAGGCGGGAATACGCCCGTCGCTTCCTTCCCCAGTTCTAGGCCTGGTGAGGGGGGAGGGTGACCCCTCTTACCTAACATAGGCTTACGATGAGAGGGTGCTCTACGTTGCTCGGGGCACCCTCATTCGGGGGGTCTCGCCGGGGCGTCACGGTGTGTGCTAACGCGATCCCGTGACGTCCCATTACGGCGCAGAGGGCAACCGTTGGTTTTTTAGTGGGTAGCATTAAAAATGGCAGCATCCTCTATGCTGCCGGGTAGTCCCACATAACCCCCCGGCCGTCACCCCCCTGGGCCGATGGGGTACCCGTAACGGGTTTTTCCAACGGAAAAAAAAAAAAAAAAAAAAAAGGTAACCCAGCTGATATAAATAATTATATGCCAATATAACGCCAATCATGTCAAAACATCTGGAAGAATAATATAAAAAAAAAAGTTACATACTGTTATCTTTATACATGACGCCGTTGGTCGAAGCCAGCATGATCTGCACCAAGACATAGAAAAGACCAACAAAGACCACGATTCTGAGGAAATCTGCGTAACTTATACGAGACATGCTTTGAAGATGTCTGGTGACGCATCTCTGGTCATTCTTTGTTGAAATTAAAAAAGAAATCTAAAAAAATATATATAATTATTTATTTGCATTAAAATAAATATAAATAATCGACTAAAACTTATAATATTTGAACATATTTTATATATATAAATAGCGTAAGCCGATTTTTGTCTCAATGATTACAGGACACTTTGAAAATTGGTTATGTTATTTTCACAAATTTCAGAGCGAGAAAATAGACAGAACAAAAAAATAATAATAAAAGAAAAAAATAACAAAGTTTAATCATTTTACTGGCAATTGTAGATGAGAGAATTGAAGTTTATAATAAATAAAATTAAAAAAAAACCTGCTATAAACACAATTTCCATTATCTTTTTCAAAAATTAAAATTACGTTATACATGAGTAATCATAGGTTTTTCAAGCCAAATTACCTGGAAGTGTACCAGAGGTTTAATAGTATAAGTTAACATTTTAAGTGTTTTTTTAATGTCTATTTTCAATAAATTAAATTAGGAGAACTATTTTTTTCCTAATCTCCTGGTCCACTGATTAGACTTAAAACAATTGTTATTGTTATTTTAAATTAAATACCAAATCAGTTTATTTTTGGCAGATATATATAGAATATTTAAATATAGGTCTTATTATAAAAAAAATATTATTCTGAAATAGTTATGTATTTAAAAATTTATAACGGGAAATTATTTAAGAATCCTATAGAGGTCGTAGTTTTGAATCCCATTCATATTCATCAATTATTTAATTTAAAATTTTAACTAAAATTTTTGTATTACCACAAAATTATTATCAAAATGACTAAACTATTATTAATGACTTACAATGATATCAGTATCAGTACTATCATTTACTAGTGTGTGTATCTCGAAGATATGAGAGATTACACTTTAAAAAAGCACATATTTCTAATTTTATCATCAAAAATACTGAAACATACATATCTTCGAAGCTAGGTATCTCATAAGAACATAATGAATTAATTAGAAACCTGAAATCCACTTATATAACTATAGTTTATTACAATAATACAATGGTTTTGATATTACGACATCAAAGTATTACGTATAGAAGAATCTCAAAAAGTAACGAGAGTGAAATAAAATAAAATTATGATATTAATTATATTAAATAACGCAATTCACAAACACAAAGATATCCCTCAATCCCGAAAAGAGACGGCGACAGAAACTGAGATGGCATGTCTTTTTTATTGCAACAAAATTACAGTTTGTTATAATATTGAAATATCCTGAGGATGAAGTCCTCATTTCCAGGGTTATGTTTTGAATATTAGGAAACATTATAATATCTGTTAGCACCAAAAAGTTATATAACAGTTTTTTATATGTTAATAGTAAATAAAGTTTTCTGGGAAATTATTTTGAAAATGAATACATTGATCCATAAAAGTGTTACTTACATTTGTAGGTTGAGAACAGGCAGAGTAAGTTTATAAAATAAAACTATTTTTACGGATTAAAACTCGCGTATAATTTGGTCACATTTTGATTTTAGCCCGACGATTCGCATACTTTGCAGTAATCGTGTTCATCGGTAGACGAGATGTAAGTGTCCTCTCGTCCACCTGTGAACACGATTACTTTAGATACACACATTTTTTTAAATGTGTTATAAAAAAACATTACTCTTTAATACGTCTATCGAATTTCACAAAAAAAACTTAACGGCAAAAAATAACAGGTAATAAAAAAGGTATTGACACTTTTTAAGGATATATTAATTTAAACAAATATTTACAGGATACGGAATAAATCGATATATTAGTTATGGCATCTTCATGGCAAATAAAAGTTCTATAGTTTTATAGCAATCTAGGAAATATCGCTAAATGAATAGATAGAGGAAGACAGCCAACCTATCTATTCGTCTTCTTTAATTAAATCCGCATGTTCTATTATTTATTTATGCAAAAATTTAATAGCTTTTCTTTTCAAAGAAATTTCTTTCAGCTAACCTTGATTTAATAGAAATGGAACTTAAGAACAAATGTGTATACAATTGATGCGTAAATTAATAACAATACAAGATTTTAAAATTAAAATTACATTTAACAAATAAATACTATACTAATTACATTTAAGTAATAATAACAATACGTTATTATCATTGCATAAAAATGTATTAAAAATATGTATGTATGTGACATACATATATAACATATATAAAACATACATAAAATAAACACATAGAAACTGAATTAAAGTGCTGTCTGTGTTTAAGTATGAATTTAAAGGAATAAAAGTTAAGCAAATATTTCTCGTATAAACTCATGAATATTTTACGAAATATTTTACAAAAGTAAATTTAATAAGTATTGTAGCATATATTAATTTTACACTTATATGCTTAACGTAACCAAAAATTACAATATTTCATTTAGAACTATGTAA
Organism: Mechanitis mazaeus; assembly: GCA_959347395.1. NCBI lineage: Eukaryota > Metazoa > Arthropoda > Insecta > Lepidoptera > Nymphalidae > Mechanitis > Mechanitis mazaeus. Next base: position 16,648,328 of record OY365749.1, on the reverse strand, counting down.
TTTAGATTTACACTTACCCAAAAAACTGGCCTTCTATCTATAGTTCCTCACAATATGTCAGCTACAATCACGATTATAGTATAATAGTTTTGGTCAACAAGTTAAATTTACAAGAAACTTAAATAACATCTAAACAAGACATAAAGAAATAATTTAATTTTGTTAGTTTAATTTCAGAATTGTTATCGAATAACACATCATTCCTTGGATGTGTGTAAAACAATTAGCGATAACGATAACATTCTGTATAGTAGATATTATCTGTCATGATAATCTTTTTCGGGTAATTTAGTATCAAATCCACTAAATCCAGTTACGCGATAATCCGTTTAGTCACTGGAGTTACCGATACATATGATTATGTCAATTACATTTTACATATATTACATTTGTGGTTATTGAAGACATCATTTCACAACCACGTATTGTGGCGTGTTTTATATATTATTAAGATATTTAATAACAGGTGTCTTAGACAATTATTATAAATATAAAGTATTCCACTGTTTAATACAAAAAGATCGACATAGCATCGAGCTTCTTAATTGATTAATTGCGTTATTCTTGTGAACGCATGCTGCTTGTGGAAACTGGTTGTTTTGAAGACCGTTTGCAATATTTATTTTATTAGAAATATTGAGGCAACAAGTTTAGTTGCTCACAAATCGTTTACTAAACATTTTGGCGTTTGTGAAACAGTTATCACAATAGAAAATACCCGGCTGTGTTTGTTGTGTGGTTTTTCTCAGACCAGAGCGCGCTTTGAATCCTCGTAGCCTTAGCTTTAAATTGGAGAGTGTCTGAACAGAAGGACTTATTTCGATAAGTATGGTATCAAAATAGGCACGTCTGTCACTTCCATTTGACTTGACATAAATAAACAAAAATAAAAATAAAATCTCTTTAGATCAAGTTAATTAATTAGTTTTAATTTTATCTGACGATAATTAAGAAATCAAGTGAACCAAATTGGATTTCTCAAGCATATAAGAAAAAACCTTACAAGACGTCACTAGTAGATGTATTTATTACTAGAACTACAACGGACTACTACTACCCAATCGGAATAGGGTCTCGTTAAAACCCCTTACAACCGATATGGAAACCCAGATCCTATGATTTTCTTTGTGTCTTAATATTTTCTGTTATATTGTCTTTTTGAAATCTGAAGTTTAATCAAACTATTCATCGTTCGAGGAAAAAAAAACAAGAATTAAGTGAAATTCTTATTTATATTATATTTATATTCGCTATACCTTATTTATATACGCCCATTTATACAATCAAGATATATTCCGGAACTATCTTGTTCTAACAAAAATAAATTTCTATTACGACAATCAGTAAAACCATATTGTATATTCAATGTCATTTCATAAGACGGATTGACCTTTTTTTTTTTTTTTCCGTTGGAAAAACCCGTTACGGGTACCCCGTCGGCCCAGGGGGGTGACGGCCGGGGGGTTATGTTGGACTACCCCGCAGCATAGAAGACGGATTGACCTTTGCCTCAAATAGGATGATCCTTGCGTTATGCTCGTGAACAGGTGCTGCTCGTTTGAGGGTTGTTTTTTGGTAGTTCTGATGGACCTAGAGTCTTGTTTTTTATAATTTTAATTCATTACTATAATTACGCCTTCTTATCGAATTGAATGCGATGGTTCTTAGCAACTTGTTCACTATTGACGTATGTAAAATATTGTTCTGGTTTCACAGACCAAAATAACATTTTCCTCGTTTCATAACCTTCGTTGTATTTGGTAATGATGTACCAAAAAAATGGAGAGTTTTATAAATCTTTTGATGAAGAAGTATAAAGACACTATGTAACTTTGACGAATGGTTTATAGCTGCTTTTTAATCAGAAATGTAATTATTTAATCGTACTAATTACGTTTTCACGAGTACACATTTGAAATAAAACTTTTTTTACTGGATGAAACTCGCGTATAAATTTAGTAAATTTGGATTTTAACCCAATGTTTCGAATACTTTGCAGTAATCGTGTTCACGGGTAGACGAGATATAAGTGTCTGACACATCTGAAACGTCGGGTTTATATCAAAATGTAACCAAATTATACGCGAGTTTTAACCCGTAAAAATAGTTTTATTTCATACGTTAGCTAAAGTCAGAAGGTTGAAAAAAAAACAAAAAACCACTTTAAATTAACTTTAATGAACTTATGAACTATTTCAAGAATAAACCGACTCGATGTAAGTTCAAACAATTAATATCTTTAAAACTAAAATGATTGGACATTTATAATATTATAAAAATTCAATTTGGCATTCTATCACGATGACGGTATCCACACCTGACAAAATTCACATACTTGTCCTGGAACAGATTTACGTAATTCACTCGAAACAATTACGAAACAATAGACATAATTTGAATGTCAGCGGTTCTCTTGGAGCAGGTGTACGTAACTTACTCGAATATAAGAACATGTAGTATGAGAGAATTGAAGATACAATCTTTTTTTAAAAGTGAGGGAGACTAACTTCTGGAGTACCAATTGCAGGTAAATTGCAGGTAGGTTTATTAAAAACAACCAAATCTATTAATAGTTTATTATTTTCACATTACAAACAAAAAAATACTCTTTTTCACAGTTGTTAATAGAAAACAACGACATTTTTCTTTGTTCAATTTTTTATTTTCATAAGCATACGGGTAAAAGAGATAGCACTGTAATTGTATTAAAAAGTTCGATGTCGCTGTACCCTTCTAATTCTTCTTATATTTTTATGTCCGTCATAGTGGTACTTTCGTATTTGACGACCTATTTTGGTCATGTTTGTACATAATTCCCGGTCTCTGAAAGATAAATTAATATATTTAAATTTTTTTATAAATTTTGATAAATTAATATATATATATATTGTTTTTGATATGAAAACCTTGTTCTGACAATAAGGACCACATAAAAAAAAAAGATTCAATTTGGTTCATTCGTTCTGAAGTTATGTTCGTACATACATTTCTGTGATTCATTTTTATATATATAGATAGATTGATATTTACATAGTGAGACCCTGTCGCGATCAAGTTAATTAATTTAGAATTCCAGTTAACATCTTTACTAGAACTTTATCGTGTATTAGTATTCCGATAAATGAAATATAATATACCTGAGATCCCCCCAGCCCCCATTACCCATAGTTATGTTCTTTTTAGCCTTAGATCCTACCGTCGTCACAGTCGCAGTAACTTTAGCTGGATACATATAAGATTTGGTGTCGTTTAGCAGTTTCTGGACTTTGCTAATGACTGTAGATACATTGCAATTTGATGTTTTGTGATGAAGACCGCTGAAAATAAATATTGATATAAAACTTTGAGTGTGTTGAACGTTGAAAAAAACGTTGAATACTCTTCTGAGTTACTTCTCATTTACGAAAATGTATTAATTTTTATAATAACTTTATAATTTTTATAATAATTTTTAATTCAGTGCAATCGACAAATTAAAATTCAGTACAAATACGACTCAATCTGCAGATTGAGACGTATTTGTCCATAATATTCTACATAACTACTTATGTATAAGCAGGACTGTTTCGCGCTGGATACCCTAGAAGCTTACTAATGCTAAGAAGCAAGCCCTCGTGAAAAGTGCGTCCCACCATTATAACGGTATCCTAATAGGTGCCCGTCGTCTATTATCATATATTTATTGTTGCATCACATAGTCATCACTTTCAAAACAACATTTTCTGAATACCCACCACTCTCCAATATGAAACACACGAGGTCCGTTACACAATATGACCTTGAACTTCTCCCTCCCCGGTCTGTTCTGAGAGAGATGTAACAGAGAATAATCCCAATTGTAGTCATCGTAGTCACAAAATTGATCCTGAAGCTCTACGATGTTCTCCCAAACAGTTTTATTGAAAGCGAACCCCATGTTATGCAAACTTGAACGCCAGGGAGTGATTTCCACCTAAAATTTATTTTAAAGTGTAGCATTCTATTTACCAGTTTTTTTTTATTTTGGTTTAATTTACATATCAGAAAGGATTATAGCGTTTCCGAAGAAATTGATAGCAACTTTAGTTTGGATCAACGACTCGAAATGTAATGGAAGTTAGAAAAACCATCAGCCATATCAAACAGACGACTACAGAACACCTATATGTTGATGAGGCGGGCAAGTTTATTTAGAAATTTATTAAAATCTTAATAGCATATCGGTATAATCGAGAATGAGTAGCATTACTTATAAATAATTTAGCATTGAAGACGAGAACAAAATTGGCACGTAAAATCCCTGGAAGGTATCATCAAACTTGTGAGATAGCATATTCCAGTTTAGAGCGCAATTAAATATGCTTAAGATGTAAAAAATATAGTGTTGTTCTATTTTTATAAATCACGTTAAGGTTTAAAATATGGTATCATAAAAATTTGGGAAGGAACACCCCAAAATGATTGCTTGTTATTTTCGCCAACAGTATTAGCACTAGAAAGGCTTTTATATTAAAAATTGCAAATTTGATTCAAGTTACTTCAGAATTCTGCAAATCGTCGCCGTAAAAGAAATGAAAAATGAAGAAGGAATGAAAAAGAAATGACAAAAGAAATGAAAGGTCCACAGACTCAGACACAAATTAAAAGTTGCAAACGATCCACAGATTTATTATTCTTAATTAATAACAGTAGTACTAAAATAAGATGATAGATGGATGATAAAAATAATTAAATCTTGAGTGAGGGAGAACCTTCAGTCTCAAGTCGGAGTCAGTGGAAAAGGATAAGTTAACGAGGTGAGTATTTTGGGTTATGAGAGTTTTAAAATTACCAACATACGAATATACAAAAAAAATTAAACATAGAAAGGTCTGAATTTTTTGCACCTAACGTCCTAAAAATTTTTGTGAACATTGTTAGTGTATATTATTACATTTGAGGTATTGTCAGTGTACCTTATGAGCAGTGAAGAGCTGTAAAGTGTATTGATTAGGTTTGAGATAAGTCCCGAGACAGAGTATCTCACAATGTGGACATTTGACATTCCTAGTACCCTGTAAGATATGTATCATGTGTATAAAGTCTTCAGCTACATAGTGGTCTTCTTCGAGGAACACTACCATACCTAGAATAAAGTTATCTTGTAAAAGTCTCTTTTGTAATATAATTTGAAAAAATCAGGACTGAGCATCAAGTAACAGTTCTTTGTCACCATTACTGAACCTAAAAGTAAAAGTAATACGAAGAAGACCTGTATGTGCAGCGGTGCTTTGTAGCTGATTGAATATCCTGTTAGCCTTCCACCACCAGTGGTGTTTGGTCTGCGTGTAGTTTGCCTCCCGGTAGTGTCCGTGGACGTCAGGATGTAGCGCGTTATTACATTTTAGTTTAATTGCTCTGGAATTAATCAGAATCTCTGGAATGAAGTCAAAGACAAAATAAAAAACCATAACTTTTGTTTAAGAACTCAGTCGTTAAGTCGTTATTATTAAGAATTCAGTTCTACCAGAAAATAAGGTTTACAAAAATAATGAATCACAACAAAACAAATATAACAAGGTCAAGGAGGAAGACGAAAATCTCTTTAGAATTCTTGAGACTTTAGAAATATTAATTTAAAAAGCTCAGTAAAAATACTGTAATAACTTAATTACTCAGAAGCAATGTCAAATTCAAGTCAAGGACAAAATCAAAATTTTTTAAAAATCTTAATACTCAACTGTTGTAATTTAGCGTCCCGGGGACAATCATTGGGATCTATCCCGGGAAACTCATTTGGATGCGTTTGTATTGAATATGGATAAAAAATCTGCATTACCTAGGAGAAATAATATTTATTTTCCTATGACACGAAGAATATAAAAAAATATATATTTAAGAACTCTTATTTTACAATTTTTTTTTTGACTATTGATAATTTGACTAATATTTCTTAAAATTACCTCAAATATAAAGTAACGAGTTAAACTCACCTTAGTAAAATCAATGCTCTTGACGAGGTTGTTTATTTCTTCGTCGTAGTAGTCGTGTGAGAAGATCAACAGTGTCTTATCAATATCTCTAGCCTGAGCTAGCGATACTATGAGATGACGGAGGTAGGTAAGTCTCGTGTGCACCTGAAATTATATAGGTGTTATATGTATATTAAAAAAACTTAAATTCCAATTTTAATCCTACATAAATTTAGTTACCATAAAAATAAAAAATAACATTGTTATTTTATTATAACGGTCATTTTAGACATCAAACTTATAAAAAGTAAACATTAGTATTACTGTTTTCAATCATTAATGCTTTTTCATTTAACATAATCTTTTTTTTTAAAGGACAAACAAACACTCATTAAAAGCGATCATCGCTGCCCACGGTCCCTTATCAGAGAATACACAAGAACATTGCTGACCCTCGAGAAAAGTATAATTGTACTTTTTGAAAGTACCCATGTCATGTCTTTATGGAAACATCGCCAAAGGGAGTTCATTTTATATCTTGGTAGTTTGTGGTTGAGAATTCAATTAAACAAGTGCGGTAGAAAATATCAATTACTATTACTTAGTATACTAATATCTATTATTTATTTTCTTTTGAAGCCAGTTTAATAAATCTTCTTTATAAGAATCCATCCAAGACTATACACCATATTATATCATATTTAATATTAAAAAGTGAATATTCATACCTAAATCTCTTGACAAGCTATTACACCATATTACTTATGCATTGACGTTATAATCTCATCGTATAAGAAAATACTTAATATTTTTAATTAATATTTACTTTAATTAAATCTTAGAAAAGAATACCATATTTAGTATTAAATATAAGTCAATCAGAAAAGCTCCAATACAGACCTGTATTGCTATAATAATGGTATCATTTTGTACTGGTCCGAAGATATCTTCATTGTAAATAGTCTGCTCCTCATTTATTCTTTGTATCTCCCTCATCATATCAGTTATATTCTTTGGTCCAGCAAGTTCCAGTGGATTTCCTGGAGATTTGGGAGTAGGTAGGTAGGTATTTTGTATTTATAACCGAAGAAACAAATTATTTTACGATGCTGGGAGAAATATTTTTGAAGGTCATAATTCATATATAAAAAACTAAAAGTATTTACTTCACTATGCAGTATGTAAAATTAGCAAAAGCTGTCACCAAAATTAATTTTATTTCTATAAGATAAAATAATAGCGTCAATTTAAGCTTTCTCATTTCTTTTTTATTTTAGACTAGGGGGATCCGCAATTATTCGTCATTTCAGTGAATATTTGCTTGTTTACTATATCATTTTTGGCGCATACTCTCACTTTTCAGGCATCTTCTTGTCTTATCTTCAGACTTAACTCTATGAACTACAATCTGTGTTCCGCTATTGGCTTGAAACTGGAGATAGAGTGGGATTCGTAAAAAAAAAGTATTTCATGCTGCTGATTTTCAGGCCAACAGTGTCCACTTCAATAAAATTTCAATAAAACTATTTTTCGGATATAACTCGCGTTTATTATTACATTTTTATATTTAACCCGACGTTCCGAATGCTTTGCAGCAAACGTGTTCGCGGTAAGACGAGATGAGTGTCCGCTTTTTATTAAAACGTAGCCTATCTGCTCTGAATTTGAAAGCCATCCTTATCTAAAGGTGCTGAAGATTCTTTTGGAAAACATCAGAGGCAAGAGCATTCTCGCTATCTATTGCGAAGACCATGTCTAAACCAGCACTGAACATGTTTTACACTTCGCACTGGTCCCAGCATTACTCCTTCTCAGCCGGGCTATAGCTCTCGTAGGGAGCATAGGTACTGATTAAGTTTGTGGATCAAGTGATCGCAGCGACTGTCACTTCAAGGAGACCAAAATTATTTGTACCCAAAATACTGCCGCTACATCGCTTTTTAAATTTTATTGAAGGAAATTAGTACAATAGGATCCGACGTCTCATGAGTACATCAACGAGTTCTTTGCGGTCATGGCCTAGTCGTAAACAATATTTTCTTTAATCAGTCCATGTAATGACGAACAGCGGTTTTTTTTAAGGAGCCATGGCCTTCCGACCTCTTCATCCGTGTAGTGGGAAAGGAATAGCAAAAATTATTTTTATAAAATGGTTTTTATGGTGAGAAAACTTGTGAAAGTAAGTGTTAATACTAATAATAGTTCTAATTAATAATAATACTTCTAAGTCAAAGCTAATGATACCCTACATGAGCATTTCGCCAGTGCACGCGATTATAGTAATTTAGCGGCGTTTATTTTATAGAACTATTTATTCTTTTTTTATGAAAACTAACACTTCCAGTGTAATGTTAGATGGCTTTTAGCCTATAACCTACCAATCAAAATCAGAAATATTTTTTCAAATACAACCAGTACTCTTAAAGATTAGCACGTTTAAACAAACAGAAAACTGTTCCGCTTTATAACATTATAGATTTATTACCTTACGTCACTATTTTGATTTTCATCGAATATCAAACAACTAAAAAAGGTTAAAACTTTCTTGTTATATAAGCATTGGACAAAAAATAACAAACCCTTATGCAGATTCATGAAAGTGAAGTTCGGTGTAGGCATTGGTGTGGTGTCAATTTCTGAAATATATTATAGACAATCTTTTTATTTTTCTAAAAGGTATATAAAGATATATAGGTATATTAAGAAAAGGAAACAATACATATTGCATAACGCAGATTTCAAAGTAGTATATTAAAATATTAATTCGTCAAAGGCTATAGTCAACTTTTCAAAGATATTACTGCAATTATATTATTAAAATTTAATATAAATTCATTGATTCATTTTTATTACAATAATCGCCAATTTTTACCAACAACATTTTCAGGATAGCTGGTCAGGGAGTTATATAGTTGCGCTAGCACCTGTTCTGATGTGTCATCGGAGTTCTTCAGTTTTTCTGAAATGAGACGGAAGATCTAGAGCCTGTCTGAAGAAAGTCTAGGGTTATTGAGAGAGACGATTTTTGCTGTAACTAATTTTTTTTTTGTTTTGTTTTTAACGGATTTAAGAAGAAGGTTCCACGTTCGCTTGTGTGTTCCTTTTTATTTATTTACAGACACAATTTCTTAATTTATGAAACAATTTTTGCCGATCCCTATTCCATCGGATAAGTACCGGACAAGGTGGACTCAGTACTACTTTAATAACTAATTTACTAAGATTTTTTACTTTGAAGATACAAATTTAAACTCAAAATTCAAACTAAATAAAGAATTTTAAGATATATTGCAACACCAAATTTAGTAGCTTAAGCCAAAGATTGTTGAGGGTGAACATCCACTAACGGGTGAATGACTCCTAATTCTTATCCAAAAACAAATTACGTATATAACTATTGAACAGTGACATACTGCCATTCATCTCCATGATGCCATTGGTCGGAGCCAGCAGGATCTGCACCAAGATATAGAATAGTCCGACAAACACCATAATTCTGAGGAACGAAGCATAAATTATACGACGCATACTTTACAGATATCTGGTGACTCATCGCTGGTAATTCGTCCTTGTAGTTAGTCTATCTGAAAAAAAAAAGTTAGCTCTTTATTCTTTTTAAAAAAATATTTATAAAAGCAGCCATTAATATAGCAGCTGTGAAGGAAGGGTTTAGACTCAATTTTGAAGGTATTGCGGAAGTCTTCGACTCTAGTTGTTGTAATTAATTAAGCGAAGGGAGCGAACCGCTCTACTGGAGAGAATTTGAATTGGTTTTACAAAGTTGGCATTAAAACGGCTTAACGGTTCGGTTTCATATTTTGCACACATACCATGCTGATATGTGTGGTGGTTTGTAAAAAACAATTTCAAAAAAATTCATTATCGTTGAGGAATTATGTCCAAAAACCATCACTCCCATAGACTTCAATGTAAAAAAATTAGCGCTTTTAAAGAAACAAACTTCACACCATAAGAAGTTTCTCTTTGTAAAATATAAAAAAAAAGTATAGTATAACATTAATTTCAAAGTTTACTGATTAGATATTTATTCTAAGTTTAGCAGGAGGATTGGTTTTAGTGATATAAATCTGTTTATTTTCTTATCAACTTATTTGGTTAAAAAGTTACAGGGTGTATGGTGCTACCTGATTTCTACATTTTAACATACACGTTATAAATTATAAAAGTAATTATAACGAATATAAATAACAATATCAAATTCGAGTATCGAGGCACATATTTTATTATATGCGGTTCGTCTAATATCCAGAACTATATAAATAACCTTTTGACTTTATTATAGTTTTATTGATATTTTCGTTAAAATTAGAATAAAACACAATTCATCTCTAGAAAAACATAAAAATGGTGAACTGATATTTAAAACAATATTATTGTATTTATTTATATAGTATTCTTGCAATAAGCTGTACAGTATTGAGATGAACTATTCATACCAATTCCATGAATATTTAATTTTCTCAACTCAAAGTTAATACAATCATGCAATTGCACGAATATCCATCGGTTGTTTGTCAAAGATTTCCAAATGTCCAGTTTTCCATTAAGAAATTCCGTTTTACACTGCACAATAATTCACTTCCAAAGGACTGGCATTCAATGAGAAAACGTTTATGATATTACATTTATAAATTTCACTGTTGATATTCTTGAACATAGAGTATTAATATTGCTATATAGAACTGAATTCTTCGTTATAGCTGTGTATTTGTTTTCAGGTTTTATGACCGTAAAATCTATTGTGAGGTACAGGCAATGGAATATTATGATAAGTAGAATTTTTGTGAAGTCACTAAGAATTAATATAATAATTAACTTACTTACAAATTAATAAAAGAGCGAATTAAACTTAAATCTAAGTTTATCGCGGTTTCAAAACCATTTGGAAAATGTCTATACTGAACTACAAGCTCTTGAAATAATTGCTTCTTAGAATGAAGAATATTCATATTACTTAAAACAATGGTATCAATAAAATCCTCTAATTAAAATATAAATTAAGAATTTACGAAGTTATATAGGATTAAGTTCATATCTGACGTTAATGTTAATTGGCCTGGACTAGACATATTCTTAATAGAAATGAAAAGGTTCAGTAACACCATTTAAACTAACTTTATTAAATCTAAGTTTATTTAAAGAATTGTTTTAAGAAAAAATAATATTTTTTTATTAATGAAGCTAGTTTTTTATTATTATTTTGTACAATATTTATGAATTTTCGTGCTTTCATCGTTTTCATCGAAAATACCAAAAATCTTATCAAACACAGTTCCAAAACCACAGAACCAAGCTCCGCGGTTCATACTAATATCAATCAAATTAGAAATCGAAGAATAGTATTTTTTAAGGTCTTGGTACCTCGAGGGCAGAGGCTCGAGCATATAGCATTCTGAGTTATAACATCGGTTGGTTGGCAAATATATCTAATAGTTTTTAAAAGTTAATACTTTCAACATGTGACTGAAAAAATGAGAAACTAATGTGTATTATACAAAAAACACAAACAAATTTTCATTTTATCGAATGCCTACCTCAATATAATTTGAGGATTGAATTATAAACTCACATAACACAAACAATAGCGGTGGTTTTGATAAGAAACATATCGGTGACGGCAGGTGTTTTGTGCAGTTTAAGAACATAGTCTTAGTCATGAAACTGAATATACAATATTATCACTTAGTGTTCTCATAGCATTTAGTTTTTTAAATATTCATAGTTTATATTAATTTCCGTTTTATTTAAGGTTAATGAAGACATTTACAGGAGCTCTTATTTCGGTCACGGTGAGTGTTAACGCGATCCCGTCACGTCCCACTATGGCGATGAGGGCAACCGTTGGTTTTTTAGTGGGTAGCCTTAAAAATGGCAGCATCCTTTATGCTGCCGGGTAGTCCCACATAACCCCCCGGCCATCACCTTCTTGGCCGACTGGGTATCCGTAACGGATTTTTCCAATGAACAAAAAAAAAAAAGGAGCTCTTATTTCGAAATACCTCAGCTGTTTTAAGTTATAACGATAAAAGAGTTTGTAATTTTTAATCCAAACTTATTTTCAAATTAATATTTATTGCCCGAAAATAAATAATAATAAAATAAATTATTAAAAACAGGAGATAGTAAAGAAATGGAAAATCGTTTGACAGCTGTAAGCTATGAAGATGGACAAGGGACTGACTGAATGTTGGTCTATCATTATGTTTTATGCTGCACATTTCTGACGCGACAGCGTCGCTGAACATCTGCGGATATCTTAGCATAGATGGGGTATAACATATCACTGCTAGAACAATTCAAGCTTTAATATAAATAAATCGTTGTATCGTTTAGGTTTTTTAGGTCTTAAAGATTTGTTTAAACCAACTATTAACAAAGTTCATGTGTTTCACCTTTTTGCCACAAGTATTAAAAAGTAACACAATTGAAAAAAAAATTGACATTGGCTTAACATGCTATGTATAAGTGTAAATAAAACCATAAAACAATAAGTTTGCTATTATTTTGCTTATTTCGAATTTGTTTAATATTGTTATATATTTGACGTACACTGATTTCATTAATTGATTCAAAGTTGAAAAAATATAAATATATACATATATTAAACGGTTAACTGCCATAAATACTATAATAAAAAAGTTCTGATTTAACATTGAACTACTTTAACTTTTTAAAATCCTTGAGCTTTTAGACGAAATGCAAATAAATAGTTCCTCAAAAAGTGAATCGCCGATATTTATGTAAAACTATTATTTTAAAGACAGTTTGATACGAAAAGAGTAAGTAAGATAGGTAATATAACTCTAACAGATGAACCGCAACGTAATAAAAACATTATTGAAAAAATATTCATGCTTGAAAAAATAATGAAGATCTGCTGCAAATCTCAACCTACGTACGTAAATTCATTAAAGTAACAACGAAATTTGTAAAACCTTTTAGGAATAATCTACGTAAAATAAACACACACAACACACACAACACACGAATTAATAAACATATATTTAAAAATTCAAATGGTGAGAAGATTTTATTTTTTTATTTATAGCGAAACTCGTTCTGGGTTGAAAATCAGCCGAATCGTAATTGTAGTTTTCGAGATAATTGATAAAATGTGTCCCATATACTTCACATATACGTTTTTGTTTTGCGCGCGCGACCATTCCTACTAAACTACTTCAGAGGCGTCTCAGGTGCTTTCACCTCAGTCATGTGTGAGACGACCAACCAGTAAACAACTCCGATCGATTTTTTATTGACCGATTCTTTTTCGCTTATTTTCCCATTTCTCTCTATCCTTTTCGATTAATATTATTTGCAATTATAAATTTGGTCAAAACATGAGTCTAACCCCGCTTGCGTGGAACTAGTTAAAATTTAAAACGTCACCTAAGAGGATGTACGTGGTGTTCTCGAAACTTTGTATACAAAATGATATTCTTGTGTTCTGCATACAGAAAGAAAGTTTTTCATTCTAGATAGGAAATTTTTATAAAATATTATGTACTTACTTGATATTTCTTGTTAAATCACGTTAAAGGTTTAAATATCTATGAGTTAGATTTTTCAGTGCTGTCAATGTTTTAAAAATATGATGATATTGACATAATTTTTCATTATTTGGAAACCTATATAAAAAGATAATAAATATAATAAAGCAAAGCAAAGAGGTTATGTTTAAACATTAAATATATTAATGTTCAAATTTAACCTCTTTTATAGGTGTAGGTTTAAGAATTTCACATACGGTCCTCTCTCTACCTTATCAAATTTTATAAGAACCTTCTAAGATTCGTTCTAGAAATGAACAGATGATTATAGAGAGAATTCACCGTTCTATCTTATCTTTTTTAGAAGGAATAAATTAACTATAAAACTAATCGTCAGTCGTCAGTCGATCGGTAGGTCAGTTCGTTGGACAGTTCGTAATACATGTTTATCTGAAAGGTGATCTTATGAGATGTTTTTTCCCAGGAAACAGTTACAAGTATTAGGCGTTTTAGATGTCTAGAGCACAGATCAGATCTTAATGACTAATAAAACAGTCAATACAGATTCAGATTTTAAAAGTTTCAATGGAGTTCTCCTGGACCTATTCTTTGGAACCGCGCAACTAGAGTATGTAGTATCATTAATGCAATCTACGTGAAATAAAACAATGCCTACGTGACATAAAAAAATGAATTTAACTTTAAAATACTAACATCCTCAGGGATTTGTATTGCTTTTCATAAGTTCCTCGGGAGCGCCTTATCAGGAGCTGCTTCTCAGATTGAGTTAGGCTTTTGCTTCTATTTTTTCTTTCTTTAGCATTCTCTAAAGATCGCTTTTTACTTTTTTATTATCCTGTTTCTATTGAAAATCTATCCGCATCCGTATGATTTTTAATACTTTTGTAGTATTGTAGCAGCGCTTTGATCGTTTATTAAAAATCCTCTATCGTAAGAGGTATATTTGGTTTTAGTCAAAAAAGACATTTAATACGTATTACGTCAGTATCGTGAAGTCGTCTGCAAATGCTGATATGGATTCTGTGTATTTATTCTAAAACCTAAACAGATAAATCCGCTTTTACTAATGGTTTGTTAATTAATCCATCTATTAAATAAACGTATATAAAAATATATATAAAAGTGAATGTAATTTTTTGTTTACAACTTTAAATGTTAATTACCCAATATATAAAAATTTAATTTTCAAAGCACGGAAATCATAAAATAGACGTATGTTACAACATTGGAAGTTATAGGAAATGTTTAACTGCTTTAGAAAAGTTATACCTTTTTTTTGTTCTTTGGAAAAATCTGTTACTGACACCCCGTCGGTCAAGGTGATGTCCGAGAGGTTATGTGGGACTGCCCGGCAGCATAGAGGAGCTAACCATTTTTAAGACTACCAACTAAAGAACCGACGGTTGCCCTCACAGCCTTAACGGGATGGCATGGGATCGCGTTAGCACAGAAGAAATGATTCTAGTAATGTCGGTCAAAATCTTTTCTGGTCTATTGACCTGAAACACCTATTATTAAACATAAATGGCGGCATTTTCATTTATAAAAAATATATATAATATATTTTTTAGTATTCTTAGAATTGCTTATTAGCAATTAGCTTCCTTACTTTTCACATCAAAATAATCCGCATTTTCACAGGAAAATATAAATACTATATAAATACTTTAAAAGTAGATCTAAGATTGATTCAAAAGCTTGCAAAATTCGAAACTTGATTTTCAAAATTTTTTTATCTTGTGCTTGGTATAAATTAAGCAACTCATCTGGTGTGAAGTACTGTTTCAGCTAACACCAGGATTTTGGAACGCCAATTGGCAATCACTATATCATCCAAAGTTAAATGTGTAAGTACCTAAGTGATAGCATAAGTGGAAGTCCATGAAGCTCTAGCTTGTTTGTTAAGATACATATAAAAAAATAGGAAGCAGTCGCATTAATTTTAAAAAGACTGGAATCGATAAAGTCGGACTAAATATAAAGTCATTTTCAAGCGATCCACAACTTTTGTTTGACGCAAATCTGACTGTGTTAAATATAACCTGCTAGTTTCCTTACCCAACAATGAATAGTTAACTACTAGTTTCCTTACACAAATAATTATGTAATTTTGCAGAATGTTCTGATGCCTTAGGAATCCCGGCATTAAAAGACAAACATTTCGATGAGCAACAGACATCGAATAAGCGTATGAACCAGTCCTTCAAAAAATCTAATTATCAAGTCAGAAGCCAGATAACCCATACGATGGAAGATTGCGTTGGCTATATGATAGCTATGTAGCTATCATATATTCTATACCCTGTCAAAGCCTTCGTTATTAAGAAATAAATTCCGGGTAGTTTAAATTAAAACAACAAAATGAATTCGTATTTTTTATTTCACATCATAACAAAACAAACATTTTCACGGTCGTTACATGACTAGGACATTTTCCTTTAACAAATAACTATTTTTAAATGATATAACAAATGTCTGACAGATTAAAAAATAACCTATTCAACATAAAACTTACTTATTCAGATTCTCAATAACATAAGACAGGAGATAGAAATCTAAGGTATTTTTTATCTATCCTTGAATTTACGTAGCGTACCCATTGTATTATATTTTTATTGTATTATAATGGAGATTAATAAGCGATCCTGATCTTTTTTTTTAAATTCTTGAGGTATCAGTATAAGAAATGTTTTGTAATTATAAGAGTCGTTCAAGTTTGTTTTTTATCTGAGAATGGATCGATCATTCATTACGTCCTCAGGACACCGTAGATAAAATATAAGAGACAAAAAATATATAAAAACTGAAGCATTTACTTAAATAAAAATAAAATATTAACAATAAAATCCGTCAAAGAAATCAAAGTGAAACTGAAAAATAAAAAAATATTTGTCATATTTTAAAATCCCCCTCCTTTTAAACCAAAACAATTACAAATAAAAAAGATTAAATATATTTAAAAAAACACAAAAAGAATTAGACTTTAAAAAAAATACAATATTAAATTAAAACAATTTTTACACAATATATATGAGATGAAAATTTTAACTAATATAATATAAGAATTTTAATTTAGTTAATAAATATTATTAATAAAATTTAAATTCTTATAACATAATACTTCATAAAGAGATTACTTGTGCATTTTAATATTATAAAAACTTCAATAATATACAATCAAATACAAATAATTGTTGGATATATATACATATATATATCTCTGTTTCAAACTATATATATCTATTACACGTATATTTTTATGATACAAATACATATATTATTGCTTTTAAACTACTTATTAATATTTGAGTGTATAATATCGAATATTTAAATATTATTTGTCTTTTATCAATTCCTTATACATATTTATTATATTATATATTTTTACATATTGATAAATAGTGGGATAAATGAGTGATTTTTTCAATATATCACAATTACAAATGTAATCAAAAATTATTTTAGGTATATTATAATCCAACCAAGCCAACCAATCAGAGCGCTCTAATATCAACCAATCAGCACTCTTTATACACCCCAATCATTTTCCTTTATTTAAACATTCAATTTAAACAATATGTATTCGAGTTATATACATTTCTAACAAGCAAATGTCATAAGCACCTTTTGGTATTTAAATAAACTAACATAATATTCTGACAACTGTATTTTTCTTTGGTGAAATCTATTAATATATAAAAAAATATAATAAAAATATATCGATACAAAAACGGACGTGTAAAGTTCTATTGAAATATATTCAATTAAGATGGCAATGTTACGTTCAATGTGATAAAAATATTAAGTTTAGTTGCAAGGAAAACTGAAGCTTATAGTCATATCAATAAAGTCTATTAAATAAAAAAAATGAACCCAAATGAAAATAAATCGGACGGATTGATGCTAGTTGTCAAAATATTACTAAAAAACACGTGTGAAAGAGACAGCGCTATACTTGTCGGAATTAAGTACGATATAGCCGTCCCTTTCTAACGCATGTGTAAGAAAGAGACGCAATGCTCTGAATTTTTAACAAATTATTTTTGGTTTAGGAAAACAGTTTCGTTACGCGTAATAGAAATACTTTCGCATCTGACGTCCTATTTTGGTCATATTTGAACATAACTCCCGGTCTCTGAAAGATAAATTAATATAATCAATCAATCAATCCATAATCACAAATAATCTTATATATTAATGCAGGAAGCGATTTCGTTGGCACACTGTAGCTCGAGAACCACTAAAGGGAAAAATATCGTTGATGGCTCAAATCAAAGGTCTCATTATGCTACACTGCTGAAAAATAGTGACAACTCTCAAATCTTATTAGCCTAATTGCAGTAATTAGTCAAAAAATTAATTTTTCCCATAGACTTTGCATGGGGAAATTTTGCGAGCGCTTTTTTAGTTCTTTTGAAACATATAATAATTTATCGACATTGACAACACTCAAATCTACGACCTTTGGGAAATCCTCTCGTTATTAATTAACATTGATATAATTATTACAATGACGGCGTTTTAATTAAAAAATTATTTTGTACTTCCGTAATTAAATCTTTATTTTACTACTAATTTCTGTCACAACTATTAATATATTTTAATTTATATGAAAGTTAATCTTTTTTTGGAAATATTTACTCAATTTAGAGTAACATTAAAATTATCTACAAACACATAAGGCATGTTCTACTAAATTAATTAAAGTTAAACCATTGAGCAGGAATCGAACCTACAACCTATAACTCTCTAGCTATCATTCTAACAACTGAGCTATTGTGTCACTACTTAAATTATATTTACGTATTATTTTATCGGCTTATTTATGTATATATGTAAATTAAATCATACTACCTAATATCTCCCCACCCCCCATTGCCCTTGGTTAATTTTTTGTTATGCTTGGCGCCCCCTGACGTCACAGTGGCAGTAACTCTAGCTGGATACATATAGGACTTGGCGTCCTGCAGCAGCTTCTGAACTTTGCTGATGACTGTTGATGCGTTGCAATTACTTTTTTTATGATGAAAACCACTGAAATTATATATTGAAGGTTAATTAGAGGTTAATTAAAAAAAAGCATGTTTTCGTTTAATTATAACTAAATGTATGATATGACTTTAAACATAAAAAATCTTTAAAACTAAATATTATTATCTACAAAGAACAAATTATTTATTTTAATTACAACACTCACACACGCACGCACGCACATTTTTTATACAGGATTTTTAAAAAATCCATTAATTTGCAACACAAATACTTATTTTTAATAGGGACTATATCATTATCAATTAAATAATAATAAGAAACGAAATTAACAATAAATATTAAAATATTCTAATATCATTAGATTATTATCTTCTCTTTCTATTAAAAATATTTCACGCTAATGCATGTTTTTATTTTAACAAGGAAAAATTTTATTTGTTGATATATACAAGCAACGTTAATATTTATTCGATATTTTATTTATGGCAACATTTAACTCATAAAATTTTTTACTGTATTTGGTTTCGTATAATTTCAAAGCACATCTTCTACTCATTGTTTCATAATATCATATACATACATGTAAGATATAGATATTGTATCGTATCCACACCTTACTTCACCCTTATTTTTTTTTCTGAATACCCACCACTCGCCAATATGAAACACACGAGGTCCTTTACACAATATGACCTTGAACTTCTCCCTCCCCGGTCTGTTCTGAGAGAGATGTAACAGCGAATAATCCCAATTGTAGTCATCATAGTCGCAAAACTGCTCCTGAAGCTCTACGATGTTCTCCCAAACAGTTTTATTGAAGGCGAAACCCATGTTATGCATGCTTGAATGCCAAGGGGTGATTTCCACCTAAAAATTATGGTAGAGCATAGAATATATATTTAACAGACAAACTTTTTGGTGTATTATCTGTCATGTTTTTTTTTAAATTTAACCTCTTTTATGTTGGAATTGACATTGAAAATGTTGTCAAAATTACAACACGTCAAGCTTGTCAAGTGTCAAATTTGTTTCCTTCTTTAATTTAAAAATGGTAATCTCAATCTGAATAGAATTTGTTAGATGTATTTGACCTAAGATTTTCATACTTTCAAAGTTGGGAAAATATAGAAAAAAAAATTATATATTTATGTATATTTCTATTTTTACATTAATTTTTATATTTAATTTAATTTAATTTAATTTGCACAAATAAATTATTTACAAATACTGAAATAAAAATCATAATAATATTAAAACATGCGTTATATCATGCATATATATAAATAGGCATTACAATGCAGATGCACTTGTGATGAAGATTGTAAAGTCTTTTCATAACTTGTTAAACGATAAATACCTTTATGCATAATAGCAATAAAGTACAAAATCCTAAAGCTAAACTGATAAACTTGTGGTGAAGATTGTACAAGTACTAATAACATGTTAAACGATAAACACTTTTATGTAAAATAACAGTAAAGTCCAAAATCCCACAGCACAGTTACAGTTTTGATATATAGTTAAATATTGTAGACAATAAAATGAGCCAAATATATTCCAAAGGAATAAGTAGCTATATTTTAAAGTTAATATTTATATCTTCTATATAATATATCTATGAATATAGAACGAATTGTTTAAATTATTTAAATTTATTAATAGTTGCGACAAAACACCGACAAAATTGTCGTACGTCTAACTAGACCATGGTTTGTTATTTAATCACGTTTTCGCAAATAAAAAGAGATGAACATACTTCATTCAAAATGTCTAAATATCTGTTATAAATCGTGTACCAACTGTCTTATTATACATTGTGTTTTTTCTATTTCAGTATAATGAGTAAGAGAGACTGCAATACGCTTATGTATAACGAGTAAGAGAGAAAATGCGTTTTTTTAAAATATTGTCATCCTTTTAATTTTGAGATTTTAGACTAATCGGATTTAGAATAGATAAGATGATATACCTCTAGTTTTTTAAACATTAACAATACTTAAATAAAGTAAAACTAAATAGTTTAATATAAATAAAAAGAAAGATCACATTTCCTATATATTGCTATAGTAAAATGTCTACTTTAACAATAGAAGAAACAAAGTGCACGATCAATATTAATAGTTTAATAATGTTAGTTTTATTTAAGTTTAACAAATATGCAATATTTATTATTAACTAAAAATACTTCTAAATTCTACTCATGCAAAGCATATGCGTAAAGCATAAGCTAATAATAATAAAATAACCACTAAAATGCTACAACAAATATGTTAATATAAATTAATTTATAACCTCCTTTTATTGAGATAAAACTAACACTTAATATGCAAAACAATAATTAAAAAAAAAAACTTAAAAATAAAATCAATAAACCATTACAACCTCAATATTTCAAAGTTAAATAACTACTAGACGGAACTGCAAAACCAACATTATATAAAAAAAACGACAACCACTAAATAGCATGACATAAAAAACCGCCATACTGAAAAAAAAGCATCAAATAACCAAATAACTGGCAGGCAATAATAAAAAATAAAAAAAAGACAACCATTAATTAGCATAATATAAAAAAAACGCCATACTGAAAAAAAAGCATCAAATAACCGGATAACTGGCAGGCAATTATAATAATAATTAAAATAAAACCAAGCAATACCCTATCACGAGTCAGGCATTCGAGATTTAAATTTGGAATACCTTCTGCGTACTCGCGTACAGATTGGGGTACACTTGGTAGTTCCACGAGTCTTGTCGGCGTCGCCTCTCGTCGCTTAACGCCCTCACTTGTTGTATATAACTTAGCGAGAGTTGCTTCTTCCTCTGTGTGTGCACATTTTATATGTGTTTATGTGTGCATATTATATAAGGTGCTTATTTATGTGTGCGTACTAGTAGAAAAATACAAAGTGTATATATTTTTTTATTTAGCATTAAAATGTATGAAATACGGTTGTATGTAAGATATCTTTATTTCATTGTAGTTATAGGCTGTATTTTTTTATTGTTAACATGTTTAGATAAGATTATTTCGGCATTTCGATACCGTTGCATTTATAAGAAATTATATAATAGTAAGTGTTGCAAGTTACAAGATTGAAAATACCCCGTAAATAAACGTCAATGATTAATATTGTGCTAATATGATATGTATAATAATTATTTTTTAGATTAACAATAAGAAAACATTTCTATTTTAGTCATTATATCCAGCAATATAAACTAAATTTGATGCTTGTTAAAATATCTAATTTCTTAAATATATCAATTTCGTACTTTCGTATACATATATGAAACCTAAAACTAACGTAAATAATTATATATTATAAATTATGTTTAAAACGATATTTGTGATTCAAAAAGTGCTAAACAATACTTTCACGCCACGACTTCGCTTTTCTCCAAATTCCATGCAATTCCGTGCAAATTCCGATGTAATTGATGAGAATTCAACCGGATAATTATATATAAAAATTTAATTATTAACTCAATTAATAGGTAATATATATAAACGGCATCCCTATATACTCACACTAAGACAAAAATTTACACATTAACGCATTAACTCTAAGTTCGTACTTTAAATTAAGATATTCAAATATATTTATAATCATAATGTATTACTGACTCATTAAAACATTTTTTTTTAATGTAATTAAATTGACAACAAACGAAAAATCTGTTTTCCTGACTTCCTATAGCCTATAAAAAGTTGCAGGCACCAGTTTTTATATAACCTAGTGTCTGTATGTGTGTATGTATGTGTTTGTATATGTGCGTGTATATGTATGTGTGTTTATATGGGTGTGTATATGTGTGTTTATATGTATGTGTGTGTGTTATTTTTATGCCATTTAAAAACATCGACAGCCGTGCGACAAATCAATATTAGTGTCTGCGTGTTACATAAGCGTTATTATTGAATTGTATTCTCTTATTGTGTTGTATTTAACGTACCTTATCAGCTGTGCTATGGTACTGATAGGTCTTGAGATACGTCCCGAGACAGAGTATCTCACAATGTGGACACGTCTTATCTCTGGTCGCCAGTAGAAGGTGTATCATGTGTATGAAGTCTTCAGCTACGTAATGGTCTTCTTCGAGGAAAACTACCATACCTAAAATAAAACGAGTTTGAAACGACCTCTACCGTAATATATGAAGTTAAATTCAGATCTCAGATCTACAAACAAAATTGCCTCCTCCCTTCCATATAAAAAAATAGAAAGAACACCTGTATGTCCAGAGGTACTTTGCAGCTGATTGAATATCCTGTTAGCTTTCCACCACCAGTGGTGTTTGGTCTGCGTGTACTTCGCTTCCCGATAATGACCATGGAGATCAGGGTGCAGTGCATTGTTGCATTTTAGTTTTATTGCTCTAGAATCAATCAATCAATCAATCAATGTAGTCAAAAAGCAAATACAAAGTCAAAATTAAACAGAATCAATCTCGAAGTAGAATCAAATAAAAAGTCAAAAAAGATTCAAATATTAATTTAAAACAAGAAAAGTCTAGAAAAGTCAAGTCAAGACCAAAATATAAAATTAATAACGTTTACTCAACTGCTCTAATTTTGCATCCCTGGGACAATCGTTGGGATCTATCCCGGGATACTCATTTGGGTGCGTTTGTATTGAATATGGATAGAAAATCTGCATAACCTGAAAATATATATTTTTTTCTTTCCGTCAAGTATAAAATGAAAAAAAAATTCTAATCATACTACAAGAACCTAATAAAATCTGAAATTTGATAATCCATCACAATCATGAATAAGAACCCCGAATAGGTCCAAAATTAGTCGGGCAAATTCCGATAATTGATATTATAATAATCAAAAACATAAGTTAATATTAATATAATATTAACAAAATATTTTCTTAGATTTTCACGAGAACACATTTGAAATAAAACTATTTTTTACGGATTAAACTCGCGTATAATTTTTTGGTTACATTTTAATTTTAACCGGACGTTTCTAATACTTTGCAGCTATCGTGTACACGGATAGAGGACATGTAAGTTTCAGACAAAATTATACGCGAGTTTAATCCATAAAAAATAGTTTTATGTCAAATGTTAACAAAAAATTTAAAAAAACTAAAATACACTATTTTCTACTAAACTTTTTTGACTAATATTTCTTAAAATTACCTCAAATATAAAATAATGAGTTAAACTCACCTTAGTAAAGTCAATGCTCTTAACGAGGTTGTTTATTTCTTCGTCGTAGTAGTCGTGTGAGAAGATCAACAGTGTCTTATCAATATCTCTAGCCTGAGCTAGCGATACTATGAGATGACGGAGGTAGGTAAGTCTCGTGTGCACCTGGAATATACAGGTATGTTTGTACACTTATTTATTAAGTAGCGAAAACTATTTTATAAGATGGTCTGGGATGTCTGTCTGTCCATCCGTTCATCCGTGAAGACGATAACTTCGAAACGAAACAAAATTCTGGGTTCAAACTTAGTATGTTTAATACTCTAGTGTAGAGATTATATATGAGAAATTTTGGCCTCATAGCTATCTTTGGGTGGAAGTTATGAGGTGAAAGGTCACACCATGTATGCACTGCATATGTGCAAATGTGCAAATTTCTGACAGACTTTTAGAGTTAATTCTACAGATGTTGTTGCTCCTGACGCAATTCGTGCGGTCTAACTGATACAGACAATCTTTCGATATTTTAGGGTTTTGCGCTTTAGCAAATAGTTTAATTATGTATATTTACTTAAATTCAAACTAATAACAAACAGTAATACATCTTTTTTTTATATATTTCTATTTTTAAATTACTAAATTTAAAACTGATTTATTATATATAATTATCCGGCTGTATTCGTCAAACTTTTTTAATTTCGACCCCATTCGGGCTTGAGTATTGACGTCAGTACAGCCGGATGTTTATGGATATACGTTACAAAATTATACAATAAATGCAACTTGGATTTCTAAATGTCATTAAAATATATCATTTAAAATTCCAAAATAAAAAATACCTTATAAACTCGAGTTTATCAAATAGGCTATCTTTAATAAATAAGAATATTTTATATAAATATATTAAAAAGTTTGCATACACTTTTTGTTATTATATATAAATAATCTGTATATATTATTTTCTAAATGTCAGTCATGTTAAAAAACCGTCACATAAAAGGAGTTGTCACAATAAATTGTCGTTTAAAATTTAAAATTTAATACCTATTTTAAAATGTCCGAGGAGGAAATAACTGTGGTTAGTAAAAATAATAAAAAAAAATTATAAATACAGTTTTGTTTATAAAAAATATCTTTAATAAAAATTATGTTTTGCTAATCATTATTACCATTATTACTTTACCATTGTTCTAGAATGTGTATTAATTTCTATAATTCATATTTATGCAACATTTGAAACACTTTTCTATACACTCTTTGTAGGGACTAAAGTTTAAGATCCAAGTTTTTATATATAACTGTAACACTTTTTAATTTTATACTCTCACTCTATTCTGAACTAACTCTATTTTAAATATTAAACGCTTTTCTTATAATGCACTCATTGTTTTATTTATACTAATAATATAAAGTGGAAAAGTTTGTTTTTTACACTAATATTTGAATTTACGGGAAGGATTTGAGAAATTCCTTCTCTTTATTACATAACTTCATAAGGCTGTCTAAAATGTTACTACCTTTTACTTATTCTAATAGTAAAATCCTTATTTTGCGAATGGAACCGCGAGCAAAAGCTAGTTTTTTTTATAAAATGAATAGAAAAATATTTATTTCCATATCCAAATTTCAGACCAAAAAGAAGTCTGAAGCTCCTCCCCCCCGTCGCAAACCAAAGAAGATTATTATACCACGTCGTATACCATCAGTACTTGTTCCAAAAAAAACTCCCATTTACATAACACCAGACAAAACTATTTGTGATGAATGCACCTGCTTTCCGAAAGAAGATCCTTATGTTAAGAATAAGTATTGAAATTTTATCTTTAATAAATTAGTTAACTATTTTGATGTTAGTATGTTTGTTAAATATAATCTATAAATATATTAATTTAATGTTTCATTATGGAAAATACTAATGAATTTATTGATTAACTTTATTACTAGTATTTTCTTAGATTTTCACGAGTACACATTTGAAATAAAACTATTTTTTTACGGATTAAAACTCGCGTATAATTTGGTTACATTTTAATTTTAACCCGAAGTTGCAAATGCTGTGCAGCAAACGTATTCAGGTATAGATGAGATATACAAGTGTCTGTCAGAAAGTCAGTTAATTAGTCATCTACCTCCAACGGTTCCTTAGTTTGTGAGCATAGTTCCGGATGTAGACAAAACAGACAGCTGTATTTTGAGATCTGACAGTGCGGTCACAGACGTGAGACTTTACAGTATTTATGAGGGGGTCCCAGGTTTTTGAAAGGTTCCAACCATCTTCTCTATTGAAATTTGAATATTTTTTAATTTCAATAGCCTCGCGAATCATTCTTGATATGTAGCGGGGTTCCCTAGCGAGGATTTGTGATTTATCAATTCTAATATAATGGTTGGGCTTGTCAATGGTATGTTCACACAAGACAGCCTTCGATTTACGCCTATTCTTGATATCCAATATATGTTTTAATCCGGAAAAAATAGTTTTATTTCAAACTTTATTACTAATTGCCTTTACCAGTCAACTCGTCATACTAACCAAATTTGGACCAGTTGATTTCTATAGATATATTTAGAAAAAAAATCTCATTATACATAATGAGTAATTTGCAATTAACCTTGGTGAATTTTTACTGTAACAAAAACTTATACATATGGCTGACATATATATATTTTTTTGTTAATTGCCATTAACATTCGGGAAATCGTATCAAGCTAAGTTTTCGTGATATATATTTGGTTTCATTCAGCTTCCTCTGTTTGCGTGCTGGCGGCCCTAGTTATGTAACCTATTTGAGATGGACAGTCCGATTAATACACGAATATCCCAAGTTGACAGTAAAAATGTAATGATATTGATAATATTGATAAAAATTGTTGTTTCAGAAAGCTAACACCTTGTCAAAAATCTCCAAAAACTTTATATGAACTGGCAGCTGCTGTAGTTGATATGTTGATGTACTCGCAAGCTTTTGAATGGTCCAAAGAAGATGTCGCAGCTTGGATGGAGACAATTGGATTTCCGGAATACAGAGTTAGTGTAATTTAGTACTAACGATTTTAAATGTATTTTTTACGATATTTTGAACTGCCATTTTATTTGTTAAAATTCCAAGCAAGTCAACATTTCATGTTTGTTTCCTACCCTCCGCTTTAAATTTTTAGAAGTCTTTATGATTAATTATATCTAAAAATAGCCCAAAATATTTCTATTTGTACAGTGAAATTTTATTATTGTAAAGTGAAAAAGTATGTTTGTTTGTTTGTTTAATCACGATAATCGTCTAAACTACTCGATGGATTTTAAAATTCTCTGATTGTAATAGGCAGGTTCATGAGAACGGTTATAAGGTGAAAAAGGTTTCAGTAAGTATGCCGGTGCATTTTAACCAAAGATTAATGATAGAATATTAAAAGATTTGACAAGGGATGCCCTGATAAAGAAGGAATTTGATGCACAAGAAAAATGAAAGAACAGTAATGGTGGCAAATGTAGATAAAATAGTAGATATGGTGGGAAAAAATACTATGAAAGAGGTAAGAAAGACGGTGAAAGGTTATAGCTTGAAAACGGGCGAGCAGCAGTAATGGAGCTGCTTGAATAGGATGGATGTAAATGTTTTAAAACCCCTAAACCGCGATTAAGTTTATATCAGATATGGTATTTGTGGATCTCGAAACCATCCCATAAAGTTTTGGATCTTATATTTATTCACTTTTTGGTTACAGGACTGTATACTGGAAAACAATATCAATGGACTTCGTCTGTTAATGCTAGAAGATCCGTCGAAATTGGGAGAAATTAATATTAAGAATTTCCAGCATATACAGGTACAGCTTAATTGTGTTTAGTTTAATGTATATATATAGCGAGCTGTGTATTGTGATAATATTGATCATCTTTGATATAAACGTTGGTTCAAACTAATAATGATATTTTAATTTTATATTAAGTATATTCTAATTTATGTGGCTAAATATAAAATCTGTCATGATTTATCTTTAGATAATAACGTATCAAGTACGCCAGCTGTTCAGTACAGAATTAGTACAATTCAGTCGTAGTATAGGTCTGCCCCCACGGAAGCCCTTGACACATTGTACCTGGTTCAAGTCTAGGACTGGACCCAGTTGGGGTATACGAGAGAATTGGACTAGGTAAGGACTACATTGATCTGTTGAAAGTAGAGACATTTAAACTCTTTCTTTTGTTTTCTTCTTGGTGACTAGTAGAGAATGCTTTGTAGCATAAGTTCAAATTCAAATTCAAATTCAAAATATCTTTATTCAAATAGGCATTTACACGCACTTTTGAATCGTCAATTACCACCAAAAAGAAAGCTACCACCAGCTCGGAAAGCTGTTCTGTTGAGAAGAGCTGGCCAGAAACTCAACAGTAATGGTCTTCCTTTTATGTCTTTTTCTTGGACAGTAAAGATTAAATCAATCTATTTATCAATCAATCAATAAATGAGCGAATGAAAGAATGAATGAGTGAATGAAATATGAATGAACGAATGAATGAATGAATGAAATTTTAGGTACACGTAACTTGATATACATTAATGTAAGATTTACAATATTTAAAAATGTAATGAAATTAATATATTTGTGTTGATGTTATAGATGCGACATTTTACGTTGGATGAAGATTATTGGACCAAAACCAGTTTACTGGAACCACTGGGATTTAGTATGGTATTTATTAATTCAAATAAAATATAACTGCCTGGACTGTGTTAAGATTTCATTGTGAATTTAATTTCGATTTTAATAACGATTTCGATTTTGATTACGATTAGGATTTCCATTCGATTTCGATTTTGATGATTTTAAATAGTTTTGAAATTGATTAACTTTTGAATAGATTTTTAAAATGTTCGCTATAAATACTAATAGATTTTCATTGAAGGTATCAAAAGCCCGACTTCCCAAAGGTGTTGTTTGCTAGAGTGAAACACAAGCGAAGTCAGGTCTTCGTGCCTCGATATAAAGAACAAGCAGACGTCTGCAGAGAATACATGGTAATCAATTTGGCTGTCGTTTTTGTTCGTATAAATGCTGCTGGGTAGCAGTACCCTCTCAATGTATCGACATGAAGTAGCTGCCAGAGTAAGCGAGTATCTATTCTCATTGCATCTTCTTCTTTCCTCTTCGTGGATACTAGTCTATTAGTCTACTGGCAATGCATTTTTATGTTTTTGTATACGATATTAATAATTTATTCTTATTTTTAAGTAGACTTTCTATTTTTAAACCTATGCAAAAATATTATTTCGATGAAAAAGTAATTAGTATTAAGAATATAGTCTCTATATACTAGACATATTTCTATACCGTTCTTATTACTTATCCCGAGTGTGGAGGTGACCGATGTCGACTGCATTAGCTGGTTATAAATTTAGAAATCTAGTATCTTTTCCGTTTTTATACTGCAATGGTATTATTAGAATTTAGTTTTATGGACAACATCTTCAAAATCCAAGAAAGCATTAAGCTTATAACTCTAATACATCTTTCTGTCCCCACTTTAGACTCCCAGAAAATTTTACCTCCAAAAGAGCATACCAGAAACAGAAAATCTTATTTGGATGGAAAAAAGAATAGAGCCGCAAAAGAAGCCAAAACTAAAGAAGCAAGTAAAAGAGGAATCAAGACTCGTGCCAAAGAGAATCAGCTTGACCGGTCTCACTGGGGAGGAATTTATTTTGGCAAAACGTAAAACACCTAAACCAAAGTTTTTTCCTTGATTTTATAAACTTTTGTTCTTTTTTATTATACAATGATTTTTTTTTTCACCCCCAAAGTTAAAAATAACTTGTTGTCTAAAAAAGTAGGGTAAAACTAAAAATTTCGCGATTTCTTTTATGACATAAAAAAACAAAACTTTTTCTAAAAAAATCAAAACATGAAAGTTTGTTTTTAGACTATATCTAAATTAGTATTTTAGCTTTCAGTTAAAAAACAATTTTTTTTTAAATTTAATTCCATTTAAAAAATATGAAATCCATAGAACTACCATAGTAGAAGTTGACCATATACGAAGACCTTGAATACAGACCTGTATAGCTATAATAATGGTATCATTTTGTACTGGTCCGAAGATATCTTCATTGTAAATAATCTGCCCCTCATTTATTCTTTGTATCGCCCTCATCATATCAGTTATATTCTTTGGTCCATAGCGCTCTGTTGAATTTCCTGGAATGTAAAGGAAACTGGTAAGTATTTTTGGGTTACTAAAACCATTATTGAACAAAAATAAGTATTTTTATGATTAGCTGGAACTTAGTTACCCGCAATCGAACGATTTCATTTATTATTATGATAAGAAGTTTAATGTTGGATAGTATATAGCATTCCTCATGAACCTGCCTATCATATACAGAAAGAATTTTTCAAATCCATGACGTACTTCTAAAAACTAACGGATTTAAACAAACAAATTGATCTATGATATTAATATAGATAAGATTAATTTAAAGATGTTGCTTCAACTTGAGCACATTTTCATTTTCAGTCTGAAATACATTTTTAAAGTTATTTGCACCGGCTGGCATTTTAAACGGTTCAATTGATTTCAATGGAATTGTAGAGACAAATTGTTTAAAAAATTACTACATCATGAATCCTACTTCCTACTATCCAAATATTCCCACTAATATTCCCATTAATATTCCCACTAATGATCCCACTAATTCTAGTATTCTAATATTATTATAAATCCTCAAGTTTGTGAGGATACATGTACCTATTTTACTTGTAACGCAAAAACTATGAGATGGATTTTTATAAAACTACGGAAATATACCTTATACAATAGAACACAGACTATAATATTCTAGGCTATAATAATAGATTTTCTGTGATCTGCGGAGATAAAAGACGGGTGCAACTTGTTATTTTTCATCAACACACCACGCAGGCGTAGCCGCGGGTAGAAGCTATTATACACATTTATAAATTTTCGTAATCATAATAAGTACTCTCTATTACTTTCATTTAGTTATTTAATAGATATATTAATATAACTATATTCTTACAAAAAATATATATCAAGCATGGGATCAGCTTCTCTATAATAAGAATAGAATGAATAGAACAGAAGAACATATCGATATCTTTCCACAAGTAAATTAAATAATACATACCAGTAGCATTCTTGGGATGGACGGTCAGGTATTTATGTAGCTCTGGTGGTACCAACGCCAACACCTGTTCTGAAGTGTCATTGGAGTTCATCAGCTCTTCTGAAATGAGATGATGAGAATCTAAAACCTATCTGGATAAAGATGAACTAAAGGATGTAATTTATGTTTTTTTACAAATTGTATTTTTGTAGGTGTCGCGATTAAAAATAACAAAACTTATCATGTTTAAAATCATGGGATGATGTTTGAATAAATTAATATAATTCACATTTTTATAACATTTAAATAAATCATTAAATAATTAGAAATATTAGCCATAAAATGTTTAATACAAATAAAATTATATTAAATAAATATGATATTATTAACTGTATATTGTAATTACAACAAGTGCAATTCTATATATTGTTTACTGTAATATCTTACGATTCATAACGAAATTTTGATTTTAAATTTAAATTTAATGTTACAGATTTCAAATATAATAATAACTAGGTCCGACCCTGTGCACGGCGGGAGATGAGCGAAGCATTGTTATTGAATAAGTTATTCATACTTGTAAAATTATCAGAGTAAAAATAATGGCTATAATCTTAAGCCTAATAGATCTCGCGCGTGTGATTTCAAAACGGTCCACTTATTATCTCTATGGGACACAATCACGAATGTCACCAAAAAACTTCAGGACCTATAAGTCACTGTCCTCGACAACTCTGACAATTTATGACATCCTACCATTATTCGTCTAGCAGGATTAGCATTAGTAACGAAACACCCTCTTGACCAGTAAGAACTTTGCTTCACTCAGCTGTATAATTTTGTATAATTTACAATAAAGAGAAGATAAACGATAAAAAATATATATGTAAAAAAAACCTTTAACAATAAAAAAACATCACGTTCCATAGATAGTGTATGTACAAACCAGATAAATCAGTGGATACGTGCTTCCTGTGAAATTATTTTAAGATTGATAAAATATTTAAAAATATATATGACATGTTCGTTTGTTGGTTACACTGTATTATCTATAATTTATAAACCGATAATCATGAAACTTTGCACCAACTGTCTGATGTACAAAAAAGAAATACAAACAAAAACAGTTTTTTTAGGGAGAGATAGAGAATAATAAATTAAAAATAATAAATAAATTTTGTTGATATAAATATACTGAAATGATCGGAATAAAGCTAGAAAAAAAAATTGCAATATTGAAAAAGATTGACCATGAGCCACCTGTATTGAATATTTTGTTTATTCATTATATATTATTGTATATTATTTTAACCGACTGAAACTATTCTACTGTATTTGTATTTTCCTTTCAAATTTTGTATAAATCGATTTTGATGATCATTTGAAAATGTATAGTTCATAATTTTACTAAAAACTTGGATAGAATGCAACTTTAAACTATTGTTTAAAGTTGCATTCTATAGTGTAAAAAATATAAAGAAATATATTGGGGAATCATTAGATATATTCACAAACCTAGACTAAATAGGTGCCTAGGTGCCTAGTTGCCTAGATGTCTTGATTACCTAGGTTAAGGACGCGTAGACCTTGAACTACTTTGCCTATTCGTAATATCAATAAAATAAAGCTCCAACTGATAAGATACTGTCAGTGCCAAGTAAATAAAATTAACACACATAACTAAACATTTAATCCTTATTGGCGTTGACTCAAACAAATAATAATAATATATATATTATGTTTTTTGAAGTTAATTATTTATTTTTGTGTGATTTTTATTAACAAAAACAGAACAACATATTTTGGGTTTGAATTCAATTATCTTTGTGTGTTATTTATTAACAATGACAAGTTTTTGTTAATTAAATTTAATGTGATTTTTATGATTTTCTGTCAATTTATTATTCTTATTATTATTTAATTATTAAATTATAACCTTTTGCTATATTTTAAACATATTTAAAGAGATTATTCGCTATCAGGAAGGAAATATATAATATTTTAATATTTTTTTTATGTTACCACCACCACATCATAAAAAAACAATGATTATTGAATTAGAACAAAAAACAATTGTCCACACAGTAATTAGTAAACAATGTCACCTACCCTCATAATAAAATACAAAAAAAATATCTGTGGAAAAACAAAACATTGAACATATAATAAACCTGTATGCAGCTCCATGTTAGTGAAGTTCTGTGTTGGGTTTGGCGTAGTATTATATTCTGAAAGATATATTGTATTTATAATTCAGAAATATATGAGTATGGGATCTGCTGAAAACGGTGATATTATTATTACAAATGTATTGTTGAACGTTGACTTCGAAGTTGCATTCTTATTAGAGGGGAGGGCTTTTAGGCCACTGGTACGCCAAAACATTAAACAAAATGAATGAGGAATCACCAAGCATAGCTAATCTCTGTCAAAAACAAAAAAAACTCAAAACATCTGATGTATTATCAAATTTGTTACAGACAACTCTACTAACCATGCAAAATTATATGTCACCTTTAACAAAAATGAGTGTTGTTAAAAAAAATGAAATATTTTTTAATTAGATTATTTGCCTACAAAAAAAACACTTACAAAAAAATTGCATATAATTCGGATATTGGCTTTGACAATCAATCCTTAGCAGCAAGAGTTGAAACAAGGATCGATTATTAATTTTATCAACCAAATAAGTTTTTTTTTCTACAGATAAATCGGAGCTACCATCATAAGCCAACTTAGTTTTTTTTTCCTACAGAAAAACCATAGATATCATCATCAACAAACTTAGTTTTTTTTCCTATAGAGAAATAAGAGCTCTGCCCCCATTGGATATAGTCATACCCTCTTCATGAGGCTAGAGAAATAAGAGGTATCTTTAGGCACAGTTATAAAATCCACTTACCGCCATCCTTGTCCATGACTCCGTTGGTCGCCGCCAGCATGATCTGCACCCAGACACAAAACAGACCTATTATAACAATAATTCTGAGGAACGAAGCATAACGTATGCGAGGCATCCTTCACAGCTGTCTGGTGACGCATTGCTGGTCGATCATCCTTTTGATTGGTCAATCTGGAAAAAAACATTTTTTTTATAAAAAAATCGTTCTTCATGCTAAACGACGTTTTCTATCTTTAGAAAGTTAATATTAAAATATACCGTTTTAAATAAAAGCGTATATAAAACATAGTTTTAATAAACATATTTAAATAATTTCTCGAATATGATAATTATATTATAAAAATAATATCATAGGTTTTAAAAACTGTTTATTTTAAATAACTATTTTATAAATATAAATAATAAATTTTTGTTATGAATGTAAAACATTTAGGTTTTACGATATGATCAAGCCATACAAACACACACTCACACACAAACAAAGAGAGAAAGAGAGAGAGCGATGTTCATCAGTTATTCTATCGCTTTCATATCAATATTTGTGAGTCATATAGCAGGAGTATATAATGTTTAATACCGCAGTTAGCTGTTTTCATCCGCTAAGAACCTAGCCAAGTGACATTAGCGCTTGTCGAATACGACAATAGTATATTGCATAAGGTTACGTTATACTAAGGCTCACATTAATTTAATTAGAATCGAAAAAAAAAATTTTGAATTAGTCTACAGCCTCTGGATTATATATATATTTAAGATGACAGTATTTGTCAGTAAATAAACTACCAAAATGAACGTGTTAAGATATTAGCTCCAAATATTTATTTGCAAGCGAATCCGCGAGAAAATACTAGTTGAAGTTAATATTTTCCGAACATAATATATAGTTAATTTATTTTAAAAAGATTTATAGGCAAGTATAATTTATGTGCATATAAATTATAAATATTATTACATTGATTTTAACTCTGTAGTGGACTAGAGCAAGAATTATTTAATATATTCATATTAACAACGCAATACTATAATAATATCTAATAATATAAAAAACTTTTTTTTTTCTTTCTGTCTGTCTGTCTGTTGTGAAGAAGGAATTGTCTATAAAACATAAAGCTTAAATTTAAAATCAAATATTTTAAACCAGATATTTATCGCTGTGCAGAGTTATAGAATCGCGGACAGTAATTAGTATTTAATATTATTATCTAAACATATGTTTAATAAAAAAAAAGAAAAAAAAAGAAAAAAAAAAAAAAAAAAGGAACAATGAAAAAAATTGTTAAATTTTTGTTTTGTTATAAAATTAAAGTCACAAATGTCACAAAATAAAAAGTGACGATAAAAAAAAACATGTTAAATTTATTGAAATCTTACCAAATAATTTGGAACGCATCCCTTATTCACGAGCTTGGAACATAACAGGCGGCGTGAACAGTTCACGCCGCGATTCCGAGATATATTTAACATGAGTACAGCCGAATATCTACTGTTAATATTAAAAGTAAAATAGATTTTTCATATGACTAAGTTATAGTTAGTCAATGATCTTATCCATCAGAGGGTCGACAATCTCAAGAGGAGATTTAATCTGAGCCAGTAAAAGATTATATTTGAGATAAACTCATAATATACTTGTATTCATATTATATGATATTTATTAATAATTTAAATGCCATGGGCGATTATTTACTATTTATTTATTTATATTTTTCCTCTTTTAATCAATATTAGTGATCACTTGTTTACGTCAATTTGAAGAGTGAGGGCCTGTTTGGACACCATACTTATCAAAATAAGGCCTTCTGTTGAGACATTCTCCTACTTAAAGCTAGGGCTAGGGTTTCAAACGCGCCCTGGTCCGAGAAGAACCACACAACCAACTCAGCCTTGTATTTTTTATTGTGATCACTGTTTTACAAACGTCAAAACATTTTTTTTTTGCGAACTGTTAGAACCATTGCAATCAGTTCGATGTGATGATTTATCAGCATTTAAGGAATATCCTTCATTAATTTAGATATTAATCAAGATTAATTTAAAATAGTAATTCAGTAAGCCGACTACATGGACTGAAAGAAATTATAGAATATATACAACTTAAATTATTAGGTCCGTCACTGTGCACAGTGGGTGGAGCTAAGCGAGCCATTGTTGGTGAATGAGTTTAACATACTTGTAAAAATAGCAGAGTAAATAGTGGCTATAATCTTAAGCCTAATAAAAACTCACGTGTGATTTCAAAACATTAAATACGTTAACACTAGGACTTTAATAAAAAATGACAATCACAAATGTCACCAAAAACTTCAGGACCTGTAAGTCACTGTCCTTGACAACTCTGACAATTTATGACATCCTACCATTATTCGTCTAGCAGGAGTAGCATTAGTAACGAAACACACTTTTGACCAGTAAAAGCTTTGCTTAACTCAGCAATAATTCAGTTCTACAAAGTTGAAATTCTAAAGGTCACAGGTTTGAATTCCACCGTATTTGTGAATTTTAGGTCAAACTAATACAAAAAATATATATTTACTAACACTTACCGTACTATTATACGAGAAATCTAGCACCTGACGAAATAACTACAAGTATGTTACTAACACTATCAACAAACACATATCTACAAAACTAACAATATACAGATTAATCAACATTGTTTTGATAAACACATGTTTTATGAAAACATGCACTGAAATGATAATAAAAATAATAATCATAATAATAATAATAATAATAATATACTATTTGTGTATTGTATGTGATATACGAATTACTGATTTTAATTTTTCGTAGCATTATCAACTCAAGGTACTGAGTGTAACAAAAACTACATAGGATAGAACATAGGCTACTTAAATCACTCCAATTTATAGTTTTAGAATTATTATAATATTTTTGTTAATGGCCATGATCAAATAAATTATTAAGACTTGAATTTTTAGAAATATACATTATATTTAATTTCAAATCCCAACTGTGGTCAGAATTAAATATTGCTATTGTAGCATATAATATATTTTTTTTATGTTTTGTATGTTAGCTATTCAAGTTTTATTATATATGTATATTTTAAGTCAATTTAAAAAAGAAGTTCCTAAAAACACTATTTCTTTACCTTTTAACATTAAAATAAAAAATAAACATGGTATATATTATAAAACATGGAATAAAATAAAAAAAACTTATACTAATACTTATAATAATATTTATACCCAGTGTATCATATTCTCTGTTTTGTCACTTTCACACCTTTGACGTAAATCATCAGCAAGAAAGTGACAAAACAGAGAATAAATTGTAATCGGTATAAATAGTTTATTAGTAAGGCAGACTAAGTTTAAAAAATATATATTATTTTGTTTAATTTTTTATGGTATATTTTAATTCCACTCAATTCCTTTCATTTGATATACTCATATTACGTATAAAAAATATATAATCCGCCATTTTGTACATGCATGCCATTTGACAAACAAAAACTGCAGATTAATAGTTTTCAATCAAGAATGTAATCAAAATTGATTATTTATTTCAGTCGTTAAACTCATACACGAGGTAACATATAGCGTCCATTATAACTATAAAAGAAGTAGTATATTTAGTTTTGTAACTGAACTTTAAATATTAAGATAAATTATTATTTCAATAATTGCTATTTTTTAATAGAACTTAATAAAATTTTATTTTTATATCTTGGGCTTTATCTATACAGTAATATTACAACAATCTTGATTTCTATAATAGGCAATCTGGTATAACTGAAATCTCTACGATTTTTTTTGGTGTTATTAGTGTATTGTTTTTTAAAAAAAAGTATAATATTTGTAATATTGAAACAATACCTTTTTAAAATATTATAGTTTTTAGAGTTCATGAGACCTGTTAGTTTATTGGCGGATCACTCGAAAGTACTTTATGAAATTTAGCATAATTAAATCAATAAAAATATAGGCTCTGTCTATACATACAGTGCTATTGACTCCAGAAATCCAGTTTTAC
This sequence comes from Mechanitis mazaeus, assembly GCA_959347395.1. Taxonomy (NCBI): domain Eukaryota; kingdom Metazoa; phylum Arthropoda; class Insecta; order Lepidoptera; family Nymphalidae; genus Mechanitis; species Mechanitis mazaeus. Next base: position 16,610,683 of record OY365749.1, on the reverse strand, counting down.
AACTAAAACACCAAAACCTTTGAAATATATCAATACATATTAAAATATATTTAGCATTAGACGCGATTTTATCTAAATAATAAATTATATTTAACATGAGAAATGGCAGACAAAATCGAGTGGCAGTTGGTGATAAAACAGTTTAAAATATCATGACACTTTTTGAAGTATCGATAACAACGAATTTAATATTAAATATTATCACCTATGCCTATTGTTCTTAATATCATGGGAAGTACCACCGTCTCATAACAATATTACAATAACCTTACTTTCTATTTTCGTATCACATCGCTTCGCTTAAGTAAGATTACATTAATAATGTTACAAGTTTTGATGACGTCATTCTTGGTCTATTTATTAATTTATATCTTTTCCACTTTGAATCAATCAATTAATCAATGATCACTTGTGTAAGTAAACTAAAAATCAGGAGGGTATATTTTGATTCCATACTCATAGAAATAACTTCCGTCCGTCCGTGAAAACTTTCCAACTTAAAGCTTGTTTCCAAATGCATCATGAGAAGAACCACACTACAAACTAACCGAGAAATCATTTGTTTCTTATATTTATATAATAGGAAATAATATGAACTTGTACCATGTGGTATTTTTGACATTAGAAACATTCATGTTGTATGGCTTTTATGTTATAAAGAAAGTTACAGGAGTAAAACAATATTATATATATCGTGGTACGAAAATGAGTGTTATTGTAATTTCCGGCCCATTGGTTTAGTGCTAGTAGTTGGTGGCCCTACATGCTGAGTCTTAGGTTCTATTCCCACACAAGACAGTTGTTTGTGTTATTTGTTTCCGTAATTTTTGTTTGCGAAAATCTAGAGAAATAATTCTTGTGCGGATTTTGCTTTTTTTGCTTTTTTCTATTAATCATATGAATTGAAACTTTTTTTAAAGGTTCATGTAAAGAACACCATCACAATATTTCTTACACATACCTACATGATGAGTACATATTCCAGGATGAGTTTTAAAGAATCTAAACAAATCAACACACACACATACACGATGAGTTTTAAAGAATCTAAACAAATCAACACACACACACACACACACACACACACATTACACACGCAGGCAGGCACGCACACACACGAAGGTAAACACGCATGCACACACACACACACACACCTTTTTAGCACAATAAAATAACAACAAACGATATAAAAAAAAACATTAAGAATAGCATAAAAAATGTCAAATCTTTATTCAGTAATGACAGCTCGATCAACAAATGACTACAAAGTCAACAAACAATCAGATCTAATTGATATGCGCATTCAGTTGTAATTATACCATTGTTATGTGAGCGCTAACGTATTACACAATTATTATTAACATTTATATCAATGAGATCGACAACTTTTAGAAGACGCTCTGAAAAAAATATAAAATAAAATACATATAATGTTAGTCACATCAAAATAAACTTCATATATATACCTATAACTTTAACCGAACCTATTTTGATAAATCTTTTAAAATTTGATAGATCTTTAATCCAATCAACGGTCGTTACTGAAATATACGACAATACATACATTTAAAAATAGCAGATTAATATACAAACATATTTTTTTAATTTCAATGTATAGATTTTTTAATGATTATTATATACATATATAATTACATTATATATGTAATTATATTCAAAATAATCTATAATTTTAATTAGTTATAAATCAAAATCATACAAAACAATCAATTGTTCTAACAATAAAAGCAACACACATGAATATACATTCAAACACACATACATACATACACACATACATACATACACACATACATACGTACACACATACATACAGTGTTCATTTAATTTTCACCACACATTCTAGTACAAGGGCAATTTTAATAAAGCTTTATGAATCAAATTGCATATGGAAACAGTTATTTAGAGCATATAACATATTTTAGTACATAGAAATAATATATTTGGGCTTTTATCCTCACTTGAATCTCAAAACGAGGTTCAATGACCTCTTCGTTTCATCCCCTCTCATCTTTCCTTAATTCATGAACCCCCATTACTCAGTACCTTGAGGTTAATGTAACAAAGAACTCACAATCTAAAAAACTGGCCGGTATGGCCCGTCCATGATGTCCGGGCGTCTAGAAAATGATGTATTTATCGTTGATTAAACAATATTTTTATTAAACTGTATGTGGATTTAGTGTAGTATTACAAAATATCAAAATAGCCCCTCAATAGATCTCTTGCTGTTCGACGTTTTGCTCTAATATGCATAGTTTTGAATTACAGCTTTACCAGCAAGAATATCAACAATTTTAAAATAGCCATTCCTTTTTATGCTAAGAGCTTTCGAATGACATATTGCATGTAACTCTACGACACTTCCTAATAATGGCATGCGACAGACATACAGACACACAGACATGACAGAGAGATTATATATATAGATGCGTTGATCAAAATTTTGCAATAAATAGTATTTTGAACTGTACTTTGGTGAATAATATATAATGGTTGGCAATGGTATATATTTACATATTATTATATAAGTTCCTACTAAATTTAAAATATTTTAAAGTAAAAACCAAATACCTCGTAAAAACCCAGTAACACCTTCAGCCGCTCCTATAGTTATGCCGTATTGTTAAGATTTTCTTTTAGAAATAATTATTAAAGACATATAATTTATTGTTTCTGTATGTTCGTTCATACAAAAATAAAAAGAAGACCATTTCTTTTTATAATGAAATTTTTACCATGTATACACCATTTGTTCTGGTTGTTTTGTTTATGCTAAGTCCCAAGGAAGACAAGTTCCAAATATAATTTGCTAACAAGGCCGTGGTCTACACCTAATTTATGAACAAAGCATGCCAAGGCTTTTGAGGTAACAATATTAAAAATATGTTAATTAAAACAAGTCTATCGAATTTCAAGAAACAAAACACCTACAGAAAAAAACAATACAAAATTTAACTCACATCAAAGTAAGAAGGTTATGTTTTGCAATGCATGCCTAAATTCTGTTACTAGAAAACCGTTAGGTTCTATTACGAAATCACGAAAATGTCATATATAAGTTTAAAATATTAATATTGTATTATCATTTAAATTCTTATTAAACAAACTAGAAACTTATAGATAATAATCTAAATTCTAGCTTGTTAGTGAAGTTTTTATTGGCCACTTGAATATAATTACATATATTAACATACAAATACCACGGCTGAACAAACAATAACTCCACATTTTTCTAGTTATATGAAGGTTACTACACAATTAACTTAAATAACATTGTTTCATTTGACACCGTGACGTCATAACTTTGTCAGGACAAAAGACCATCTCATTTCATTACATGTATACTATATCAGGGATGGCAAATCAATGGCACGTTTGAAAATATTGTTGGCAAGCAAAAACATTTTTTTTATGAGTTATATCTTTTGATAGAAATGAATTAAAAAATGTTAATGTATATTAATTGAGCGAAGCTCTCTTTGGGAGACTTTTCTGCATCCTCTGTGCAAGAACCAATTAAAAAAGGTATAGCCGAAAATTTCCAAATTTTGTATAGGACACTTACTGATGGACATTTACTGATAGACATCAGTGCGGTGGTGGTTTTAGAAAAATAAAAATAAATATGTCATAATGTGAATCTTGAAAAATACTTGAAGACAGAATGTAGACGTTTTGTAAATGCAACTGCGGTGCTGTTGGCACCTCGCTTCGCTCAATATGCTAACATATAACGAGATTTTGCGAGCGAGTCAAATTTGAGGTCTGGTTCGCGCTCCTAGTTATTTTTTATTTTAAAAATATTACATGAATTACCTACATAAAAAAATGCGCATTAAATAAAATTTAACGTATAGTTTCACCACGATAACATTTTCATAGAAATTTCGTGGCACGTCTCCTTTTTATTTTCGAAAAACTCAGTTTTTCCTTCCGATCTGTCTGTCTGTATGTGTGTATGTGTGTCTGTGTCGAATTTTATTTTTCGAATTTTGAAAAACTAAGGATATATTTGGAATCAGCATCTAAATGTAAGATTCACTTTTCAAAATTATGTTGATTGTCCAACGGGAAGGTGGTCAGATCGGCCGCCGAAGTTGACACCGAATGACAAATTGCATGTAACTCTACGACACTTCCTCGAATAATGGCACGCGACAGACATACAGACACACAGACATGACAGGGAGATTATATATATAGATGCGTTGATAAAAATTTTGCAGTAAATAGTATTTTGAACTGTACGTTGGTGAATGGTATATAATGGCTAGTAATGGTATATATATACATATTATTCTATAACTTCGTACTACATTTAAAATATTTCAAAGTAAAACCTTAAAAACCCAATAATACCTCGTAAAAACCCAGTAACACCTTCAGCCGCTCCTATAGTTATGCCGTATTGTTAAGATTTTCTTTTAGAAATAATTATTACAGACAGACATATAATTTATTGTTTCTGTATGTTCGTTCATACAAAAGTAAAAAGAAGACCATTTCTTTTTATAATGAATTTTTTACCATGTATACACCATTTGTTCTGGTTGTTTTGTTTATGCTAAAGTCCCAAGGAAGACAAGTTCCAAATATAATTTGCTAACAAGGCCGTGGACTACACCTAGTTTATGAACAAAGCATGCCAAGGCTTTTGAGGTAACAATATTAAAAATATGTTAATTAAAACAAGTCTATCGAATTTCAAGAAACACCTACAGAAAAAAACAATACAAAATTTAACTCACATCAAAGTAAGATGGTTATGTTTTGCAATGCATGCCTAAATTCTGTTACTAGAAAACCGTTAGCTTCTATTACGAAATCACGAAAATGTCATATATAATTTTAAAATATTAATATTGTATTATCATTTAAATTCTTATTAAACAAACTAGAAACTTATAGATAACAATTCAATCTAAATTCTAGCTTGTTAGTGAAGTTTTTATTAGCCACTTGAATATAATTACATATATTAACATACAAATACCACGGCTGAACAAACAATAAGTCCACATTTTTCTAGTTATATGAAGGTTACTACACAATGAACTTAAATAACATTGTTTCATTTGACACCGTGACGTCATAACTTTGTCAGGACAAAAGACCATCTCATTTCATTACATATATACTATATCAGGGATGGCAAATCAATGGCACGTTTGAAAATATTGTTGGCAAGCAAAAAACATTTTTTTTTATGAGTTATATCTTTTGATAGAAATGAATTAAAAAATGTTAATGTATATTAATTGAGCGAAGCTCTCTTTGGGAGACTTTTCTGCATCCTCTGTGCAAGAACCAATTAAAAAAGGTATAGCCGAAAATTTCCAAATTTTGAACACTGATAGACATCAGTGTGGTGGTGGTTTTCAAAAAAATAAAAAGAAAAATGTCATAATGTGAATCTTGAAAAATACTTGAAGACAGAATGTAGACGTTTTGTAAATGCAACTGCGGTGCTGTTGGCACCTCGCTTCGCTCAATATGCTAACACATACCGAGATTTCGCGAGCGAGTCAAATTTGAGGTCTGGTTCGCGCTCCTAGTTATTTTTTATTATAAAAATTTTACATGAATTACCTAGATATAAAAATGCGCATTAAATAAAGTTTAACGTATAGTTTCACCACGATAACATTTCCAAAGAAATTTCGTGGCACGTCTCCTTTTTCATTTTTTTGTTTTTCTTGTGGCAACATCAAAAAATGTTCGCCATCCCTGGTATTTAGTAATATAAAGCTGAACAAACAATGTAATATAAAACCATTATAAAACAGCTTTGCTAACAAATAGGTGTTATTGACTTATTAAATATGAACTGTCTATATTATAAATAATCATTGTTAATTATTATAATTATTTAAGTATGGACATTTTATTTGCCTCATCTTAAAGTTATTACAATAATCTTACTTTACCTTTACTGCAAAATCTATAAAATACTGTTTTAATAAAATGTCTACGATAATTTTTTTAAGGTGTTAAAAGTTGATGTACTTATTTATTTATTTATTTATTTATTTATTTAAATTGTATAGAGACGTAATTACTATATAACAAAATATGACGATCTCAAGCCTGCGAAAGTTGAATTGTTGCACTAAAAACTCAAAATTATGGTAATATTCGAATAAAACTTTTGTTTTATTTTGACGTAATAAATAGTACCACCATTTTTAAATTATTATCGTAATAAGCTCAGAGATGTGATGTGTGTGAGAGAAGTGACCAACCATTGAACCAACATTGGCTCAAACTCACAAACACTCAAATACATATAATGGAATATATATTTGTGTTTCTTAACATGTTAAAGCTAGTAAAAATATAATACTTGTATTACTTTATACAATTTACTAAGCTTTAGGTCAAGTAACACCGCATTGTGAAAAATTACTACTAATTATTATATATTAAGATGATCCATATATATGATACGAAACTATAATATATAAATAACTTAGTATATATGAAACTATCTATGATAATTGAGATTATCTTTAGATATTCAGCTTTATTCACGTTATATTCACGCCAGTTCACGTCAGTTCACGCCACGAATTTACCATATTCCGAGCTCATGAATAACCAGACCCAGTTTGAGATTAGTCGGGCAAATTTCAAAAAATTCAAATAAAAATCTTTATTAAAAGTAAGTTTTTTCAAAACATTGTTTCATCGTCAAAACTACTACCGGCTCGGTAACATATTGTTTCAGACCTGAGAAGAGCTGGCGAAAAAAAGTCAGTTGGCTTGTCTTTTATTTTTTTATTAGCCATACCTATTTAATATCAGTATCGGATATCTATATATAATAGAAATTATCATATATAGTTTAAAATTCACTATTTAGTGCCTGCACTAAAATCATTACATACAAGAGAAACCTTCAATTTAGATCATTTGTGATCAATATTTATTTATTTATTTATTTATTCTTTATTGCCCAAAATAGGTACAATAGGAGGATTTAACGCTAAAAAGCATTCTCTAGCAGTCAACCTAAGAATGCAGTAAAAAAAAATAAAACTTTGGGGCGCTTAAAGTAATAAAAAAAAATTAACATTAAAAAAAAGGGCATAAAATTCAACTATTAATATAAAACATATGTACACATAAGTCACAAGGTACGTGTAAATAATACATACATATTTGTAATATCTCACTGAAAAGCCATCAATAATTAAATAACCAAGTATAGAAAATATACAATTTTAATAATATATACTATGAAAACATCTGTAAATATTGTGGTACAAGATCAACTGATGGTCAGTGGTGAGGTCACTCATGGAAATTTGCATTTGAATATGACTGCAATAATAATCGCTTTGGTGCTAATTTCCAACTAAATAGCTACTAGAATGGTACCACTTGTAGAGTGAAGGAGAGAGAGCTACTCTACCTCTCTTTCTATCCCACTCCACTCCACTTCTCTTATCAATTCTATTTAATTATATGTTATAATCAACCACAACTGCACTCATGTATTTCAAGTTAGAAGGTAGTAATATTTTCTTGAAATTTCTCGTCTAAAAAAAAATAATATATAAATTATTTACTTACATTAGAACGATTTTAAAAATATATTAAAAATTAAGAAGTTACTTATACAAGAACCTACAGATAGATAATATATACATATTATAAAACTTGGAAGCTTTAGCTTTAAGTTGGTGAGTGTCTTAACACAAACGATCGAACGAATCGAACGTATTGATTGAAAGGGGAAAAGAAATAAATAATAAGTAAATAAAGTAAATTTCCGGATGCATCTGACCCAACTACATGTACATGTAAATGTAGTAGTATATAGTATGTATATGTAGTATGTAGTAATATGTAAATATACTACCATAAAACTACCCACATATGCCACGAAACTACCAACTGAACTTTTTTTACTACTTTGTGTAATTCCTGAAGTCTAGTTATATAATTTAAATTGAATCAAATATTATGATTATTCATGAAGAGGTCTCCATCTCTCCTAAATAAATAAATAAAACAAAAAATTGAGAATATCCTCCTAATGTTACTAAAAGATATAGGTTCTGTTTGTTTTGTTTTTTCGAAAAACTCCGTTTTTCCTTCCGATCTGTCTGTCTGTATGTGTGTCTGTGTGTCTGTGTGTGTGTCGAATTTTATTTTTCGAATTTTGAAAAACTAAAGATATATTTGGAATCAGCATCTAAATGTAAGATTCACTTTTCAAAATTATGTTGATTGTCCAACGGGAAGGTGGTCGGATCGGCCGCCGAAGTTACCGAAAAATGGAAAAAAAAATTTGAATTTTAAAATTTTTTAAAATCCTATAATAAACTACATAAAAAAAATAAAAATTATTATTAAAATAAATTGTTTATTTTAAAAATGTGATTTTGTTTGTTAATTAATTTGCGAGTTATAATTTGCCGATTAGGAGTTTTTCATAGCGGCAAGCTCGATTGCCGCGTGTTTTTTAATTAGTATTAGATTCAACTCACCAACAGTTATGTGTTTTAGTTTTACTATTACAAACACATTTGAAAGAAAAACTATTTTACGAATAACTCGCGTTTATTATTACATTCTATATTCAAACCCGCCGATTCAAATTCACTCACACCGTGTGATGGTTTTTAAATTCTTATTAATATAAATTTAAAAATTTATAAAAAAAATACAAAAATAAGAAAATAGTACATTTTTCTGTTTCTGTTTTCACTTACGAGGCACCTTTTATAATAATAAAGTGAAAAATAAAGCAAGTAATAAAAAGAGCAATAAAATGAGAAATAAGAGGAATAAAATGATAGTCGGTTAATACTATCAATATAATAATTATTAATCGTATATAGTACTGGCGTGTAAAACCGGTGACAAAGGCTAGTTTAAAAAACGAATAAAATACGGGAAATATGAGAGTATTGCTATAGTTATAATAGATTTAAAACAATAATAAAAAAATCGGAAAATAGCATCAAGTCGAAAAAGCCATCTAAGTCAAGCGAAGTCACGGCACGTTGTTAGTATTAAAGTAAAAGGATAAAGGTCTCTTGCTAGTAAAGGTCGCATAGCAAGTAACTGTGCCCTATAAAGGTCAAAGGACATAGTTCATCTTGTAGAAGTTGACAATGAATTAAACATACAGTAGAACCCGATTATCCGGCTCTACCTGATACGGGTTCAATCGGAACTAATATCAAATCACTAAAACATCACATATATATATATATATATATATAATTATTTTGTAACATATAATATGATAAAAACCGCTTTTCTTGATAGATTATTATTATTATTATTATCCGAATGACAAACGCCAAAAACTAATCAAACTATTCGAGTCTCTACTGTATATAAATTTAGAATTCAATTTAGTATGATTCTATAATCGTTTCGTAGAAAAGGTCGACTAAATTATATCTAAATAATTAATCTTTACCATAGGATGGGGAAAGCTACCCTTTTGTCTATCTGTGTGCGATGGGGCCAAAGTTGGTTCCAATATTGGTTCAAATATACACCATTGGACACCAACGACTCTTAACTTAATAAGGTCAAATCTTTATGCGGTCAATAATTATAATAATAAGTCACTTTTACAATGACCAAAAAGACGTACGGTTACTAAAAGCCACGCGGGCGAAGCTGCGGCCGGAACCTAGTATTACTAATATTATAAAGCGAAAAAAATTGTTTAAATACGCTAATCTTTGAAAGTAGCAAATAGATTTGATAAATTCTGATATTAATTAATAGTAAATAAAATCATTAGTTTGCAAGTGAAACCGCGTACCAGTATTATAGCATTATTTATTTAATAGGAAGCCAAAATGACAATATAATGAAAAAAAACCATATAACAATTGGTTGAATAAAAGTTACTTTATTATTAAAAGAAAATATGTAAAAAAATTAAGCTTAATAAAAAAAATATATAATAAAATCATAAAATCATAGAATATATAAAGAAAATTAATAAATAATAAACCGGAACACACTTGTCATGTGAGGAAAATGGTCGTAAATAACTAAACCTTGAATTACAGAAATTACTAGATACTTTAGTTGGAAACTATTAGGTTAATTTTCTTATTATCTCCGTTACAGTAACTGGTTTAGGGTTCACTGTGAATTTAAAAAACCATCTTCTATTTATAGTACAAACCTTCTGATACATTATATAATAAAAATAAAAATCAACAAATAATTTATTTTAAAATGTACTGGATTTTTTTTTAAATTTCAAAAAATCATTTTGTGTTGTTCAAACCTTATTATAATAAAAGAGTGTCGACGTCAAATATATATATTTTTTTAAATATATTTTTTCATACCCATATAGACTACGTCTAGAAAAAATATTTTTTTTTGTTTGTTTATTTTTCATGTAAGAAGAAAAAAAAACTATATTTTTATTATATCTTGTTCCAGTACACATATAGGTTTATTCCTATGGGAAATTCCCGAGGGAAAATTAACTAGATTAAGCGTACAATTACGATTATATTACAACTGTATTACTTGTATTAAGTTACTCGATTCCACTCGTAGACGAATGATTTTATTTTCTATTAACATAACTAAGAGTAATAATATAACACTAGATAGCTTATAGCTTTCCTCATGAACCTGTCTATCATAACCAGAAAGAAGTTTTCAAATCCATCACTTAATTTCGAAGATTAGTGCGTTTAAACAAACTTTTTCGCTTTGTAATGTTAGTATAGATTACTCAGGACAAGACAAAGAAGAAGCTATAGAGGGCTTAAATAATTAAGTCAGTAAACTCCTTTAATATATTCAAAAAGTACTAATAATTCAACCTACCTCCGGCAACAGAAAAAAAAACATCATGTAGTATCGAAAAAATTTGTACGTTTCAACAAACAAACTTTTCCGCTTTATAATATTTGTATAGATTATTTGGATTAATACACAGTAGAAGACACAGGAAAAAGCTATAGAGGGCTTAGGTTTCTAAATAATTCTGTCGGTAAACTCCTGTGTATATCATTCAAAAGGAATTACAAAGAACCCAACCTTATTCCTGCAATATGCAAAAAAAAAACAAAAAAAAAAAAGCTTTGTAATCTATACACCAAACCAAAACAACACTCTTATTGTCTGTCGGTTAAAACCGGTTCGAACCGACTACCGTTGTACATACAGTTAACATTTAAGTGATACCACGATGTGGGCTGTTATATAATAAGAGAAAGTGATAACTTATTATATAAAAGATAACATATAAATATTGATAACATTTATAAGATTTATGTAAAATCCATAAATCATACATCTATACTAATATAAATTCTAAGGGTTGTATGTTTGTAACGAAAAAATTTAAAACTTCTGAACCGATTTTAAATTCTTCTCTATTGGGATGCTACCTTATCCCTGAGTAACATACTTAGTATTTATATTATATTGTAAATAAAATATTTCATTCGCAAGTGGTGCCGCGAGAAACAGCTAGTTAGTAAATATTTTAGATATCTTGTATTAATAGTAACTTGTTGGTTCTTACTATTAAGATTTATTTTGCGAAAAAGGTGCGATGTTGACGGGATTCATAATTTTTTTTTCAGTCTCAATTTTTAATTTCATTTTATTTATTGTATTCAATTAATTAAAAAGATATAATTAATGATTAATTTTTTATTAACGACAAATAACAATCTATATATCATCTGCTCAGTGTATTATGTCGAATGAGATATTTTATAAACGTGGGCGGAGACTGTATGGCACCTAGAATGTAAAAAAAAAAATCTAATTTTATCAACACAAACATAGCGAAATCAATAATCGATCCTGATCTTTGCTACTAAAGTAACTACAATAGCTTCTTAGTTATCAGCGCTGGGATGATTATAATCTCGGATTGCACTTTATTAATAAACCCTCCGATTATAATTAAAATTTTTTGACACGATAACTCCGTTGACTAATACGAATATCACAGGTTCGAGTCCTGGCCTTTTTTTTTTATTATTTAAATTATAAAGAATATTTATTTCCAAAATTGAGACCCCCAAAAAATGTATTTTCATATATAATTACAAAAAAATAACGTATATTTGTTAAAATTCGTTAATAATTGCTTATTACCGTTCAAAGCTGATAAAATCGTACTTAATCAACTTAATTAGGTACTGTAATGTTTAAATTATTTTTGATATCTAACCGATTTATAAGTAGCTCCTAAACCTTCAGTAACTATTGACCCGAATTAAAACGAGCCTTGATAGTTTCACTGTTCTTTGATTACTCACTGAAGTATAACTAACTCAAGTACTTAACGATTTTGAAAACGGATACGATATGTCGTTACGATATCGTGTATATTATTTTGATGGATTACCGTCAACAAATATGCTTGAAGATGTTTAAGTATTGCAATGAAAAGGACAAGCTCACTGAGGTTCTGTCGCCGGTTCTTCTCAATACTGAGGCATATATCTTTTCTCAGGGAATCTTTGACTGTGAAAAAAATGTTTTTAATATATTTATTTTTTATTTTAAATTTATTTTATTTGTAATATCAGCCTTCAGAGACTGATAACGTAAATCGAAAAATATGAATATTTTACTTATAGGAATTTTACTATATACGAATATTATACTGTCGATCTACTGTAGATAAATGATATGAATACAGTCAAGCACACACTTTGAATTATTTACGATTAACTTTATAAAAAAACAAATCCATAATATGTAATCATATTATCGGTAAAGACTCTACCAACTTTGATAAAGTTTACAAATTTCGCGAAAGAATATTTCGATTATTGTTAAATAAAAAACGTTGTTTTAATTTTTTTTGTTATAATTGTATTCGTTGACAATAAACAGACTTATGGTAATTAATTTCTTATCTTAACCTATAAAATCAAAACTAATTAAACAAATTATTAATTAATAATGAGCTGTTTTATTATTCACCTGAAACTGAAAGAAATAAGCTTTATTATTAAGACCAAAGTTACAGGCTTGCAGAAGATTTAGGATTCAATTACTTCATCAATATTAATTATTATTCTGTCTATCTGTATCAATACATATTATTTAGCAAAAGAATTGACTTTTTGGAATTTATGTCTAGCATATTAGGTAAAAGTTTTTTAAACATTCCACTAACTGACTGAAAGTCTCTTTGGGAACTTGCCTTTAACAGGCTTTTAGAAGACAGATATGCTTAATCGATTGTTTCTATCATATAATACAATAAATGACTCAACTCCTACCTATAAAATAATCAAAACAAAACTGATAACGAATTGTACTAAATTTTTAGTAAAATTGTAAAAAATTGTATTTTAATTTAAAAGAGGGTCATAATCATAACACTTAATTTTTGGGTCACAAAATATAACATACATAAAAAATATATTAAGATTCATAAATAATTACTTCAATATATTAAGATACTGATAATTATTGATATGATAGATAGAGAGACAGAGATTACTACTTTAGAGTATACTAATTAAAAAATAAAACTGAAATAAAAACTTTTCCCAAACAATTTAAATACAAAAATAAAACACTGCACACATACACTTCGAAATAAACACACAGATGGTTTAAATAAAGACAAGAATTACTCAGGAAACCTGAAACTTAAAAATATTACAAAAATTCCGATTTTCAAAATAAGAGTTAAATTACAATAACTTCCTTAATCAGGAATTTAATAATATTATTGTAACTAACAAACTAGATGAATTTATTAGTGTTATTGTATATAAAGTTATTAAGTAAGTTATTAAAAATATAAGGTTTTCCTTATTATTATACTATTTCCACACCACATATTAAGATTGATAGCTTTTTGCTACTTAAGGGTTTGAGATATGATAAAATCAGTGATAGTCATTCTTCAGCCCATATCAGTTTCACAAGCCATGCACCTCTTTACTGAAGTGGATGAAGCAACTTATGAAGATATCTTCAACTTATACATACATACACATATGTACACACATACATGCATATTGTTCTCAATCTTCCATTTTACATTCTGTTTTATGTTATGTATAAAGTTGTTAATTTGAATTTCTTTTTGTCTAAACTTTTGTGATCCATGATTACTATTATTAATCAATTAAAGTTTAGTATTAATATCAATTACTAAAAATTATTTGTTATAAGAAAACAAAGTTTGTCACAATTTTACTATCTATTTTATATCTTATTTGAATTTAACCAATAATAATTTTAATAATTTACCTCTTTCATTGTAATTGATGAAAGTTGATGATCTTTAATTTTTATGCTAAATTAATAATAATAATAATATAATTATCATCACATTTATGTTTAATATGTACTCCAGGTGTTTATTTTATAGTTTCGAAATTTTTATATTTGTAATATCTGTTATATATAGGGTATATGAATGAATAATATATAAATAATAAACATATATGACAATGAAGAACAATAAATATATAAAATAATTCAAGAACTTACCATAACATATATTTTTTAAACACAAAACCAACGAGTTTCGTGATTTAACTGAATTTAAATTAAGTAGCTAGTATATCACAAATTTTAAAGCACATTATATAGTCTTGGGCTACGACGCATACCTATTGATTTATTATTTCACTCGAGTTTTACTATTAAAAAATAATACTCTTTATTTTAATTTAGAAAATACTCTTCTTATTCACATATTTCTATTATTTATAACAGTTAATTTCGAGCGGTAATACCGAAACTTCGATGCAGTAACAATGTTCAAAACGAACTATGATAAATGTATTAATATTCCAGTTTTGACATAATATTATTTAGACAGTTATGTTTAGAAGTTGATCATTGCTGTGACAAATGACGAAGTCTCAATTTTCAATCTGATTGAAGTATTTTTTTCCAAATTAATATGAAAATTATAAAAGACTAAATCAATATAGTTTAAGATACATTAGTAGCAATTCATTGAATATAGTTAAAACAATTTAGTTTTTTGGCGTGAAGACAATTTCAATGTCTATAAATGGCAAACCCACATTATTGTGACATTGTCATTTAATTTGACATTGACAATTGTTTTTTTTAACAAAAGAACATAGGTTATCATCCTTGAATGTTTTGTCTAAATAAATATTATTATATGATAAGTTTCTCCTGAAATAAGTTTTTACTTAAATCTTAGCTTATACAATTTAACTTTTTTTTATTTGTTACAGTTATTTCATAATCAGTTTAATAACCACAAACATTTCGTTTTTAATTAAGATTAAGAATCTTCTTAATTTTTTTTAAAACTATAATTATTTCGATTTGTATTTGGCTTAAAATCTGACTATTATTTCAATTTATCAGTTTTAGTTATAGCTCTTTATTTTTAATGATTAAATAAGTTCTATACGTAATGGAAGACGCAGAGCTTGTGTCGTCTGAGCTTGGAACTCATAAATACTGGCAGGAAGCATACACAACGGAGATAACTAATTTTGAAAATCATGGTGACCCAGGCGACATCTGGTTTGGTGAAGACAGCGCCTTACGAGTTATCAATTGGATAGTCAAAAATGTAGCAAAAGATGCAGTCATTGTAGATTTAGGTTTGAAATGAAAAGTTTCCTTAACCTTACTATACATAGAATTTATCTTTATATAAAGTGTAGTGTGTTTTTAATTCCAGGATGTGGTAATGGTTACACATTATTGGAGTTAGCAAGAGAGGGTTTTACAAACTTGCTTGGTCTAGATTACTGCCAAGAAGCTATAACATTGGCAGAAAGAGTTGTAAAGCAGGAGTGCCCGATGGTACAGTTTAAGGTGTGATTAAACATTTTTTACATCTAAAAATCATAGAATATTATTAAATATTTGGTTTACTTATCATCTTTTTCCCAAAAGCCAGAAAAGTATTCATCAAAACTAGTTTCATTTATCATTTTTACATAAGTTACCATTTTTGTACAATAATTTTTATTTCCAGGTATCATATTTTGATAAATTAAATTGTAATTGTTTTTAAGCATATTGTACGATTCTGTGATTTTACAAAGTTGAACTTAATATTGAGATGTTCCGAAAGTTAAAATTTAAACATAATATGTATTAAGAATTTCCATTTTTTCTTAATATATATATTTTTAATATGAAATTAATAATTGAAATTGACAATTCATTTGGATCCTAGATTAAAAACTTTTAAATTACAAACAATTTTGTGAATTATACACTGATTGTGTTTTTAGGAAATAAAAGAATCTTGCAATCTCAGATTATAGATAAATTGTTATTGTTGTAACTAGTGCAAAACTCCATGTTTACTTCAAGAAATTTTAAGCTTATGACAGGTTTTGTTTTTATATCATTTCATTATCAACTGCAAGTCATCTATATCTGGTGAAATGATGAAAACTTTTTATTGTTTTCATCTTTTCTTTCTGCACAGCTACACCTGAAGCTCTTTTTAATAAGACCATAACCGATTTTTAATGTGTGGCTTTCATCAATAATCACTGAAATAAAAATCGTCTTACTCTATTGATATATAAGATGTATTTCAATGTTTATAGGTATTCGATATAATTAATGATGAAGTAAAATCACTTGGTCGTTTTGTTTTAATACATGATAAAGGAACATATGACGCTATTAGTTTAAATCCAGACAATCAGAAGGAAAATCGTTTAAAATACATTGACAGGACTGTGGAACTTCTAGAAGATAATGGTAAGTACTAACAATAGACAAGAGTGACAAAATAAATTTCAAATAATTTCTAATAAGAATCAAAATCCGAAAAAAACTATTAATATTAATTATAAAATAATGGCTAGACATACAAATGAAATAAAACTTTATTATGAATAATATTTAAAAAATTAAAATTGTAATACATAATAGAAATTGTTTATGATATTGAGTCCATTTTTCAATATATTTTCAGGAATATTCGTTATAACATCTTGCAACTGGACAGAAGCAGAGCTCATCAAACAATTTTCAGACAAAATGAAGTTAAAATGCGTCATACCAACACCAAAATTCAAATTTGGCGGCCAAGTTGGTAGTGTTGTATCGTCTGTTGTGTTTGAAAAGAATTAAACATTGTATTTAAATTTGTTTTGTATAAATAAAAAACATTTTTATAAATTTCCAATATATTTTAAACAGTTTTTATAAATTTCAAATACCTTACAAAAATCGCATAATAAATAAAAAACACATACACAATACTACAACATTAACCATTAAAGAATAGAAATGCTTTTTTAAAACTCAAGCTGAATGATAAAAACCTTTGCCTCCCTCAAATTGTCAAACCGTAACTTACATAATGAAAATCAGTTGCATATATTTAAATTTTAAAACCAATGAGATCCCATACTTATTTCTATGCCCGAAATGTGAAAGTTTAAATAAGTTCTTATATCTATAATTAAATTAATATAGGAATGTTTGTGCAGTCAATGTACAAAGCTAACACACAAGGTTTAAGGCTATTTTATATATTCAACAATTACAAGAATAGATAGTTAAGTTATACAAAATTATAGAACAAAGTTACTCTAACTACCATACCATTCTATCAAGTAAATATATTATTTTTACACAATTTATCAAATATCAAATCGTAGGCCTTTTAATGTATACAAAATACTTTAAAAATTCTAATTATATAAAGCCTTACTTAGAATAATAAATGTTTACACAAACTGAACAATATCTAAATATAAAAAGTTCAAAGTAACTTGTAAATTATTTAAACAGATCTAAATTTCGTTCCTTTTCTTCTAAAATATTACAAACAATAGTATACTTTTTTATGTGTACTCCATATCTAGCCTGTCGTTATTACGTTTTTTAAATTATTAACCAGCAATAATCTATTATGGGTAAAACTAGTGAAGTGAATTTGAGTATTGAAGTGTTCCGATATGCATTCTGTATTTAAAATATATAATTTTGCAAATCATTGCTTAGCTTAAAAATTTTTTAGTCGCTATACTGTAATATTTTTTTTAAAGTAAGAAAGAAATGTATTTTCATAAAATGTATTATTTCCATCCACTTTTAATTAGCTGTCATGAAAACATTGAGAAAACACGTTTCTTCTGCGTGACAGTGAAATGAAAGGTCACTGATGAAATAGCGTAAAATTAATGTTTAAAGTTAGGGCTATGAGATTTTTTTTTCATATTTAAACTTTTGGACTCTCTTAATCAAAAAACCTTTGAAATTATTCATTTCGAAAAACCTAAATTAAATAATTTATTGTGCTATTTTTGAAAACCGTACACTACACGCGCGATGAGTATTACTTATTTTTTTTTACTTTATAAAGTAAATTTTTGTATATAACTATATTCGATATGAGTTCACCGTTTTCACTTATAGTATATAAAATGAAAAATTAAATATGACAATTTTGAAACTGCGAGTTATTTCTTATTCTATCTAACAAATTATTGTTCTATTAATCTTTTTAGGAAATTTGAATACATATATATATTATATATATTAACAACATTTATATTAAAGTTTCCCTAAGTTGTGGAAAATTTATGCCATTTTTGACCATTCAAATTAAGATTTTTCGTGTTATAAAACCTTATCCTCTATCTATCTTTATATATAAACGCCAATAAGCAATCTTATCGTAACTCAAAAATTGTGAATGAGATATTTTTGTATTTGAATCATAAAAAAATACTGCATTGAATGATCTGGGTTTACTGTTTTACGAAATATTTTTGTTTAGATCTGCTATTGATTTTATTGTAAATCTTTCATAATTTATAATTTTTTGGCTCTGGTGTGAAGGTGCATTTATCGAGATACCACAAAATTGCTTTCTGGCGTCATATATATCATGTACGAAACTTGCCACTGAACTCGTCCACAAAAGGCGGAAATATTTTTTGTGCGAGTCCCTGATTTGTTTAAATTCCAGTTAGACCCAAATGGTAAGACATGTAATATTTTTTTATTTTCCGCGACAGATCTTATAATATAAAAACATTAATGTAAAACTATTCTACAACTTTATGTGCTTTTTCTATTGTACTTATTAAAACCCAGTACTTTGAATATAAAAACATATTTAAAACCAACACAAACACCGTAAAAGAATAATAAATTATGTCCAAGTCCAGAGTGGTTTCAAAAACCACCAATGGCAAGGGCTAGATGCGCTCACAATATCTATCACTTCCATTAGAGCTTTGGTACACCAAATAACCCAACAGTACTGAAAGAAAAGTTAGAATTAGAGTTAGAAGCTGGTATGTTTTGAGTTTGTCAATCTGACGGTGAAGTATTTCATAATTTGTTTGGAGATTATTTAATGCATATGCAACTGAGTCAGGCTTTTCTTCATTCTTGGTCTCAATCACATTACCATTTCTGGGCAATTCCTTTACAGGAAATTGGCATTTTAGTCTGTATTCATCTACTTTACTGCCAGATGAGTTTTGCCATATTTCACTAAGTTCTTTTGGAGTTAATTCTGTTTTTGGTATTTGAACAGACATGACAAGGAACATATCTTTCATCACATTGCGAAGTTGCAACCCAGATTGTACAACAATAAGTATAGTTTGACTAGCATTTGGGATTAAAGTTCCAGAACTTGGCCGTACTCGGAATTTTTCAGGAGATGTTGTTCTTATTTTAAATGATATGGCACTTTCATCCATATTGGTAATTTTGAAGTGTCCGGTAACTTCATCGTTTTCATTTTTAAATATAATCAGGTTGCTAGGGTTAATACGCAGCATTTCACCTGGAGAATGATTATCTCCTTGTTCAGCAAAAGTGACTTTCTTTGGAGTATGTTCAGAAAGTGCTCGGATTTCAGGTGTGAATTCAAAAACATAATTGTCTTGACCTCCCCAACATGCCAAAGCTTGCTCAGGTGTAACAAAGTCTTTTAAAGTATCTTTATTCACAAATTTCATTTTCTCAACACCCTTAGCTGGTAAAAGTGATTTAATAATCTTAAATGCTGCTGTCATTACCCATGGCATTTGGTAAATTATTATGTAATTTAAAAAACTTGGATAGTAGCTTTTAAATAGCGAAATTAAATAATTAGTTAAATCGATATCTACATTATTTAAGCCGCAGCCATCTAAATCGAAAAACAAAGTCACTTTGTTGCCATTTTCTTCACGTTCTATACGATCAAACCAATATATGATTACTCTCTTTATTTCTTCAAAGTCTTTAGCCCCTTTCACATGTTTCTTGGACTTAACTATGAGTAATAAACAACCATTTACGTCTCTACCGCGGGGGAAGAAAGCTCCTTCAGAAATATAATCCATTCGAATGTTACTTTCGTTGATATCATTTGCACCTACTGTCTTTCGCCAAGAAAATGTGTCCCACAACATATCAGTAGCTTGTTTTAGATCATTATCAGTGTGTTTCAATACTCGTTTCATGTATTTCTCATCTTTTATCCTTTCTAGATCGGAAAGATGAAAGCCATGATCGGGGTTTTCTTTCAACTTAGTTTGAAACAGCGATCTTAACTCTGCTGTTGTCATTTTAAAGCTTTAATGTACTCTATTTTAACAAGACTAAATCACTGCAGGAAATTCCTAATCAACTATTTAGAACAGAAAACAATAAATTCTCAGAGAGTAATAACTAATAAAGTACAAGTTGACATTTGTTTTGATTTACGAAATTGGTGTTGCCACTTTTTAGTAGGTAAATCGTAACTCGTAGTCAGTCTGTACTAATATTGATTTAGTGTAGATATCGATAATACTAGCGATATAATATGTTTTATTAATAGGCTGAATTTCGTTAGATTTGTGATGTTAGAAATAGAGCATTAGCCGCTGCGGCACTTAGACTATTTGTAATATTGTACGTGTATATTTGAACACAAATATTTTAAACAAATACTCAAAAAGTATTATCTAATTGTTAACATAATAAGTAAAAACTATTTCACGATATTCAACATTTAAAGCAGCAAATAATTTCGATGTTCATAATTATTATCTAAGCCGGAATGACAGTTTAAAAATATGTACTGTGTGTACAAATGTAGGTACGAATGTATTCCCAGGAGTATTTAGTTTTTATTTCTATCATACATATTAAAATTAGTAAAGAAGCTGTAGTTTTGTTATATTAATTCAATTTAGCAATTCAGTTAATAATAATTATTTTTTAATTCGTTTGAGAAATCTGTTAACGGGTAACGCGTCGGCCAAGAAGGTTATAGACGAGGTATAACTGGAACTACCCGGCAACTGGCTTTTTTAAAGCTATCCACTAAAAAACCATCGCCTTAGTGAGACGTCATGGTATTGAGTTCGTGGTTTGACGCCTCGGTGAAACGTCCCATATGAGGGTACTCCGAGCATCTTAGAGCACCACAGGCCTTTACAATGTAAGAGGCCTCACCCTCCCTTTTACCGACGCATTTTAGACTAGGTACGGAAGCGGCGGGAATAGTCCGACATTCGTTTGATTATTTTCCCACGAAGGAGCAGATCAGCGGTAGAGGCGAGCTGCCTGATTAACATCACAGACGTCCTTGTCTTTGAATAAAAACATTAACTTCAATTTTAAAATTCATTTAAATTCATAAACAAAACTAACTCAATTACGTTTATTACATTTATATTGCTTAATTTTAGTATTTTTCATTTCGATTTCATTTATCATTAATAAAAGAGTATTAGGAAACTATTAAACTAGATCAGACTGTAACCGGTACACGAGATTGGGTGAGATGAATTTGTTATTTTAGGTGTGAATTCAAAAACAAACCAATACAAGAGATAAGCATTTGGGTTATACTTAATTTAAAAAAATTACACAATAAAATAAAACATTTTTACCATATTTTATTTATCTTAAAATATCGTGAGAATGACAAAACCATTATTTACACTTAATTTAAAATATTACTTATTTTGAGATATCTCAATATTGGTGAGGTGCATTATTTTAAAATTCGAATGATTCAAAGGCATCTGGATGGTTCAATATTGCATTAAAACTAGTCTATTCACTAAATCTATCTCAAAAAACTATCTGTCACTTAAAGCCAAAATTAATAATCGAACCTGATCCAGTTTTTTCTACCAGTACTGACAAAGTTAGAACGACTATAGACAAGCTAAATTATAGATTAAAGTTAGAACAAACCAATGGATTAAATCTGTAGATGTTAATTTGATCAAATCTTAAATTGCAGACAGATTATTAATTTCAGCTGTAAGATAATATAAAAGTCATTGTTGCAGGATTTATATACCTGCATTTTTTTTTTAATTTCCATCAACAACACATCTCAGTAATGCTTACAACCTCCTTAATATTATTGCTAACAAAATTCATCACCGGTAGATGACATAAAAAATTTACTGTAAACTACAAATTATGTAGAAATGCCCTAAAATTCATAAAATCAATTAATCTAACCAGCAAACTATTGATATATTGTCTTGGGAAAGTATTTATTTAAGTGTTAGTAGTTATAATCGTCGCCATTAGCATCCTCAGGATTATATTTGTTTTCATCTTCCGGTTCTTGCTTGATCTGTACGTCCAGAGGCGGCAAACTAAACTCTGGATAATCTGGAAAATTTGTTATTTTTTAAATATTTGTTTCTTTATTATATAAGTTTTTTTAGATATTACTGACGTTTACTGCCCGTACTGGTTATTTTATTTTCTATTGAGATAACTAAAATAGCTTAATGTTATCATAAGCAAAATGTTTCTTTCAAATCCATCTGGTACTTTCGAAGATCATCAATCATTAAAAAATTAATTATCCACTTTATAATATTAGTATATATTTATTATTTTTATACAGACAAATAAATACTTATATGAAAACTATGCAAAATAATTCTAACATCAATATCAATGTAATGTAATATATAAAATGAGGTTAATGTATTCAAAAGTAAGAGTGAAGTTCCACTCCCTGAAATCTCATCTAGTTATGAGGTCAACAAGACAAAGGAACTAGCCAACGCTTACTTGTATATAAATGAGTACTAAATGAAGATTTTACAAAAATGAACCTAATATGACAATTTCTTATTTTTTAAATAAATATATAAGTGATTCATCAACACACGCTGGAACCGAACCTATGATCACTATAAGCCTCCTCAGTCACTTTGGCTGAAGAATATTGTATCAGTATTCACTTTGATGAATTGCGTATTTTTCACGGATTTAAAATTATTAATAAAGAACTTTAACTAATTCAAATATGTTTAATGTTTAAAGAAGTAAGAAAGGGATATAGAAACCAGAGGAAGGAACTGGGATTCTTGTATAAGCAAAGACAATAGAAGTTAATTTTTCTTACCATCCTGTGGTTCCTCCTTAATCTTAATATCCTCAGGCTTAACCTTGGGTTCCTTTCTCTCCTTGTCTCTCCTGCGTCGCTTGTCTCTGTCCTTATCCCGCTCTTTGTCCCTATCCTTGTCCCGTTCCTTGTCCCGCTCGCGGCGCTCGCGACGACGCTCTGAGCGGGATCGAGACCTCCGACGACGTGTTCTGAGAAACAACCATAATTAATGTTTTTTTCTTTTTTTTAGAACTTGCTGTGTTCACACGTAAAATGACATAATTATTAGTTTAGGAAATATATTTTTATATAAAAATAGATATATATATAAATTTAAAAAGAAAAAGATAAATGTTTACCCATTACTACTAATAATACTGTGATTTTTCACAAATATTTAATTTCCATTTAACAAAAATTATCATAATAAACCCTAAACGGATAGGCCTATCCCCTTTACCCCTAATTCCCCAAGAAATCATTATCACTAGAAGACACTTTTATATAATCACTAAAAAACACACAAGACAATTGCTACCACAATCACTAACGGTTAGAGTGTTTCCCTCACCTTTCCCCGTCCTCTTCCCTCTTCTCTTTCTCTCTCTCCCTTTCCCTGCGCCTTGGCCTGGAGCCCGAGCGTCGTCGAGAGCGCGAACGACTGCGGGCGCGACGACCACCTGCAACAAACACACGAGTTATATTCACTATTACAATAAAGTTATATGGAAGAACCAGAATTAAGTCATTAGGAAAATAACCAATTTGGAGGTAGATAAGTAAAATAGGGTTTGTAAAATATGTGATAGTATTTGTGTGATTGATATTACAAATGGACAATCAGTCTGTGAGAAGATGATAGGCACAGATATCAAGTAATTAAAGAAGAAACAAGAACTCAGAAAGTGTTAAAATTATAGCATGATATACGAGATAGATATATTATGAAGATGATATATCACGGAAGCGGAAAGACTTTATAGAACATTAATATATGATGGTGATGAGTGATGTTGACTCACGGTCTCTGTCCCTCCGCTCATCCCTGTCCCTGTCCCGCTGCTCCAGTCTGTATCGCTCCCTCTCTCTCTCGTTGTCCTCTCTGCCAGAGTGCTTGATGTTGACGTCAGCGCCGCCTCGCCTCGTACCACCGAGACCACCACCTAAATGATTTAAATATTTATTTATTTTCCCTTTATTGCAAGATATACAAGACACTAATTTCAGTTACCCCTTAAAAGAGGTGACTTTGTAGTGATCTGTCATCTTTTGCAAAAAAAGGAAAAAAAATAGAGACAAATTATTTTGAAAATTGGCTTCAAATCATTTAGAGGAGATTAAACGAAAACCTTTTTTTATTTGTTTTATTCAGTGAGAGAGCCTCGCTTTAGCTACTTGATATACAGACATTATACGGTCTCGCCCACTGGGTTAACACCCACTGTTATGCAAAACATCAATGTAAAGTAACTATTAGAGGTGCGTTTTGTAGGCTGAGTGAGCCTTTTTCCTCACCAGCTTTTCTTTATCTTTCATCCCACTTATCAAGCCACAACAAACCTGCAGGTTTCTTAGCTGGTATCTAATCAATACTTACTTCCATTGACCATCTCTATTTATTAACTTCTAATAATCAACTTGCAACTTCTGGATTATACTAAAAACTTGTATAAATATTTTCTACCTGACATTTGCATAAGTCCATTGTAACGCTGGTACCATGTCGAAATTTTGCTATTTCGCCCCCTTTATAAAGCACATCTCTATTTGTCTCTATAAGAATCTCGAGTATATTCCTGTAAAATGAACCCCCATCAACTCACCCAGTCTCCTCGGCAGCCAACCCTTCACAGTCCTGGCTCGCTCCACGTCCACCAGCACCCGCTTGCCGTCGATCTTCTTACCGTCAGCGTGTTTGTACGCAGCTGGAAACCAACACCACGTTATAATATCCATACACATTGGGACTATTCTCCGGTGAAAATTAATAATTGGTGCATAGATTTAGATAACATCCAAATCTGTACAAAACATCTATTACGACATTTATATAAATGTTTTTTTTTTACTACAAAAATATTGTAAAAAAAAAACATTTTACATACACATATACCTACTCTGATACCTACCGACCGAGCCGACAGACGATATATTTATATTTATAAAAAGAAATACCCACCGTCTCTACTTACTTTTAAAATCACAAATGTCCGAAACTTACTTACTTTTTATATAGAATTATTACTGAATTGTTGCGATCCGTCGCGAAGTTAAAAAACCATTTACCTGGTGCGCTCTACTTACGCTTCCATTATGCGCAAAAGTTAAAAATAAATAAATTTAAAAGAAAAAATTTTTTTTTTCATTTGAAACTAATTTCGAAAATTTTCAATAAAATAACAAAAATAACGTTCATTGTTCAATCGATGAGGTTTTAAATAATAGTATATTTTTTAGAAAACATAAACGGGGGGCTACTATTTGTATGACCTTGTATGCTGGCATCTTACCACCACATACAAACCTATTAAATAACGCCGGTATTCTCGTGAGGTAGGGTCATTACGGCTGGGTCTGTGGTGTGAATAGAAAAAACCACTTATTAATCATACATCATTGACGCTATCCGAACGCGGGCTCGATTCAACCTTTTTGGAGGATGTGACAAAAACTACGCGCCTCTTAAAATAAAAAAAATAATAATTAAAAGAAAAAAAGCTACGTGCCGATTGTATAAAAATTGTTTTAATTATATATACAAAACTATCAATTTTGACAAAGAACTAACATTCCTGCTATAGTATTTCACATGTTTTTTTTAAATATTGAAATTCAAGCAACCATTGATACAATAGCTTCCCTCCAAAAAGGTTTCGATATTCCAATACTCAAAAACTTTTTAATTTCCCTGTAGTAAATCTATCATAATATATTTAGAATTCATATTAATAAAAGAATATGTTTAGTGTTGAGCTAAAATAAAAAAATATTAAATAAAAATTCAAAACTATAACTTAAATAAAAATAAAAAAATAAGCCTGACAAAAAAAACGTATAAATATTAATTTACACTTCCAAAATGTATTTATAATTATTTCAGAAAATAGATCAATTCAATTCAATTTAATGCAAAAATAAATAAAAACAGAATATGCAAAACTTTGTTAACCAAAATAACATCTAAATATATTATGAAAGAATTGACTACATATTTAAAAGAAGTGATCAAATAAATAATATGATTGTAATCACTTCTCAAGTCAAGGGAACATTGTGTACAATACTTACAGTGCATGTCTCTCTCGTGCTCGTACTCAATGAATGCATAACCACGTGGTTTAGAATTCTCCTTGCTAAATACCATGTGTATCTGGAAATAATTAATATATAATGCAAACTGTCTGTTTGTCTCATCAATTCATTCCAGATTGGTATTAAAATGGATTACAAATATTTTTAGGAATAGGTGACTCACATAGTATTTTCTTTGATTTTCACGAGTACACATTTCAAATAAAACAATTTTTTAAAGGATTACAACTCGCGTATAGTGTAAGTGGCTGTCAGTTACATCTCGTTTACCCGTGAGCACAATAGGTACAAAGCATTCCAAACGTCGGGTTAAAATAAAACTGTAACCAAATTATACGTGACTTTTAATCCCTAAAAATTAGTTTTATTTGATAGGTGACTCACAATTGAACAATTAGTCCAAAGGAAAAATAAAAGAAGATATATAACTTACTTTTTTTATTGGTCCATAACCTTCAAACTCTCTTCTAAGCTTAGATTCTGAAGTATCATAGTTCTGTTAACAGAAGGCAGAGCATTTAATGATATGCATATTTTTATTACAGAAAACTTAATA
Source organism: Mechanitis mazaeus (assembly GCA_959347395.1). NCBI lineage: Eukaryota > Metazoa > Arthropoda > Insecta > Lepidoptera > Nymphalidae > Mechanitis > Mechanitis mazaeus. Next base: position 16,583,477 of record OY365749.1, on the reverse strand, counting down.
TTGCTTTTCATTTATTTTGTATGTATGGGGTTGGTGTAAAGTTGGGCATAATTGAATTTTGTATAGAAAACTTGAAAGTATGTCATGGGTTTAACAAAAATGTATTATTTCTTTCAACATTATATAAAATCTATTTTGACTTCACTCTTATGATTTCAAAATCTATAATGTTGATTTTGTTATATATAGTATATTTATAAACAGCATGTTTATAAATAATACATGAACTTAATATGTTAATAACTAAGGTTTAAATAACTTGGCACAAGTAGTTATACAATAACTGAGATATTTCAAAAAATGTTCTTTAATTTCTATATGTACATATAATAAAAAATATGACTTATGGTAATGTTAATGTTTTTTAGTTTTAATATATACACTTTACCTCACATTCCAAACTAATCTAATGATGATGCAAAGACAGATGTTTAAATTAGTTTTATTATCAAATAATGGATAATCATAAAAATATTATTTTAAGAACAAGACAACAGTCAACAACAATGTTCTACAGTTACCCAGCAAAATTTTTCTCTGCTTTATTAAGGCAGCAACTACGGCCAGTATATTTGGTATTAATCCTCTTTAACATGAACTACTGATGATATAAAGACGACAAATAACAGTATTGACATATTTTCTGTATACTTTTCAAAGGCAATTAATATAATATGCCTCAAAAAAACATCAATCACATCATATCCCTATAACTTTGGAGATAAACACATACAAACAAAAAAAAAAGCTCAAACACCTACAGTATAGATAATAGATATACTCACAACTCTGGCAACAAACAGTGTCTTGAACGGATCCCCCGTCGCCTTTCCATTTGTGGTTGGATCCCACAATGCTATCTCCTGTTCAAGTTTATATGCTGTCTGTTCTGCGCGCTCGCGGCGACGTCTTTCCATACGCTCATCGCGAGTCTCCACGCGAGTTGGAGGTGGTGTCTCTGAGGGGTGCTAGAATACATGGGTGATATTAGTATTAAATGTTTTATATCCTGAATTATAATAATATCAAAGTTAATATAGTACTTTTATAACTGGAACTTCTAATACATGTATTAGAAGTTCCAATAGAACTATACTATTTTTTTAAAAAGATGACAATTTGATAAAGCTATAGTCGGCTTGGCATAATATTAACCTCAAAAACACTGAGAAAGGCGCCGACTCCATCGTAACCTTTCTGCTTCTTTTCATGAGGAAGCTTTGCTGCTGGAGGCAAATATGGGATCTGATCCCGAGCCGCAAACAAAGCAAGTAGATTTGGAGGTAAAAACTGCGTCATAGTCACGATTCACGCCACATAGGATATTATCATAAATACCACATTTAAACTAATAAGTGAAACTCTATAAATCTATAATTTTGCTAATCTCTAAAATGATCAAATTTTAGTTACTTATGATAAACTTATTCAATTATTAGTTTTTCACTTGTATTGAATAATTTCACCCAAACACATTCCTTACAATTGTGGAAAGTACGCCATTTTTACTATTTTAGACCATCCGTAGATTCTAGAGCAGTCTGGATTTTGATTTATAGTACTCTGTGAACCGACGACGCCATTTACTCATTAGCGATATGCCCTGAAAATAACTTATTTTCAAGAACAAAATCCATTTTAAAATTAGAATTAAAGACAATCTTTAAAAATGATTTAAAATTGTAGAAACATTTAATCTTTATAATATTTTCACAATCAACAATTAATAATAATCTTTATAATATATAGTAATTTTTTAATTATATTTAAATTATTTATATTATAATTACTATTATAACAGATCAATTAGTATTGCTTCTTGGCATATAATATAATTGTATACATAATATATTCTAATATTCTATTACATTATCCAGTATAATGAGATAGCAAAGAATAAAACGACCAAAGAGGACGTTGATTGACTTCGAAAAACATAACATACCAAAGTAATAAGCCTCCCCTGATATGTAAGCAGGAAAGACCTTTTCTAACATAGTAAACGTACAATTATTTTGGACGGGTAGTCCAAAATAATTGTAATAAGAAAAGGTGGATGGATTACAATTCAAGAAAGTTAATATTATATTATTATTGTAAGCCAACAACAGTCATTGAAACTGAAAGTTTCATCATTATTTTTTTAGTATAAATTAACTGATCTTAAATTTTAAAATAACAAAAACGTAATTAATTTCTAAAATATTTCTTGGCAATAACAAATTTAATCTTTAATGAAACGGTTAAGTCCATTAAAATAGAAACGGCTATCTGTAAATTTCATTTTTGCTCTAGCAGCACTGGCCATGGAGCATAGAGTATTATTTGATCTTAATTTTGATGTCAAATTGTGACAAAGAGAAAGGACGCTTTTATTTAAAAAAACAATAGTTAATTGTTGTTATTATTCTTCAATTTGTTAAAAATATGAAACATGTTGATGTTATAAATTAAAAAGTTCTAAAATGGAGGACCTATGCACGGCTTGTTTGTGCTCGGGACGAAATTTGTTCTATATAGACGGCACGGACTTGCAACAAGTTTACTCTCAAATTTTAAATGAAATCTCTGTAAGTACAATAATGTTTTGCTCTAAATTAGAAGGATAATAATCATTTAACAACAAAGTTTAAAAAAATCAGGGATTTTCTCAAGTTTATTTTAACAAAATGTTTCTTTACACTACTCTTTCAAATGTTTGCTTAAATAATAAATAAAATTTAAATAAATTCGTTAAGTTTCTTATAAGTTATTAAGTATTCTAAGTCTAGACTATCCATTATTATAATTAATAACAAAGCTGGAAATAATTTTTTAATTTAAAATATATAGATTTCAGGCTCCTTATTAGAAGTTTGTTTGCGTGTATGCTTTGAGTGCCGCGCATTGCTTCGTCGTTATCAGAAATTCAAAAAACAAGCACAATGTTGTTACACTGAACTTTTGGATCATATGCACAAGGTAATTCATTTATACAAATATTAAAAAATAGTAAAGGTAAATATGTGGAATGAATTCCTTAAAACGATCCATCTGAAATTATTCAGAAACATTTATAATGTCCCCTGAGACTTTCAGGATGGTGTTTGCTTCTAAGTTCATTTAACTACTAAAAGTTATGGAATTACAACAATTAAAACAATAGTTGAACAAATATTATCTATGCTTTCTGAAGTAATTCATGCAGACACAACTATTATAATATAATTACATATGCAACAAAAGAAAGATGCTTACTATATGATGGTTTCAGAATACATCACCAAAAAAAATCACACAACCACCACAATTACAATCACACCAAATTCACAATTTGAGTTATCCAGAGGATATAATAAAAGTAGAATTTGAAGATATTGATGTTAAAAATGAGGTCTCTGACAGAGAGGATCTTCACTTTGAACCAGAGACATTTGTTAATGATCTAGAACTAAACTCAAAGGAGGTTAAAGAAAAAAAGGTAGAGTTTGTGCTGTATTTTATTAAATTACTTTACTTATGATTTTGAAGAGTTCTCAATGTGAGGTGAAATCTGACTTATTATTTTAGAGCATAGAATAATGGGTTATAAATTGTTTTATTTTGATTAAGCTAATTCAATATTTTAAACTTATAAAAAATAAAATAAATTATGTGAAATAATGTATAATTTTTTTTTTGAAAAATGGGTCTATATGAATATTTATTCTTGATACACCAGTGTGTTATTGAACCTAGAGTGTTATACTCTGCCAGAATACAAGTCAGACAACTAATGTATGTATAAAAACTAATATGAGATATTTTTTATATTTAAACTTTACTAATCAATGATTATTATTGTATTGTGTTAATGTGTAATTATCCGGCTGTACTCATGTCAATACTATTGTAATGTGACTGTTTGTTTCAAATTTTAATTTATTGTTGGATAAAAACATAAAGACAAATTTAAATGAAGTTTGTTGCACACACTTATGCTATTGTATCATATATATAATCATATTTATAAAATTTACAAGGACTATCTATCTATAATAAAATAAGAGACAATCTTCTTTTTTTGTAAATGATTTGAATCTTCAAAGTCATAGTAAGTTAAAAATATTTCAGGTTACAAAAAAGAAAGCCAAACAAAAAGTTACATTAAAAAGAAAAAGGTTACAACTAGACAAGAGTGAGTTAGAGTGCCTTGAGAAAGAGAAAGATGTATTTACATGTCAGGACTGTGGAAAGAGTTATGACAAGAAAATAGATTTAGAGATCCATATAGATAAAGATCATACTGTTAAAAAGGTCAGTGAGATTTTGAAATAATATTAAATGTTAATGTAAGTTTGTTAATGGCCATTACTGTAAAAAATATATGAAGAGATAGGCTATTGCATTCAATAATATTTAATTTATAAATGGTTTTTAATTATTGCATTTGTTATAAATAAATTGTAATTTTAGAAATAGATCAAAAGAGATTTCATACTTATTAATTTTTCTCCATGGTCCTACCAATTATACAACAATAGATCTGTGATGTTTTTCTTATACAATTAAGCCCTTTTTTCTGTTATACTTTTACTCTTACATAACTGGTTATTAAATTTTTCTTAAACATTATCAGGGGTATTTTGAAAAAACAGCATAATAATTCTCCAAAAGAGTATCTTGCTCTTTGAAAAGTAATTTTAAAGTTCAGATGGTCACTTAATATAACAAGTTTTTTTAATAGTTATAATATTATGTATTATAAACACAGGAGGTAAAACCAAATGGCGTTCGCAGCAAACGCAGTACAGAAGTACTTCCGGAGAGACCACAGTGTGTGGAGTGTGGGAAGGTGTTCAGTTCACGGAAGACTTACAGATATCATCTCAAGTGTGTTGTTTGTTATCTCTTTTATACAAATATATATATATATATATAAAAAGAGAATTATATGTTTCGTAATTTGACCATCTACCTATATGTATATATTTAAGTAAGAGAAATGAATATAATGGGTTACTTATTTTAGTAAGTTGTAGTTAGCTATTTTTGTTTCTAACTCTCCATAAGTTTTTTCAATGTGTATTATGTTCTCTTTTTCCTTCTTGGCAACATTTCACAGCTTTGTTAATTAAAATGAAATTTCACTTAAATAATTTTTTTTAAGATAAAATTATATAACTACACAGTTATTTTTATTTATTTAAATGATCTTCATACATTCATTGTTTCCTAAAGATTAATATTATTTCTAGTGTACTTCATAAAGGTCAGAACAGATACCCGTGCCCTCGGTGCGGTAAAGTTTATCAATGGAAATCGAATCTTGGACGACACTTACGAAGCCATAAGGTATAATGATAATAACTATACTTTATTACACATTACAAAGAGAATCAAAAACTAGAAACTTTTTAATTGTGAAACATAATATATTTTTTTTATTTCAAGAACAAATGTTCTTTTTTTTAATAACTATTATAAAAATAATATTTGAGTTATGGTAATCGAATAGTTGGGACTTAGAGTCCCCTGCCGCCGGTCTGATCACAGTGGAGGCGGTCCGCCCTCACTTCAACCACTGGATCAATCGGCGGCACGGAACGCTTACGTTCCGTCTTGTGCAGGTGCTGACCGGGCATGGTTGCTTCGGTGGGTACCTGCACAGGATAGCACGAAGGGAGGCGACCCCCTCCTGCCATCACTGTGACGAGTCCGTCGACTCGGCTCGTCACACCTTGGCGGAATGCGCCGCCTGGGACCACCAGCGCACTGAGCTGGTGGGCGTGATTGGCAGGGACCTCTCGCTGCCGCGCGTTATCAGCGCGATGGTCAGCAGTGAGAGGTGCTGGGTCGCAATGGCCTCCTTCTGTGAGCAAGTCATAGCCACAAAGGAGGCCGCGGAGCGGGTCAGGGAGTCAGCCTCGTCCACTGACCCGCTCCGTCGGGGAAGACTGGGTAGAAGGAGGCGGGAATACGCCCGCCGCTTCCTTCCCCAGTTGTAGGCCTGGTGAGGGGGGAGGGTGACCCCTCTCACCTAACATAGGCCTGCGATGGGAGGGTGCTCTACGTTGCTCGGGGCACCCTCATTCGGGGGGTCTCGCCGGGGCGTCACGGTGTGTGCTAACGCGATCCCGTGACGTCCCATTACGGCAAAGAGGGCAACCGTTGGTTTTTTAGTGGGTAGCCTTAAAAATGGCAGCATCCTCTATGCTGTCGGGTAGTCCCACATAACCCCCCGGCCGTCACCCCCCTGGGCCGACGGGGTACCCGTAACGGGTTTTTCCAACGGAAAAAAAAAAAAAAAAAAAAAAAAAAAAAATGGTAATCGAATAGTGCAATTTATATTTTTTTATCGTCAAACAATTTAAAGGAAAAAAAATATGATTTTGTTTTATAAATCATATTATTATGATAATTCCAGGCTCGTGATAGCGGTGAACTACACTGCCACACGTGTGACAAGAGGTTTGCGTCAGTAGCCACCTACAGGCAGCACCTACGAGTGTCGCGCTCACACGTGTCCGAGACTGATTTTACGTGAGTCTACAGCATGTGTACAGACAAACATACACAGACACACATGAAAAGACACATATACACACACACATACACATACATACACACACAGAGAGAGAGAGAGACACACGCACACGCACTTAAATACATACAAACAGTGCTAATCATTCAAACAATGTTGTTTGATTATCCATTAATTCTATTTTGCAATCAATAAAACTACAAATTATATCCACACACATGGAGAACGAGAGAGGAAGAGGGAGAGATCAAGGGAAATAAAAATACAAATAAAACAAAACAAATAAACTAAAAATAAAACACAAATACATTGAAAGATATACATAGAGAAAGGACATCAGGAGTCACTCTTAATTTTAGAGACATAGATATACAACCATAAAGAAAAATATATAGAAGAAGTCTCTATCTTCTTATTCTATATTATATTCTATTCTTATTCTATACTCACACATCTATTCCTATTCTGTACTGAACAACCACAGACACACAGACACACAACACACAGACACAATAATAGTATATTGTTCAGTTTCATGTGCAACGAGTGCGGTAAGAAGTTCGTGAACAAGACGCGACTAAGAGATCATATCGATTGGGAACACCTTAATAAGATCAAATTTAAATGTACGCTGTGTAATAAGGTAATAAAAAATTAATTAAGAGTTTTTTTAAAAGAAATTTAAAAAAATCGTTCCGCCTACTAAAGATATGATAGCAGGATCGAGTCCTGATTTTTGATTATTTAATTTTATATTTATATTATCTTTTTCTATCTTTTAAAACTTTTTCGTTTTAAGGTTTATTGTTTTTTTGACTGTTCTTATTTTCATTTTGTTTGAAAGGTTATTGCACTAATAAATTTTATTACTTTAAAGACATATTTTCAAGATATATCATTTCAGCCATTCAAGTGTCACACATCATTGTATGTACACATGCAGAATGTACACAGAAATAAAGAGAAGAAAGATAATCTATGTCATGTTTGCGGGAAGTCATATCAGGTGAGTTTAATTGGGTTTAAGTATAACATTATATTGATAACTATAATAATTAAATTGAATTATATTAATAATGAAATGATAAATTTAAAAAAAATTACCTTGTGACTATTCTTCTGTATATAATCGTTTTATTTTCTGTGCTCTTGAAATGTAATTTAAAATTGAATACTTTATTAATATTGAAGTTGTGTTTTTTTTGTTTGTGTATGTATTACGTGTGATTCTCAGAACGCCGCTAAACTTCGCTATCACATAGTGGCGATGCACACGAGCGAGACGCCGTACCGCTGTGGCCAGTGCGGGGCCGCCTTCGGCTGGTACTCCTCGCTCTACAGGCACATGCGAGAGGTGCACTACAAGGTACACGCACACACACGCTCATAGACGCACGCACACACATGTACACTGACACTCGCGCACATACATGTACACTCAACTTGCGCAAACATGTGCACACTTTCGCACACTAAAAGAATATATACTTTCTATTAAAGCTAGAGTCTACTAATCGGCGACTTTTAAACCACCCGACAACGACTACAGTCGGCGACTAGTCGGTTCATCCCTATTTAGTATTATTTTATTATTTTTATTGTAAATGATTTAATCTTCATAATTATTTTTTTTCAGATGAAAGTTCAGCCGAAGAAATCAAAGAAGATTAAAAAGTTACCGAACGATATGTTACCGTTGAATCAGGCTTTACATCAGCCCGGACCAGCTTAGATAATAATAATAGTTATTATTGAAAAACTAATCATTACAAATCTATTTGGTCTACCAACCATAGACAAAACTTTTCATTTATCTCATTAAAATTCAAAAAGTATTAATTTTTAGATAACGTCTTTAACATATTATACAGTTGATCCATAACTTTGTGTGATCCGTAAATTTTTATGCTGTATTAGTATTCTATTGTATTTAGTATCATTTATTTATGTAAAAAAAAAAACATTTCTAATCGTGAGTATATATGTAAACATCAACCTATGCCTGGGTTCAAAAATTGTTTTTTCTTTTTAATTTTGCGTCTTTTCACGTTTTAAACCGTAACAGTGCTTAGTAATGTCATAAGCTATATACAGACTGATTTTAGATGTAAGGATTATTTTAAATGAATAAAAAGATCTGATGAATATTTTAATAAATAAATGCATTTATTTTATTTCCCCTGTTTTTCTGTCACCAATAAACAATATATTATTATGTGGTAAATAAATTAATTTAAAGAAAACTGATATTTTCAATAATTTTCGTTATTTATGGTATAACCAGGAATAATTTGACAACTTTCATTTCCAAAGCAGTTAAATAATTGTAAAAAACTACGCTCAGTAAATATATATACGTATTAGATACTAGGGAGTATGATGAAAAAGGATGCTTCGTCTACGAGTCAAAAGTACGTAAAAAGAGAATGATTTTAACTACTCAAAAACTACTTTTGCTTCAATAGACAAAAAAAGATGTCACAGACGTTTTTGACATTTATAATTTGGCGGGAAATAAAATTTATATTGAAAAACGTCGCTTAACTGTTTATTCGTCATCGAAAGATTGAAGCAATTTGAAATTAAATGAAATCAAGTATGTATTTATGTATTTTCTACTATTTCGATTTCCTGTTGAATCAAATTTAATTCATTAAACAAAATAAAGAATTAGAAAACAACAAATAAAAAGAATTTTTAGTCGGTGTTCGTGAATGTATAAACAGAAATAGCTTTCTAACCTTATGCTTTAATTATTGGACAATGTTGTAAAGAATTGGATAATTTACTGTTTTTATCATTACTTTTTTAACATAGAAATATTTAAGTTATACTGTGGTCAATCGAATCCAGTAAGTCTCAATTAAACTATAAATTAATGTGGTTTATATAAGACTAATAAATGGCCATGACCTATTTAAATCTGTACTACTAATTGCTAACAGCAGCGTAGTAAAATAAATAGATTCTTTCGGAGATTGGAATTATAAAGCAAAATATTATTATCAGGGTTTTCTATACAAGTAACAATTTCAACGTTTATATTCATAGGTTTTATAAATAAAACTCAATCAATTATATATAATATAGTTTATTAGTCCATAGATAATTCCAATATCCAGCTGTGAATTTAATATTTGATAACAACTAAACATGTGTGACATGCGTGTCTGCTATTACTCGTGATGTGCTACGGCGGGCGGTGGTCCTTGGTGTTCCTCTGGTGGTGCAGTAGTTTGTTGTGGTTGTAGAGCGCCGCCTCGTAGGCGAAGGAGGCCGGACACGAGGAGCAGCGCAGAGGCCGCGCGCCCGCGTGCGCGCGCAGGTGACCCTCCAGGGACTTCTTGCTCTGAGGGGGCGACAGGTGATTATGCCACTTTCTTATATTTATTTTTTATTTATAATACTTATTTTAAATTTTGAGGAATATACATTGATGTTAGACCGTAATATGACGTAGGACATTTATATTTTCTAATATCGTGGTAATACTTCTTATGTTCAGTATATCTTCTATCATGACATATTCATAATCTACTTATAGTACTAGCAGTATAAGTCGATTATGAATATTTTATGTACTTTATACGTATGTATATAGTACATAAAGATGATCATTTCTGTAGGAGATCCTTAATTAATATACAATTTAAACCAATGCATTTAATATTTTATCGACAAGATAAATGACATTTACTTAAAAAAAAGATGACATTTATTTAAGAGTAAGATAAAATCCGGTGCGTTATTAAGACATTAAAAAAAATTGTATTCAACACTTGACTAATAATGTATGTTATTATTTATTTTATCATTCAATGCAATATGTTTTATTTTATATGAAGCTTGTAACAGTATATATCTTAATACAACTCCTCAGTTGCTAGTGTGTACTCACTGTGTATGTCTTCCCGCACACGTCGCACACGTGGTTCCTCACCCGTCGCTGCGGGCGGTGAGTCGCGCGCAAGTGTGCTCGCAGCACGGGCTTGGACGAACATGACTGCACACACACACATACAATATAAATAAAGTTAAAAAACAATATATAATAAAGTTATAATTATTTTTACATAGTCAAAGTGCGGAAAGATATATATCTTGAGAAAAGCAGAAACTCATCTGTCTTTTCTTTTTTATTATTGCAAGACTTAAAAACAATTACAATTTGTTATAACTCTCAATAAACATCCTGGCTGCGAAAGTTTCATTCCCGGGATACATTAGGATCATAAATAAATAAATAAATATTCTTACACTTAACATATTTTTTAGATAGTGACAAAATAGAGATTTCAGAGTTCTTATCACATACATAATATCATATATTTATTTAACACAGGGTATGCGATTTCCCACAAACGATCGAACCATTTGATTATTCTTTAAATGGTAAAAAAAAATAATTGAGCTAAGCTCTCAATGAGGGACTTTTCTGCATCCTTTGTGCAAGCGTCAATCAAAAACGGTATATCCGAAAATTTTCAAATTTTGCACACTGATAGATATAAGTCTGGTGGTGGTCTTAAAAAAAATTAATATTCTATGTCGTTGAAGAATAATCACGGAAAAACTAAAATCCCATAGACATCAATGGGAAAATTTTTTCGGGCGGAAAATTTGCTTAAGAGCAAAAAAACATGAGGAAAGAATACGTTTTGTAAATGCAACTTCGGTGCTGTTTGCACCTCGCTTCGCTCAATATGCTGACATATATATACCTAGATTATGCGAGTTCAACGATTCAAAATTGAGGTCTGGTTCGTGTTCCTATTAACAAAGTTTTAAAAAATGTTTTTGAAATAGATTCATTCTTAAATTTTTAATATTGTCTATAGACATGTTAACGATGTTATGTATACTTTAAATTTGAATAGTTGTCATAGTACCGACACGATTGCTCAGTTGTCAAAACGACGAGGATGGAATCAGGGGTCGCAGGTTCGATGACATTTTTATCCTATTAATTTCACATAATGTACTTACAAAGTTACATCCACTAATGGGACAGGAGATGGGTGTTATCTTCAGATGCACCGCCATGTTATGTTCCTCTAATCGTACCGCCTTCACGAATTTTTTATCGCAAAGTTTACATGCGTATCTAAAATAAATAATTATTAATAGATATATAAATGAAAAACACTCATAACGAAATCTCGAAAACTACTGAGCTAATAAAAATGAAATTTGGTAGGAAAGTACATTGTAACTAGGAAACGTTCGCTAAGAAAGGATTTTTAGAAATTCCATTCATTAAGGAGTGTAATAAGAGTTGCAATTTTGTATGAAACTTCGTCATTTTTGATGTTGGACAAATTTATTTATTTATTTTATTTATTTATTTTAATGAAATTTAAGATCTGAATTTGTAGTAAAAAAAAATGCATCAATGGTATTTTGAAAATTGCATTTCTACGCGGCGAAATAGGGGTTGCAAATTTATATAAAATGTGTGGTTTTTCTTTTATGTTCTTCAAGGGTTTTATTCTTCAAAAATATTAAAATATTTATTATATGTTCACGCTGCCATGCTTTGAGCTTATGAATAAGGACCTCGAATGGGTTCAAATTTAGTTAATAAAATTCCAATAGTAATTACGAGCGTACAATCGAAAAATTATATATAATAAAAGTATATTTACTTGAGCTTCGCAGGGTCGATGTGTTTTAAATTGTACTTCATGTGCTGGTTATATGACATTCTGTTCTTGAAGTTCATGTCGCACTGAAAAAATATATTTCACAGTATTCAATTATTTATCAAACTTGCAACAGAGTCTAATATATTTTAAATGACAATATTTTTTTTTGTTCTAATAAAAATCATTTTATTTTAAACTGTTTCTTAAAATAGCCTCCATTTCTATAAGAATACATTTTTTAAATTATCTTCTTTTTTTTTACACTGTCTAAGTTAATGCTTGACTACATTCCACCTGATTGAAAGTGGAAATGTAGTCATAGATGGTAAGGCGCATTAACTCAGTAACCTATTCACTCTTCTCTTGAAGACACCCACATTATATTCAGATGGAAATACCGACGCAGGCAAGCTGTTCCAATCCTTCGCCGTGTGAATCAGGAAAGACGAAGCACAGCGCTTCTTTCGGACAGGTGGAATGTCCACAAAGTATGGATGGATACTCGCCGTGCGTCTGGATGTCCGTTGGTAGGAGGGGGATGGGGGAATTACGTCATGTAATTCCTGTGCACTCTCCAAAGTGTATCCTATAGAATACTGAGAGGCCAGCAATTCTCCGTCTGTGTTCAAGGCTTTGAAGGTTGGCGTCAACCAATTCTTGGTCGCCAATAAGCCTTTTTGCTCGCCTCTCGATTGAGTCCAGAACCGCTAGATGAGACTGTGCGGCACCAGCTAATATGTGACCACAGTACACTACACACGATCGGATCTGTGCTTTGTATAACACAAGTAGCTGTCCCGGTGTAAAGTACTGTCGGACCTTCGCAAGAATGGCAAGCTTTTCTTATTACAGATTCCATTTCAAATCTTACTTGTAAATTCAATTTCATTTTAAATCTTACTTTCAATTTCTTACTTTTAAACTCTTTAATATATTAATAAAAAAACTTGACAGTGCAGTCAAATAATTCCTATTTTATAACAATACTCCATTAATACTATTATATATAATAAATATTCATCAAGGCACGATAGTTCAGTTGTCGCAACGACGGGAATGGACTCCCAGAGGTGTCAGGTTCGAATCATGCCAGTGTTCATGATTTTGTTTTTCATATTTTGTAATATCTTGTGGACATTTAAAATTTTCAATTAACATTCCAAAAACTTTCCTACCTGATAACAGTATAGATGCGCCGGCGCATCGTGCGTTATGAGATGAATCTCCATTGCCTTTTTGAACAGGAACTTCTTATCGCATCGAGGACAAGAATACTCTTTTTCCCCTTTGTGAATACTGAACAAAAATAATTAATTTATTATATTTTAATGTTTTTTTACTAGTTTTTTTTTATTTAGCAAAAGCAGTTAAATTATTTAATTATATTAATTTTACAATCATTATAACTTACAATAAGTGAGTCTTCAAAGATGTTTTGTCTCTGAAGGTTTTCCCGCACAGCTCGCACTTCTGTCTCTCTGAGTGGTTTTTGATATGATTTCGTAGTTTACCAAGAGATCTGCAATAAATGTTATAATTACTTACATTTTGTATGAAAATATGGATATATTATAGCATAAGAGATGTGATGGTGTGTCCACAGCGGGCAAACGTGTATATGAGTCTTCACACCGCTGTCCGTGTACGATTATGTGTGTGTGTGTGTGTATTCCAATCTCGGTGTGTCTGCAGCGCGCACTTGCTTGTATACTTATTGCTCTGTATGTCACGTTACGTCTGTGTTTTCGCAGAGCGCACTTGTGTGTATTGTCACGTCTTCATATGTGTGTATTTACGTCTCCGCGCGCAATAGTGTGTGTACTCATGTCTCTATACGGCCGCAGCGGGCGCAGATGTATGTGTGTGTACTCACGTCTCCGTGTGTCCGCAGCGCGTGCACGTGTGTGTGGGTGGCGGCGCGCGGTGTGTGCGTGCGGCGTGGTCGGCGCACACTGCTGCACGAGACCACGTGCCGCCGCACCAGCGACAACGCCAACTACGCACAAGTATGTATTAATGACCTAAATATATATATAATATATATATGATAGCATATAATCTTATATATAAATTTTTATTATTATAACAATAGGTTACACAAGACAATAGCATAGTGATTTAATGAATTGATAAAGTAATACAAATTGCAATAGAATTCATTGTTATTATTGGTTGTTTAAATAAATGTGGGCTCTACGAGAATTGCAAGTACTTTCGTTCTGTGTGGTGTATTAGTGGGAAGAAAGGTAGTAAATGTAATTTAGTATAGTATAGTGTATCGTTACTGACCGCACACGGTGCCTCCTGCAGTGCGCTGCGAGGGCGCGGGCGTCGCGACACACCACGCGACACACGACACACGACGCACCCGACGGACACTGCGTAAAGACACAGAATGTATAATAGACTAGTAGCATCTTAAAAAGAGGGTAATAATGTGTTTCCTTTGTCTGCATATCTCTCTCCTTGTTTGTGTACGCGTGATTGTGTGCGTGCTTATGTGTGTTGGTGCTTGTGTGTGTCTGTGTGTATACTCACAGGGTCGTGTTTCTTCATATGGTGCTCCAGCTTGCATCTATGATTAAAGCCGAGCACGCAGTCGTAACACTTGTACTCGTGGCGAGTGAACGTCTCGCTTTCCAACGCTCTCCGACGTTCTTCTTCTACCTGAGGATCGATTCTCTTAAAAATATTTTAAATAATACTTGATTGTTATCTTTTTATAATAGTTAACTTACGACTTGTAACAATATCGAAAACATTATCAGATATGCTTTTTTTTTTTCAAACGGGTAGGTTTTTGGTGCTAATAGTTAAAAAATAACAAATTTTTGGAAAAAAATTATTTGTATTTGTAATTATTTTATTTCAGAAAACCATAATTTTACAGATCTAATTACTAGAAAAAAAAAACAATATATAAAATCACCTCATTCCATGTTAAGATGACCATTTCAATATGTTCACCGCTGACATTCAATTGTTGTAATTTCTTATCAACTCTGGCGTTGTTAACAACACCGGAGAGCTTCTTGCCCTTTATTTTATCTAGAAGTGTTAAAATTTTAAGAATAATTGTAAAAAAGTATATTTTATGATCAAATCTAATTTTTTTGTTTTGTTTGTTTTGCTTTATAAAGTCATTTTTTTAAATAAATTTTGCAACAAAGCATTCAAAGTGTTAATACTTTCAAAATTAATTACTTTTACAAATAAAAACATAAAATAATAAAATTGAATTTATTGAAAAATAATGTCGACATACACATACTATGTGTAAAGCATCATGAAAAATATACAAAATATTAGATAAAAACCTACTCTGTTCCTTCTTTTTTCTCTTCACATGTGATTTATTTTTATCTTTCTTTATTTTAAGCGGTTCATCATCTGAATCATTAAAACCATCATTGCTTTTTTTCTCTATATCATCTGATGCATATAATGTTGGATCTAGTTTAGAAAGCTGATAACAATAATTTCAAATTATTTCAATAACTTATATTATCCACTCTTTAATATATTTGTTAAAATGAGAAATCGTCAGTCAATCAATCAATCAATCAATCAATGAATCAATCATCGATCAATCAATCAACAAACTTTATTTAGTATAACACATTCATTCAGTGCTTGTGTTGATAAATTTCTATTTTATTTTGGAAACTTACCTCTTCATTATATTCAACTGATACATTATTTACGTAAACACTATCAAATATACTATCTTCAGTCTTAATAAATGTGATTGGTACTTCATTATCATAGCATATATCATTAATTTTATTGCATTCTGTTACTGATAGATTGGATAATGATGTTGAGGTACTCTGCACCTGAAATATATTAATTAATATATTAATATAAACAACAAAAAATAATTTCATTTTAAGAAATTTTTGACTATCATTGAGATATTCAATAGTAGTTAGTAATTATTTTACTTATTGGTTTGGGCAATTACTCAAAAAATAAAAGTGAACTTAGATTAACCATTTATATAAAAAATATAAGATATAAACTATTTTATATATTTAACTTTTTAAAAGATTTAATGGGATGGAGAGATGTAGGTCAGTGAGTCAGTTAATTTGTCATCTACCACCAATGTTTTGGGGCATAAAGATTTGTATTTAAAAAAAACACTGTCTATGGGGGTCTCGCATTTATGTCTGTGAACACAATATTAATAGTTTTATTTCAATACAAGAGATGTAAAATATAAGTTGTTACAGAAACCTATATAAATATAAAGAAAAACTGATTATGGAAGATTTAAAAAATTGTAAATAGTTTCAAGGGTGTGGCTGTCTTTTTTGTTTTTCTATAACTGCAAGTAAAAGACTGTTGTTGGTTCCACTTAAATAACTGAAATAAAATAAGAGTTCAAAAATCACAATTAAAAGCTAACTAGACCCTAAATACATTTGACTAACAAAACCATTGAAAAACTCATTACAAAATTAATATAGTATATGTTTAAAGCTCTTCAATATTTTTTTAACAAATTGCTTCACTAATAAGTAATATAATCAAATAATAATACACAACTTACAGGAAAATTGGTGAGAATATCATTTGCACGCTTGACTTGATCCTTGAATCTTATAAACCGTTTCAAGTAAGCCTCGCACTCCCAACACACTTTTATGATACTGCTGTTCTATAAAGGAATTGTTTACGGTATATTTATAAAAATATATATATATAATGAATATTTAAATTATAAGATATTATGTCCTTCAAATAGTAGTATTCTGTACTGGGGAAATGACAGGTAAGTCGACAACAATATATATTATATATTATTAATGATTATTATGGTATGTTTAATGTGTATGAAACAGAAAAACGTTCTGTTAATATCTTACACATTCTTAGTTATTTCTTTAAGTATTAGAGAGAAGGTATTGTAATGAAAACTACATATCTTGTGAGACATTTTATAATAAATTTCTATACAAAACATTACTTAATGAGGGTTTTATTCGAGGAATGTTTTGGTTATTTATTTTTTCTCTTCATAGTGGACTTTTAACAATTTTTTATATAATTTTTTTAACATTTTATACAAATAAATATAACACAAAATTAAGCAATTGAATGAAGAAACAAATATAAATGCAGTATGAAATGACTATGTTAAAAAGAGAGACTTTAATTTAATAAGTACTTACTGTGCCTAATAAATAACAAAACAACGTGCATAACTCTTCGCCGAAAATCGCCAAATTGCGATCTGCGGATAAACATCCTTCGCATATATTTAATTCTTTTATATTCATATTAATATTCAAATCATCCTGTAAAGAAGTTATATATACATAATATTTTTACTTTCGTTATTTCTTTTCTAACTGCTTTGACAAAACAAACAAAATATTATGATATTGGCATTTAGTTGACACGAATATGTCAAGTGCCAGGTGTATTTTGACAGTTACGAGTTTGTCGCTACTAATGCTACTTACTCCTAGACGAATAATGGAAGGATGTCGAAAATTTAAAATCGCACGTATAAGTTCTTATTAGGCTTAAGATTTTAGCCACTATTTACATTGCTAATTTTACAGGTATGCGAAATTCATTCAGTAATAATGCTTCGCTTCCGTTCCATCGGCCGTGCACAGTGGAAGATCTAGTACTTTAATATCTAGTATTCACATTGTGGCCACTATAAAACTCAACAAAACCTTATGTTATGAATAAACCAGAATTACAACATATGAAATGTTGCACTATTTATTTGTACAATTCGATGATAATGAATGTTTGATTAACTTAATATCTTTAAAGTACGAGTATGAAATTATAAAAATGACAAGAGTAATTTGTGAAAACTTAGTAGTTAATGAGACATTATGTAGCGACTATTTATTTATTTATACACTTTATTGCACACAAAATTACACATAAAAAAAACAGATGATAAAACAAAAAAGAAAAATAAAACTATTTAAACTTTTGGTGCAAAGGCGGCCTTATCGCTTATAGTGATCTCTTACAGGCAACCTTTTATTAAAAGGACATTTCTAAACAAATGGTTGGTGCATAAAATAATCAATTAAAATAGATTTAAAAAAAATGTAATAATATTATTTATAATATAACATATGTTTAATATGAACAACCTAAACAATATAACATACATACTATTTTTTACATATACTACATGTGATTTGATTTACATACAAACTAAACATATATATAAACATAAATATACATAAACATAAACAATGCACAAATACGATATATAAATAAATCAATAAATATATATAAATATTACAAGCATAGAAAGTGGTTCTTAAGACGTCTCTTAAATTTGTATAGTGACTGAGAGCGTCTAATATCTAACGGAAGAGCATTCCATAAATTTACTAACGTAAATATAAATGTATAAAGCATAATATAATCTTAAAAACTAGTGTCTTGCCTTCTGTTTTCGAATTAATCGTTGAGAGGGGATAACAAGATTTTGACATCCCTTTTCATCGCTCGAGTTAGATATATCATCTAATGAAAATTGTAATAAGATTTTCCTTTATTATTATTATCGGATTAAATAAAGGAAGTAATGCCGTTCATAAATATATATACATTACAGATAGTTTTTCGATTATTTACTTTTTGTATAAGATAGATATTATTGTGACAAATGTTTTGGTTTATAGTATGTTTCTTATAAGTTTTAGATAACTAAATAAACGCGAAAAAGCACGTTGACAAAGTGAAAAATTTTGTAAAAAAATTTTAATTGGACGCGAAATTGAAATCGTGAATGAGAGTGAAGAAACATCTTTTCTTCCCTGTGTTCTCTCCCTCTCTTCCTTATCTCCATTCTTTCTTTCTCTTTCTATTGTTTAAAGTAATGTTATCTTAACATTAGATGGACTAAATAAATTATGTATATGAAAGGTTAACTGAAAGGCAACTGATAGCAATCTTTCATTTTTGTAAATGGTTTAAGTATATGTAAATTCTCTTTTTGTGTAAGTGCGATGGAAGTTAGTTAGCTATATGCATTCAGAACAGCATAGACAAACTCCTTCAGATTTTATTTTGATAGTCAAAGCATACGAATAAATTTTATTTTCCTTTACAATATATGTTTAATATTAGGTAAATTTAAATGAAAGACACTCGTTTTATTTGTACACTTTATTGATTTTCTTTACATGCTTAGAAAACCATTTAAACATCTTAATATAAAAAAAGTAATACAAATCAAAAGAATATGGTATTTTAACAAACACCCGAATACTGGAAACACTAATCTAAGATTATTCATATAAATAGTTTAATTAAATAAATTTAAGACGCGTCACAATGTTTTGAACGGTTAAGACAACGATGAAACTATGGACGGGTCTTAAATAGTCGATAGATGGCGTTGTTTTATTAATAACTTACTTATAACTACTTTAAATTCACGCCTCCATATGCTTATGGCAATAAATAGTGTTAAATTAAAAATAATAGCTATAAAAATGCAATATTTTAAGTTAATAAAATATAAATATATATATTTCAGTTGTATTCTAATAAAGATTACGTAATCATTTAATCTTAAATTTTGACAGGTTATTTTGCTTTGATTCCTTTTGGAGTATGGATACGTTTTTACGACTAGATTCTAAAAAAATCTGTAATTATGTTCGTTTTTTAATTTTCTCCCCGAATTCTGGCGCTTTATCATACTCTTCAACGTTTTCACTTATACTCGTAGCAACAGAAATTTCAGTGACAGGATCTTGTTTCTCTGAACTTTCCTCTTTTGGTGTATCACCAAAGTATATTGCTACATCATTATCTTCTATTTCTTCCACGGGTGCGACGTGATCTACGTTTGGTGGTGGGACTATTATAGTATGTGTAACAGAATTATCTGGTCTTAAATCACAATCTCCATGGTCGTGGTGAATAATTTCTTTGTGTAAAACGTGTTTAATATCTTGATTTGTACTTTGAATTTCTTGATCCTTTTGATTCTTCGTCCTATCTACTGGCTCATATCCAGCTGGAAGTACTAAGCCACCGTCATCTAGATTATCATAACTTGATGCACTCGTTTGAAAATTGAAACTTTGAGCATTTTGGCTATTCGTTTGGTAAATGTTGTTAGACTTTATTTGACTATATGTGCTATCTACGTTATTTTTGGGATGGTTTCCTTGAGCAGGTTGCTCGATTGCTTGTAAAATGCTTTGTAAGAGACCTTCTGAAAGCAATTGCTCATGAGGTATGGTTGGTGCATTTGGTTTTCCTTTACCATCTTCAGAGGATTGAATTTGTACGGTATAAGCTTGATTACCTCTTACTGGTACTTCAGATACCAACTGAGAATACTGAGCATTGACTTCATTTAAATTTTGACTGGAAGATATAATTTTTTGTTGCAATTGTTTTGTTTCTTCACTGAGATTTCTTATTTTCTCGGAGGTGTGATAAATTTGGTCTGATACGAATTGTATTGAATTTTGCTTGTGTGAATCTTTTTCGTCTTTAATAGATTTTCCTTTTTGGATAGTGCTCCTTACTGTCTTATCATTTTCTATTTCATTTGGTAGTACAGTTTGTACAAAAGTTTGAGACGCGGTAGAAAGATCTTTAGTATTGTAAGATACGGACTCACTGCCCGGGAAAGGCGTGTTGAAACTATTTTGAGGAGATATTAAATTCTGATGGTTCTTTTGAAAGGCGTTACCCAAAGAACTTAAACTAGCAACATAGCTAGAAGCCAATTCTGCTGGAATTTTTTCACCTAGTTTAGCGGCTTTCAAAATAGCTTCATGATATGGACAATGTTTTAAAATAGCTGCTGCTTCTAAATTTGAAAGATTTGCTAAAACTTTACCATCAATAGTTGTAGTCACAGCGTTGTTGTTAGAACCCGAGGTAGCATGATCAGAGACCGTTAATAGAGGTACTGAATAAGAATCAATTGGTGATCCATATAAATTACTGGGCTGTTGTTGCACTTGGAAGTTTATAGGTGGTCCAGAATGTGGCAAACTGTACAAGTTGGATGGTTCAATTGATAAAGAGACGCCATTAAAACCGTGGTTCCCGATATGTTGCTTCACATCTTTAACTTCTCTAATCGGTGGTGGTAAATATGCCGGTCCCTGTTTCACATGATCTATGCTATGTGCATCTTTATGGTGGGTGACGTGACTTATTTGTTGAAATAAACCTTCAGGTACGGAATCTCTGAACTTAATAGGATGTCTTGGAGAATGACCACCTGTATGTATTGAATGACCTCCGCCGGAGAATGAACCGTATGGAATTGGTAAATTAGGGGGTAAAGGTTTCGGTGGGGCCCCATATTGGCTTCCAGGAGGTACGCCGTATATTCCCGAAGGTGGAATGAGTCCTTTTGCACCTTGCTGCCGATGAGAAGGCGGGTAAGGTCCATTAGACAGTGATTCTAGAGGTGGAGCTCCATAGGAATCAAATGGTTTTTCCGGGATCGCGTTTTGAATCAATAGTAAATCTGCTGATTGTGGGCTGTTATTTTCAGTATAATGAGCTTCAAAAACAGTCTTTGATTGATCGATATGGTTTGAATCTCCACCAACAATTGCGTTCAAGTTAATATTTGCTAATGCATCTTGGTGGACACTAGAGTATCCCGATGAGATTTGTGCTCCTGAGAATTGAGATTTCTGGTCGAAGTTTGGAAGAGAATGGCCATCTAGGTTAATTTGTAGTTCTTGAACTATTGGCGGTGGAGGGCCGTATTGATCGAGGGTTTCAATATGGCCGCTCTGCCCCACGTTATGAATTGTTTCTATAGTGTGTACGTTCTCCACAGTTTGCACAAAAGGTTTTGATACTCCAGGAATCGGTTTCCAACCATCATACAATACATGAGGTGGTGTTGGTGGAGCTGGTATACCAGGGTGAGGAGGCCGTGGGTTTGGGTCTGGTTGTGGTGGACCATAATGTCCGATACTTCCAATATCATGAACCACGAGCTGATCATTGGGACCAATAGGTCCTATCGGATGTCCTGGAGGTCCATAGGTATCAGATGGTATAGGGAACTTAGGTTTCAGATTGCCAGGTAGGCTAGAAATCGGTGTGCCATATATAGGAGCAGGAAGATTTAAACCTAAATCAAAGTTTGTACCAAGACTAGTACCGACACTTGCTTCAAGGCTCCCAAAATTTGTTCCGATTGTGTTAAAGCTGCCCACATTTCCGATACTAGCTCCAACTATTCCCAAATTCTGTGGTGGAGAAATTGGTAAGTTGGGTAATTGTATATTCTGAACATTCAGTGAAGACGGCTTGTAACTAAATTTCGGAGGCCCATATATTGGTTTTGGTGAACCATAAATTGGCTTTGGAACCCCGTAAGAAGGTTTTGGGAAAGAAATTTTAGGTGGCTTAAACGGAACCCCATAATTTGGTTTAGGAGGTCCTTGCTTTGGTGGTCCATATGTCTTCTTGGGTGGTCCATATATAGGTTTTGGGGGCCCATAAGTTTGTTTTGGGGCATGAAATTTTGGTGGTCCATAGATTGGTTTTGGTTTACCAACTGGTGGTGGTGGACCATCGTAGTTCTGATTAGGGAATACGACTGGTGCGGGCGGACCATACGCCCCAGGCGGCGTCTCAAGGAATATATCTGTTTCTGGGACTCCGTATATTGGTACTGGTAAATCTGCAACTGAAAAGTATATTTGTGAATCTTATAACAAAGAATAATAACATAACATAAAACAATTGAAATACATTAAAAGAATTTGTTATGTATGTTTTTTATAAGTCGTAGGTAGTTGTTAAAACAATTTAGTTTCGAGGTAGGATTTTTTTGAATGTTGTAAATTTTAATGTAAATAAATAAATTATAATAATTTAAATAGTACTTTTTTAACCTTTAGTTGGATTTAATATGTTGAATTGTTAATATTTGTGTCCTTAACACTAGACACTGCATTGAATCAACTTTTATAAATATTATCATAAAGTAACAAAATGATGTCTGCAAGGGCCTGAGAGTTCCTCTTACCAACGTTAGGTATATTCAACGGTGGTCCGTACGAATCAGCTGGTATCGGTTCGCCATAAGAGTTTGATAGACCCGCCTCGCGTTTCTGCGTTTGGGCATCTGAAAATAAGAAAGCAACAAAATGAAGTTACCTTTCTAAAAAATAATACAGACATATTAGCATAAATTTAAATTTTAGAATGACTATGCAAAAAATAAAAAAATAATACTCCTGTATCGGGAAGTCTTAAGATAAATCTTAAGGTAATATTTGTGTTATTTATAATGGTACCAATTACTCACTATTCTGAGATGCCTCAGCGACTAAATCTTGTTGCGTGTCGGTCGTGACAATCCCAGATGGACTGTCTTCTGCCACCACAAGTGCCAAGAACAGCAATGCCCACTGAAAAAGATTCATCATATTATACCTACTTGGAACTTCACTCCAGCAGAATAAAGTATTCTCCAAAGGCAGTAATTACTTAGAGCTTTTTTGCAACCTGTTTTTGTTTGTGAGAAGTTATTATTTCAAATTGTAGAGCTATTGTCTCAGTAAAAAAAATTAATCTAATCAATTTCATCTTTCACACACGTTTTACTGCACATCTTACATAAAATTAATAAACTGGTTAGGTTATTTAAAGTTTATAGTTTTTAATTATTGTTTTCACGTAAATAATATTAGAATTTCCATGACTATTTTCGAACCCACCATTTCGAGCTCATGAATAAGGAACCCGAATGGGTTCGAAAATAACGGATAAATTACGGTAATACTGACTTGAGCATGGCCGGAAATTATCTATAATAGTAATGATGAATGAAGTTTAATTTTTGACCAGTTTGAATATAACCGTTCGTAAATTAAAAACTAAAGCTAGTAAAAACTGATAAAAAGCAGCAATCACCAACATTGTAGTTCAAGATTTATTGATAAAGTTTCACACAGTAGGTTAGTGGTGCGGAGCGTGAGTGTGGGACTGAGATGAGGATCAGTAGGTGATGCTTTAAACATTTCTTATTATTCGTTGTGGAGTTTATTAAAATAGAGAGTTTGTTGAACCTCTTAGCAGCTTTAAAGCTGTCGAAGCGCTGACCTTCGATTATAATTGACATTCAAATGTTACGTCATAGTAGATTTACCATCTAGGACAAAACAAAGATTTTTAATAATTATGTTATTAAATTTTTCTCGCAACTGAGTTTTCAGGGTATAGGTTCGTAATATTAAAAACAAAACATGAAAAAGAATTTTAGAGATGGATGCATTAAAGCATAAAAAAAACTCCGTGTGTTATGATGTACTTGCATTTCTTATAATTTTAATTTTATTTCTTACACAATAACTCCACTTTTAATGTACAAACAATATGAAAAATACCTTACATTATATTGGAATTCTCATTTTAATTTTAGGATCAAAAAGACATAAAAAAGGGAATTAATTTATTAATAACATAACAATTTTTTTCACACGTAATAAAATAATAAGGATTGCAGTTATTTTATTTTTGAGTTGTAATCTTTGAGTATATTTAACAATAGCTTTTTTGGTGTTGAACTTTATAAGGACCATGTATGCAAAGAATGTGTTGAAATTTTTGTTCTTTTTATAACGAAAGAAGTACTTTAACATTTGTTGATTACATTGGTTTCTACAAGTGTGCAAGGAATGTATTCTCTCTCTTTCTCTCTCTCGCTCCATGTCTTTCTGTTAGTATAATTCTAGCTTATTGCCCAGGCCAATTAGAACCTCCGAAAAAAAAAATTGTATTACATTTTTTAAAATATAATTCATCCTTGCAATATAAAATATATAAAATATAGTTCACATTATATATCTCCAATATCATTTAAGATGGAAAATACACGAAGGAGATTGGTCGGTTTATCAAATAATTACTTCACTTCAAAAATAACCAAATGGTAGAATTGTTTGTTAGTAGAATCTAAAACAACTCAAATGTTAAAATAAACTTAATGGAAAAAATTTTATTCTTATAATAAAAGTAGGAATATAAAATTATAGAAACTTTATATTAAAAACATCAATTACTTTTTAGTAGATTCCGTCTGAAGCTTCGCAAGCGTGGTTTTCAGTAATCGTGAGTCTTTTTAGTAATTATAAAAAGTGAGTTATTATTATTATAATTGGCTGCCCGGCCAAAGATTCGATCTTATTAAGTTAAGAGTCATTGGTGTATATTTGAACCAAAATTGGAACCAATTTTGGGACCAACTGACACACAGACAAAAGGGTAGCTTTTTCTATCCTACTATTATATATGATAAAGTTTATAGACAAATTTACCACAGACAAAATCTTCGCAAACCGCTACTTTAAGACAGTGTTAAAAGTGCCTAATCATGGCTGTCACGTGATCTCAGATCGTAAAATCAAAATTGAGGATAGACGGACAATCTTAATCTGTTCTAGTTTCACACACATAAATCAATCATATTAAAACCTAATTAAAAATAATAACTAGAAATGAAATATTTAGTTAAATTAAATCAGATATATTCTCACACAAATAAAATCCACTTCCGAGTCAATAAACCCTGTGAAGTATTGAAAGTCATTTAACAAAAGGTATGATGTAACAGACAATAGTCAATGATGGGAACATATAATTACTACTAATTAGATTGTACCACTGATATACATTACAACTAGGCTTAGGTCAGGTAACGAGTACTATTAAAACTATCATAGTTTAAAAAAAAAATTCAATCTATAATATTATTATAAATCGGAAATGTCTGTTGGATGAATTTGAAATATTTTTTTCTTATTATGATAGACAGGCTGATGAGGAAGGTTATATATAATTATACGCGAGAGAAACCGCAGGGCACATCTAGTATTTCAATAACTTTAGAGACGAAGAGAAAGCAACTAGTATCACACAAATAAGAATAAAAATTTTTGTAAAACAATATTGTTTTGTAAATGTACGAAAAACGCAGAGTAAGATTTTTGCAATATAACTTCAAAAGAAGGGGAAGTTAGTCATTCTCTTTAGCTACGGATCAGCAGATCTAAAGCAAAGCTGATGCCAACAGATGTGGATAAACGAATGTCTCATTAGCAGCATTATTTGAACAAGAAAATTTCAAATTATTTTAAATCTTTCTTAGAATATTCGTTTTAGAAAGAGCTCTGAATCAATACTAAAATTAAACTCCTAAAAAAATCCTAAAATTAAAATCACAACTCCTACAAAACTCCTAAAATTAAACTCCTTGATTTGCAGAGGAGCAATCGCACCTAATGCACTTTGACTTTTCTCCTGGATCCACGCCTGTATGCTGAAAGACATAGGATAATAAGACAGGTTGAAAAAAAAAACAATTATTTTCACGTTTCATCTACCCGTGAATATGATAACTGCAGAATAGAGGTGGGTTGCCGAGGTGGTAGCCAAATGGCCGACTACTCGTCAAAGTCTATCATTTATATTCATGTTTTTGTCTGTTAATATATTTTTGTATTCTCTATTACTCAAGTGTCGAAGAACTTTACTTTTTCTGGGTAAACTACATGGAATACTTCTTTACGGAATACAAATTATCTAGGAAATTATTATATTAAATTACAGTACATTTAAATACAGATAATTTTAACTAAAATAGACTATTTCCATAAACGCTAACAATAAACAGCGAAATCATATTATTTTTCTGCCTTTTATTTATTTATTTATTTATTTTAAGTTTCAAATTAGGCAAAACGATACAATAGATATTCAAATTATTATATTTATTGAATAATTACACGACAGTTCATAATTTTGGATTTGACAAAAAGTATATAGTTGATATTTAGACTAGAATCTAGTGAATCGGTGAATAAAAAACACTCGGTGAATAAACTAATATTTAGTCTTATAAAAACAAAAGAAAATCGTTGCAAAGAAGAGTACAAGAAACATATATATTGAGTTTCATTCATTAATAACTTTTACTTAATAACCAAAGTTCAAATTATTACAGACATAAAACCATAATAAATACTTTGTTCCTCAGTTATGTAGAATTAATCAATAATTAATGTACATTAAATTTTAAGATCTAACCCATTATAATAAAGATATTTTTGCAAAAGCAACTTTCACATTTACTTTCATAAACATAAACCACCGATATGAAGAACTTTCGTTTTCATTTCTCGTGTTATTACGATTTTTTGGGGTTCCGTAGAGATCTGAATTAAATAATTTTATTTTTTTGGTCTTTAATTTATATTATTAATAAATAATGCTCTTTTTAATTATAAATACTAGAAAATATTGCTTTCTTTTTTTTTATCTTCATGTTTTATTTAGATATTTGTTAACCGATTGGTTTTGGTATTTAGAAAATATATATTTATATATTTCAATTCATTAAAACTTTGTTTATTTTTCGATATTTATTATATATGTTATATATATTAACATAATTGTAGAAAACGTACCCAAGTCTATAGCAACATAATATTGCTTTGAAAACCTTTAACAACATATAAACCATAGTTGGTTTTAATTTGAATACACATTCTTACCGACATGATTAGAAATGTATTCATATTAAACTCGATTAAAATGACTAAATAAATTCCTGTAAAACATTTTGAAATACGCAAATTAAATTATAAAGCTATGGTTAATCACAGATAACTATTTTACTATCGATAGTAGGTTTTTAAATGACAAACGACAAGTGACGAATCTTACCGAAGTCCATCTCGATATCTGGAACAAAAAAATGTTTATTACTAAACAAAGTGACACATAAAAGATAATATAGAGAAAATTTTATCTTTTGAATTTGCATATAACACCTATATGTATCTCTTTCCTGACAATTTATACTAATTAATTTACCAAACTTGACCGTTTCAGAACTTTAATATTTAGGTAACTTCTGAAATAACTTATAGAAAATGTTGCTACTTGCTAAAGCTGAAAAATAATTTGTCTTAAAATTGATACTTCTTTTATGATCAGTGTCCAGTAATTAAAAGTAGGGTATAGGAAAGTAACAACCCTCCTATTCCCTCCTCTTTTCTTCGTCTGTCAAAGTCAAACTGTCAACGTCAAAAACCATTCCGATTAGAAACGTCAAACTTTAGACTCTTATGTCCAGACGTCATCGAGTTTAATGAAGATATGAATATTTAAATGACAAGATCTTTTATCGAATACACGATACCTCCGGCTAGTTGTTATGATATTACATTATACAAGTCCATTTAAACAACTGGTATTACTACTTTCTAAAAAATATGTTATTGGCTTTAAATAAATTTCACTTCTGGTACGCTTACTATATTTCGGTTGATATTAAAATGATAGTGATATGTTATGTACATTTATTGTTTAAAAGCGAAATCCGTTTGTAATTTTTTTATAAAATTTACCGAACGTTGCCGATTTTTTTTTACAAAATTGATGTAAGATTTAAGGATTTCAGTTTTTTTTTCAACAACTTATTATATATGACAAATTTATCTATATATATTCTCGTTCCTAACTTAAAAAGCACGTGATTGTAAAATATACATATTCATATATTATATACACATTCGTATTCGCAGTTTTCATATATAAGTAAGTATATACTTACAATTTTATATCAATGAACATTTACATTATTTTTAATTTTAAATTTAAATTTAAAAAAAAATTGTAATGAAATGTGTAACTCCTTCCAAAACTTAGACCCCATTAGACCAAATTTTGTAACCACCAGCTTGAACATACCATCATCAAATTTTGCTTACGTCATACCATCCATAACATCAAAAGTTTAACTAAAACCTGTTCATCAACATTCCTAAAGTGAAAGTAAGCAGGTGACATCGATAACCATCACAAATATTTATTTATATTCTCTATTTGCATAAATAAAAATAGAAGCTTCTGTAAATAATCTTTGATAAAAATTCTTTTCTTCTGAATTTTATTGAGCTGAGCAAAGCGAAATTCTTACTGCTCAAAAGTGTGTTTCGTTACTAATGCTACTCCTGCTAGACGAATAATGGTAGGATGTCATAAATTGGCAGAGTTGTCGAGGACAGTGACTTATAGGTCCTGAAGTTTTTTGGTGACATTTGTGATTGTCGTTTTTTATTAAAGTCCTAGTGTGTCCCCTAGAGATAACGTATGGAATGTTTTGAAATCACACGTGAGTTTTTATTAGGCTTAAGATTATAGCCACTATTTACTCTGCTATTTTTACAAGTATGTTAAACTCATTCAGCAACAATGGCTCGCTTAGCTCCACCCACTGTGCACAGTGGCGGACCTAGTATACAAGAATTACGAACCATATTTCAGTTTGGATTTAACAGACAAGATATTAAAATTATTTAGTGTTATATAAGCTCATATTAAATATAGTCTTTGAAAATTCAATAATTATGAAATGTCATTGATTTGTTTTTTTTTTAACTTTGATGACATTATTGTAACTAGTTGTTGTTGTAGCACTCCGGCTTACGCATATCTTTTTTTGAGCCGGTGGTAACTTTGACTATGAGTAAAAGTTTTATTAAACTTATTTTTAATAAAACATTTACTTAAAAAATATATATACGCAACTTTTAACTGAAAAAAAACACAAAACGAATTAAAATTCATCACAAGAGGCTACGATATTCTTGAAAATTTATAAATTATGTATTTTCTTATAAATCATCCGCAAGAAATATCGCAAAAAACTATTAAAGCAAAACAAAACTACCAGTAACAAAAAACATCAAAGCATGCACTCTTAAGTACTGCCAGTAATTATCACATTGGCATGAATTGGCCCAAGCTGGTCCAAGCAAAGAGAAACTATATGTGTTGGTCAATTCTACTAAGCACTAGATACGTGTGTTGTTTTAATACATAAGACCTATTAACCCAATTCTACTAATTATGGAAATCTTGAAAAAAAACATTTTTAGTGATGTTCTCATAGCAGCATTTTGTCTATGATACATCGTTTCTAATACACTTACTAATACCAACAAATTTTTTAATATACTTACTAATGCTACTAAATTTTTAATATACTAACCGAGGGTTCTACTTCTAGTGAAAAATAAATTTACCGGTTTTTATATCTCCACTTTGAAATGAGTTTTCCAAACTTTTTACAAAAATGACAATGACTTAATGTCATTTTAAATTATTTGAATGTATTTTTTTATATATTGTGGATATATGTAAATGGCATTACGCTTTCTAATGTTTTGTAGACATTATTGCTTGGGCTTTCACGAGTAGGAAGTCAGGAACTCGTTAGCAAAGATTAAAAGACAGACGCGTCAACAATAGTAGTCAATTCAATATTGGAATAATAAGCATTTTAAATTGCAAGAAGCATTTCAAAAAACATACTGTCTTGTCTGGTTAAAATATAATCATCATAGGATACTTAGTACTTTTTAATAAGAAAGAAAAAAAATTTAACTTTCTTTTGTATTTGACTACAATCGATTTATAAAAAACATATTATTTTATTTATTACAAAAATAAAAAAATAGTGAATATTACTATTTTTTCTATACTGTCAATAAAACAAAAAACAAAGATGGCGGAGTATAAATAAAACTGGAAATAAATAAATTGATGATGGTGAATAATAAATATTAACAATAATAAATATGTCGTTACTATATTTTTGTCTCCTGTCAATGAACAAACAAAAAAAATAAAGATGGAGTATAAATAAAATTGAAAATATAATTCGAGAATGGCGAAAATAAAACTAAATAATAAATATAATATCTTCTTATTGGGTAATGATTTTCGTAGAAAGTTTGAGTAGTAAAAGCTAGACTTTCATATAATTAAGATATTTAAGAGTGATTGACAAAGAAATAAGTTTTTAAAGATAAAAAGTTTGTGAGGTGTGTTCCAAACTTTCGATGGGATCTCAAAAAATTTACATTAAAGGTGGACATGGGCTGTATATTCCCTTCATCAAAGGTGTTCTTGTAGACCAATTTTGCAAAGTTTTAAAGACGGTCGAACGAATGCATTTGTCACGATTACATATGACTTGTGTGCTGAGTGAGTTTTCTTCCCAACTCGATCGCAAGCAACTTCAATTTGTATAAAATAAGAACAATGCCACCAGATGGCGTTGTTTTTATTACATACAAATTTTGTTCTTATGATTAAGTTACAAAACTTGAAGTAAGCAAGAGTCCATGCGGACACAGTCTGAATATTTTGATTAAATTTTACAGTAAATTATATTGTTAATAATTAAATATTATTAACAATATAATTTAAAACAAAACAAAAATATATAACAATTATTGAAGTATAAGCAAAATGTTAGTGTTTAAGAAACTTAAGATTATTTGTACTTTTTTCCTCATAACTTCTAGGGAAAATTGTGGCTCGTCATGAGTGTTGGTTTAAATTCAGTATAAAATTTCGCTGAATTAGAATGTTTGAACATAATTTTTTTGATTCCCCAAATACTATAACTATATAGAATATGAAATAAAAATATTTTTAACAGATTTAAAGTTTATGTTTATTATTTAATATATATTTTTGGTTACATTTTAATTGTACACGTGAATCTAAGAACGTACTATATTATTATGTGATCTTAATTGGGAGAAATCTCGTCCAAATCTTGTATGGATAGACTATTCAAGCACTCTATGTCGTAATATTCAAACAATAAATAAAGATTCTCCAGCAGGGTCATAGTTGTTCTCACTCTCAGTGGGGCCATTGACCAGGGGCCTTGGATATAACAAAAGCCCGCGTGGAGCTTTGTATTTCTTTAATAAATTTCTTGAATAAAATTTTATGACGCTTATTTAAAGTATCAAGACGGTTTTGATTCTTTAGTTAAATGTAGTTTTTAAATTTCTTATATCTTTTGATAAGATTTTACCTCTGAGCTTTAACTTATAAGAATCAATACAACTCTTATATATAGTAGATGGTATTATTATTATAACATTATTTTTTTTCATACAATAATGTTACAGGACTTAAACCACTTTTAATATTTAATTATAGCTATATATAACAAACATTGTACTTCTCATGATAGTTTTCAGTATTTTGTACATAGATAATAAAAGACACACACACATACACACACACACACACATGTGTCATGAAGTATTTTGTAAATAAATAATATAAGACTCACATACACTCATACATACCTATATAAACACACACACGTGTCATGAAGTATTTTGTACATAGTTAATATAAGACACACATACATACACACACACGTGTCATGATCTAGTTTATTTTAGTATTTATCAAGCTAATAGTTCATTGACTCTCTTCAATAAAAGAAAGCTCTCAAAGTTTACAAAAACTGCGTTGCGGTTAGATATCTACGGACTGGATTGTTTCTGACATGCGATTATTATATTAAAATAGTTATAGCCCAGTCTTTTCAGATATGATTGTTAATGTTGCAAATAAATATAGTTATAATGTGTATATATATATATATTTGAAAAAGTAGCTGAGTTTTTAAATATAACAACATTTATTGTTATTTATTATTACCTATTTATTTATTTATTTTTTTCTCTCAACAAAACTTTACCGACGTTTATTACATAAAAATGTTTTTGACATTTATGATTTAATTTTAAGTATCTGTCAAAAATAATATAGACAAAAGAAAGAGACAGAAGAAAGACTTGTTATTATTATACTTAAATCAAAAGATGCTGAATTTTTTTGGCATCCGATTCCTTTGTTTTCTTTTTTCTATGTTTATAATATCTCTTATTTACAAGAAAGTACTTTATTTAGATTTTTTTCGTTCTAGTTAGAATCTATCACTCAGACCTCAGCTTCTAGAATTGAGGAAGGAATTCAGAACACGTTTAATATCAGTGGGAATGAAACCCATACTGTAGACTCCCAATTATCGTCAAATAATAACCCAAAAAATGTACTTTAGTTAAAAGTTCTGCCCTATGAGAACAAAAAAAAGGTCTAGAACTACCTACTCCTTCTCACCCCTTCATATGCCTCGATAAGAAAGATTAGCAATATATTTATAATTATCACTATCAAATAAATGTTAGTTTTCCTTCAACTATAAAGCTTATACAATATTTATTTCAAAAGAAGACAATAACTTCTTCGACTCCGAGAAGTATGAGGTGTAGACTTTTGTGAGATAAATACATTTAAAACGACTTCCATAATACAAAAGTTAATTATTAAAGCCAATATATCAAAATATAATAACTTTACTATTATTTATTTCGTATCGGTTTTTAGATTTTTTGGAATTAATAAATCGATGTACCGGTTCCTAATGGATTTGACAAACTTAAACAACACTTGGCCAACGTTGGTCAAGCTTCGCAATGAAGTGATAAACTAACACAGCTCTTTTCACCGACACTATTATGTCGATATGTTCTTTTTTTATCAAAATTAATATGGCGTTCTATTAAAACTTAAAACTACTAGTTTAAAAGAATATTCTTCAATATTACCAGAATATTACTTTTGAAACTTTTGAGTTTTTAGAAAAGCAATGAACTAATAATATCTCAAAAAGACAATCACAGAATTGATAAAACAATAATGTTTGTTAGATGTCTTGTTACGAAAAATGAAAGTAAAATTATTGCAATATTACTTTAAGACATGTTGGTAAGATCCCAGTGGCTTCATCAAACCAACCAAATCCGGTTTAAACCGATTTATATTAAAAAAATACTTTCGCTTGTTATTTTTTTCGCATGACGTTTAATTGGAATGTAATTAAGGATTTCAATATATACTTATATTATAAAGAGGCTAAGTTAGTAAATCTATAGAAGGTAACTTATTTTAAACCTATTTTGCCATAATTTAGAATATTTCTTATGACTTAATAATTTATTTATTTATATCTTTTCATATCACTAGTGTACGTAAAATTTAAGAGTCAAGACGATTTTCGTACCATAATTATCGCAATAAGGCTTTCTGGACTCCAACTTAAAGCTAAGGCTACAAGGATTGCAAACTCGCCTTGGTCTGAAAAGAATCACACAACAAACTCAGCCGGGTATTTTTACCTTTTAAGACATTAACCTTGCAAAGGAAATGAAATGGTCGCACCAGTTCGGATCTTATGTTCGATGCCTTCTGTAATTCAATCAGACGGAGACGCGAGCAGCAGCAGGTATCTCAATCTCAGCTGATGTCTTTAAATAATAAATTTTTACTATATCCTATAGATCAGGGATAAGCAACCCGCGGCTCGCGGGCCGCATGCGGCCCTCGAAGTATATTTTTGCGGCCCGCGAAACATTAAATTTTAATTTATCATTTTCCGTCAAAATATTATCACAGAAATTAGAAATTAAAAGCACATAGACACTTATGTATTTAATACAAATTTGTTATTTGTAACTTTAAAGTATTTAAACTCATCGTCATGTCGTACTGACTCATAAATTTCGAATTTTATTATATTTTTTTAATCATGCAGCCCTCTATAAAAAAAGTAAGCTGAATGCGGCCCCTTAATCAAAAAGGTTGCTCATCCCTGCTGTAGAGTTTTGTTTTGAAAGACCGGTCATAAAACAAAGCGAAAGTTGCTAATTAATCTCATCATAAAAAAAAAGATCTGTGGTATTCCGTAACTCCGTAGAGTATAATAATAATACATAATGTGCAGAGTTCAATGAAAAAAAAATGTACATAGTTTAAAGTATAGGTTAGAATAAAACATTTTTGTGAATACAATAAAAAAATATACATTATTTAGATTCATTAAACGATACGAAGACACCAGTCTCACGAAAGGGGTGGAATTGCTGAAGTAACGGAGAGTCTTAAAGTTCTATATGTATTGTAACGTGTTACGTTGGATACTTAGAGATTCGCCCTGACCATACCAACATCATCATTTTGCCATACCAACATCATCATTTTGCCATCGTACCACTCGACACCCCAGGAGGATTCGTTTTTATTACCTGGAAGCGCAGTTGTAGCCTCGGGTATTACCTGCCTTGTTATTTTCCAAGTCCTATGTCATTTAAATTAAGTTTAAAAAGAGTCCTACAATGGTAGGCAGCGCCTTCGCTTTGTACATCTCAGAACTACAAAGTCCGAAAACAAAAATAAGTATCTTCCGACGATATTATTTAAAATGTTCGCAGAGTAACCCTAAAAAGCGAAAATAAGCTGATTGTAAAATCTAAAGCAGCCAATTTTATTGTACAAGTTCTGACAGACCCTACCATATACGGTTCTTCTAACGTCTAATCCTACACAATTTTTGTCAGACTGTTCCCTGTTTATGTTTGAGATATAAAAAAACTTATATTTGACAATTGTCGATTGTTATTCAGCCGTCCCCTACAAAGTCAGGTTTGCCATAACTATAAAATAAAAAAATTGCATAACAAGGTTTGTCAACCATTTTGTTGCTTCTGATAAAGTACCGGATGTTACGCAATTCATAACTTCACGGACATTGCTTCAAAATAATAAGCTATATATTTTTTTTTTGTTACTGGAGCATTTTAATGATTAAATTTTAACATGATTAATAAATTGAAATTTAAAATACATTATCTGCAACAAGCCAAAAAACGCCTTTTTTCAAAGATCATTTTAATTGTTGAGAATGATGATATAAAATGTAACTTCGGTAGCTAAGCACTAAGTTTGAACTTAAGCTGAAATTAAAAAGCGATCTTGATCCAATTCTTTGCTTATAAATTTAAAAGTACATAAATGAAACCATCTATGCACCTGGAAGTACAAATTTGATAAAATTACATTAAAAAAAATCTTCCAAAAAGAGTTTATTAATTATATAGTAGTCAAAACTCAACAAACCATTAAAAAAAAGAAAAAAGTCCCATGTCTTTCTAATTACAGAAACAATGTACTTTAAAACAGTTTTTATGTCACTTTCTCATTTCGTTTGCATAAATTTAAATGAAATTAACACTTATGGAAATTTTAAATACGAGCGTCACACGCCCACATTGTAACATATACATGTATATATTAATAATACACATTATAACATTAATTTACTAGATAATCACAAGTTCGATTTTTTTATATGTAATATAAGAGATAATGATAATAGGAATAATGATAGGAAATCTAAAATTAATTGTAAATAATCTTTGATAAAAGTTCTTTTCTTCTGAGTTTTATTGAGCTGAGCAAAGCGAAATTCTTACTGGTCAAAAGTGTGTTTCGTTACTAATGCTACTCCTGCTAGACGAATAATGGTAGGATGTCATAAATTGGCAGAGTTGTCGAGGACAGTGACTTATAGGTCCTGAAGTTTTTTGGTGACATTTGTGATTGTCGTTTGTTACTAAATGGTCAAAGCGTTTCCCATGAAATTAACATGTGGAACGTTTTGATATCCCACGCGAGTTCTTATTAAAATCTCTCTTATTAAAAGTTCTTAGTCAATAGATCAATTAACTTTATAAAATAGTATCAAAAAACTTTTTACATATGAATAAACCAAATAGTATGTACTATTAATCCAATACAATGACGTCATTTGAAGATGGTTTATTTTTGAAGCGTACAAGATTTTTTCTTGGTTGTACATAATCTGAAAAAGATGTCTTACAAACTAATAATGCCAATTCAATCTTTGCCATTGAGGTTTGAAATTGATATGTTTCTTAAGTTATTAGTGTCAATAACCCACCTGCGATTTTTTAAATTTTTTTATTAACAGAAGTGAACTGAAATAATTGTGTATATATACGTATAAGTTATATATACATAACTTTATAACTATAATAACTTTATGACTTCTATATATTTAATAATAAAAAATTGTAAGATAGATTTTAATTAATTGGATAATTAAATAAAATATTTTCCTATTTATTTTATTTTATTTATATATTTAAACGTATATATGTTTGTTTTATTACGATATATTTATTTTTATATTATATTAATTAGGATATAATTGCGAGTTCAATGTATTGCCATAACGATAATAAAGAGGTAAATTTGGGTAACAATTTCAAAATTTCGATAAAAAATATATATACGTTTAATTCCTTACCATTTTTATCCGTTCCAAGTATCCACACAAATCACAACACAAAAAAAAACACAAATGTCACTTCACTTCGCGGGGTTTATTTTTTTTTTTGTCATCCACCGTTTAAGGTCATTTTCGTGTAAGGCCTGAGAGAGATGTACAAAGACTGCAAAGTCAAGAACTCGTCAAAAGAAAGTGGGGTGCTATTTCCCATACGTTTCTGGCCAGTATTACAAACCTGTAAGCCGTTCTCTCCACACATACAAATAAAAATCAACCATATTTACCGGTAGTAAGGTGAAAATTTAAAAAAACGCAACCAAACTTTGTTTTCATTGACATTTCCAGCCAGCATCAGCTGTACAGGGTTATGAGCTTTAAGTGCCACAGATTAAAACTGATTTTTAATTTTGTTTTAACTTCAAAACAGGATACTTATGTTTAAACTTTTCTCTTTTATTTGTTTCGGAGATGTCATCTAGGTGTGGTTGGAATTTGGCGAATCCGCGATTTGCATAACAGGGAAAGCTGAAAGCGTTTTTCGTATTTCAATATTTTGAATTTGGAATGGTCGGAGTATGGTTTCACTTGCATCATATCAGCCAATAAGATGTTTTTTATTGAAATATTTTCTATATTTTTAGTATTAACTTGGAATTGTATTTATAAAATGTTTAATTAAAAACAATATATCTTTATTTTATTAAGACTTTCAATATCATTTAATACATAATTATTTATTTACAATATACAATTTATATTTCGAGTAAAATCAATCAAAAAAACATAACTAGGCTTTTTTTATTCTTCTATGACCTAAACTTTACAGACAAAAAAGAAAATCCAAAATGGCGTCTAGTTAGTTGCTAATTAGCAGCTTATTGCGTCATTGACACTTTTACAATTGAGTCACTTGAATACCAAAGGTGTGACTCGAGCGAAGCAAATGTTATTTAATGTTAGCATTTAAACAAAAATACGATTTCTTTAAAGTTATGTGATGTAAGGTTTTATCAAAATCAGTTTCGTTTTTGGTTTTTTTTTAATTATTTTTTATAACGTTTAAGAATTTTAATAACCCTGCTGTCAATGTGTAGAAATTAGTTTTTTTTATTTAGTAAAATTATAAAAAAAATCAAATCAATCAAAAGAAATATAGAAAATAAAACCAAAGCTTTTACAATAATTATTTCAAAGTATAAACAAAAAAAAAAATTAAAGAAACTAGCTCAATTAAATTAAGGACGGAACGGTTTTCCAGAACTCGCGAGTTCGACTCCTGCTAGTATCAATAATATATTTATTATTTCAATATATTTCCAAGACTGTTTCAATATTTGATTTCGAAAAAAAAACAAAAAATAAAAATTTTGAAAATTGTAAGTTTAACTGTTCAAAAGGACTGTGACAAAATAAGAGGACAGTTTCCCAAAGATCGCGGGTTCGACTCCTGCTAATATGGATTTTTCGTTTTATATTTCTATAAAATTTGTTAAACATGTTTATAAGACAATTTAAAAATACAAAAATAAAAGTTGTGAACAAGTATGTTGAAACAGAAACGAAGAAACCGAATTAATAAGCTAATGAATATTTAATAAGAGGTAACTACTGGCTAATTAAAAGCACTGAGTATCAGTTAAATAGAATCCGCGTATCTAACCCACATACTAACATTTTAGATCACTACAGAACACATGTTATAGAGATGTTATAAAACTTATAATAAATATCTTAAATAACAATAAAATGAAAATCTGTTTAACTTTTACCGATTTTGATAAAACTTTTTCTGATTCCTTCTTATTCATTCATCAATTTTTCAATCAATCAAAATCAAATCAATCTAATATTAAGATTTGAGTGAACAAACAAACTTATATTTTTAAAATTACAATAATATTACATAGACTAGCTGTAACTCGCGGTTCCACTCGCTTAAGAAAAAGGTATCTATATATGTAATTAAAAACACTCGCTCACTCGAAAAAAACTGAGCCAATAAAATAAATTCTGCAGGAAGATGTATTGTAACTAAAACTCTTCCGCTAAGAAATGATTTTTAGAAATTCCATTTATAAAAAGGTGAAATAGGGGTTGCAAATTTAAAAATCACAGCTCTATCAGTATGACGTCACATCGATGCTATGAGCAGCGTGTGACGTCACAGAATAACATGAATGTTCTTTTTTTGAACTACCTTCATTTCGGACTAGTTAGTTACTAGTTAGCAGCTTATTGCGTCATTGACACTTTTACATTTAATATCAAAGGTGTGACTCCAGCGAAGCAAATGTTATTTAATGTTATTCCTAAAAAAAAAAACGATTTCTTTAATGTTATGTGATGTGAGGTTTTATCAAAATCTGTTTAGTTTTTGATTTTTTTAAATATATTTTTCTGACACCTGTATTTGTCTGGATAGTTTCAGGCGGCGATTCTACCATGCTCTCGACTCCGAATAGGTTTGAAACAAGTTAAGCTAATAGTAATAGTAGTGACGTGACTGCAGCTGGATTATATATAATTATAATTATAAATAAATAAAATTAAAACTTTATGTATATTTTTTAAATATATAATATTTTTTTGACGTTTTTAATCTTTATAGCTCCGCCATTTTGAAAAAGTTCAATCATACGTCAAATCCATATAATTATGAAACTATCACAAATTTTCACAAAAATTTAGGAAATGCGGCCTATTGAGAATAACCGGACATCCGGACGGACAATTCTTGATCAATTTGCACCAGAACCGCTTAGCGCTGTCCATAAAACATTTCTTAATAGACATATGAATATATGTTATAGTCATTTGATTGGAATTTGTGAAAGCACATGTTATATATGTTTAAACGATATGAGACCATTTATATACTTTGATACCGGATATAGTTTTATATCTAACACGTCATTCCTCATCTCAATTATTTGGTCGGATATCTCACATATCGCAAGGGATTTTACTAAAGTTTTCAGGAATGGCCGCTTGTCTGATGTTTACTATTCCTAGGAATGCGTTTTGGTGGGATTTCCTCCATCTTTCGACACGTGGTGGTGTAATATAACTTATTTGTAGCCTCTTAGTCAGCTCTTATACCACATTCAGTAAAATAAAATGGACTCTTACGGATACCACTGAATATGTTTAAAAACGGAACCAAATTTTTATCTAATGCAAAAACTAAAAATTAATTATAATTTTTAGTTTTTTAATTACTAATTATAACTATAACAATTATTTGACATATTCGTTTTTATTTATTTTTTTTAATAATATGTTAGGTATTTGAAGAATTTTCTCGATTGTATGATTTGTGTCAAAACAACTGTTTTATGAGAACCATAATTTGATTACAAGTAACATGTATGGAAAATATTATTTATTTAAATCATTTAAATAATTATTTTTAAATATGCAAGTCACTCCTAACTTATATGAAGTAAAAATCAAAGTTCAGTCGAAGTCAGATCGAGTAGATAATACTTCAAAAAAAAAAAGGTCATGGTCAAATAAAAAAAAAATATGATGTAACTTTTATAAAAATGTATATCGTTTTACATTAATCGTACATAAACGCCGTTGCTATGGTAACCATTATCTGTTGACACTTTTCCTAATTTAGATATTTTTGCAAAAATATTATTTTTAACATGTTCCATTTGTTCAATATAAGGTTTATATACAGACAGATATGAAACGTCTTACAAGTGGTCCAATAAAGCCTTAAGCCATTCCATTATACAATTTACTAAGCACTAGGTCATTTAATTTAATAACATTGTGAAAATACTGTTAGTACATATTATATATATGTAGTTTATATTCACTATTTATTATGCGTCTGAAAAATTCTTTCTGATTATGATAGACAGGTTTATATGGAAGGCTATAATAGTTAATCTATCTTTTTCCTACAACTCTTAATTATCCTAATAGTAAATAAAATCAATAGCAAGCAAGTGAACACGCGAGTAAAAGTTAGTTTGTGTGATTAAAAGTTCGAAGAAAGTGACATTGACAATTAAAAAGTATTCTAAATATTCAATTTTTTAAACAAGGTTGAGGTTATTCGTCTTTTACATAAAAATGTTAATTTTATTTAATAACCAGCTTTTCCCGCGACGTCGCTCGTGTGGCGTATTGATTTAACCCAGATAAAATGTTGATAAAATAGTTTTTGTTTGTATAATTAATAAATTTTCTTATGATTTTTTGTTATTTTGTTGTACTTCATCTATTTAAAAGGCAGTAGTCGTATTAATTCCAATGAATTTTT
This sequence comes from Mechanitis mazaeus, assembly GCA_959347395.1. Classification (NCBI taxonomy): domain Eukaryota; kingdom Metazoa; phylum Arthropoda; class Insecta; order Lepidoptera; family Nymphalidae; genus Mechanitis; species Mechanitis mazaeus. The sequence goes on along the minus strand of OY365749.1, from coordinate 16,542,021 downwards.
AACGTAGTCAGTTCTTGCACACAGGTTATGTAGTTTTATTATATGTATAGATTTACACCAGAATAAATTTATAAGGATATTAATATATTATTTATTTATTCAAATTTATTTTTAAAAAGGAGACATTTCTGATCATTAGAAAATGGATTCCATAGTTTCTCTTTCGAACATTTAATAATTTCGTACAAGGCGTGGAGAATTGACAAGGTGAAAAGTAAAAACATATGACAAGCCGGTGACTTTGTCTATCCTCGACCACCAACCATCTTTCCCATCCAGCCATGCAACAATTCAGCTATGGATCGTATGCTTATGTGTTCAGGAGTTCTGTCATTTATTACCTCGTTACTATTGTGTTTTATATTACTACCTTCATTATGTATTTAATTTTATAACATTATCCAATCAGGAAACAGTAAGATTGAATACGGAGAAATAAAAATTTCATAAAAACTTTAAGCCTATAAACTCTTGGATATTTTATTTCAGTTTCCAAAGAAATTAAGAGACTTTTAAGAACAATTTTAAATTACCTCAAAAGTTATATCTAATTTTATAAAAGTTGCCAATTTAAAAAATCCTGTAACAAAATTGTTTCGTCATAACTTCAAAGAGGTTCCATCGATAATTATAGATATTGGATCCAATTTCCCAAACCAATGCTGCCAACATAAAAAATAATTCCGATAACCAAAAAGACTTACCTCGTGACATGTAACAGGTTATTAATTACCAACTTTCACCTCGCAAGGCCGTAGGGCGGGACTTTCACTTGCTTGAGAGGAGTAGAGTGACTGTGCTGTAACTGTCCTGAGGATATATTATTTAATTAATTTTATATACAGTATATTAACTTAACTAAATTATATGGATTAATAAATTTAAATGAATATTTAGTTATAAACATCGAGTTTTTTTTTTATTAACGAAACATATTTTATACACCATTTTCATGCATGGTACCAATCCAAAGCTTTTTATGTGAACATAATAAAAAATTTAATTTTTACAGTAATTATTTATTTTTTTGTAAAGAAAACGATGTATTAATACAAAATATAACAAAACGTATTAAAGAATTTTTACAACCGACAATTATTTTTTTTTACAAAATAAATTTCCTTATAATTTCTATTTTTTATTTAAATATAATAAAAAAAAAAACAAAACTAATCACAACAAATAATATTAAGAACATAAAAAAATATTAAAAAAAACAATATATGGTCATAAGGCCATTATTACATCCGTGTCAACGGTCAAAGGAATTTTGTGACTCTTATTTGATTGGCAATAGAGTTCAAAATAAAATCAGAACATAATATATAATCATAAAATAGTTATCAATTTGAACTCTATTTTTAAAGAAATAGAGGATATAATATGTTAAGGAAAAAGAGTGTCAATTTTCTGGTTTAAAAAAATATTTGCGTAATATTTTCTAATACACATTACATATTTCAAATTACATATAATTGTTTTTATCTTATTACATTTGGTAATGCCGATATATTTGGAAGTGTATTTGAAACGAAAAGTATTATTAGGCTTTTTTTTTTTTTAATTTGCAAAGATTTGGCTCAAAATCTCAGCCAAAGGTATTGAAAAAAAAATGTAACATCATTATTATTAACATTTTTATGAATTAAAAATAGATTTTAGACCTCACTTTTTTAATAGAATTAAATTTTAGTATGAAGGAAGCGCTATCAATAAAAATATTAATAAATGTCATTTTTGACAGGTTTAAATAGGATAAAAAAGATATTTTCTTCATGGTAAGTATAATAAAAAAAAACAAAAATTTTTTATATTATCATTTAAATAAAAAAAAGTATTGCAAGCAAAATCTGTGTCAAATCGTTGATAAACACAATTATTTTAGATTCAATAGATCAATTATATTTAGAATGAAATAAAAGTATGTCTGTTTTTGTCTTTTATGCTTGTTGAGCTGATTGAATCGAAGCTGTTACTGATCAAAAATGTGTTTTGTTACTAATGCTACTCCTAGATGAATAATGGTAAGATGTCGAAGACGAATAATGGCAGAATTGTCGAGGACAGTGACTATATATATAAGTTTTTTGGTGACATTTGTGGTTGTAGTTTTTTATAAAACGGTCAAAGTGTGTCCATAGAGTTAACATGTGGAACGTTTAGAAATCGCACACACGATTTCTTCTTAGGCTTAAGAGTGTAGCCACTAATTTTACTCTGCTAATTTTAGAAATATGTGAAACTCATTCAGCAACAAATCTTCGTTCAGCTCCACCCGCCGTGCTCAGTGTCGGACCTAGTTTTAAAATTAAATAAATCTTTAAAAAAAATGATTTATTTCTCACTTTCTGAACTTTATAATTTAAAAGCTGACAGTTGACATATAGACAACCTGTTAGTATTTAAATGGTTGCTACTTGATGTATGTAAAAGGTTACTGTCTCATTGACAGACAGCCAAGACATTCAGGATTTTTGTAGAAGGCAGACATCTTAAATTAATAATTTATTTTAAATAAAGAACTTCGAAAATATTGTCTAAGATCCTATCTCCAATTTAAATGAATGTTAAATATTTTGGCAACTGCTTTTGTTTGAACCAAAATAGCTAAAACTATCTCTAAAGATAAGACTTTTGGTTGAAACCACATTAAAACTTTTTCATCCGTTGGAGCCTGTGATGCCACAGACATGCACATACACAGATAATAACTATAATAATGTTTTAATAATATAATTTATTTCAACTTCAAACAGTCATACATACAAACAAGGTAGAACTCTTCTTTTAAGAAATAATATAATTTCATTGAAACTATTTTTCGGATATAACTCGCGTTTATTATTACATTTTTTTATTTAACCCGACGTTTCGGATGCTTCGCAGCAAACCTGTTCGCGGTAAGACGAGATGATGGTGGTGTGATAAAAATGTAATAATAAACGCGAGTTACATCCGAAAAATAGTTTTATTGAAATGTGTAGTACTCGTGAAAATCTTAGAAAACATTAATAATATAATTATTCCTGTACCACAAGACTGATCTTTCATAACATATTGTTACAGCAAAACAAAATAAATTATAAATTCAATATTACTGGCATTTAAAATGTATATGTGGTTGATACAAATATTAAATGAGTATTCCCTTTTTTCCACACAAAACCTCCATAGGTAAAAAAATTGTTTATAAATTATTATATAAACAATAATAAACGTATGTTCATCATGATTCAATACTTAATTAGTGGAAGCTTATACGAGAAGGTTACCTTGTGTTAATACAAAATCAAACATAATTATTGATAATTCGTAAAGCCTCAGTGAGTAATAACACTTCGCTGGAGACGAGAGACACTGCCAGCTATGGAGACTGCATGACGCTAAAGTATATATTTAAAAACTGTATACTGTAAATGCTTGTCACTTTCACACCTTTGACGTAAATTGTTAGTTAGAAAGTGACAAAACAGAGAATGAGTTCTATAAGCTTATGAATATTTATATAACTAAGGCAGTACATGTTTATCAACTTACATGCTTTTTTACAATCAATTTTAATGTCCTTTATACTTCGTTAATTATATATTATGGTCTATAGTGCCAGTTTTTAAACCACTCAATCACGTAAACAGCGAGTATGAAATAAGAGTATCGCCATCTAGAGGAAGGAAAGTGACACTGCTTTTATTTCATAAAAATCAAAATTCAAGCTAATTAGATTGAATACCTTTGAAAAAGCACCTTTCATAAATATATAGCAATGTGTACGAAATGCGTTTCTGCTTGTTCCAGTTTCTTTCCGAACTCACATTTCTGGATTTCGAAAAAATAGTATGATTTGATAATTTTCATAAACAATTTACTCTTTAATACGTACATTACTTACAATAAAAGGTAATGTTTATATAAAATCTCTGTGTCACGATAACACGTATGTATATTAACGTACAAAATAATACATATTCAATTCTTAAAGCTATTTTCATTTAAATAAGCAAAAGAATTAGTATGTGGAATATTGATTATTCATAAAATATTGAACTAAGCAACGCGAAGCTCTTTAGCGGTCAACTCGATCAAAATTTTATCCGGTATATCATCCTATACCGTTCAAGGTATACCAACATAATGAATGAACCATAATGAACCAGTTGATTATCACTTGCTACTTTTCTATAGTTAGATTTTGAAAAAGAATGGTATTGTAGATTGAGAGTAATTTGCAATTAATTTTAGATGGTAATTTCTTCCTATGATTGACATACCTATAATTTTTTATTAATTCCAGACATTGCAAATGGGGAAATCGTATCAAGGTAAAGGTTTTGTCATATATTTTTCGTTTCGCACGGCTTCCCCGTTTACGTTTTTTCAGCTGTAATACTTATAAGTTACTTCAATTTTCTCTAAGAAGGTAGTACTACTACAGCCTAGCAGACAGTGGATAGCATAAAACAAAACTCTACATTCTTAAGTTTTAAGCTTTTCAGATCATTTAGTAATTATCCATGTAAAAATTTTCAAGTATGACAATCGTACTGAATTAAATCAATAATGAAAATAACATATTATTCAAATTTTATCATAATTTTAACAAAATATAATAGTTGAGTCTCCATTTACATGTCTGTGCATGCACCAGTGACCACCCACCCTTAATTAAGGAATCGGTGATATTGTACAAGCAACAGCGATTATATTCAAAATAGGATATTTATAGAAATCAAATAATCCCTTATTTTATATATTGGTATTAATTTCTTTTTGAATTTACACAAGTATTTTAAACTTGATAATTTTACAAAGGAATTGTTTTTAATTTTAAACAAAACTGGTTTCGATTTTAAACAAAACTGTTTTCGATTTTAAACAATAAGATTTAAAACAATAAAATCAGTATAACTCGATGTCGAACCTATTACCCACTTAAAAACTTAATAGTTCACATAACTTATATTTTAATAGTTTTATTTCAAATATTTTCAATAATATTTAAAGTAAATAAAACTTTTTTTTACGGATTAAACTCGCGTATAATTTTGGTTACATTTTAATTGTAACCCGACGTTTCGAATGCTTTATAGCAATCGTGTTCGGGAGTAGACGAGATGTAACTTACATCTTGTACGAAACGTCAGGTTAAAATGTAACAAAAATTATAGGCTAATTTAATGCGTGAAAAATTGTTTTATTTCAAATGTGTACTCATGAAATTCTAAGAAAACAATATTTAAAGTATATAATTAAAATTTTAAGTAACAAAATGGACCACGATCGATTATTAATTTCAGTTAGTATATAGGTCACAAGCCTACACCTATCGATATCCGCTCCCGCTCCTCTTATCACAATGCTCTGTCTAGTGAAGTGTAACACGTGAAGGTATAGCCCTTGTATTCTCGGTCAGTGTGTTAGAAGGCAGACTGACATACAGAATGGAAAAGTTCATGTGAAATATTGGTAAGCTTAATATATTTTTTATTTTATAACTTAGGTGTAGCAAGTAAGTGTTATATTAAACGAAAGCCTTCGATTGTTTGCCTGACTTTCTAAAAAAGAAATATTCATCATATCTTTATGGTTTTATAAATATATATATATATATATATATAGATTAGACCTTAGAAAAATACAATAAACTCTTTAGTGTTGTTAGTATTAGTACTTATTAAATTAGTGTAACCCTAATTACGATTGTTGAATCTTGGTGTTATTTTTTATCATGTCATTTAGAATTTCTAATAATACATTTAATAAAAAATACTTTGTGTTTTATGTATACCTTTACATTTGGCAACCCTATCAATTACAATCTAAAAATAATATAACAAAATAAAATTAAAAAAAACTATTATATAAAACAGTTTCACTGATGTCAAAATCTCTTCAAAAAAAAAAAATATCGTTACTGTGACACTTAATTTGAAGACACTACACTAGCCACAAATTACAATTAATATAAAAAACAAGGTACAACAGAAATGCACAAAAACGACGTAGACCTAGAAGAGACAAGACGACCAACATCCAGAAGAAACTCTGGCCCTTTCTCCCGCAAAGGAAGCCTCAAGAAGGAGCTAGAAGGAAAGAGTTCCGCACCAAGTTCCAGCACATCCACCCCCAAGAGAGTTGCGAAGCAGAACTTAGAATTTGTTGTTACAGGAAAACAATTGTTAAAGAAGTAAGGCTAAAAAAATAATGATATTTTTAAAAATAAATTACCAATTAATTATAAAAATATTAGACTTACCTATTATATGTCTTATATATAGTATACATTACTTCTATGGCCATTTAATTATAAGTGTGTTCATTATGACGTCATTAATAAGATGTTAAAAAATATTCAAAAAACATTCATGAATAATATTTCAAAAAGACCACTCAAATCTTCTATTATTATTATTTTAAGTTCTTAAGAAATAACCTCGAATCTTCTCCAGAAGCGACAGAGCAAGTTCTCTCCCCGGCACACATAGGCGGCAATCAGCAGACTCTCTGAAGAGACGCGTAGTACATAAGAAGTTAACAACATCACACTCTCAGAGCCGAGAACCCTCGATAGAAGATGATATGTCCTTGGATTTGTCGCAGGTGATAGCATGACTTTTTATCAACTTAAGAGTTAAATATTCATCATTATAAAGATACAAATGCTTCTTAACACTTTTAACAATATTATAAGTGGAAATATGTGATATATAATACAAGTGAGCTTTTTAGATGGACCTTAAATAATTTTGTAGTTATACTGTATGTAGTAACACTTTTGACTTAAGAGTTAAGTTTGACAATTGACATTTGACAGCTATCAGTGGCGACTGGCTTGTTATAATTTTTAACGCTTACTTAGTTGTTTTTTTGAACTAATTATACTTAATAAATTAGCTGCGCGGACTTTATATTATATATAAAACCTCATTTCAATACATTGAAGTTTTATTTGACTCTAACAGTGAGAGATATCAAATAAAATGACTTCGCAAGCTTTGGCTACTCTCACCGCGACTTACACGGACTCTGAAGGCGAGGAAGATATGGAAGATGGGCAACAAACACCTGAAAAAGAACTTGCACTCCCACAATCAGTTCCAACCAGCCCTAAAATTATAGACGATACCAAACAATCAGCCTCCGCACCAGCGTCTCCAAAACGGAGTTTGGTGTCATACATTGATGACACTATAGTATCAGACGAAGAACAGTCACCGAGCGCTGAGAATCAAGATGATATGAGAAGGTTATCAATGGAAACAGACACAGATGAAGCAATTCCTCGTTCTGATCCCGACGATTCTGAAGAGGGCGGCTTAATCCCTCCAGAACCGCAAGGCAAATGCCCCAAAGAATTACAAGATACCATTATGAAATTCTACACGCGAATGACGACGGAAGGTTTTGACATGAACAAAATTATTCAAGACAAAAAGAACTTTCGAAACCCCAGCATATATGAAAAACTCATTCAATTTTGTGATATAAATGAATTAGATACCAATTATCCTCCAGAAATATATGACCCTTTGAAGTGGGGAAAAGAGTCATATTATGATGAGCTCGCTAGAGTCCAAAAATTGGAAATGGAGAAGAGGGAAAAGGATAGAAAGGAAAAATCTAAAATAGACTTCATATCTGGTGTGGCAAAGAAGTCAGATAGTGATGATGATAAGAAACGAAAGTCAAAATGGGATCAGGCAGCTCCAAATGTAGCTTCCAAGCCGAGTATTAAACAACCAGGACTCCTCCAACAACCTCTCACAAGTAATGTGACAGGGACCAAAGGAACAGTTATATCCGCATTTGGTTCTATAAAGAAACAAAAAATATGATTGACTATCTGAAATTACACGTTTAAGTAAAAAAATTATATGGTGAAGTGAAATCAGATTACTATATAATAACTAAAATTTCTCCTCTATTTGATAGTAGCTAAGTATAAGTTGGTAATGTAAATATAGCATTTAAAGTCTAATGTTTTTTAATTATTATATATATAATATAAAGCAAAGTCCAAAGTGAATAAGAACAATGAAGTAAGTAAAAAATTACACAGACACTCACATACCAACAACTGATATTGCAGGTTTTTTAATATTACAATAATTTTAATTTTCAGACTTTGTCTTTAGAAGAGCAATCAACTCAAGAAATTTGATTAAAAAAGTTATATTTTATAATTGTTGTATTTCAAAAAGAGAAAGTAAGAATGTTGTAAAACACTAAGAGATGATGGTAATATTTACCTTCAATATAATTTCTCGGGAAACAGTACTTTCGGTATATGGCAAGTCCCATATTCAAAGTTGATTTATCAACTGACAAAGATTATGTTGAACAAAATAAGTCACCTCTCTCTGCCTCTTAACAAACACTGTAGCTAAATATTCTATATAAATAATACTATTAATGTACATAAGCTGCTACATTGTATGAAAGCTGTACTATCATCTGCTTTATAATGAAAATCAACTTTAAATATTTTCACACCTACTAATTTAAAAATAATCATAAATATGTATAAGTACAGACAGTGCTCTACTGTTTGTTATCTTTGAAAAAGTAAGCTTTAATTAAGTAAAGTAAATAAATACTGGTTGAAATTAAGAAGTTTTATTTTATGAAATTATTGAAAAATATTTTCAAATGTAGGATATTTCATATACATATTAGTAAAGTGATCATTACAATGTTAATAAATTTTACAATCTGTAAATATTTATATAGAAATTAAATAATAAAATAATACAAAAATGCTATTTATTTTACTATCCCTTCAATTTCATTTGTAGGTATCAGACTTTGAAGATTCGAATTCTAAGTATGGTGTAAAGAAACTCGTTCCTCTCGCGACTTCCACGCCAAAGCGAGGTCCGTGCAAAAGTAATTCTCTCCACAGCACTCTCCAGAAGAAAGAGAGAGATAAGTTGCTTAATAAAAGCGATAGTACCTTTACCAGTGACAGACTTGTTAAGACAGATTCTACCAGCACTTACAGGTATGTTCTGAGTGAAAATGTATTAGTAACCGATCGTTCAGTTTTGGTAGTAGATAGTTTCGAATTCCGCTAAAAAATAACCCAATTTTCGTCTGGAATAACACACACATAAATTAACTAAGCGACTAATTAGTGATCACTCGCTTTTTATTAGAAACTTATTCTAAAAGCTATTTGTTAGGTAATAATTTATTTTAATTACATATATTTATTAAGCAGTAAAGCTCAAAATACGGTTACGGCTGTATATGTTGTTTCGGTAGGACACTAAATTCAGTAGATACCTATACATTTTGTACCATTACGCAGATCTTTCTAGTTGGTTATAAATCCGAGAATATCTTAAGATATATTTAACCTTTTCCGTCCATCGACTAGTCGATTAATAATACATGTTTTTGTAAATATCTGTAAAAAGTTCGATCCTAAAATAGTTGGCATAGTAAATGCTCCTGTTAATATTTCCTTCCATATTTTTAAAATTTATAAAATGTTCATGGTAACAAATGTCATAAGAATGTATTAATAGGGTTAAGTAATCAATTCAATAGTTTAGTATTTTCAGATCGACTTGATATTCATTAAGTTTTGACATTTCACCATCTAGACAAGCTGTTAGCACAGAGCTCGACTACTCGTCCATGTCCCCCTCAGGGGCCTCGTCAGACAGCACGGGCGCGATACAGGGAACCCTCGTCTCTCCCCGCAGCCAGGACTTACAGGACTCTAGGTATATTTAATTTATTTATTATTATCTTTTTCCACTTTGACTCATACCATACTTAACGAAATAAGCCCTGTAAGGACACTCTCCAACTTACAGACACAACTAAAGATAGACTATTTCAAATAAATACAGAATGAAATAAAAAAAGAGTCATTCTAGGTATATATTCTAAGTGTTCTAGGTATGTCAATTATCGATAGATCAACAACATTAACATAGGAAGCTTTTAGTCGTTGTTATTCATGCATTATGGTACTTTAGGTTTTTCTATATCTAATTAAAAGCAAAGTCAATTGATCATTCAAATAGCATTTAACTTATTTTTATAACTCTAGCACCGGTATCAGTACATTCCGTGAAGACCACTCTGGTGAGTGGGGCCAGTTTTGGGCCAACTATAACAACTCGCTAGCAAGTGTGCCCAGTCGCTACTACGACCAGTGCCCCACACCCTACAGGACAGAGGATATTGACCTCGCGGATTTAGGTAACTATATAAACAGGACTTGAGACTTCCGAATATTTTGTTACTTTTTCAATCTAGCTATCGTGTATCTTTTTCAGTGAATTTACTAATATATTTTTTTCTATTTGATCAGAATTCTCAACAGAAGGATCAAGAAAACGGTCACCGGATAATATGAAAACTATCAACAACATCATACGAAACGAAGGATTGCGTCTCACGCCACGAGAGACACAGAATATCATAAAATGTGCTCATATTCTTGGCAATGTTTTAAGTAAAGCCATAGAACGACAGTCGGATGAATATCAATATAACGATGAGAAAATACAAGAACTTAACATAGAGAAGCCAAACCCTGAAAAGGAAATTATAAAAAAAACATTGACACTAGATCTAAAAGAAACAGTATTACCGATAAAAGTAAAAGAAGAAAAGAGATGGGAGAGCGTTCCAACTCAAACTGACATCTCCCTCCCAAACACAAAAAGCGCGCCAAAAATATTTGAAAGTATTTTACGACAATTATCGAGAAGCTCTATTGATGAAGCTGAAAAGACTATTATTGAATGCAAGGAGGAGACATCAGAGGAAAAGGCGGAGGCCAATACAAAACAATAGTTTAAAATGTACTAAATGTAATTTTTGTGTATAACGCCACCTAGATTTACATATATTAAATTTTAAATCATGTCAAGTCTTAACTTTTAATTTTTGTATGGACAGCTAACAAAAAACAAATAATTTATTTTTATTTTTAATATATTTAAAATTTTAGCTAGATTCTAGTTCTAGTAAATATTAACATTAAGGAAATAATTATAGTTACTTGCATTAATTTTACGAGACGGTATGCATTCATTTTTACTTTGATGAATGTTTTTACTTTGGATGTTTGTTTACTCTTTCACCCATACACTATTAAATTCATATGAATTAAATTTTATTATCATTAACTTATTGATTCTCATAAAAATATTTTTACAAATATGAAGAATATTATATAATATTCTTCATATTTGTTATATGATACTATAAATAAAAATAACTATATATGTTAATGTTTATAACAATTATCTTTCTTTTACTTTTGAGTTTTCCATCTCTTTGCACATCACTATTTTCATGATTAATTTTGATCAATATTTTTGTCTGGCTTAATTGCTTAACATTAATATATATAGATAAGAGTAATTAAACATTATAGATCCAATTTTTTCTTATAAATTTATAAATAATCCGTTTCAACTAAATTGTTAACATTGTACAAAAATAAAAAGTTATTCCTCCAAGAAATTCAATAAAGTGAAAATCAGTCGTTAATATGTATCAGTATGACACTAGAGACGTACATATAGCACTAGAATTTATTAGTTAGGAAGCTCATAAAATTTGATCTTATTCACCCGACTTATACTATATTAAGTACCAAATACTTTTCTTAACTTCAAAAATAAAAAAATATATTTTTATATAATTTATTTATTTCCAACTTATTTCTAGTTTTATTTATTTAAATCTAACGTTAATTATACATAATATATTATAAATTTTAAAACCGACATAATAAAAGAAAACAAACATTGTATTCAAATATTGAAATTACATTATATTAAAATAGTTCATTATGAATGTCTCTCGCTGAATATTCTAAAACACGTGCTTAAAAACTATTTACAAGTAACAATAATAAGCGTACATTTCACGGAAAACCGGAAAAACTCGAAAGTTAAATGCTTGAGCACAAAATAAAAAACACAATATTTTATGTTAAGTCAAAACCGTGCAATGTTGTTAATTAAAATGGTGTCTCATAAAAATATGTTCGTTTCCTTTATTTATACTGTACATTAAATTTTAATTAAAACGAAGGTGCTCAAACAAAACTACAATTACATACTAAAGTCATAATTTTATTAAATAAAAATAAATCTTCTCAACTTAATTAGAAAAGCGTATTAAATATTGCCTTATAGAATTTCTTCCTCATTTAGTCATTATTTTAAAAACACTACAAATAGGAAATTTTTTTAGTTATTGGTATACAAATAAAATTTTTAATAGAAATATCATAGACATTGAAGAAATGAAATTTTTTTAATTTCTATATTTAAATTATTAATTATTTAGCGTTAAGTTTTCCAATGAAATTAAGTTTTTTTATTTACACAACTTAAAAATATACTGCAATTATTTTATCTTTGTATAAAACGGCACATAGTTATTCTTTAAAGCTCAATAATTAAAATAACTTAATGTTTTAAGAATAAAAGAAAAGATTTTTTTATTATTTTAGTCCAATAGTCATTTTAGGATAGTTTTAGTCTAGATATGCTAAATTATAACCTAAAGGTGGGATTCAACTTAGACTATTTTGTACCTAGAACTTTAACATTAATATGGCATTTTTATTTACAGTCTATAACTAGAAAATTGTTTATTTTTCAATTCTATCTGTATTTTCCAGATTTCTTAAAACATAATTTCTATGTAGATTTGACACCGTCTTCTCAGACAAGTAGTTATAATAGACTAAAATAAATCAGAACTTATGGTCTTGACAGTATTTACAAACTTAACTTAATTTTATACTAGCTGGTCTTTCGAGAAGACGACTTTTTAGGTCATTGCACATTATAGAAGTAGACGGTTTCGTCTATGGCTCCCGGAAGTAGAAGGTTGTTGGACTGATCTATGCTTCCTTAACAAGTGTCTGTGTTGCGGATCCAACATGGCGGTGTATCCGACTGGGGTGCACATATCAGGGAACTGCTGATAGAAAGCTCTGTAGCCTTCATGTAGTAAATACACTTCCGGATAATTGAGGGAGGGATAATGTTCTTTGTTCTTTGCTCTGTCTGACGAACGCAAGAACCGAGTTCTGGAAAAATATATTAATTTAATTATAATTTACCCAAAAGTACTGATATTACGATATACTATAATTAATATATAAAAATAATCATATTTATCGATACTTACAATTTCGGTCCTCGCTCCAAAGAGAATTCGCAATGAAACACAAGAATGCTTCTCTTATTAGTCTTGGCTTTCAATGGCTGGTTGACTAGAGTCAGTACTTGGGCCTGCGTGTGCAAATTGACGGCACCTAGAATATGTCCCCCCTCGTATTCGTATGGATAGCGGCAGTCGATTACCTGTAATAAATGATAATATTTAGTAATTGTGATACAAAATTCTATTACTCAGTTACAAAAAGTAAAGGTATTTTTAAAAGTCTTTAGTCTACTCGAAAGACTTACTTGAAAATCGCTGATAGTATCTTCATATTCGCCTCTAATCAACGCTGCTAATGTTTCACAGGAAACCGACTTCAGGTCGGTATGATCGCCGCTTGTCAGTGGAAGCGCGAAAGGAAGAGAGAAGTCTCCAATTAAGTCTGGGTCTACAACCGCTGGAATTAACAATACTCATTATTGAATTTATATTATACTGTATGTGTTATATATACTTAATGATTTATTTATGGTTACGTCAAGTACTGATAATTTTTGATAATTTTATTTATTAAATTAAGAGTAACTTACATCGTGCTAAGGCAGACATAATTGATGCATTATTTTCTGAAAATGCTCTTTGTAAGACTGGTCGCTGTACCCTCTCCACTTCAGGGCTCTGACAATTAGACTTTCTCCTTTTATTTGAGATATTATCCTCTTCACTCCTCTCAGATCTCTTGTTATTTCTTTTCGGGCTCTCGACGATAGAAAAAAGAGAAACCTTAGCCTTATTAGCTGCTGGGTTAAAACTTAGGCTTCTTTGCAAGGGCCTTCTCAAAGTGAACTCCTGTTCGGCAAAATTTTCCTTGATGTGACCTGAGAGCAGTTCATTGAAATTGGCCATTTTAGGTGAGCTAGATATTTCTTCTATATCTAGGAACGGTTCTTCAAGCTCTGATATGAACCCACTTTCCATAGATGTCGTGGATTCTGAAGGATATATTCGTAATTTAGTGCTTAATGGTGACGTTGACATGGAACCAATGCTTGAGTCACTTTTCTCATGCCTCAAAGCATTTTTCGTGGGCGTTTCACTGAATTTGAGGGATTTTTTCACAGAAACGTTAGTTCTTTTAGCTGCTGGGGAAGTAAATTCAAAACTGTCATCCTCAAAATTGAGCATTCGTGTAGCGTTGGCATTTGGTTTGTTGAATGAAGTGGACTGCTCATTTTCGGATAAAGGTGCTCCAAAACAGAAGTTTCTTGATGTTATTTTTCTTGAAGTACGTCGTCCGCTGGATATGATATCAGGACTGTCTGTTGATATGATCTCATATTTGGTGCAAGTATCAAAATTATGTGAGTCAAACTCTTCTTCAAGATCATGTAAAGTATCAAAATCGGTTTCCAATTCAACTTCTTTCTCTGGAACACATATGTTCTCATTCTTTGGAGAGTCAAATTTTGTTGGGAGTGCATCGGTAAAATCCGACTGTAAAATAAAAATTAGAATTATAGTAAATATTTATTTTTGAAGGATCTTTTTTGATATATCAAATTTATTTAAAATGATGGTTAAAAATATTATTATAATATAAAATTTACCTAGTTACCAGTGGCTAAGTTACCTGAATCATAAAAAGTTTAAAAAATTCAGGTTTACCTTTGCCATGGACCAGTGAGTCATCTTGGAGGAAGATGGGAAGTTCTCTCCAAAGGAGCAGTCTCTTGTTTCTTCTTCAACATCAATTTTAATAAAGGTCTCGCTAAAATTTTCTTTATTGGACATCTTGTATTTAGATCTCTCTTCAAATATTCTGGAAATCTTGGTTGAATGGTTGTAAGTTCTACTAGTTAGTGGCGATGATCTCTCAGTTAATGGAGATTTTTGAACTGGAGTTTTCTTGAGACGCTCTATTGTTGGTGAATCTTTAGGCCTAAATAAAGGAGAGCTTTGTATCTCTCCAAGTACTCTTCGTTTTGGAGTATTACTTGGTGAATGTAATGGTGACTTTTTGAAGTCCAAAGAATGTGGGTTCATTTTTTTTCTGTAATTATTTGCTAGTGCTTCTTCTTGTTTTCGCTTTGTGCCGTTATTACCAGAGTTTATTTTGAAGCTATCCGTGATAAGTCTGTAACAAACAAAATGTTGTTAATTAATTTATATTCCTGTATCCTTATTTCTTACCTTATTTATGCAATATAAATAAAAAATATTATATATACATAGTAAACAGGATATCCACTATCGACAAGTTGGCCTTAATATTTACAATATTTACCTTTCCTCAACCCATTTATGATATGTATAGACAATATTCGACAACCCATAACCCTTATAATTTAACTAATAATCCCACGGCTCGTCTTATAGTAAGTGAACAATGACTTTAGTCCCTTCAAAGGGCTGTGACAATACATTTTTTTTCTGATATTAACTATCGGAACTTGTAAATATCGAGACCGGTTTTACCTTCTTGCCCTTCAGACATTGTGACTTAAAAAGGTTATGTGAAGTTATCGTAACACTATTCTCACAAACATTACTTTAACGTGATTTTTCAATATTTTGACAAACATGGTTGTTTTAACAGGTAGATGAAAATTCTTGTGAATTGAAAGCGACTTATATTTGCCCATTCGCGCGCTGCACACCTGACTTCTGTCATTTCGCTTTCGTTTGGAAATTGCAGTATATCGCAAAGGTTAAAAAAGTTTTCATTAACATACTTAATAATCTTTTTTTATTTTATTTACAAATAAATAGTTAATGCTTATATTAATAACAATGTGCATACATTAAGGTGCATCCACAATGGGACAATGTTTAAATCGGTTAAACGATCAATATGGAACAGATTTGAGAATTCAAGATGGGGCGTATTTCATGAATATTGTAACCGTTAACGGATATATTAATATTTATTAAATATTTTGTGGGAATATCTATTGCTTATTGGAGTACAAGAAAAGTGGGTTAAGTTCTACGTAAAAAAAAGATATTAACAAATACGTAAAAAAAAAAAAAAAATCGGAACCGTTACATAAAATAAAAAATCCTTATTATTTTCGTCACAAGACTTAAAATCCATAGATGTTTTAAAAGTTCTTAACAATGCAGTTGCATTACCGTTTTTCTTATCAGGAGGGGAACTTAGTAACGGCGACAGGGGACAAGGGGCATATTTCTGTAAGATATGCCTTTTGGGGCCTAGTGACAAATATTGCAAGCGTTTTAAATATTGGAATATTTCCAGAATTTCAGACAAAGAAAGTGTGTTTCACATAGATTTTGGAGCCGACATTGTCACTGCAATAACAGTAAAACGTAATGAACAGGTTGACCTTTCTCAAATATTTTGTTTCGAATATTAATCCTTTTATACAAGTTCTTTCGCAATTGCCTTGAAAGTATACGTATGTATAAATGTTGCCTAAAGGTAACAAACATTTTTCAAAAATCACAAACAGTTAAACTTGAATACTCTAATATCACATACTTGTTTAAATTGACTTATCAACACCATTGTAACCGACCGGCCACCCCAAAGCAAGTTTTATAGAACGGGTAATAAAATAAAAAATCCTTTAAAAGGGTTTGAAATGTTTATTCAAATCTTTTGTAAATCTGTCTGAATCAAGTGGTGCATCAGCGGTGCTATTGTTGAGTGCATTAAGACGGGTTTCTGAACAGTTTGTTTTTGTTTCGTCTTTTGCGTTTCGTTTTTGCAACGGTTTTTTTACCAGTTTTGAGATTAAATACTTTTTGATTAAAACGTCTTTTATCTCGGACAAAAAAGTTGTTAAATAGAATTGGCACAAGATTGCTTATATAATACACTTGTATCAATAAAGGATAATTTCTGTGAAACGATAAAAATAGCTCCATCTTTATGGTACTTTTCACTGAGTGCAAAATTGTTGCCATATTAAATCAAAACAGCGGAAACACCGTTGATTGTTTTACCGTTATTTAAGACATTCCGCTGAACATGTGGTTTCCTGAAATAACCAAGGTTACAGGATATTGGGATCACATCCGACGAACTATATCGAGTTGCAGGAAGTATGGTTTCGCTATTTAAAAACCGTTATATTATTTATAAGGTGCAAAATAAGTTACAAATAAGTTTGTTTTAAATATATTAGATGAAAATTATAAACATAGTAGATGAAAAATATTTAGATAGTTCGTTATTAATAAAAGTAATTGGTTAAGTAAGAATATCGTTATGGTTTCATTTCCAGTATCGCACAATCAACCCTCGATAAAAGGAAAAAATCGATGGAAAAACCGTTGCAACAGAGGGTGTCGCATCCCGCGGGGAGTGTTAAAATTGTCAGTTAATTAACGGGATTTTATATCAAAATATATTTTATTATTAAAACCTTATTTGATGGATTATATATTAAAAAAAATGAAAATGTAAAATATTATTTAATAAACAATTAATAATTACTAAATAATAAAGTCTTAATTTATAAAATAATTTAATAAATTAACAAGTAATTCATTATATAAAATCGTATAAATTTCTCAACGTATAATACAATGTCATGTCTTGACCTATCCATTTTTTTGACATAACGGATATCAACTGTAACTTACGCGTTCTAATTTTGAATTGTATTTTTTTTAATGCACTTTGCATTGAGCACGCGACTACTACAGCTGCCTATATGTAGCGCCCCCGTCTTGCACGTGGGGGAGTACAAAGCCGTCTTATTGAAGATTTATGTTTTTTTAAGGAAAGGGCACGTGCCCTTCCGATTGTAAGCTAGGTGTCTTATGATTGACCTATGAAAAAAAGAAAAAAAACATCAATATATATTTTTAAATTAATAAAAAACAATATATATTTTTAAATTAATAAAAAACAATTAAAATCCAATCGTTAAAATTAAAATCCAAACACCGTTAAAACAGAAATTACAAAAATAAAGAAAAAATATAAATAATATAGTAAATTATTGTTTCTTATATAAAGAAATTTGGTATCATAGTTAAATTGATTATGATTGTCAATATCTAAATTAATTTTTTCTTAAATACGTTAAACCGTTACCAACATAAAAAAAAATAACAACAATGGAGTGCAACGGTAGCATCACCGGTATCTCCGACAATGGTCAGGTCAAAGGTAAGAATAACGTCTTGGCGCGTGCGCGAACAGCTGCATCAGGATCGTTTAATTTTAGTCTTTACTCCTTTCATATAGAGTTTAAACGTCTCTTAGTACAGGTACTAGCAACGAGCGAATTAAGCAGCTTCATATATCACGCCATTTTGATTGTCCAATTTTGACACTTAAATCGTAATGATAGAGTCGCTTGTGAAATAAGGTACAAAAACCTAATCGTACTCTATGGTGCAAGTGAATTTTAATCTTAGCGCAGCTGTGGCAGCTGGTAATTACGTCTTTTGAGGTGAAGGCGTTACAATATTTTTTTTTTCGCAAATATTAACTTCGGAAGGAACTATTGACAGATGTTTATTTAAATTTTATTTTAATTTAAAAATGATTTTGTATTATGATTTAAGATATTACTTTAAATTCTAGTATATTATCTGTACCACACGATTTTTCTAAATAACACAAGTTTGTTTTATTTATTAAAAACCGGGTACGGAAGCACGTGCAAGACAAACAACAGACATACAGCATCCCATTCATACTTTCGTTAGGATATATTATAAAAAACCTCATTTTAAAAAGGACATATTTTCATTATATATAATGACTAAATCGAACAAAAACTCAATTAATTTCGTTTTACAGTTGAGACAAAACTATATATTTGAATTTGCCTTTGTATAAACATTTGTGGTGTCTTTTTATAATCTGCTGAACGGCGTCTTCAGTAATCACAAATTTAGATCGTATTACCATTTACGTAAATAATTAATATATTTTTTTTGTTACGGCCAATTTGTATGCTGCCAATACTAATTGGTAGTTATATGAAACTGCCACTACGTCCCTGCAACCTTCTTAGCTGACAGCGTATCAGTAATGGTCTTATTAAATAATAAATAAAAAAAACAATTTTTATTTAATTATTAATCTGTATACCAAAAGCTATTATGAATATAAAACATAACAACATTGATAAACACAAGGTGCCCCAATTCGTTACAAGATCGATAATATGGTGGTGCATTGTTACACCAGAAGGTGGTAATATTAATAGTACAACGGATCTACGGATTTTTAATTGTAATGCTTAAATAAATATATAATTCAGATACAAAATAATTTACGAATTATGTATAAATCCTATTTCGAAAACTTTTGTTTAAAGAAAATAAATTGAATATCGCAATTTAAGAAAAAAACTTATGGCCTTTTACTGGCTGAAACTTTTTAGTTGTTATTATTACATGATCCCTAGGTATACTGAAATCTTTTTGGTGAAATTAAAGACCTGTGTACATATCTTTTATTTCTATTTAAAATCACAAGTGGCTTGACAATTGGTCTCGTAGCGTAAGACGATAGGGGCTCAAGTGGACCTCAAATCCGCCGGTGGCCACTTCCGGCGGAGTATGAATGAGTATATAGTGAATGAAGATTGTTTCGTACAATATAAACAATGACATTAGTATCATGAACATCTAACCTCGGCTGTATATTGCATGTCTTTTACTAATTTTGCAAGTGTAAATTATTAAAAAAAATTAAAAGTATGTTCTTTTTTGAGTTCGAAATTCAAGTCATAACCGTTCATGGCTATATTTAGTGTCAAATCTTAGACCATATGTCATCTGTTTGTTCAGTGAACAATTAGCTCGCACGGGAGCCATATGGCCCACTTGGGAGGGATTCAGGGAGGTCAACGTTATTTAAATTAGAACATTATATACCATATTGTACAATAATTTGTACTTCGTCATATAATTGTTTCGAAAATGTATATGCTTGTATAAGAGTATTAAAAAAAATGTATTATAAATCGTCCAATGAACAGTCAGAGACAGTTTAATTGTATGTAGAATAAATTTATTTTCTGTAAAAATTATTACTCAAAGATTAAAATAGTGTAAAATTAGGCAACTAAAATCTGAACCGAAAATTCAGCGTAAAGAATCATATGTTTGAACGATTTTGGTACGGAACTAATTTGAATTTCGAACGCTGTCAGTCGTTAAACATGGACCACACTGAAGACGTTCTTAGTAACACCAAGGACATTGCAAGGATTAATAATATTTTAGAAATTAATTCCTCTAAAAGTGAATTCTAGTCAATGGTTACAGTTAAACCTTATTTAAGTACAAAGGTTTTTGCAACTTTCCCCTCATAAATCAAGATATCCCTCAAAATAACTATGGGTATCGTCAAACATGCCGCCATATTGCAAATGGCGTGTCTTAAGATCTTAAGATAAGTTACCACTTGTTATAATTGCTTAGTCTTTACATAAAAATATTTCAAGTTTTAACTTATTGTCAATCTGAATAGATATTTATATATAATTGATATTTTTATTAACAATGACACAAAAAGAACCCACATATAAATCTGTACACGAAAAACACCGAATAAAATAACATTCGAATATTTGAATTAAGAACACTCATTCGTAATTTAAATCAGCCTTGTTAGAACTGTCCCACATACTGTGACCTATTTAGATACAATGAATGATCATTACTTTTTATCGGTTTTAATTAATAATTTAAAACACTGATGAAATAGTGTATACATTTTAAATTATAAAAAGTGTATCTTATCGTGAATTCTTTTGAAGTTATTGTAAGTCAAACGAATATTGAACATAAGACAATGACAGCACCAGCCCAGACTACCGTGTTTATCTAAACCATTATAGGATTATAGAAAATCAAACAAAAGAACAAAATAACTTTTACTTTCCAAAAAAAATGTTTAAACGTTCACAACACAATAGCATTTCTTTGCACTATTTACTAACAAGAAGGTTCGAATTGAGAAATTATGAGAAATACAAGCGATTTTCGATTTAAAAATCACCACATAAAGCACAATATTCAATGCACGGTACTACAAGGGTGCAGTGTCAAGAAAACCGTTAAATTGACGTCATGCGAACAATACTGGCGCCTTGTTTTAAAATTAGAACATTTGGCGAATAGACGAATGACATAATTATAACAACTAAAGTGGTTGTTATTCGACACTAAGGTTTAAGAAGGTTTAAAAAAAAGTAAAACCTTTTTTTGGTTAAAAAGAAATGAATGCATAATTAAATGCAAATTTTATAATAAAAAAGTTACTCCCTTATTTTTTACATAACATTCGCGATTATTCACATAGGTGTGAGATAGACAAAATTTAAATATCTTCCAAACTATCTCTCTCTTCCCACGGCATTAAGAGAATTATATCTTTTTCATTTAAATTAAAACTTTAAAGTTATTTATTTATAAGCTTCATAATATAATTCGTAGTCGTAATAGTATAAATCGCAAAAGGTTTTCAGTGATTATGCTTAGGGAAATTGTTAGTAATAATTTTGTTGTATTATCGTCTTTCTGCACATATAACGGTTTAGTTATTTATATGCGTTTTCCGTTATTTTATCATTTGTTCATGAACTCCATAGAGGTTTTTATATTGAAGTGATAAGCTCGTTTATTATTGTAATTAATTTCATTTATTTGTTTTGCTAAATTCAAGGTTTTAAAAGTTAACCTAAAGGTTAACGGTAATAAAACCTCACAAGAAGTAAGATTAGAATTAAAAATATTTACATTCTGAACACGATCGATGCCCAACTCAAATAACAAACAAAAATAGGTCACATATTTGACATTTTTAAAATTCCAACAGATTCCTTTTAAGTTTGGAAGAATATCGTTTGAGAAGATTCCCGACAGTTTCAAATTAAGAACAAATTTATGACTTCATAATTTTATCGAGCTTTTGTCATTTGAAATGGAAACTAAAAAAAATCCATTTAAGAACAGCTTGTTACATTATTTGTAAAGGCGTGGAACCTCATGAGAAACGTCACTTGTAGACAATTTCGAATTTATAACGAGAAGAACTCGGGTCACGACCTATCAAACAAAAGCGCGCGAATTCCCGTGCGAAACTGGATCATCTGATTGTCTATTGTTGTTTTTTTTACGCTTCCGTAAGATTGAGGGTGAAGGTATAATACGTAATCTTAACTAACCATAGAGATTGTAGAGAAATTATTATATGTTCCCAGGATTAGACATTGAGGGTAAGATGGACAGATGGACAGAAATGGACCACAATTGTATATAGAAAAAAGTTAAAATATCTGCTTATTGTGTACTTAAAGTTATTGCTTGAATTGTCTTCCTGAACTTGGCCATGAGAGAAAACAGATATATAATGTAAACAGGATAAGTAACAAAACTATAAATAAATAAAATGACAAGTCTTTAACTTAAAGTTTCAACGCATTTTATTGTACTATAGTCATATATCCAGTAAAAATAAATTATTATATATAATCAACATATATAACTAACATCCTGAATGGCTTAATAAAAAAAAACAGCACTTGTAACTTAGTAATTCAAGATCTTAAAATTAGAAAAAAATATTAGTTGAAAGAAAAAAAATACTATTAAACCTCTTTGAACACGTATAAAAAAAAACACGTTTAAAAGCGTAGAGAACTGGCTCCAACGGTCATTTCTAAGTTCTCCCACGCACTGTATGATTGATACAAGTAAAAAGTACTTACTTATAGGGCATAAGAGATCTAGATTCCTAGTCTATGGTCCTGGAATCTAACATTGTCAATCTTTTTTCTTTTAAAACGTGAAACCATTTTTTAAAGAATGTATAGATGCACGTCAGTTGAGATTTGAATTTAGAACGGGATTTCTAAAAGCAAATTATAGAAATATCAAAATTTGAATTGTAGAAGATGTAAGAAATAGCTGTCAACCTTAAAATTATTTTAAAAAAACTCCTTAAAATAATATACTCCTTATCTAAGTACAAGCGCGTCAGTTGAAATTCAAATATGGAACGGGATTTTTAAAATGTAAATAGAAAGTTGCTTTCAAATCTTAGATGCAACTTCTTAGAGGCAGATGTTAATTAAGAGCTTAACGGATAGTTATTTTGTAACATGTCACTGAAAATATTTTAGAATTTTAGAATTTAGAACAATTTTATTTTGGAATTTAGAATATATCAAAGAAATGTTAGAATTTTTTATATTTAAAAATTAGAACAGTATTATTGAAATGTTAGAATTGTTTATATTTAAAATTTAGAACTGTATTATTCTGGACGTTTCTAGAAATGCTTTCGATGAATTACAAGAATATTTTAAAGTAACAATTAGAATGTAATTCCTTTATTAACAGACTAAAACGCAGTATTACTCATATGAGATGTTAAATAAAACACGCCAGCAATATGACTGGTTAAAGGAAGACATCAATTTAACACAACGAACTAACCTAATTGTTTTATGGTAGTGTGAAATGGAAGAATTTTCTATCTCTATATCTGATTTACTAACAAATTAAATATTATATACTATAGTTTATATTATTAGTATATAATACAGTAATGTATAAGTTTTAGGATATTTTAGATTTTATATATATATATATATATATATTTATTTTGTTATTGATACTTTTAGATGAAGAAATAAAGAATAACTAGTTCTTGATGGTGGCTTCGTTTATATTTAATAATTATTTGCTTATAGGAACTTACATAATATATACAAATGTATATGGCTAGAAACAACATACATTTTATCAGTAACACGACCTTATATACTTATAAATACATAAATATACAGTTTAATTTGAAATTGTACAATTTATTATTGAAAACTTAAAATTCAACTATAGTTTAGTTAAACTGAATTATTATAACTTACCACCATTCAACGTGAGCGTTGGTATCTAAAACTTTTTATCTCTCAAACCTGTTTGGTACATCCCAGGAACCGTTTTACATAAGTGAGGTGTCTTTGAATGTATTTGAAATAACATAGATATTACATAATTTTTATTTGTTTTCATATTTGTTATACCACCATGTGGCGAACATTTTGGATAACTGTTTCTCTTTTTTATTAATTAGCTTTAAGTGTTATTTGTTAACTGTTTTGTTGTTTTTTTATTGTAATGTATAGGTTGTCCAAATAAATTGATTTTTACATGTATTTTTAATAGTTTTTAGGAGTACTGATTACTATTTATTTACCAAGCTTACTCTATCGTAACGACTTTTACTGTTTAAACTACTCTTCCGTAACGTTTTATCAAATCACTGCGTAGAATGAATGACTTGAAAAATATAAGTTTTAAAAAAATACGATTAAATTGTATTTTTAAAATATAAATTTCGTTTGTTTTCATAGTTTATACTATATTTATGTATATATGTAATAAGTATTTTTGTCTGTTTAAATGTTCTCCAGACTTTTCTTTTTTTTTTATTATTTTATAATGCTTTAAATACATGAAAGTTTTATATTATAAAATATACTTTGTTATAAAGTTAAGATGATTATTATAGATTACGTCAATACTCATATCACTTAAGCTTAGCAAAGAGTTGGTTAAAAACAGACCAGTAATTTCACATATTAACTCCTTTAAACTATTCTATAATGTTGGTATTACTTAGTACATCTAGTAAATCACAGACAAGCATGGATTGATTACAATGTGGTAAAAAAAGTAACCATAGACAATTTAAACCCGGTTTGAAAGAATGCAGAGTAATGGCGTCCAGGACTATAAAAAGGTTTGAGAAGCAAGTTGTATTGTATTTTTAAGACTTTTATTCTATTTATAATATTCACTATCCTCTCTAATCTATGGAATTAATACTGCAATGTGATTTGTCAAAGGAAATAACAGATTAAGCGGCCATCTTGATTATCTAAAGTTATATATATTATTATCTTTATGGTAACTTCATTAAAAATAGACTCATTTTGGGTATAAAAATGGCCAAAAGTGCGATTCGGTCAATATTGGATCGATATCAAAGTCATTAAAATTACAATAAAACGAATTAATACAAGCTGTTTTGGACTTTATTTTAATGTATTAGAATAAATTATATAAAATTGCGATCCACCCCTTGCAGGTGTCCACCCCACGAGTGCGATTTTTTGTACCACAGACAATTTTATTGTTTCACAGATAGCGAATATTTATGACATCTATTTAAAGAGGTTTTAATAGAAATTTATGATTAAAAAAAAACTTATGATTATCTTATCAAAGACCAAAAAGTTTTTTTTTTAAATTAGTTTTCAATGAAAACAAATATTTTGAATTATCTAGTTTAGTAAATAAATAGCTTTTATTTCAGAGATGATAATGTACAATTAAATATTTTTAAGTAAATTTAGTGTTTATTATTATATTATGGAACGTTTTCTGTTTGTTTTAATAGCAATATTATTTCCTGGTAGTTTCCTTGTTGAACATCTGGTGAGTTGAACGAACTAAGCCTAGGGGCTGATAGACGGGAGGGTTGAAATGTTATGTTTAGGTTATATTTTTATAAAGTAGGAGTTTTTTGGAAACTAAGTATTTATTAGTAAAACTAGATTCCGACCTCAGCTTAGCTCGCGTGGCTTTCAGTAACTGAGAATTTTTTGGTCATTATAAAAATTGAAATATTATTATTATTATTATTATTATTGGTCGCCCGCCCAAAGATTCGACCTAGTCAAGAGTCGTTAGTATACAGTCCAATAGTGAATATTGGTTACAATATTGGAACCAACTTTGGCACTCACTGCACACAGAGAGACTAAAGGGTAGCTTTCCCCATCCTACTATTATATGTGGTAAGGATTAAAAACATGGAAGACATTGACCCAAACGAAATCAAACGCAAAAAGGAAATAATCCAAAGGTCATCCGTTGCGGCTTTTGCGTTTGACGGTTGTGCGAGCAAAAAAAAAATATAGCATTTATTAAACTTTTTTTTTTTTAATTTTTATAGTATTAATTTATTGTCTATTCTATGCTTTACGTATCATTTTAATAATAAAATATCATTTTTGTCCTGACAAAAAAAAAATATTTTTTGCTATGTTGATATTGATTTCGTAAATTTGTTTTTGTTGGCTAAAAAATATTTTAATTGTTTAATAATAATTACAAGTGACTATTTTTTTAAGGAAGGAAAACTAACTCATAGTCTAAGCGTAAAAAAAAATTCCAGTATATCCGTTGAAGGAGTCGGCCACCGTGACGTGCCGTTAACGTCCTACGGTGCACACATGGTACATTTACATACTACGTCCAATCTAAGACTAACATTACTGGCTATCCACATGGTACATGCATACTTATATTAAAAATTCGAAAAAAAAAATTAAAACACAAACCGATGGACCGATTATGATGAAAATTTGAGGTAGAGCTAGTTCGAAATTTGGAAAAAGGCTACCTTTTCTTGGAAATAAATCCTAAAAATAAACTGAAACCGATAGATGGCGCTGTTGGTTAGGTTGTTTCCGCGGCCACAGCCAACATATAGCATGAGCTATAAAAAAAAATAAAATCAAAATAAATAAACTTTATAGATTTTTTTTGACCATTTAGTATATGTATAATATACAATAGTGTATTAAACTAATTCAGGTCTGGATCACCAAACCTGTGGTAACAACAGGTTTGGTTTTGTTACAAGGACATAGTTGTAGAGTTCAATGGCCTTTAATATTATCTGTATAGAAAATTTTTTTTTCTTGTCATTTCCCGTTATTAATAGCGCATCAAATCCGGGACTCTTCTAGCACGTGTTTATTTGATACACGCAAATATAAAAGATACATACGGGTCCATTGTGAGGACCTTATATGATTTTAACTTGAAAAACATGATTATATTATAATATATACAACTTTTTATATCTTTTTGTATTTTATAAATTGTACGTTATGACAAATTGTTTTAAATTTTTCCTATATAATTTTAAAAAAGTAATTTATTTAATATATTATATATGCTAGAATATTAAGTATATTATACATTTCAACAATAATTAATAATTAAATTATAAATAATTTTTCCTTTAGATTACATTAATAAATTTCTGAGCTCCCAAACACTGTCTCTACGGATTAAAACAAAATTCCAAATTAAAAATTCCAGAATGCAAAGGCGCGTCACGTTCTATACATAATAAGGATCTTATGACGAGTGAAGCCATTGTTATACATAATTGTATCTTATGTTTATATAGATAAGGTATAAATGTCTATGAAGTTCTTTATCGCGTCGCAAATTATTTTCATTCATAAGACGTTATCTTTATTATTTAGCCTACTTCATTATGCTGTATTGAGTCATTGATGTTGCCATCATTTATTTACAGCTTTTAAATCATTCCCGGATGAAGACTTTATAGGCCAGGGATGGCGATTTTTGATGTCCGTGCCACAAAACCGATTTTTAATTTTTAAATGTGCCATAATAAAATTTCATTCGAAATTTTAGCTTGTTGGAATACGTAAGTATAATTTACTAAACAAATAAAAATAAATCTTTAAATATTTTTTTTCAAACAATGTTTTACTATTATATTTTTGTGCTTGCCATCAAAACTTTCAAACGTGCACTTGTGGCACGTGTGTCATTACTTCGCCATCCCTGTTATAGAGAAAGCGAATTTATAAATTTCTTAGGTACGTTTTTAGGATTAAATAACTCAGCCAAATCTGTAAGCCGCTTAGTCAAAATATCTGACACAATTCTTATAACAATACATATTTTATCTTTTAATCTGTTTAAAATTAACTAATATAAATAAATGAAGTCAATAAATAAGAATTATTAAACAAGAATGTCTAGAATGAAAAGACAAAACGTGCACAAATTCAAGTGACATCATACTTCCCGCCAACGTGTCTTCTATCTTTATCCCTCTTAAGTACAATGGGAGCTATGAAACAAGACCGCAATATAAACATAAATCATCCAAATAGCGATAACATTGCTAGTAACTTAAAGATAAAATTTGAAATACTTTTTTGTCCCATATTTTAAAAATGATTTTTTTAACTCATATTTTGTTTTAAAATCGCATAATTGTTTCGCAAATAGTAAAAACAGTATAAGCGGTAATCTACAGATTCACTTTCATCGGAATGAAATGGAATGGATACTTTTTTATTTTAACGCAACTGTCCACATCATTCAGCTTAAATTTTAATAAAATAAGTTTACCAAAGAGGTTATCAAACTTTTTCAAAGATCCAAGGTTATTATGTCAGACTTTATGTTCCTTCATTATAAATTCTTTTAACTAGAAAATAACATCTCCACCGAAGATAGATCAATTTGTCTTCCTTATAATTAATATTATAGCAGTTTAACCGGTATTTAGGGTGTTAACATAAAACAAACCGCAAATCATTTAACTTAAGCTAGTTAAAATGTATTACGATATTTTCTATATAGAATATATAGTTAAAAAATAGCAAATATTTACAATCTATTCGGATAAATAGCATACATAAAATTTTAGTGTTTTAATAGTTTAGTTTATATTAACAGCTGATGGTTCAATACAACAAATTACGATTGACTAGGAAATAATAATAAAATCAACATCAATCACACCTACCCCGAGCACTGGCAGTTGGATTCACAATTCTCGTTATCAGCCCACATTTTTGCACTATTTAACACAAACACTTAGTTCATCATCAATGTAAGTAGAAAGCGTGTTTCTCGCTCCGTGGTCGACGAGCTACTGACGTTCTGAACTTCCCTCCTTTCCTACTTCCCGTAACGAATTCTCCCGCCACCCCTGCTTTGGTATGACAGGTCGATAATTTCTACCATTATGGTAGTTTTTTGAGAAAATAAAATGAGATTCTTATGTTAATTTTATGGATTTGGGTAAATACAAGGATAAGATATTCAATATATATAATGAGTACTTTTTTATATTAACAAATTAAGCTAAAAATAAGTTAAATTACAAATTATAGTTTAAAAAAAAAACTATTAAAAGTAATCTATTTAAAAAAACATATAATAAGGGTCAGTGGGTTTTTAAATTGTAATAATTGATGTTTATGTAAATAATAATGAATAAAAATATATTTTTTTTATTATTAGGCTGACAACATGCTCAGGCTCAACCCGTCTGACCCTACAAAGTACCTAACTAGATCGATAAGCCTCAAAGCAAGCAATATTCAACTTTACTCCTGTATGAAAAGAGTATAAAGAGTAATAACAATAGTGAAAAGGAATGCCATACAAAAATCATATGGGAAACGAATCCTGTTTCCACGCACACATACACACTCGCAACCAAAACTGACCTTTATGACTTTATAATACGTTATATTGTTAAATATCAATGTTTTTAATATCGGTATCCACACTCACACTTAGATCCAATTCAAGTTAAATCATATGGTCATTGATGATTCCTCTATGGAACTTTCAACCTTATGTTATTGCATTAAGGTATAATATTCAATTTACAGTAGCTTTGGGTACCATATGACGTTCAAGGATCACATTGAAGGACATCTCTTAGAAACGTCTGCATTTTTGTTATTGAATTCGATATTTAAAATCATGTGCTATTATTTATCTTTGACTTGATCACTTATGAGGAAAAATTATAAGGTTTTCTTACGTTTACGGAATTTCATTAACATTTGGAAGAGTACTGAAATGTTTGAAAATGAGAACTAATGATTACATAAAATTAATAGGCAAAGTAATTTACTATAACTATTTTGTTTTTGAACGATAAATAATTATTGTTTTCGTGGTAGTATTGGAATAAAGTTGCCGTATTTTTTAAAAAGTTATTTAAAAAGTTATTAATTGAGTATAAGTTAAAGATTGAGTTGTCCATTGTTTAAACAAAATACTATAAGCAAAGTAGTGAGAAATAACTAGATGCATTTGTGAAAAGACGACAGTGGTCGGAACCAAGTGTATTTTAATGTATTTCAAACAAATATTACCATGATAACAACTTCCGCTGGAAATGTCATTGAAATATGTAATTTTATTGAGCTGAGCGAAGCGAATCTCTCACTGGTCAAAAGTGTGTTTCGTTACTAATGCTAAATCCTAAACGAATAATGGTAGGATGTCGAGAATTGTCAGAGTTGTCGAGGACAGTGACTTATAGGTCCTGAAGTTTTTTGGTGATATTTGTCATTATAGTTTTTTACATGGTCAAAGTATGTCCCATAGAGTTAACATGTGAAACGTTTTGAAATCGCATGCGCCAGTTCTTAAGATTAGGCTTAAAATATTAGCCACTATTTACTCTGCTAATTTTACAAGTATGTTAAACTCATTCAGGAACAACTTCGCTCAACTCCACCCGCCGTGCACAATGGACCTAGTTAACATGGTATTCTTAACTATGTTCAAGAGGTGTCGCCTTTAATTTAAAAATATATATTATATGTCATTTATTATTAAAAAACTGTTACTTTTTAGTATTTGTACTTACTATTTTAATTATTTAACTATTCATAACTTACTTCATAGGTAGTAGATTGGGGGTCCGACAAACTTGCATAAAAATTTAATTCATTTTGTTTGTATGTATTATATTTTTAATAATTACCTAATATGAACAAACTGTTAGCATTCGTCTGCTGTTTTTTTTTCGCCTGAGAGTGGAAGACTATTATTAAGACAATAATATATTAAGACAATGGGGATTTATACTTTTGGGTGAAAAGTAACCTGTCCTTTTGCAGGAATCTGTTTGTAAGCAAAAAAAAATTGGAATTTTTATAGTTAAGAACAAACACAAGCAATTTTAGACATTTATATAATAAGTATGTTTGTTAATGTTTCATCTTGATGTCTATTCTATATCTATATTTATATTTTTTAAACATGATAGACTTAAAAAAAACATACAAAGATATATTATAATATTTTAATAACGAAATATAGACTAAAGATATTATACTATATAAAATCCAAAATCCAAAATAAAATCTAAAATACTATTTCAAAATACACGGGCCTCAACTGTCACTGTCATATGACGTCACATGAGAGATTGAATTCAAACTGCGTTTCTGATCAAGATATATATTTACTATTCTTAAACCAATAAAGATTATAAGATTCCCACCTGACTTGCAGTACGTGTGAGACCACACAATGCAACAGACAAATATTTATATATGTATAATATTTTAGTGTTACTTTACTTGCGAAATTATATAAGTACTTCAATAAATTCAAATATATATAGATTAGTTTTTATTTAGATTTTGTTTAATTTAAACCACCAATTTCCTTTAGTGTTTGAAAGAACACCAAACAAATAGATATATATATATATATATATATTTAATTATTGTATGTTTTGTAAAATTGTATTGTATTATTATTGTAGATAGATTTGTTGCTTTTTTATATTAATGTTATATACTTATATAATAAATTGGAAAAGATTTTTTTTTTTATGTTTGACCATTCTAATCTGTGTAACAAAGAGTTTAACAATTCTTGTCGCTTTGTTAGCTAGCCCATTTATTAGGAAGTCGTCAACAATACATCATACAAATTTACCATTATCAGCGAGTGCACCAAAAATAAAGCAAAACATTTTAAAATGTCTTCTTCAATACAACAAAAGAGGATAATCTATCTCTTTCTTTGGTAATACCCGAGAAAAAGACGGAGTCATCAATAGTTCTAAAGTATTGTTCTTGTAAGCCTTTTTTTGTTTTAATAATAGTCTTAAGTTGACGTTAAAAATATTCGATAAATGTGCATACATATTCTCTATATTGCTTTTATTTTGAGATACATACTTGTGCTGTTGACTGTACCCTTAAAAAGTCTAAACCTTTTTACATAGTAAGACCACACATCTTAAACTTTTATTGCACCTAGAATTAATACAATATTTAAGTCCTAGAAATAAAATATATGAATTTGAACTCTATTACTGAGTACTTAAAATTTAATTTGAATAATTGTTTGATAAATCTTAGAAGTGTAAAAAAATACTGTCAGAGGAGGCATTTATAATTTCTGATTATTTAATTTGTTAAACCCAAAAATTACTACTACCATTAATGCAAATTTTTGTAATTATAGGTTTTTGTATATTCAAAATAAACTTACTACTAATTTTGAAGAAAAAAAAAGCGTTAAATTTATGATTATATAAATGTATAACACAAAAAGAACCCAATCGAATATTTTGCTATTAAAAATGGAAATTAAAATCGGTTTTTGTTATTTAAGTAGATTAAATAATATTTCAAACTTTTTTTGGTATTAAAAAAAAAAAATAAGCAAACAATGTTAGGTGATTTCAATATAGGATTGTAGATCGATTATTAAATTCCATCCCTACAAAACCTTGTTCCAAAAGTCTATAAGCCTAGCTTATAATTTAGGAAGGCTTTCCTTGCTCCTTCAGATTATCCTTACCTTGAATGCTGTCAAATAATACACCATTAAAATAAGATATCATACGCAGTTAAGTATTAAGCTTTTTAGAAAAATCGGTTAATACAGTAATGAAAAAATAATACACATTGCATTTTTTTAAATTTTAAACATTTTTCTTTTTTTGTTTTAAGTAAAAATCGTAATATCTACTCGTAATCGCAAGTCAACATCGAAACATTAAGTATAACATTAAAAAAATTACATTTTTTTTGCTGTTGTTACTCTTCTAATCATAACAAACAGAGACAAGACGGCTTTCTGAAAGACAAACCTAGACAAACCTTGTGTGAACAACCGTTGCGTTATCACTTATCGGTGTGATGACCTCTAAATTCTAATAGCACGTGGAGATAGTTGGGTGAAATCTGTTGTATATAATATAATATATACTAAGAATACATACATTATAGTTAAAAATGGCGGCATGTATGCTTACTAATCACTTTTTTAAAATGGCGCATCACATTGACATTTAACATGGGCTAAATTTGATTTTACACCCTAAAGGGTTCGGATATATAATTAATATACATAGTTATTTTTTTGTAAAATTTCGCTAAATTTAAAATTAGTTTTTATTTATTACTATCAATTATTTACTGCAAAAGCGCGCGAAACAACGCGTCGGTTAGTGTACCGTTGCGGGCGTTAACTTTTTAAATCTGAAATTCCTGACTACCGCTGTGAAGCCAGGTTATTAAAACAATCCCAAAAAAAAATTGTAACCTTTATCACTTTCAGATAAGATAGAAAATCGTATGGCTTTATGTTTAACAGCTTATATGTTTTGTCACTCGTCAAATGTATGCAACCTTATTGCTGTAACATAAGAGTTATTTTTAATGAATTAAGAATACGACAGTTTCTGGAATAAATCGTTTAAATTAAAGTACTTACGGGAAATTATGTGATTACATCGATACATATTATTTTGTTGTGATCCCAAATTTATTTAAATAAAAATCTTGAGTACCCTTTTTTACTGATTGCCAGTTTTGCACTCTATACGACTTAATTATACAAACGATTAATTAGATACCATTAAAAACTTAATATGAATTAAAATAAAATTTGTATCATTATAATAAGAGTAAATGCAGCCAAAATAAAACATTTACCGATAACTCATTGAATTCAAAGCATAAATCCACAAATAGCAGAACTAATACAAACAATTTCAAACATCCGGAGCCATTTTGTTACTTAAGTCCTAATAACTATGTGTCAACTAGGAAATCCTGTTTAGAAAATACTTACATGTTACTTTTTTAAATATGTAAAAAAATATAATTATACTATATGCCAGGATTCTTTACTTAATGTTTAGATTTCTATAAAATTACAATTTTTTTTACTCTCTTTATAAAAATATTAAAAGTTTTATTTATTTATGAATTTTAATTATTTCTCGAAATATATAATTGATGCTATTTTTTTTTTTGAAAATGTTGTTTAAAAGGGTAAAGAATAATAAGTAATATAAAGGTAAAGAATAGTAAGAATAGCAATATATATATATATATATATATATATATATATTTATATAAACTTTAAGTATGGCTATTAATTAGGAATATTTTTAACATATATCTACATATATTTCTTTTATGTCTTATTTGTTTTTTTATTAATATCTGGAAGGAATGGATAATCTATCAAATACATATGTGATTTTATCAGAACTCTTAGGAGTAATAGTTTTAGAGATTATAAAATCATATTGTTTCTTAAAATGTAATGTTCTATTTGAGATTTATGGGTCTTAAGTGTTCCATCGTGTTTTGGGTTCCATATCGTGGAATTTGAGTCTTCAATAAACATCTGTGGGCTTCTAAGAACAATACAATTTTTTTCCTAAGAAATAAGTAAAATATGTATAATTGTGAATGCATTTATAAGTAAGACTCTTTTAAAAAATCAGGTACAGTCATATAATAATAAAAATTTTTAGGTCCAATATCTGACAGACAATCAATGTCAGAATTAATAAGTTATGGCCTTTGACAATGATGTAGCCTCAGGTTAGATATTATTTAATATGCGAACAAGCACAGACAAACAAAGAAAGAGACAAAAAAATATGGTTTTTAGTTTCTTTTTTTATTTTATTTAAAGCTTTTTGCTTCGTTACATTTTTATTATCTATATACATGCTGTATGTGCTAGATGTCGGATTGCGCCGCACGATTTAGTTAATAATACAAATCAGTTTCTAGACGTAATTATTGTTAACTAGTGATGTTTAGATGTTTCAACAGACAGGAAGAATATATGGAGTGGTAATTGGCAAGTAACAGAATAGCTTTGTAAAAAAAATAAATTTTAAAAAGGTTTGTCGGCGTTTCAAAGCTTTGTTTTATTGAAAAAAAAACCTGTTCATTTGACATTACGATTTGGTTCTTATAAAATCTTACAAATAAATTTGCTAATATCTTAAAATATAGATTGTATTAGCAAATATTACATACCAACATTGAAAGGGACATTTTTACAAAGCACTTAAGATTTCCTGTTTTAAGATGCCTTTAGATAAAACGGGTACCTACGCCATTAGCTATGTAACTTGACGTTCGCGGCCATTTTTTTTTTGCTTTGAAGTTATTCTAAGCATTTAAAGGCTGTGAGAAAGCTGTAGAATATTTTATTACCAATCTTAATTCTATTGTTAAATATTACCTTTTTAAATAATTTTTAGATATTTTTTTATATTAAAGTAAAGATCTAAAATAATAATCTCATAAATATAAGAGATAAAATCCCGTTAGATAGTTTTAAAGGTAGCTAAAAATTGTTTTTTATAATGGGAATTAAGTTTGCGTTTTTTTAAATATTATTTATCGATTTCAAATTATTGCGAATCATGACAAAAAAAGTATTGTATAAAACCTGAGTTTTTTTTATTTTTATAAGAAAAGTACTTTTTTATGTTTTTCTTTTAAGTTCAAGTCATCAATTATATCTGGGTGGTCCACAAATATATACTACATGTATACATGTGTGTATTTATGTGTGTGTACGTCTGTACTTAGGTGTGTGTATGTATATATATATGTATCTACGTGTGTGTGTGTGTGTTTGTATGTATGTATGTATGTTATCTCAAGGTGTACGAAAGATGTATCGAGACGATGGAACGCTCTTATTTTGTTCTTTACTGCAAAAAACTATTTATTCCACATTTTTCTCTATAAATATATTTTTAATCCACGAACATAACAACAAGTGGTCTTAAAAATTTTATATGTATTTCTGTGTAGCTATTCTTTGATATGATTGGTTGAATTTACCCATCTTTATAACATTCAGATTTTACTAATGTATCTTAGGCAATTTTAAAAGTAAATAATTCTGAATTTTATTTATATGTATAATTATTATATTAACAGACTACCAGTTTCCAGTGATTTTTAAGCCACGCCTCATCAGACAAAAAGACTGTCGGTTTAGTTTTAGTTTAGTTTAGTTAAAATAATATTTTCTATTGTTATTACTTTACTTTTGTTTAGAAAGCATTAAGTAGTTAGTTTTATTGTCGGTGTATTCGTTAACTGTTTCCTGCTAAAGACAATAAAAGACAGAAAAAGTTTTACTTGTATAATCTGTAACTTTTAACGATTGTAATTTGCGCGCCAATGAGATTACTAAATTATTATTCAAACGTTGTAACAGATTAAAATAAATAATTATTTGAAAAAATTAAAATATTAATAAAAAAAAAATTTCAATATTTTTATGAATAATTTACTTAATAATCATTATCAATTATTATTTATAAATAAGAAGTTAAAAATACATAAAATATGGGAAATTTATGGAAGATCAAGTGACTACGACCGTTTTACAGATATAAGGAGAAAATCAAAACTTCTTGAAGCTGAGTGCTATGACAAATATATAATAAATACTGAAAATAATATTTATCTTAATTCTAAACACATTTGGTCATTCATTAAAACAAAAAAAGAAAGTAACATAATACCAAATAATTTGTTCGTCAACGACCAATTTGGGTCTGACGGTCAATCCATATGTTATACATTTAGTTCATATTTTATATCAGTTTTTGTTATTCAAGATAACGTGTCTTTTATCAATCTTACACTCAATGAATTGTTTGGAAGCAGTGACCAAGTACTTGTTAACACCATCCATATAACGCGCAGTAAAGTTGAGAAATATCTATCTGACCTTAATCCATTTAAGGGTAGTGGTCCCGACGCTCTTCATCCAATATTTCTTAAGCGCTGCTGTAAACAACTTTCCTTGCCCATATATATACTCTTTATTAGATCATTAAGTGTAGGATCATTGCCACCGATTTTGAAGAAAAG
Organism: Mechanitis mazaeus; assembly: GCA_959347395.1. Classification (NCBI taxonomy): domain Eukaryota; kingdom Metazoa; phylum Arthropoda; class Insecta; order Lepidoptera; family Nymphalidae; genus Mechanitis; species Mechanitis mazaeus. The sequence continues at coordinate 16,505,101 of OY365749.1, read as the reverse complement.
TATAATTATTCCAATATATAAAAGTGGTGATAAGCACAATATTATAAACTATCGTGTAATATCAAACTTGTCAGTTTTACCAAAGTTACTGGAAAAAATTATTTATGATACGTTTCCATTACTTAGACCTACACTAATTTCTCAACAACATGGATTTGTAAAAAAACGCTCGATTGAATCCAATCTTTGCCAGTTTCTTGATATCGTTTATCGCGCTTTAGAGAATGGATTTCAGGTGGATGTGGTGTATACTGACTACTCAAATGCTTTCGATAAAATTCTATATTCGTTATTAATAAAAAAACGCGAAGCAGAGGGTATACATGACCTGCTTAGATGGTTGAAATCTTATCTACGAAATAGAATCCAAGCTGTAGCTGTCAAGGAATACACATCCAGTTTTGTTCCAATTTCATCTGGAGTTCCCCAGGAATCCCATCTTGGTCCTCTTTTATTTAATGTATTTATTAACGACATTTACAATTGCTTTTAACACTCCAATATTTTATTATATACTGATGGTAAATATTAGCAAATAATAATAATAAAATATGGCAAAAATATTTAAAATTATTAAAAATTTTGGTGATTGTATGAACTTACAGATTGATATAAATGCGCTAGAACAGTACTGTCTTTTAAATGGTCTACATCTAAATTCTAATAAATGTTGTGTTATAACTTAAAAAATACATATTATTTCAATATAAAAACAACAATTCGCTTAATGGAGTGTCCGAGGTGGGGGATCTTGGAGTGCTTCTTGACTCTAGTCTACTATTTAGTAGACTTATACAGAACATAACTTCCAAGTCTTATAAAATGTTGGGCTTCATTTTAAGACAAGGAAGGGATTTTAAAAATATTAAAACTTATAATATCCTTTACAACTCATTCGTGTGACCTCACTTAGAATTCGCATCTAGTGTTTGGAACCCCCAATACTCAAAGCATTTTAAAGAAATTGAGAGTGTCCAACAAAAATTTCTAAAAAGATTGGTTTTGAAGTTTGGTTTGAGTTGTGCCAATAGCCTCAACCTTTTGTCCTTGGAAAAGCGGAGGGAACATAGGGACCTCTTATTTTTTACAAAAATTTGAATAATTTGACGGATTCCAACTACCTTCTCAGTAATGTTTTAATAAATTGTCCTCGTTCTTCTACACGTTTAAGAAATACCTTTTCTGTTCCGTACTGTAGAACTAATTATAATAAAAACTGATTTTTAGCTAGAACATGTATAAATTTTAATAAATGATATAAACAACTCGATATTTTTAGTGATAGTATTAAAGTTTATTAGAAGTTCGAAAATCAAGTCCTGAATTTTTAACTGTAATTTTTTTGTTTTATTTTTATCGTTGTTTATCTTTATTTTTAAAATTATTTTAAATTCTAAGTAATTAAAAAAATATATATTTTTGATATTAGTTTCAGTTTTTTTATGTATTACTATAATTTTTTATTTTTTAACTTATTTCGATTGTAATTTCACTCCATCTATAAACACCAGTGGAAACCTTGCTGGCAAATATGTACTACCTATACTTTTATAGATGCAATATATCTGCTGTTTATTTCTCTATATACAATAAAAACAAAATAAAATAAAATAAAATAATTTGATGTCATAAAATAGAAAATTTGACATTACCATGTAAAATTTCTATGGTTTGCTTTTATTTTAAAAAAGGGTGAATGTAAAAAAAGTACTTCGGGTTATACAAGAAAAAAAATACAGTAATAGTCATTACGCGGCATCTTTTTAATGAAACTATAAATTTTTAATATTAAGAATGTGTTCAAAAACGCTGTTTATTTAAAATAAAAAGTATAAATCGTAAAAATGTTAAGTACCAAGTCGTTGATTAGTAAAAATGCAAATGACGCTTGCATTCGTCCTTTCTTGATATACACATTTGCATAACGACCAATAGGCCCGCCATATTGCTACAGAATATTTCGCTATTATCAACATACAGGTATTTCAAATTTCAACTTTTACCGTTTCCGGCCAATAAATTAAAAATAATCAAAAATCAATGCACCACGTGCGTCAATAAGCGCGCCAAATGTAACACAAGCGGTTTATAACCTTATAACGTATGTTATAAAGTTCTGTTTCATTTATATATAAAAAAATGTCTTGCCTCACATTACAATATAGTTCGTGAGAATTAATAAGATGTCATTACAACATGAGCCTTATGTTCATACAAATTGATTTTTTTTTACAATGTATGGTAACAGAATACCTGTTTGTTGACCGACAATGACCTCTTCAAAACGCGAGGGATTTTGAATTTTATTTATATATGAATTTCAGACGTAACTCATATGTAATAAAGTTTAATATGCTATAATGATAACGGACGTTATATTATGCAATATTGATCAAAATAAGGAGAAGTAATAAAAATAATTAAAAGAAATATATACAAAGTCAATATATTTTTTAAACATATTGAAGAATAATTCGAAGATAGGTACATTATAATGTTGTTTTTTTATTCCGATTATCATTATTAAAGTATAAGCAATACTAATGTTTAAAAACTTAAAATATATTAATAAAGTTATTTAAATAAGCTTTTTACAAATTTAGTAATTTCATTCAAGTCTAGATCAATAAACCAGTTATATTAACAAGTTGGCAGCTATTTATGATATTTTATTAAAATTCTTATCCCGTACTCTGTTCGTACGTTCTTTTAAAATGTTGTCCAAAATCGAAAACCTGAATGTATTAAAATTAGTAAGTGAGTCTACTTCTTGAAATAACATTTTCATTTATTATACAAATATAATTTAAAAAAGTACAAAAGGGTTTTTAAGGGTTTGTTAAAATGCTATTGATTTTGAGTATATATTTTTAATGTAAAAAACGATTAATTATGAATAATAAACGCAATTTAAGTTTTATTAAATATTTTATTGTTTTATTATCCGGCTATACTCACGCTATTATTAACAGAAATAGCGTGACCTTATGCCGCGATTCCTCCATGCTCAGAGCTCATGAATAAGGACCCCGAATGAGTTCAAAACTAGTCGGGCCAATTCTGATAGTAATAACCTGAGTACAGTTGTATAGATAATAGTAATCATGGATCACGAAAATTTACATATATTAAAAAAAAAATTAAGTATACGAGAAGTGTCTTGCAAAATATTAAAAATCACATAGAATTGGGCCTTCTTAAATCAAAACATACCTAATTCTTCTTTAGCCTCTACGGAGTACAAATATAAGACGAAATATAAATAATTACTACAAATATAATACCAGCTTTGTTTATTAATTTTACCTGAAGACAATAAAATTTTTTATACAACTGGAATAACCGAGTCTCATAGAATTCATTTACCATTAAATCCCTTAGGGATAAATTTCCGAAAAGTTTTACAATTTTAATTTCTACGAAGTGCGGTATAGGCTGCAATTAACTGTCTATTGTTATTGAAAGATAACGTTAAGTTTTACATGGAAATAGAAAAAAATTCAACATCAAACCCAAGCCTTATTTACGTACGTTATATTATATATTTAAACTTTTAAAACGTAATTGTAAATTCATTCATTTTATTTTATTAAAAAATAAAATATACTATGAATCCAAAGATTTTAATTTTTATACTGTGTAAATAACTTATTCATTCTGTTCAACTAAATATTATAATTTATAAGAATTTTTAGCCTAATAAATATTTTTTTAAAACGAACATAAACATTTTATAAGTTTATATAAAGTGAATGACCTGATTAAAAACAAGCTAGATAGGTCTCAAATATTAAACATTTCTTGTAGGGTCAGAGACAGCCTCTAACACAGACACATGATGGAGGTCGCTCAAAAAAAGTATTTGTAACCAAAACGTTCTGAGAAACGGCTCGGAAAAGAATGCAAGAACCTGTTCTTGTAATGACGAACAAAAAAGCGGTCCTGTTTAAAAAAAAAGGCCATCAGCTGATTTTGCCGCGTTGAGGCGCCCGTGTACTATGTGAGGGTAATGTGTGATCTATCGTTTATTTATTGTTTTGCGGATATTTGCTTACAACTTGGTAAGTTTCCAAATGCTCCCATTGTCTTAAACTTGAAATTATCGTTACAACTCACAATGCACTAAATATTTTTTAAATATCTTTTTTTAATAAATTAATTTAAGTTCAGTCAAATTATAATATATCTAAAATAAAAATAAAATAAGGTTACTACTGAACATAAAGGGTTGCTGTGATTATAATATAACAGCTGACAGACAATAATAAAAGCTTTAAGACGTCGAAGTCAAGACTATTGCAAAAACATCTGATTTCATAGTAGGAGCCAATGTCTGACGTGTCGGCGGCCACAGCTGATTCCCGCCAAAACCGGCGTCTGTGGCATTTGTAAATAATAAAACACTCGTTTATTAAAAGGCTATTGTCGAAAAAATCTCGTTTCTAAGTTGACAATGCATATTTATCCACAATTACCTCTGCACAGCACATAAAAGAGTTTAAATGTATTTAAAGTCACGTTGCTAACAGCTGATTTTGGCGCGCAGGACATCAGCCATTTTGTCTTGACCCGTTCGCAAACCAGTTCCGTTGCTATGCTTGTGATTTTATATAGTTTATTTATATTACAAGCACGCATTATCGAGGTACGCGATAAAATATCGAGCGGTATCGACAAGACAAATAAAGCTTCAATGTTTATAAAAGTGTTATTAATTTTCAATCTGTATAACAGATCAATACGAGAAATGCATAATTAATGAGTTTAGAACTATTATGAGATTTTTGACTTATATTAATGTAGGCATATATTTTAGTAAGTAAAAAATTGGGATAATGTTAAACGCCCTTTGTAACAAAAAAACAACCTTTGTGAAATTTCTAGAGGTACCTACGGGTGGGAGGTGTTATGTACGGGGGTTGGTTATTGTCTGTCAAGTGCTTTAGCCACATTTTAACAAATTTTAGATTTGATTTTGACTTATATTTTCATGAATGATTTCTTATCTTATTTTAATCATAGAAAAAGGCTGATATAGATAAGATACAGTTTTATCTGCTAGGGCAAATAGCAGAAAGGTAAAATATAGTTTATATGTATTATTATTTCATACTTTATTTTTGTTATGAAAGAAATAACACACAATTATCTAGTTTATTCTTATTTAAATATGATATGTTAAAACATCTTACATAAGAAAAAGGTTTTATTGGAGAATCTAATAATATACAAATGTACTGGTTCTAATAAATGTAAAGTATATGTGACTAAGGAATTAAACGTTGATTCTAGATTAATTATTACATAGTTTAGGTTTTAGTGCGGGAGAGAGTAAAGCTTCTTTAAGCCACTCTTGTTGTCCGAATAAATATGATCTTAAAACCTGTGTACCTTAGAAACTATTATAAAATGCATTTTTTTTTCTAGAAACCCTTAAAAATAACAATACAAATCACGGTGCAGATTTTTTTAATTACAGTCTCCTATATCGAAAGTTTGAGTTATGGCTTTGTGACGCGACAGTTTTGGCAAGTGAAAAACTGCAGGTACATGACCGTAGCGGAACATAACCAGATACAACGAAACGTGAGAATCTGATACGGTTTTATAAATATTATTGTGCAAAGGGGCCCGACAGTCATTAGGAAACATAGGGATTTTAGAAGATTTTTATCCTTAAATTCAAGCATTTTAATTTTAATATTGTAAGATATTCTAATCACTATATGAATATTTTTAAGTATATTAATAAATTTTAAAATATTAATATAGTATTATATTATTTAAAATATTGAAAACAATATGAGGCTAATTCTTTTACAGTTGAAAGAATAAAGTAAATGTCATTAGTACGGATAGGATTTGACTTAAGTACCCTGTCACTTTGTTAAATATATTTACGAGCGCCTGGATTAGTGACTTAAGATTTTTTTTGTATTACTTCGAGAAAGTGTATGAGCCTGGTAGTTTTGTTATTTCTAATAACCGTCCGTTTTGGTAGACCTTTATCTATATACAGTATTACTATATATATAGATTGTTACTTTTGGTGGCAACATCGTATACACAGGTAGTAATTTTTAAGTGTTCTAAAATAAAATAGAATATCGGAAATACTAAAGATCACTGATTCCAAAAGTGTCGATATTATTTTCTTGCTGTAATACAATATTTTTAAACAATTTAAATATTTATGCCGTTCGATATTATTTCGATCGTTTTCATAATTAATTCCATTCAGAGATTTTGTGTAGTCGTAACAAGTGCACGGCGAAGGTGAATGTTATGTAAGACTTCCTCAAATTACTGGTATAATTAATATTTAATATAAAAACGTAACCAAACCTTGAGTATATGATCGTGTATTGGAAGATGTCTCTTTATAAAAACATGAATAATAATCATCTTTATGTTATGATTAATATGATAAAACGTAATTATTTTGTCTAGTTTGACTTTTGTAACATGTTTATTTGTGATAAGTTTAGTGAGTATGAGGTTTCCTGCCAAGTACCAATCGTAAACTTTAATTTGTATACAATAAGAGTACAACCTGGCTTCGGCTAGATGGCGTTCCTCTTATTCCATAGAAATGTAATGTTAAATCTTGTAGATTGGAAGACAAAATTTTTGACGATAGATAAAGATTTTACTTTATAGTTTTATTCTTAGTTACCTGGCCTCAAAGACGAGTGAGAAAACTGCTAATAAAAAATAACCTAACTCTAATATTGAATGTAAATTATTAGAAAAATAATGCCTAATTACATGACCTTTTTTTTCCGTTGGAAAAACCCGTTACGGGTACACCGTCGGCGCAGGGGGGTGACGGCCGGGGGGTGATGTGGGACTACCCGGCAGCATGGAGGATGCTGCCATTTTTCAGGCTACCCACAAAAAACCAACGGTTGCCCTCTGCGCCGTATTGGGACGTCACAAGATCGCGTTAGCACACACCGTGACGCCCCGGCGAGGCCCCCCGAATGAGGGTGCCCCGAGCAACGTAGAGTACCCTATAGGCCTATGTTAGGTAAGAGGGGTCACCCTCCCCTAGGCCTACAACTGGGGAAGGAAGTGACGGGCGTATTCCCGCCTCCTTTTATCCAGTCTCCCCTACGGAGCGGGTCAGCGGACGAGGCTGACTCCCTGTCCCGCTCCGAACTAAAAGCATGGCCTATCGAGTCCATTGTGAATATGATACATCCAAATATTCTTCAAAAAAATTATAGATATCGGACTAGAGAACTGGAACGCCGCTAAAATCTTTCAATACAGCTACAAAATGGAACTTAATTATATTTATTTGCCTCAGTAATATTAGTTTTAAAGTCAATCGCAGGTAATTGCAATTGTCACATTGACATAAGAAGTCACTGTACACACGCTGGTGCTAGTGTTGCGTATTTGCCGATGTCATTACCTACTAGCTCATGTTTCATGTGAAAGTACATAGAGTGTGTACACATACTATAGTAGGCGACTTAGGTTGTGTTTAGGAGAAAAATTAATATTAGGCTGTTGAATTTTATAATTTATAAATTACGGTATTAATTATTTTAAAATTTGTCTCAACAAACGGACAGTTAACAGCTTTTTGTTTGATGTTTAGTTTATTTTACCTATTTTTCCATACTTTATTAATTAAACAAAATTAAGTGGTTTACTGAGAGAGAGAGAAAAAAATGCATAATAAGAATAAGATACAACGAAATTTTAGTAAAATAATGATTACTGTGTAATTTAAATCTTGCATGAAAAGAATAAGAAAAAAAACGTAACAATAATCGTTTAGACATAATTCTTATTAAAAAATATTGTCATTATAGCTAGAACTGAAATTCACCTTAATAAATAAATAACTAATATACACTAATAATATATGAAGTATCAAATAAAAATAACAAATTCATTGAATGAACCCTCAGCAACTTATGTGATTGACTGTACTATGCAAATTTCCTTCTTGAATGGTTTTGTTTAACAAGTTTTTCCTCGAAGTCGGAACTTTTCTCATGAAATGGTTGCTTAGCAACGGTTGCATGTTAATAATATATCCTCATTTGCTCGTCATGTTAACGTAGATTTTTAATTTTTTTTTAATAGAAATCCTTATTTTTAAGATGCTGCTTTTTTTTTATTTTGTAAGGATGGGACTCTTATTCTTTATTTTTTAGTTTTAGTTTGTAACAGTTTTTACAAGATAATACACCTGACTTTAAGTTCACAAAGAAATAAAAATTTTACGTAGCCATTTATTACCTATACATATACCATATAATATAAATTTGCCTTTTATTGGAAAACGTCATTCTCTAACTAATATTTGTTTTTTTTACAGTTACAAAATAGTTTAGTTAAGGAAGAAGAGCAAAATATTTATTATATATCAAAAACGTAATATAATACCGTTTCCCATATGATCTTCAAAAATAATCGACCAACCACGCGAAAAACTTCCGCGTCTTTCAACAACAAAAGTTTTACTCTCAAAGAGTATTTGTTAAATAATTCAAATGTTGCCAACAATGCAGAAGCGAGTATCCGAATTCTACTGACAATGGCGCCAATTTTTTTTTTTATAGTAAATATTGTTATTGAATGTAAAGTTATTGCAAATAGTTAATAAATAATTGATTGTTGGATATAAATGATTATTTGTAATGAATTTGATTCTATAAAGTTACAACTTAGTGCGAGCATAGTCCTTACAGACAAAATTAAGTAATTGAAGCATTGGAACCCTTCTGAAAAAGGTAACCTTAGATTCGAATTTCTATTTTATTATTTAAGAGTGCATTTAGTGCAGTGTTCCTTACAAGTTACAATAATCCGACTATAAAAGAACATTTTCCAAACATTCCTCAGATATAATACTTATTTGAAAAGCACCAATACTCAAATCCATTCACAATTTAGAGCAGCGTACATAATGGACATTCTCAGTACATCTATTATCCAACACGTACTTACCACTAATATAAAATGAACTGTCAATTCTATTGTCAATACTTCCGGCGACGTTCTATTTACATGTTAAACATCAATATTGGTTGAAAATTGACTTTGGTTGCCACCATTATTTTTTAGGCATATTTCATGGAAAAGATTATAAAATGATATCTTTTGGAAGATAAGACTGAAGAAATATATGATAACTAATTTCATATATATACTAATTCGCCATATACTGCTCTTTTTCACGTAGCCTAAATCTATCGAAATATATAATGACGTAGTTCCTTTCACAGAGTATAAAAGGAGAATGCAAATATTTTATAGAACCAATTTATATTATTTGTGGCATATTGCATGTCTACGTCGTTAAATTTATTAGTCTAAAGCATGGCTCGTAATTGTTTTGCGAAATCTTTACTGTATCCGAAGACTTTATAAATATTACTTTTCAAAATTGTCTCATCGTCACTAAAACTGTCCATCTTACGTAAGTTATTCAGTTTTTTCATTATAAATCTTCTACCAATTGTTACATTATTTTTGTGTAACAAAGCATCATTTAAGTTAACTTCAAGGTATGCTTCCGCGTTGCTATCAGAAATGTCTGCTTTCCTGAAATATCTTTGTATCTTATTAATATTTTTTTTCTTCATCCTTGATTTCTCTTTACTATCTTTTCTATAATGTAAAATATGCTTGGTAATTGTTCTTATTAATGTATGTTTCTTATAAGTATAAAATCTGGTAACAGACTTCAATTTATTCGACGCCATTGATATAGTAACTCCATTTGATTCATTGTCATCAGATTCATAATTGTCTTCATCGCTATCAGAATAATCTCTCTTGCTGTGGCTGGAGTCGTTGGATGAAAAATCTGTTTTCGTTTTAATAGTGTCAAATTTATTGAATTTCCCGAAGTTACCGTAAAATCTCGGAGTAACTCTACTGGTTTTGATCGCTATAGTCCTCATTTTATATAGATTTTTGACGTATTTTCTTAAATAGTGTTTACTTTTGTATATTGGAGGTATCTCAGTGTTGGCAGTGGTGGAATAGGTTATATTAATCGGCCCTCGTTTCGCCTTCCTTTTTCTATTTTTCTTTTTAAACTTTCTAAATTTTTCTTCGAAAATTCTCATTTGATGTCTCAAATGTTTCGTTATTTTGGGATCTTTGAGATAGATTTTATAATCTGTTTCAGATGAGTAGACTGTTTTTAGTGTTCGTAATGCCTTCCTTTTTAAAGTTTTAGTGTATTTTTTGCTTTTAAATTTGATGATACTCTCAAATGGTGCTGCCACTGTAATAAAGAATACAGAGATAATGCTACAACTTTTTAATTAAAACATTTGTATAGATAAAATTTTAAATTTTAATTGGTAAAGATGGAAAGAGTGTTTTTTTGTTATGTGGAGTAAGAGACTGGACTAATAAGATAAATTGGATTATATAGATTCACCTTAGTGACACATGTGATTTATAAAAAAGTACGGTCCTAGATGTATTTCCTTTTTAAATACTTATTTCAAAATAGAAGACATAATGGAAATCAATAAAAAGTTCTAAATGTTATCCAATAGAATCTGTTAATAATAACATTTAAATAATCTTGAGTAATGAACAAAACTTGAGGCGACAAAGACTTATGAGGCGAAAGAAGCAGATGAGATATTAGTTCATTGACAATCATTATTATTATTATTATTATTTATGTTATTTCATATATCAGTTTTAGGAGCAGTCACGTCATATCCTGCATATAATCTTTTTTTTCAGTCTACAAATCTATGAATTAATAAACTTTGGAAAGTCGGGACTGTAAAAGCAAAAGCGATACCAATAACAATAAATACATAATATAAAACCAATTGAAATCTTGTGTACAATACGTCTATTGTACATAATAAGAAATTGATTCTACATATATAGTAACGAATATTTAAGCTTAAAAGGCTGGGAATGAAAATTTGTTTTAAATTATAAAATAATTTGAAAAGAATTTTAAATCAACTTACTTTTGGTTGTGATTTCGTTGTATTTTCTGAAATTTCGTGTTATAGTCATATCCTTATTGATATAAATTCTATTTAAAACTAGATTATTAATTTCCGTCAGAAGCATTTGTTCTTGCGGTGATCCTTCTATTCTTCTGTATGGTATAAAGATGAATGCCACTACAGCCTTTTCAGCCAAATCCATTGGATACATGGACACGTTAGGGAAATTATGGATATCTGTTAGCACTTCTGCAATATTCATGTAATCTTCTTCTACATAAATTGCATCAATGATATCAAAAACTGATTTTATATCTCCTTGGAATGCTAGTTTTTTGTTTTCTAATAATTCTCTACCGCTTTTTGCTTGTACTGTTTGAAGTTATATGATGATTACTACAGAAACATCTAGATAAATATATTTTTGCATATAGGATAATAATTTTTAAACACGCCCTTAGCAGGTGGAGCTGTATCTAACTCAGTTCAGCACGAAAATCAAAGAATTATAGATTTTTTCAGGGTCATCGCCTTTGTTGGATTGATAATGAACTTAAAGCTATCAAACTTAAGCCTATGTCTGAATAATATAGAATTTGAAAATTAGAATTAGAAATGGGGAGTTTGTAATTTTTATTTTTTATTCTTACTTTTTATAAATTCAACCGGGGAAGTTGCCATTATCTTGACCATAGCTGTGAAGATTGTAGTGAGCATTGGCCCAAACATCGCTAGACGTTGAAGGTGATTTAATCTAAAAAAAGAAATGAAAGAAATGGATGTATATAAAAAGCCCGATATGTTTATAACATAGTATTTCAATTTATAACATAATATGAATGCAATCATTAAATTAGGTTAATTTTGTAAATTTAGATTTTGATTTGGTAAAAAGATTTTATAAGATCCATGGATCCAAAGATGTCTCACTTAATAAACTCCGAGTCTACTCCGTCTATTAATTTCGCTAAATCTTCATTTTCTTTTTTTTCAATTATTTTTAATAAAACATAAATAATAGCTGTGAAATATCCTCCCCTAAGGTCCACTGCTGCTTCTTCGATTTCTTTTCTTATAGACTGATTTACAAGGTCTATTACTACTACTGTAAATTATGTTTACTTTATTTCTTTAAGTTATAAATGTTAATTACCGTTGCACAAAAAATATGAAAAAGAAAATATGAATTACATTTAAACATCCTAGAAATCATCCAAGAGACAAACAAAACATTGAATGTGTAATTTTTTGTTTTTAGATTTAATTTTAGATATTTTTCAATAACTAAAAATGGCAATGTGATTCAATAATTCGAATTCCGCAGCCGAAAACAGAAATACTGGAATATTAATTTATTCTTTTTATTTATAATATACTTACCTGTTGAAGTAGGTGTAATTATGTTTTCGGTGCTGTTCTCTGGAATGAGCGTGGTTGTTGTTGTATTGTGAGAACTTGTTGAAAATGAGGTAATATTAATAGGTGGGGTTGAATCAGTCCAAGAAGTTGCGAAGGAAGTATCAGGAGTTGGCTCAGTTGATGAATGGTTTGTATATGTAAAAGAATAACTATATGTTATATTGTGTTGGGAATTGTCCAATAGATTGCTTGGTGTTGTTGGAAATATATAATCGTATATATCCGGCTTCTTTTCTTCCCAGTCTTTGTAGTTGTAGTCAATGTTTTTTCTACCATTATATGGAGTTTTAATATAAAAAGTTGCTTTAGATTGTTTTTTAAAATATTTTGATATGTGGTATTTTGGTGCTGGAAGAAAGAATTTTTAATTATCATTAGTATTTTCTTATGTTTTGGTGGACACAATAGTGATGGATCACAATGATTTGTACAAACTTACATTTCCATAACATCGCAGTAGAACACTGTAGTAAACTAAAAATAATAAAATACCCGATATCTAAAAAAATCATTGGCATTATACGTCACATTGAAAATATTTCTTTTACGTTTTATAGCATTATACACAATAAAACGTATTACGATGTGGTAAATGGTTTGCAAATATAAAATAAAATAGTTTTATTAAAATTTATATATTTAATTTACTTTACTTCCAAGTAGGTAGTTTTGAAAAATACGTAAGGACTGATTAGTGTTTTACTTAGAATTAAGTTTGTTTATGTTCAATGATTTGATAAATGCATTAAAATATCTTTTTTTAAATAATAAGTTTTGTTTTCAAGTTTAGATTCTAGGATCACAGCTGGGAACTTTCTAATGAAAACTTTGTTTATATCGGCATAAATGTTTTAAAAAGTCGTACCCATTCTACCTGCTCTATGTATAGCCAATGTGTAAAAATACATTTACCTGCGACTACCTATAGCCAATTATATAGAGTTAAATAAATAAAAAAAAGATAATTAGGTACTACGGGACTATATACTTCATGTTTTTATTTTTACATATCATTAATACAATAAATATTTTAAAGTAATTCTACAAAGTTAACCATTCCAAATAGCAGGTAAGCACGAATTAAGGCCGAAACTCCATTTTTGGCCGAAGTTCGCTGAAACTGAAACCGAACTTTCGTTCGGCCAGTAGTTTTAATTACTCATTTAAGTTTAAAATAATAAATGTTTGTAATCTAACGTTTGCAATCTATTTTAACAGTATTGGAGCTAATCCGTTATGGAGATTAATTTTATTTTATTGTAAATTAACATAGAAAATAAAAGTCGATATGTTATATAAGTTTAAATATTTTGTTGTATTTAATATTAATTGTGTTAAAACCCGGCTTTACTCATCTGTAACTTAGATTTACGGAACCATTAACGAACACATATATATGAAAGCAGGAAACTAGTTTTATACTGAGTTAAATAACATAAAGCCCACACCTAAAAATTTGGATTAGGAAATATTCATGATGACATATTGTTTAGTATTTTCTTAGATTTTCACGAGTACACATTTCAAATAAAACTACTTTTACGGATTAAAACTCGCGTATAATTTGGTTACAGATGTCTTGACAGACATTTACATCTCATCTACCCGTGAACACGATTACTGCAAAGTATTCGAAACGTCGGGTTAAAATAAAAAATGTAACAAATTAATTATACGCGAGATTTAATCCGTAAAAATAGTTTTATTTGACATATTGTTTTCTCGGAGTAATATTTTTCCACGCTTTGTCCTTGTCACTGTTGTTATAATTACCACTTAAACAAATAGGTTATATATTATTTATAATTCTTGTATCTATTTCAGAAATTGTTCAAATATTTTCAAACACAATAATCTTCTTAAAATATTCGAATTTTAAACAAATAGCAAATTCTAAAAACCTGGTTTAATACATTGTTTCCGCTTTTATTTTTCTTTTTCTAAATCAGATTCCTATTTTCTCCCTTTCTCTCTATCAGATTTAATGTCTAATAATAACATTATTAATAAAACATGAAGAACACGCTAATCAGGGAAATAACGTCAATTTTAATATAAGAAAATAAATGGAGAATGTAAACTCGGTATAAAACTTTTGTTATTGCTACGTCTTAAAATATTTTTCTTTTAACATGTTAACCATTGCATATGAAGTCTAAAGCATGGCTCGTAATTGTTTTGCGAAATCTTTGCTGTATCCGAAGACTTTATAAATATTACTTTTCAAAATTGCTTCATCATCACTAAAACTGTCCATCTTTCGTAACTTATTAACTTTTTTCGTTAAAAATCTTCTACCAATTGTTATATCATTTTTGTGTAACAAAGCATCATTTAAGTTAACTTGGAGGTATGCTTCCGCGTTGCTATCAGAACTGTCTGCTTTTTTTAAATATCTTTGTATCTTATTAATATTTTTTTTCTTCACCGCTGATCTGTCATTGCTATATTTATTTTTAAACAAAACAGAGTCGGTAATTGTTTTCATGAATGTATGTTTCTTATTAGTGTGAAATTTGTTAACAGACTTCAATTTATTCGACGCCATTGACATAGTTACTACATTTGATTTATTTTCATCAGATTCAGAACTGTCTTCATCACTATCAGAATAGTATCCCTCGCTGTCGCTGGAGTCATTGGTAGCAGAATCTATTTTCGTTTTAAAATTGTCATAATCATTGAACTTCCTGATCTTGCCGTAATATCTCCAAGTAAATCTACTGGTTTTTATTGTTGTAGTCTTCATTTTATATAGATTTTTTTTTACATATTTTCTCATGTAATATTTACTTTTGTGCATCGGAGGCATCTCAGTGGTGGTTGTGGTAGTAGTGGTTGTGGTGGTCGGCCCTCTTTTTGTCTTCATTTTCCTCTCTTTCTTTTTTATCTTCCTAAACTTTTCTTTGTAAATTTTCATTCGATGTCTCAAACGTTTCATTATTTTGGGATCTGTGAGATAACTTGTATAATCTGTTTCAGATGAGTTGACTGTTGTTGATATTTGTGTTCGTAATGCATTCCTTTTTTCTGATTTAGTGAATGCCGTGCTATTAAATATGGTGATACTCTCTGTTGACGGTGACACTGAAATGAATAATATTGACATACAGAAACATTCTGATAAATCATTTCATAAAGATAAAATTCTAAATTCTAGTTTGCATTTTCAATAGGTTAATATAAAATATTTTTGACTATGTGGGAAAAATACAAATTTGATTATGTTCAAAGTGAATTCCGTAACCTAGAACTGGAAACCACACATGATTGATAGCCACATATTATTAAAATTAAATACATATGATTAAAAAGAAACTACAATAATTCCCTTTTTAAATACTAATTGACAATTTGAAACTTTGGTAAATCTGAACTCTCTATAATATATGCTTATATAAAAATTTCCTGTCAGATTCAAAATATAACCTGAGGAGGCGAAAGGAGGAGTATAAAAATTGTTCTAACTTTCATTTATTCTGAATCATATAGTCCAGCGTGGTTGTGGATATCATGATACCTAATAAATTGTTTTTGTGATTGTTCGTAGGGAGAATAGAAATAATTTTGTTTGTGGTTTATTAGAATATGTATGTACAAAAATCTCATAACTGAAACTGATTTCTTAAAAAAACTTAAAAATTAAGATAGAATAGAAACCAAGACATGAGTAGAATTATGTAACGAATACTTGAAAGGAAGGAAATGCGCATTTATTTTAAGTTATATAGTTTGACTGAGGTTCAGCAAAGCTAAAGTAATAAATGATATATGCCCATAATACTATTAAGAGAAGTCTTTTAAGTCTACTTACTTTCGGTAGTGAATTCATTATTTTTTCTAAAATTTCGTCTTATAAGACGAGACATCTTATTCTCTTCGGTAAACATTCTGTTTTTAACGACATAATTGATTTCCATGAGAAGCAACTTCTCTTTCGCTGATCCTTCTATTCTCATGTATGGGTTGAAGATGAATGCTGTTATAGCTTTTTCAGCCACATCTATTGCAAGCGTGGAAATGTTAGGAAATTTTTGGATATCTGTTAGCGCTTCAGCAACTTCATTGTATTCTTCTTCCATATATATTGCATCAACGACATCGAAAACTGCTTTTGTGTCGGGTTGGAAAGCTACTTTTCTGTTTTCTATCAATTGTATACCGTTTTCAGCTTGCACTGTTTGAAATTATATGTTATAGTAATACTAGGAGCGCGAATCAGACCTCAATTTTGACTCGCTGTGCTCGCAAAATCTCGGCATGTGATAGCATATTGAGGGAAGCGAGTTGCAAACAGCATCGAAGTTGCATTTACAAAACGTTGAAGCATTCTGTATTGAATATTTTTCAAGAAAAAATAATGAAAAAAAAATCCGTTAAAAAATTTGGGCACGCGCTAGTCATTGTAAAGATAAATTTTCGCGCGAAGAATTCTTTCCCATTGAAGTTTATAACATTTTAGTTTCTCCGTGATTATTTTTCAACGACATCGAATATTTGAAAAAATAAATTTAAAATTACCACGAGACTGTTTTTCTATCAGTATGCAAAATTAGAAAATTTTCGAATATACCATTTTTGATAGATGCTTGCACAAAGGATGCAGAAAATTCTCTCATAGAGAGCTTCGGGTGCTCCGCTCGCTCGCTCAATTATAGGAAAAAATACTATGAAATCATGTGAATATTTTTTTTTGTAACTGGTGCTCTTTAAAAAAAAAGTAAATACTGTATAAGCCAACTCATTCTTTTTGATTTGGTACATCTGTACCAAATCAAAAAGAAACTATCTAGTTTTTGATTGAATTAATTGAAATTTTTGACGGCTTATCACGTCATCCTCAAATCAGAGCAATTTTTAATTGATATCAAAGAACGTTCTTAATTTTACTGTAATTATTGTATTTATATATTATTGAGCCTTTGAGAGACCGTTTGTTATTCTGTATATATGTTTGTTGAATGAGTGTTACATGTTTGAATTCTTACATTGTATATCTCCAGCAGGCACTGTAACCATCACTTCAACCATAGATGTGAAGACTGAATTGACGATTGGCCCAAACATCGCTAGACGGTGATGGGAATTCAACCTAAAAAAATGTTTGTGGGTATAACAAAAAACAATTTTGAATTTTGTTGATGTTATTAAATCAAGGAACCTAATCTGTGATATAATTAGGATATTTAACAACAATAAAATTTTAAATGGAAGTGCAAGCAATTAATTTCATAAAATGCTCTTATTAATAAAACAAAGGTGACTCACCTAGTAACTTTCGCAAGTAATCCGACTACTAATTTGGCTACGTCATTATTTTCTTTCCTTTCAATTATTTTTAATAAAACGTATATACTGGCTGTGAAGTACCCACAACTAAGCTTCTCTTTTGCTTCTAGAATTTCTTTTCTTATAGACAGATTGACAGGGTCTGTTATTATTGCTGTAAATTTTGTATAATTTTTATAGTAAATTATTTTTAACCAATTATTTCACCATCTGTCCTCACTTTTCAAAAATTGTCAAAAACAAAAAGGAATCCTGCGACTTGAAGTCTGTCTCTGCCATTGAACTAACTGAGATATTGTGTTGAAACAAAACAAACAAACAAACATTCATGGTATCTCTATTTTAGATATTCAGTTATCGCTTACTAAATTTTAATACTAAAAATGAGAACCCTTGAAGACAAATGAAAATAAGTTATTCAATCAGATATAAAATGTTGTCTTTATGAATAACTTATAGTTAGTAATAATTGGCAATGGCAGTAAAATTCAGTTGGTTAATTTTTTCTCTTACTTTATCGAGTTTAGTGCACAATAGTGTATAAAATATAAGTTTACTAATTTTATTTATTTGAGTACTAACCTTTTGGCGATGACGGAGCAGTTATATTAAATATATTTTCAGTGATAATCTCTGGAAAAAGTGTAGTCGTAATATAAGAACTTGTCGAAAATGATGTAAAATTTGAATCATTGGAAGGAGTTGACCGAGTAAAGGAAAGGCTTGGAAAAGTAAAAGTATAACTATATGTTGTATTGTATTTGGAATTTTCCAATATAGGACTGGTCGGTATTTCGGGGTACGACATTTGTTGAAGGCTAGATTGATTAGTATTTATAAATGATATTGTTGATGATTGATTCGTTTTAGAAAATATATAATCGTATATATCTGGCTTCTTTTTTTCCCAGTCTTTGTAGTTGTAGTCAATGTTTTTTCTAGCATTATATGGGTTTTTGATATAAAACTTTGTATTATATTTATTTTTGTATTTTTTTGAAGTGTGGTATTTTGGCGCTGAAAGGAAATTTACTGTTTGTTATTGCTTAGGGAAAGTTTCTGTTTAATATATTTTATAAGCAAGATTTTTTTTTAAAGTATGTTTTATGTTTTAGTGTATTTTCTTAGATTTTCACGAGTACACATTTGAAATAAAACTATTTTTACGGACTAAAACTCGCGTATAATTTGGTTACATTTTAATTTTAACTCGACGTTAAAATTACAGTAATCGTGTTCATGGGTAGACAGGATGTAAGTGTAATCAAATTATACACGAGTTTTAATCTATAAAAATAGTTTTATTACAGTAGAGATTGGTCTATATGTTTTATAAACACTTACATTGCAATATCATAGTTGTGACATATTGTAGTAAACTTAATATAAAAAAATACTTAATATCTAGAAAATTTATTGACATTTTTCATAACATTCAAACTGTTATTTTATTTTATCAATAAAAACATATTGGACTGTGGTAAAACGTTTTGAAAATAAGAAATTAAATTGTTTATAACAATATCGATTATTAAGAAGGCTATTATTTTGTTTCAATAAATCAATTAATATTGCATGTCCCATAATAATTTAATAAGTATCTTAGTCACAAATAAATTATGTTTTTGAATGGATAATAATTTGCTACCATTATTGAATATCATAGCAATAGTTTTAAATTTTAATGCAAAATTTTAGTTGTAATTTAAAATAAAAAAATAAAAAAAACAGTCTGGTTAAAAAAAAGTATAATTAAAAAATAGTCTTGTTATATCGGGCCAAAAGTTTTTTTTTTACAATTTGGAAATAGCTTTTTTTAGGGGATAAAGAATTTTTTGTGTCCTTTCACAGCATATTTTTAATTTGATGGATGGCTTAACTAGCCATTAGTGTAAGAAACTAACATACAAATTTACATTTATATAATTAGATGGAATTAACATTTTTAATCGATGAGTATATTTAAATACACTCTAATACTCTGAGTAGATTAGAGTGATAAGATCTACTAAAACTGTTAAGTTGAAAGCCAAATTAAGATATGCCTTTTTATCTCCTTTATCCTTCTTGTTCTTCGGGCAAAAGAATAAATATTAAATTAGCAGATTGTTTAAGAGTTACTTACACCTTGACTCTTTTAATCGCCATTTCAAATGACTAAAAACTGATTTTATAATGATTAAGCTTGCTATCGATTTTTGTTTTATTATTTACGTTACAGTCGATTCTACAGCGGATAGTAAGATCGCTTTCTGCGAAAAATGTAAATCATTTAATTTCTAAATGAATTTTCTCTTTATAGTGTCTTTTATTTAATGTCGGCCGTCTAATTTGTTCATCTTTGTATTGGTTATAACATTATGGGCTTACTTGATAGATATTAAGCGTTCTACCAAAATATATCGTGAAATTCATAGTAAACGCTATCAAATATTTTACATACAGTTTTTAAGTTATTGTTTCAAGCTGGAGAAGGTTTTCTTAACACATACAATATTCGTAATTGTTTTCAAGCATCGCTGCTCAAACCAAATACTTATTATTTGCAATATTGGATTTTAATATGGCTTCATCTTCGCTTAAACTTTCTATGTCTCTGAGTTTATTAATGTTCTTCTCGTATTTTCTTCTATTCACTTTTTTTACAGAATGCATTAAAGCATCTATTAAATTTATTTTTAAAATATTTTCTTCATCACCTTGTACTGGAATTAATTTGTCTATTTCTTTTCTGTAAAATGAAAAATGCTTAAAATCTTCTTTTTGTCTTGTTATTACTTTATGTTTTTCTAATTTAGTTTTATACTTGTTTTTGGTTGAAGGTTTGTTATATGGTTTAAAATATCTTTCGTTTTTAACATTATTTTTATATGCCCTTTCCTTTTTATTTTCAAATGTAAATGCTAGACCATATCCAGAACTTTCATTATAACTACTGCTAGATTCACTGCTGGTAGCGGAATAAGTCTGTATGGATTTTTCAAATGCAACCTTTTTTCTGTAAATTTTATTTTGATCATATTTTATAGGTATTCTGCTCTTCATTTTTGATTTATGATTAAAATTTAAAATACTGGTCAATTTATTTTTGGTCTGTTTTCTAGGGGAACGGCGATAGCTCTTAATTTGATTTGTAGTTTTCCATCGTTTAGTAAATCGACCTTTAAAATTAAATTGAGAATGTTTAACTAGCCAATACATTTTCTTTATAGTATTAAATTAATTTATATTAAGGCGACCTTACAATTATTAGGATTATGTTAGGTTGATGGTAAATAATTATGCACTTACCATTTTCTTTTCTAAATCTTCTCCCCAAATTCTGCCCAGGGTACAATCTGTGCTGTAGGACATTATTAAGTTCCATCATTAGTAGTCTTTCCTTTGCAGTCCCAAGTATTCTATTGTGTGGATCGAAAACAAAAGCATTAAAGGTTTCACTGACCAATGACATAATATCTTTGGTGCTGTTTGGATATTCGTGTATTTCTTTTAATAATAACGCAATTTTATTCACATCTTCGTCTACATATATATTGTCGATGACATCGAACACTATATTGATGTCTTCTTTCATGGCTGTGTGTCTATTTTCGACGGCATAAATTGCGAATTTCATGTACCCTGTGGATAAAAGCTAATCTTATAATTATTACGGATAAAACCTACTATATTTTATTACTATATTTTTTTCTTTGGAAATGATAACTCTAAAAATAATCAAATATATTTTTGGTCAACTTTGGCGTTGTGTCCTACATATGTCGTTTTATAACAAGTTAATCGGAAAAAAAAGTTTTTTCCTCGGTAAACCAGGGAAGCTGTTTTGCTCGTTCGGGATATCAGAATGTCCTTTAAAAGGATCCTCAGCAAGGTCTGTTTCATCATTTAGAGAAGATAGTGGGACTCATTAGTTGTTGTTTAACCCTCCGATATTGCCCAAAATCCACGTTCAGAAGGTTAGGAGGTATACAGGCCTCTTTTGCCTTTGCTAGTTCGTGGTTTTGTTCTATACGGGTAAAAATACATTGAGGAAATAGTTTGTTTTGCATTGATAGTAATAACAGATGAAAATATTAAAATCAGTAAAATAATACTGAACTACCAATCATTTACTGGCTTTGAGAAATTTGTTCATAACAATTAGCTGAGTGGCCGACCATTTTGGATGACTGTTTTTCTTTTTTATTAATAAACTTCTATAGTGATATATGCTAAGTGTTTTGTTGTTTTGCAAAATTTTTTGATTTTTTCTTATTGTAATATGTAATAAGAGGTTGTCTAGACTAGGGGCACACACCAGACCTCAATTTTCATTCGCTGCGCTCGTAAAATCTCGGTATGTGTTAGCATATTGAGCGAAGCGAGATGTAAACAGCACCGAAATGGCATTTACAAAACGTCGACGCATTCTGTCCTCAATTATTTTTCAAGATAAAAGTAAAACAAAATCTTTAAAAAAGAAAAAAAATTTAAATCTGTAAATTAAAAATTGTGCCAACTTCGGACAAAATTGTGAAAAGTCTCCAGTAGAGCGCTCCGCTCGCTTTGCAAAATAAAGTTTTTTTTATATTGTGATTTTGATTACACTAAATTCTTAAAGTTAATCTTAAGCACTTCGTCGCTTAGGGATAACTTATATATAGGACGGTATTTTAATAAAAACATATTCGTTAGAAACTATAGGGAATCAGTTCAAGAACGAGTTATTTTTTATTTACATAATCTAATTGCCCAGTACGCACTGACATAAATGGTTACATATGTTTGGATTTTGTTTAAAATATTTAATATACATATTAAATTACCTTCTCTTATGTCGTCTTTCACCAAAACCAGCATCTGAACTGCCGATTGAAATGTGTCAACTATTATACCGCCGAATATACCGACGGAGTCTAGAGCAATCAACCTATTTCATAAAGAAATTATATAAATTAGATTTTTGTCGGTTCGAATAAATTTTTATTTTAATATAAATACAAAAAGAAAGTAAAATCAGAAAACCTGTACCAGACCATGTAACCAGAGAAAATTTTTCGTCCCGCTGTGCTCAATTGATGAGACAAGTAATCGAGTTTAATATTTTTAACTTATATGTTATATAACTTCACAGTAATAATTATCTATTGTTATTTTATAAATAGAATAGATAGACATTGACAGATAGCAATACAACTTAAGTTCCCATTTTAGTCATTGGCTAGTTTTTAATATTCAAAAATAGTTTATTACTAAACATATTAAAACTACTACGTACTACTCATTTAGAAACATATCCGAGTCGAGCCGAGCTATATACGAGTCGTTTATTTGGAAAGGGGCACAAGACACTTTGTTTTAAATCCACATATTTAAGGGTTTTGAATTTTAACACTTTTAAAAATATTAATGCTAATTTTCTAAAAAAATGTTTTCTACCTATTGATTTAATTTTTTTTTAATTTTTTTTTGTAATTAGTGTTACCATTAACTAGTTTTTTTTTAAGTGACTTTGTTTCTTTCAAAATAAACAGCTCATATATTATGACAACGTTAAAATCGTAGTCATATAGATTGATATTATTAACATATACATATATTCTTACTAATATTACTATTTTTTTTTCTTGTTTCATAAATTAATTTGCCATGTTATTAGTTACCTCTCAATTTTGTTATTCAATGCTGTTAGTATTTCTCGAACTTGGTTCGGTGTTTTTTTTGATAATATTATCAGTAGTTCATGCAGACTGGATGTAAAATATCCATGTTTCTTGCTGATCTCGTCTTTGATATCCTCAAACATTGGATTTTTTGTGGTTTTTATTATTTCAATTCCTGTGGAATATGAGGGTTGCACTGAAGTTTGTTTTACATTACCAACTACTTTGTTTATTAGGTATAAAGGTTGAAAAATTTTTTTTTGAATATTGATAAACGTGTAAAATATTTAAGTTTGAAAAAGTTGAAAATTTTGGATACTCTTTTAGTTTATAAAAGTAAATGGAATGTATTTAACATTTACGATCGGTTGGTTTTACGAAAACCCCGTTTCCTTCGTGACATTTTTTCTATAAGCGTCTTTAATTACTTCTGAGTGACAAACCAGTACGCTCTAGACCACAGCACATGGTAAATGTCATTGTCAACTAAAATATCCCATCTGCAGCATAAGGACTGTTGCCGCCCAGGATCAGAAATACCAAATAGAGAATAGATATTAGGAAGTTGAAAGACGAGAATTTTCCTCAGATGGATTTTTCAGTTCTTATAAAAGAATATTATAATTTTTTTTGGAACCATACTGTAGTCTTGAATATTATCCGTAATCCCTGGCATCAGATCCTCAACATTAACTGTAGATGGTGGAGGAAGTACTGTAGTGTATTTTGTAAATTGGGTAGATGCTAACCATTTCAAGATATCTTCTACTGTTTCTGCTGATGGTATTGTAACGTGGAGACTTGCTGCAAATGTCATGACATGTTTAATGCGTTATACAATTGATTATTATTATGATTTAAAGATTACCAGTTTCTTCAACAACAGGAGAGGAACTGTTTTGATTTTGTGACGAACTACTAATTAGAGTAAACGTCATATTTGTTTCTTCATTTGTGGGTAAAGCTGTTTCTGAATTTAAATTGTTAATAGTGGATTCATTGTTTGATGTTAATTCATGTTCCGCGGTTACTTCTGTTTGTGTAACTGTTGTAAAATTAATCACAGTTGGAGTTGTTTGTACGGAATATGTAATATTTGCTACAGTAACGTTTTCTTCTTTACGTAAAGTTTGATTATTAATTACATTCTTCGTTGTGTTGAAAGGTATATTATTTATATAATAAAAAGCATCTGGAGTGGTTGTTTCCCAATCTTGATATTTATAATCGAAATCATTATTTCTCCGATAATTTCTGAGATAAAGTGATCTGTATGGGGTAAAAACGTTTTCCTTTACTTTCTTTAATCCTGAAATAGAGTATATGATGACAGTTTTTTTTAGCTAAGTATTTCTTAATTTAATTATATTTCTTAGATTTTATATTATTTTATAATTTTTTCTTATATTATTTATTTGTCTGATAAATTTAGAAAAATACAGTATTAAATTGGAGTAAAAATTTGTCTATTTTACTTATCAATAAAATCGCATAATTATTTGACATGAACCAATGTCTCGGAAGAAAATATCATAGTCTAGTTAATGGCCCAAGCCTTGGCTCGGCCTTGTAGAAAATTGAATGATTTTTCGAATATGACTGACTTCTATACCTCTGTCTTTTCCTATCACCGCTTAGGGGATGAAAAAGCGAAACAAATTATTTCATTATGTCAGAAAAAGTACCCACAGTAAATTTTTACCAATTTTGATCCTGGTATAAATTGTACCATTAAATCAGAACAAGCCTGTTATATGTAAAGTTTGCGAGTGAGGATAGCTTTCTATATGGACAATCTAACTAATAACTTCATCACTGTTAAGAGTTATTCCAGATCAGAAACTTAAAATGGGAGAAGAAAATAAATGAAATATATGTTATTTATCAGCCAGGTCTGGTGATACCTCACTCAGTTAAGCTGTTAGTAAAACTTTATGTTAAGAGACTTTAATAACTAAAAAAATATGAAATACCTTCTGATACTAAAACGTTTTTAAAAATACAAACTACCATAAAACAGTTAATGACAAACAAAAACATTGAAATGCGTTTAAACTTTTCATGTACATTGTCGTTATATTTTTCTATTATTTTATTACGGTTTTATAGTCATTATATGTTCATGGTAATCCGGTGTGTTAGTTTGTAAATTTATATTGTTGAATAGAAAGACTGACAATTATAAATTAAATTGTGTAAATTTAGTAATAAATTATTTTGATATTAGAATATTCCTGTATATATATTTATCTCGACAAATATAGTAAGTGCTGGTAACAAAAGACGAAGGAAACTTAGAATTATTAACATAGATACGAAGATATCCTTATGACTTTTTTACCGATTAGACTAGGCCAAATATAAATGTTTACTTCACGTAATTTATTATAAAAGCAATTTCTCAGAAACAAAAAAAAGAAAATTAATTAATACTTGAAGCAAACGATAAGACAACTTAAATAGCTAAATAAAAATAAAATAAAATAAACTCCATAGAAAGTACGACTATCTAAAGACGTTTTTTGAAGCGAGTCAAGTTAAAGAGCTAGTTTAAACAATAAATATTTATATAAAATGTCATTTCTAACATTATGGCTTGTTGTTCTTTTATTTGGTATGGAATTTTGATTCAAATATTATTATTATATAATAACATTTCTTTAACACAGTTGATAATTATAAATGCTGGAAAGAATATCATTTAATCAAATGTATTTGCTTAATTTCGTTGCTAATATTGTATACCTAATGCCATCATCAACCTGCTCTTATCCCTTTGGCGTTAACGCAATTTGATTGGACACTCAATGGAGACTTTCTTTGTCATATAGTTTTTCGATCACCCTCTATGCCTTCTTTCATCCATCAATAATCATACCCAAAGGCAACATATTGATTAAACTTTAAGATGTGTAAAACATATTTTAGGAAATTTTATCATAGTTCTTGTTGACTCTTAAATATTAAAATATATATTTGTATTTATAAATAAATTAATCAAAGTTTCTTTTCATACTTTTCCTTTGTTTCTAGAAAGATCGATTGCCTCCAAACATCGCAATGTGAATCTTGCTTTAGAAACTGTACTACAATTTGACAAAGCAGACGATTTTAATGTTATTAATAAAGTGCAAAATTTCCTATCACATATACAATTTTTATTAAGAAAACAACAAGTAAACGATAATGTTATATCAGCAAGAAGAAATAATAAGTATAAATTTACAGATTTTGTAGAGGATTTTATCACAACAATTGAGTCCTTTGAAGACAAAAATTTAAAGGAAATTTTTCGAATTGTTGAAAGAGATTTTAGGACACGAACAATTGATAATGACCTAATTGATGGTAATGCAAGAAGATTTTTATCTCGCAAACTAACTGAAGTAAGAATTCAACCAGCTATAAAAATACGAAAATATTTAGACACGATCCTAAGAGAATTACGAGCTGATAGAAACAAAAAAAAAACTTTTATTTTTGATTTTATAAATAGTTTGTATAAACGTGACTCTGAAAGGAAACTTTCTAAACTAATAAAGAGACTAAATTTATTTCGAAAAAGTGCAAGGAAATCAAAGATCGTTTTAAAAGGTATAATTGATAAGGTTGTTAATGACGTTATATATGAACATTACAATAATTTGGAAGATAAAGAAAAGATTTATATAAAAAAGTTATTAAAATCTTATCTTAAAAATGATAGAGCAACAACAAAACTGAAAATAAAACTAAGTGCAAAGGTAACTGAGGTTACTCAAGAAAGTATAAAAATAGAGGAAAAAACCGATAAAAGTAAACCAACAAAGCAAGTAACAGTATTTGAAATGACTCCTGAGACATTTAAAGATATCTCAGAAGAAACTACTAAAAAGTTATTAACATATATTACGTTATATCCTAAAACATTTAAACAGAAAAAACTTCAATTTAGAACAGGTATTCCGACTGTTCATATTGTAGAAAATACGCCTAAGAGTACAGATAAGGATAAAACAGACGAAGAACAAACTAAAGAGGCAAACGAAATATTTACAAATCAGTCGGTGGATATTAATGTTAATCTTATCTTGAAGCCGAGTCAAGATTTACAAGATCGTGAAAAATCTCAGATGGTAGAGTCATTTCGGTAAGTATAACATCACTAACACATTGGTTTTCACCTACTGATCGAACAAAAGCAAAGAATAGTGTTGACAATATTCATTCTTTTCATTCATCATTTTCATTTACAGTATTCCTATAAAAGGCAGTTCTTATTCAAAGGATCGTATTATAATTTTATATTATACTATAACTTTTCTTGTAAATTAAGCAACAAATTCATTTTTCTTTTAATTTAGTTAATTTCTTTATTTTTTGCGTAAATACAACTCATACATCCATAACATTATTTGATTTATTTCAGAGCTAAATCATTTCCAACTGAGGGTAACTTTGAAAACTTTGAACGGTCATTAAAGAGGAGTTTTAGAAAAAAGAAAAAGTATTTCAAGTCTTCTTCACATGCTTTGTCTATAGAGACCTTTGGTAGCTTATATAAAAATAAAATATCTAATAACAACAAAAAAATATCAGAGCTTGCTACTTATAATGGTAAAAGTAAAACTACAGCGAAAGACAGATATTATAAATCAACTTCAACAGATGACATTGTTAAAACAACTAGTTTTAGAGAAAAAATGCATGTAGTAGGAGATAATAGACGATTCAATGAACTAGTAAATTTGAATGAAGACAAAGTTACTGAATCTAACACAAAGACTGTAGTTACAACACCAAAAACAACGACAACAACAACAGAAACAACACAACATACTTTAACGACAAGTGTTTTAAAGCCATCTATTATTTCAACGACTAGAATTAGAACTCCTGTAGTGACAACAGATCAATCTTCAATAAAAACTACAAAGAATAATATAATAAATGAAATAATTCATAATAAAAATGTAACTGCATTGGAAAAAGTCACAGAATATATACCATTATTTAAAAAAATAAGCACAAAGCTAGGACTTGAACCGAAAGACAATACCACAAAACTAATTTCAAAAAACAATATCAATAATAGTACAACAATAAATGATGTATCAGAAATTGATTTTGACGTTAAAAATTATATAAAAAAATCTGAAATTTTAAATTATAAAGATGATAATAAAAAGAAGCAGATAGAAGATAAAATGAAAGCAGATTTTGAAGTACTCTTAGATTCTCCAACAACAAACACTACCGAAGGATTTACTGATGTTTTTAAAGAACTAGAGGATGCGTTTCAAATATAAGTGATCTTATGTTACACACGATTATTTTCTTTAAAAATAATGTTTTTAGCTTCAAACTAATTAAAACTAATTATAAATTAATTAATTCTAGAATATATTATAAATACGAATATCTATTAAATATATTGGGACACACTTTTTTCTTTTAAATCTCGACTCGATTATGTGATTTCTTTAAAACTTCATCTGTTGAGGGAAAAACCTATTTGCACTGTTCTTGTCGTTTTATGAATTTTGAGAAATATCTCATAAATTTGAGTGGCGAAAATTGTGTTAAACTATTTAATTATTATAAGTATTAAATCTTTAGCCTTCATGTTATTTAATTAAAGAGTTAAATAAAATGATCTTGATCATTAGTTCAGGAGGTTTTGATATTTTACCGGTGGCTTTCATTCATCCAAAATGTCTATACTATATTTCGAGCTTTATTTTATTATAGATGTCTAGACTAATCTATTGAATATATGTCTACATAGTTGCCTATTATTCTCAAAGACAGCGACAGTGCGTTATTTTTATTACCTATCTGTTTTTTATTTTTCATAACGTTTGTCAGAAAGACAAATAACACACTATATAGAATAAACTTTATCTATGAAATTTTATTTTTGATTCAACAAATAAAAACTTACTAGAAATCGGATAACTAGCATCAGAGTTATTTGATTTAAAGTATAGATAGTTAAATAGTATAGATATAAATTTGGATATATATTTAGATGTAGATGTAGGTACAGATGCAGATGCAAAAGCAAACGCAAACACAGACGCAGACTCAGATATAGAGACTAGCAGTGGTTAGTGTTTAAAAATAAAATAATAAACAATCTATTATAAAACTTAAAGGTAAACCTGATTTTCGGGTTTATTTTATGATAAAAAAATCCGAAAAAGAATAATACATAGCCTATGATGACTAAGATCATTCATAACAATCCATCACTTACAGTTTGCACGTATAATTTAAAAACTAATGTTATGTTTAAGATAAAAAATGCATATATTAGTATTACAAATATTTGTATTTAATAATGTTGTTTTAATTTAAAATATTTGGAGAATTATTTGACCTGGCAACTCAGTATCATTGTTTTTGACACGCCTTCGTGAGTAACTATTTCTGTTTTTGCGGATGTTTATGTGTTTTTGTGTTATTTCTGTCTAAATTGTGTATATTTTAGTGTTTTAATTAGATAATTAATAAGTGAATAACTTAAATAAGTGTACTTAATAATCGACCATCTTACATATCAGGTAAAACTGTTTCTATTATGTCAATATTTTATGTGACAAAATGAAGAAGTACCTTTGATTGTGGTAAATTAAATAAAATAATTAATCTTGCGCCTCTCAGCCTTATTATTTAATCAGCTGTTTATTTATATATAGAATTAATAGTTAAAAATCTATTTGTTTTATTACTATTCCATATAACGAAACACAAAGTATGTTTTCAATTAAAGGAATTACTAAAGCAGGTTGTTGTCAATGACTCATTCTAAACTTTCACAGGTTTTATAAGTTTATATTATCGATAACTTGATTACTCTGTAATATAAGACTAAATATTGATAATACTATTACCAGTTCAAAATTTAAAACTATATTAATTTGCAAAAGGTATTTAGAGCAGGATTTCAGAATACTTTGATTATATTTTTAATATTGATTCATATAGTAATTCAATGTTAGAAAATTATTTTTGACTAACTTCTGAAGAAGGGGGTTACTCATAAATATTTGTTATAATTATCTTATTGTGTTATAAAAATAACAACTGTTCTCAGAACATCTGATAAGCTGTAATCTAAATGAGTATTAAAAATTTAGATTTACTAAAACAGGTTAATAAATGAAAATGGCCAGTTATGATGTATTTGTAATAACTATTGTTAAGACATTAATTCATTCCCTCAATATACTTATCAAAAGCAAAATAAGATTTTAAATTTTGGTACAATTGATGATATATATGCAGTTGTTCTAAGTTAGAATTCTATTTATTTAAGATATGTACATGAATATTTTTAATATGAACTATAATACTTATAACAAGTTCAAAGCTCTCTGACTATTGAATCTAATATTAAGTAAACCAAACTCAGGCAATGGCAACTCTAACTGATCCCTATGGCACAACGGGGCAGCTCACTCTCAAGTGGGACCCTAAGAACCTGGAGATCAGAACCATGTCGGTAGAGAGGACGCTCGAACCACTGGTCCTGCAGGTGACGACCCTTGTGAATAGCAAGGATAAGGCTGCTAAGAAGAAACGTCGTAAGTTTTATTTATGCATTCACAATAGTTATCTCAAAAGCTAATTTTCTGTCAAATCTTATTGTAATCTGATTGTAATTTGATACAACATGGATACCTTCAAAAAAATCTCTACCCTAGTATCGTCCTTACAGAAAAAAGCTTCTTTTTCTTCTTCCAGTTTCTATCATTCTTTCTCATTCTCTATGCTTGCAAAACGTCCATAGGCAATATCGCTACTTTTTCATATACAAGACTATCTTAGCTCGTTTGCTACTTATATTTTACATATAAAAGAAGACAATAAGTTAAAGAGATAGATATAAGTCATGTTTTACATGTCCAACAAAAATAATAAGATAATTGCGACAAAAGTAATAGAATTTTGGTGTTTCCAATTAATATACTATAATTATTTTGTTTTTATTAAAACACAACTTCGCAATCGAAACAGCAATCACAAACAATGGTCCAGATCAAAAACAAACACTGTGGGACTAGAATCCTTGTTTGTATTTTTGGCTCAGGCAGGCAGATCTACTAACCATTTAGATAAATCGCAATGCTTGATAGGACATGATATAGTAGGATATGTACTATCGTATGAAAAATTTAGAAGTGCTTTACACCCACTCGCCATTCCCTTTTTGTTTCTCCCACAAAAGTATATAATTAATGCAAATAAAAGAACAGATAAAAACGATCTTATATTTTTTCAGCTGGGAAATCTAAACGGGCGAGCGCTCTGGTGGCAACTGTGGAGCGAGCTACCGAGATTTTCATAGAGCGTGGGCAGACCATCGCATATGAGAATCCGGAGATCACGCAGGAGATGCTGGCTGCCGTGGAGGAGGTGCGGAAGGCGGGTGCCGCCATGAGCCTGGCGGCGCGGGAATTCTCCGAGGAGCCGTGCGCGTCGTCCGTGCGCTCGGGCATGGTGCGCGCCGCGCGCAGCCTGCTGTCCGCCGTCACGAGACTGCTCATACTGGCCGACATGGTGGACGTGCACCTGCTGCTCACCAACCTCAGGACCGTGAGTGACACACGCACATACATCCCACCAGAGACAAAAACATACACAGACATATGGCAATTATACACACAGGCATACACAAATATACACACAGACACGCACAAAATACTCAAACAGAGACAAGCACGTACAATAATAAAGGGAAAGGGACATACAGACTGAACCAGAGATTAATACACAAATGCGTAAATTGGTAATTGAAGCCACTTTTATTTATTTAAAGTTCTTTTAAATTCATATAAACTTTGAGGACTAAGTTAGCAAAAGTAAAATAAAGGAATATTTGATACTTTCGAAAGATCAAAAATGTCAAGAATTTTTATTACAAACTTTGCATTATGAGAAATCATACGGTAGTGGCACAATTCCAAAGATTACTTCCTAGAGTAATAGAACCAACAAGAAACTTAACAGACTAAACTTTTTTATTTTTATATATATTTTTACAAGTATTGAAAGCTCAGCTGGCTTATCAGTTTTCATGCCATATCGCACAATTAATTAATCAATTATTAATTTTTCTTAATTTTACCGTTTTTAATGTCATTTAACAATATATGAAAATGAATATTAATAAAGAATATCTAATATTGAAGAAAACGAAATAATTTTTAAATAAAAATTAAATGGTTATTTTCTGTACTTTTTTTCATGAATAAATAATACCGGAATATATCCCATATGTCATAAATAAGAATTATACCAAAAAACTAATAACTGTACCTACAACTACAAATAATATGTTCTACTATCTATCTGCTACTTAGTCCTTAGCTTTATAATAAACTTTGAGTGTAAGAAAGTATTTAATACTAGGAGCGCGAACCAGACCTCAATTTTGATTCGCCACGCTCGCAAAATCTCGGTATGTGTTAGCATATTGAGCGAAGCGAGGTGCAAACAGCACCGAAGTTGCATTTACAAAACGTTGACGCATTCTGACCTCACGTATTTTTCAAGATCAGACACATTACCTGTATTACATTTTTTGTTTTTATTTTCTTTTTAAAAAACTGTTTTAATTTTTTTTCAAAACTACCACCTGATGTCTATTACTGCAAAATTTGGAAATTATCGGATATACCGTTTTTCATTGATGCTTGCACAAAGGATGCAAAAAATTCTCTCATAGAGAACTTCGCTCAATAAGATTTAAATTTGATCCCATACTTTGGTGCATAATTTCAGACTTTTATAACATCAAATTTAATGTTTATATATTTTTAAAAACTTATAAAATGAGAAAAAATATATATTAGTATTTTTGAGTTGTTACACTAAAGTTTGTTAGTAATAAAGTGATGACAAGCGGATATTGTAGAAAACAGTTTTAAGGACTCTTGAAGATCTATGAAGTATATAGTAGGAATTACTCTCTTTTGTTCAATAAAAAAGATTCTACATCTGTCCCTGATCTCTGATCTGATCTGATAATACTCTAGAATAATGTAAATTAAACAAAGTTATATAATATAGTGATTAACAGTAAAAGTCTAATTTTCCTAACCTTTAACTTAATGAATACAATGGCTTAGATCACAGTTCCCCAAACTTTCTTGTATCGTAGACCCCTTGCCATGTTTTTCCGTGTTGAGTAGACCCTCTACTTACCTGATTTCCTGTAAATTTCTAACTGTAGTGAACTTTAGTGTTAAAAACTTAAAGTGAAAACACGTGTTAATTTATACATTTATTAATTGGATTTAAATTAAAACAAGAACAAGTCAGTGCAAAGTAGCGAAGCTCTGAGACTACGACTGCGACTCTCAGGTTTTTACAAGTTCAAAATGTATTGCGACCACGGAGCGAATACCACCATCTTACAATTTACGCAATTTTATAAACATACATAATAAATTTTTTACTTCATAGGTACTTTTATAAATAATGTATATGTTTTGATATTATAAGATAGTATGATGTAAGTAAATAGGTACTATCAGTGTATGTGTTGAGATCCACTATCGTGGACCCCCATTTTCATTTCATGGACCCCCAAATACTTTTTCGCTGAGGTAGACCCCTTGCAGGTTTTCATAGACCCCTAGGGGTCGATATAGACCACTTTGGAAATCACTGGCTTAGATAGTGACATGGACGAGTATAACTTTGATATTCATATTGGTTTATTCACATTCAATAATTTTGCAACGCTCTTGAGTCTTCGGATTTTATCATTTTTTTTCTTCCTTTTTTTTCTATGTTGTAAGAGTTTGTGGTCGGCGGTGATCACATTTAATCAGTGACCCGCATGCTTGTTTGCCCTCTTTTTCCATAAAAAAAAAGAAATTTTTACAATGTGAAATTTTTATTTACTTACAAGTACTTCATTTTATATTTCATGACTTTGTTGCCTGCCTACCCTCAATTTACATATCACGACAAATTCTCACAAAACACCACAATTAATATTGCTATTGTTTTATATTATTATTAATAAGATATTAAATAATTTTTTGGAATTATTTTGTATTAATTAACTCCTTGGGTGAAACAAACGCTGTATTATTGATATGTCGAAATCTATTATACACATAATGTGTGTTAAAATAAAAAATATACGTTTGAAGAATTATATTATTAAAATTTCAAAATTAAACATATTTACAGGTTGAGAATGATCTGGATAAACTGAAGTCGGCTTCATCTCAATCCGAGCTTCTGGAGTCAGCTCGTCAGTTTGGTCGCTCTGCGAACGAGCTGGCCGCTCAGGCTGCCAGGAGACAGAAAGAGCTGAAGGAACCCAGGATGAAGGATGAGCTGGCCGCTGCCAGGGCCGTGCTGAAGAAGCATTCTACTATGCTGCTTACAGCTTCTAAGGTATGCTAGTAATTAATTTGTAATTATTCAGATTTTTCGAGTTATTTTTCTGATTATGCAACTTTGGAGTTAACTTTTTTTTTAATTGAAAAAAAAAAAGCCTGAAAACTTGATTTTTATTAAATTAACGTTAAATAGTCACAGTACTTACTATATAGTAAGAAGGAATACCTTTATTTGAGACAAAAGAGACAGCAAAAGAAAAATAAATATAAATTTTTAAGTCGAGGTACTCGGGCGTAAGTGAAACTCTTGGATGTTAGATGCCAACTGGTTTAATGTTTAATTATTTCATGCCTTTAATGTCCGGCCACACGATACACAAATACACACAAGTGCAAATACTCGCATCAGCATTTTCACACTTAAAAAAAAATATGCATATTTTTTACATTTTTCCTTGTGAGTTATTACGTTACATACAAGTTAATTGTTGTTATATAATCCAATTGATATATTATACAATACCCCAAAGTTCTATCTGTGGTCTGTTTATAATATTAAATCTAAAATTAAAAGTATACTGTTAAATAAAGCTTATTATAGCATACAAGAATTCTTAGTTGATCGTATTTCGATCGAGTATTGAGTTTCTGGCCAGCTCTTCTCAACAGAACAGCATTCCGAGCTGGTGGTAGCTTAAGGACGGACTGACTACTGACATTTTTATAATCTAATAATTGATGATTCAAAAGTGCGTGTAAATGCCTATTTGAATAAAGATATTTTGAATTTGAATTTGAATTTTTAACCCACAGCTCATTATATGGCTGTCTGTATGTTCATCTGTAATGTTATATATCATGCACAGGTGTACGTCCGTCACCCCGAGCTGGCGGCTGCGAAGGCCAACCGTGACTTCGTGCTGCGCGCCGTGTGCTCCGCCGTCGACACCATCGCCTGCGTGGCGCAGGGACGACCGCTGGCACACAGCGGTGAGGGGGGAGGGGGGACAGATGTGCCATACTGGACAGTTGCTTGTGTGATTTAGTTTGTGGGGTCAAAGGTTGGGGGTTCGATTCCCACACTGAACAGTTGCTCGTGTGATTGCAGTTTAAAGTGTGTTATTTATATGATTGTGAAACCCCCTAGATAATGGTGATCAGACCTTTAGTGCGCATTTTTTTATTTTTTATGTATATGATAACCTCATGTCAATATCGTAAGTTAATTAATTAAAAGTAGCTTCAAAAGAAGAACCTGGCAAGAAACTATATAGTTATTTTTAATTAATTTATTAATTTATACGTTGTTTTATAATATTGAGTTATAATTAATAGCTGAATATATTTCAAGTTAACTACTAAGACATTAAATAGGTAGTCTGTTAGAAAAAAATAATTAAAACATTACATATTCAGCGGTAATTTTGAAGTAATATACTTTATTTATTATTAGGAACTAACCGCGTGCCCGTCGAAGGACCTGGAGAATTGGCTCAAGCCCTGGATGATTTTGATGTAAGTCTAATATAAAAAAAAATACTGGTTCAAATAGATATTCACTTCAGAACTTTGAAATTTAAATAATGTTGATGATTTGAAAGTTAAATTTGTGTGAATTTTTAAAAAATCTATTTTAAAGATTCAATTTTATAAAATTAGCATATTTTTCCACAAAATCAATGAATTTGGTTTATATTTTTTCTCTAAACACAATTCTCTTAAAATTATGTATGTATGTATGTATGTATGTATAAATATATGTACGTATGTACGTATGTTACAATGTTGTATGTGTGTATGTGTCCCCAGGAGCGCATGGTGATGGAGCCCCTCTCGTACTCTGAGCTACGCACTCGTCCGTCTCTGGAGGAGCGCCTCGAGAGCATCATATCCGGGGCCGCCCTCATGGCTGACAGCTCCTGTACTAGGTTTGTAGACAGTTGTTTAAAACAAATTAATTTTTTTTTTCAGTTTTAATATCCAAATCAGAATTTGATTTGGAGAAATGTACATTTCGTTAATGAAGTATCGACACGAAAACTCAGTTGTTAGTGCGTCAGCTAGATATGTTAAAGGTCTCAAGTTCGATGCCTGGAAAAATTAATATTTAATTTGTTATTAAATACATAAGTTTGTACAGAGATGAGCGTCGTGAGCGCATCGTGGCTGAGTGCAACGCGGTGAGACAGGCGCTGCAGGACCTTCTGCATGAGTACATGAGCAATGTGAGTAGTGAACGTAATACAACAGGTTATTACTATTTACTATATCTGTACTATTTAAGAATATATATAGCGACAGTAGACTCAAATATGTATAATATAAAAGGAATGCCTTTCTTGCTTGTGTGGTATGTACGGTTTGCAAAATTAGCAAGTAATATTTTTTTTTTGATTTTATTTATTTATACCCACACAATTTTATTAGACCTTTAATCATTTCATCATGAATAAATTAAATTAATTATTAAAAAGCTTATAACGTTTGTAATCAACATAGTAAAAAATGTTTTTGCAATGATTTTGCATACTGTACCATTTATTTAATATTTAAAATATGGAATTTGTATCTGAAGAATTCACTCACGTATGTAAGAAAAGCATTTCTTAATTTTTTTCAACTATATCAGTTTTTTATAAAAATGCGTGCTTCGTTATACAAGTACTTTTTTTAAATACTGAAACCTTTGAAACAAACGAATAATATATGTAATAGAAGCTCTTATTCACACTGTCGCTATAAAAAATAACAAAATATGATATATCTATAGGCTGGTAGATCTGATCAGTCTGAGGGGCTCGAGCGTGCCCTGGGACAGATGTGCCGTAAGACGAGAGACCTCAGGAGACAGCTGCGGAAGGCTGTCGTCGACCACGTGTCCGACAGGTGACATACACAGACATACAAACACAGACACACATTGCATACAGTATCACTATGTGCACATATATTCAGGGCGTGTTGTCATATACAAGCAACAAGCACGCACACAATACTTGGTTTTACTTACACACACATGCGTTCTATGAGACTTACACACACAACATACCTATAAATCATATTTTTTTATATTTAGGTATTATCTGAAACAGAATAGTGGAATAAATAATAGTTACCTACCATTGAATGTTAAATGATATATTGTCCTTGGTTTTTAGTTTCCTCGAGACCAACGTGCCTCTGCTGGTGTTGTTGGAGGCTGCTCGAGGAGGAAATGAAAAGGAGGTGGAGGAGTACGCAGTCGTCTTCACTGAACACGCCAACAAGCTTGTTGAGGTACATACAGACACCTT
Source organism: Mechanitis mazaeus (assembly GCA_959347395.1). Taxonomy (NCBI): domain Eukaryota; kingdom Metazoa; phylum Arthropoda; class Insecta; order Lepidoptera; family Nymphalidae; genus Mechanitis; species Mechanitis mazaeus. The sequence continues at coordinate 16,467,155 of OY365749.1, read as the reverse complement.
GAAGTAATATACAGATGCATATATGTACTAATACGAACACATACAACCAGATTAATACTGATAAATCGATATACATACTCTAATGGATACACACTACAAAAAGTTCAAGTTTTGCCAATATAAAAAAATATCTATATAAATTTTATTACAAGACACATTTACAGTTTTTCTGCTGATAACAGAAGACGAACAACATATAAAACATACACAAAATTACTGGGAGTTAACAAATATATTACATTTGAAATAGCTATATATATCACATCGCTTTTATTCATTTTACGATCAATTCTCATAAAACTTAGTCTTTCGTTTGATATTCCTCAGCCGAATGATAAAAATGGTGTCATATTTATTATTACGCTAATTAAATCGACATATTATATATTAATCATAATTACCCTGTATGTAGAAGTTTTTTTTATAAGTGTTTATAATATGTATTTGATTTGTCTAATAAAAGGTCGCGAATCTCGTATGTTCGATGTCCAACAACGAGGACGGTGTGAAGATGGTGCGACACGCGGCGGGGCAGATAGAGGCGCTGTGCCCCCAGGTAAGGATATAGTTGTTTTTTAAATTTGTTATAAATATACAATGAAAAATATATACGGGATCCTATACCTATATTTCTAAACTGGTAAATCAATCTAGCCACCGAATCCTTAGATGAATTTAGTATGCTATATAACTTGTCTTTTATATATATAATTATGTAAATAAAAGACAAGTTGGCTGAGTATCTGTCGCTAGCTCTTCTCAGTCGTCTGGCAATATCTTTCCTACCTACTTTCTTTGCTGGTTTCCTAGCTTTGACAGTGAAAAAATGTTTTTGATTCTGATTTTTAAACTTCTGTATTGGGACGGATGTTGTGACCGCTGTATATTCCAGGTGATCAACGCTGGTCGCGTGTTGGCGGCCCGCAGTCGCTCCCGCGTGGCGCAGGAGAACGCGTCGGCCTTCGCGCGCGCCTGGGAGGCGGCCGTCAGACTGCTCACTGACGCCGTCGACGACATCACCACCATCGACGACTTCCTCGCCGTCAGCGGTATAGCTATCACTTGACATTGGCCACACATATTATGTTGGCACCAATATATTGTATATAGAATTTAAAAATACCAGCCGAACTTGAACTTTGGACTTTTTTGTTTGTTTCTCTGAAAACTGAGACGTCGTGCCAGTATTTGCCTCGATCAATTTAGCATTCTATACTTATATTATATATAATTTCAATATTATATTATTGTTTTTATATAAAAAAATAATTATCTCCTCTTAAAAATCTAAAATTTCCAACTATATTAATTTTTACAGTATTAAAAAAATCTAAATTGGTTCAGGAGCTTATTACCCATTATAAGAACAAAAATATATTATTGTTGTTACAATACAGAGAACCATATCCTGGAAGACGTGAACAAGTGCGTGGTGGCGCTGCAAGAGGCCGACCCTGACGGACTGGAGAGGACTGCGGCCGCCATACGGGGGAGGGCTACCAGGTTATCCACATAGATATACAGGGACATACAGGACACGCACATGAAGAAAAGAGCGAATACAACCAGACACAGACACACACACACACACGCACCCAGAAAGACGTGCACATATATAAACACAGGGAGAAAGAGAGAAGGCAGTCTTAAGACACAAAAATCTTGTGGAAAAGACATACACTTATACATAACTCACACACAAATAAATATTAAAAATTAATAATTGAAATTTATAATTGATTATATTATATATTAGTTTCCAGAGTTATTACAACACGCTAGCAACATCTAATCAATAAAACAATTTATACGTAGTAATGTGTGTATGTATGTATCCAGGGTGTGTTCAGTGGTGACTCAAGAGATGGATAACTACGAGCCCTGTATCTACACGAAGAGAGTGTTGGAGGCTGTGACGGTGTTGCGAGATCAGGGTGAGTTATAATAATAATTATTTTCACAGTAAAATAAATTACACAGTTTGAATATTCATTATAGTTTGGAAAAAAGTACACGTCTATAATATTTATATCTTAGTTATATTCTGGACGTCACACGACACTATTGTCGCTTATGTAACATCACAGTGATATATATGTGACACTGACAGTGTTACTCAACAATTCATCATTTAATGTATGTTAAATACATATAATATATTGCGGTTTGTGCACTTATACAATATAGTGTAGCTATGTCAAATCAGTCTCTGAGTAATATGATTGAAAAGGATACGAAGTTTTATTTTTAATTAATTATAAATTTAATTGTCCTAATGAAATCGTACTAATTTGTGACCTATGGTATTGTCCTCGAAGTAAAACATTTGCTTGGACGATTTTATGCAGATAGGAACCAATCGATAAAATGTTAGTTTTTAGAGACGTTTTTTTTATAAAGTACTCTGAAAGTATTTAAACAAAATCTTGATAAAAATGTCAGTTTATATCTTTATAGGAATATGTTTTATCTAGGGGTCTTGATATACATAGTAAAAAGGTTATTACTAGGTAAGTTTGTCAAATATTTGCATAAAAAAATAATTAAAAATATAGGTTTTAAAATATATTTCCATATTTAACTTAATTTTGGTATGCGTTGGTTCCTATTTGCATTAGTACGTCCAATTATAATATTTATTTTTTAAATTCTAAATAATTATAATATTTATTTTTTTTACTTCAGAAATATATTTTTTAATTTATATTTCTTTTATATACATCACGTCATAAACGGCCGTCATATGAAATATCATAAATAATTTTGATTATTGACCTTGTTCTGAAGGTTTTTAGAATTATTAATCATGATTTTAAACAAGATGAAGTCTGATTAATAGGAAAATAATTGTATTGTTATTTTTTAATATTCATGATTAGTTTATGACATAAGCAGGTTCTTCAGTGTTGCCTAATAATATAAACTTTAATAAATCTTACAAGAGTTATAATCACATTTTTTATGATTATTAATTTAAATATAAAACGCGTATTTTTAACTTAGATTGTATAAAATCTTTTTTTTTTTGGTATAAACTAAAATGTTTCGATCAATTAACTTGGATGTAAGATATATTAAACTAAATTAGAAATGAAAATAAACCTTTTTTAGAGCAACCATTGAAATACATTTATGGTAAAAAAACAGAATCATTTTTTTTAATGCTGATCGTTTAATAAAGTAGAATATTGGCACCTTTTTTGCTTACACCTATCCCCCGATTTACACGGTAGATACGTTCCTGAGAAAACCGTGTAAATCGAAAAGCTTGCAGAAACTTGATAATTTTGCTATTGAACAGTTGGGATTTTTTCCATTATTTTTAGGTGTAAAAGTTTAATAATTAATTTTTATTCAAATTACAATGTTTTAATTTTTTTATTTTAATTAAACCTATTTGGTAAATTGCCATCATGTCCCTCCAAAATTTCCCACATTTTTCCCATCTGAATTTTACTTTAATCACTGCCGTTAATTTATAATAATCTAAATTATACACTCACTTGTAATTTACGAATATGGAAAATTAAATCTTTCTGAAACTGTGAAACTTTCACTCAAATACAATTTTCTGTAGATAAAACTTTAATTTAAAGCGAAGAAATACAGACACAGTGTGCGTGTGCCGCAAGACAGCACATAAGCTCGGGATTCCCCGTGAGATGTGTACACAGCGCACGTGTTCAATCACAGCATTTAGTAGAGTGCGATCAAACAAAAAAAAACTTATTTGGAAAACCGTGTAAAAGCGAAAACGTGTAAAACAAGTACCGTGTAAATCGGGGATAGGTGTAGTATTTTTAAATATGGAATAAATAATTCAAGCCAAAAAACTCGAATTTTTGACCTCTAACATATTTTGTGGCCGCTCTAACAACTGAGCCATTTGTCTATTTTTCTAGATGCATTGAGCACTCTTTATAGAGTTATTTGTTTTGGCGCATACTTTATTCTTGATAGCATTAATATACATCATATTTATATATTTATAAATAATATAAAATAATTTAAAATAATACTATTTAAATAAATCAGAAATAAAAAACATAATACACTTTATATTTTTTTTATTATATCACATAAATGGCAGTTGATTTCATAGAAATCGGTCAAGTTTATAAATATACTATAAAAATAAAAATAAAATCTTGAAAAAAAAAATAAAGAACATTGAAAACTGAAAGTATAACTATATCTAATTATTACTAACACAGTTTAGTTTTCCTTTGGTGGGTGAGCTTTGATGAACTCGAGGGCTCGGAGAATTTCCACTGGAATGGGGGGAGGGGTGGGGATGTAGGGACCCTGGAAAAATATTAATATTAATAATCTGTTTAATTAAGTATATAAAGAAACACGGCCTTGTGCGAGATAATTTCTATGATAAAATATATGTAAGATTTTGCATTGATTTGATTATATTTGAATTATTTTAATATGGCCGAGTTATAGAAAAATTTATATATTTTTATTTCTTTACTTTTGGTTACGGTTTTTGTTTAATAATTATTATTCAACGACAATGGTGCCCTCTGTCGTAACCTTACATGACTGAACCATTTAAACAAGTATATGTATAAGCTACAAAAGGCTCAATAATTTCTTTGTAAAATTTCGTAATAAATTCGTTTGTGATTTTGTTTTTGACATTTTGTCTGTATTGACCGATTTTGATAAAAATGTGTAAAAGCTAGTATTATATTTATTTACCGAAGCCTGGTAACCGTTCTCGTCCGCGCTGTACTGGAACTGTACGACCTCACCGTTGGGAGCCGTCCATCTCGCTTCTCCTTGAGCTACTTGAGCTGGGTTTTCAGCCTGCATACAAAATATTAAATATAGATAATTAACGTCTCTATTAGGCATGTGTTTGTTTTAATGTTATTGACTTTTACGCATATAAATATATATTTTTACGTATTGATTTATAGGAACAGCGGAAAATCATATATATTGATGTAGTAAAAAATATTTGCATTAGCTTTGAATGATGAAACTAAGATTAGATGCGAACATTCAAAAGCGTAATAAATTCAAAAGGCAATTATAGAGAAAAAGGCATGTTGCGTTGCATTTCACAATCAAACATTTAACAAACAAAGAGTTAACTTCAGAAATCCAATCTAAGTTTTCATCAAATCAAAACTGTCTTCAAAATCTCAATTTAAACTCACCCCAGGTACATTCTTCAAAGCTCCTTGTTCACTGGCAGCGATGCCATTCTCTGTTTCATACGACCACTGGTACTGTCCCTCCACACCCACATCCAGCTCCTGCTTGAGGATCTTGGCTTGTGCTTCATTTCCCTGACTCCCCACAATGTGGGAGACATCAGCACTCGCATACGCGATTAATAGAGTTACGAGAAGAAGTTTCTGTAACAGATAAAATAATGATAGAAAAGTTTTGATAGAGTAAGACATCTATATAACATAATATATATTATATTTATATATTGTTTATAACATTATGGAATACATAGACAATAGACGTGCAGACATAGATAATAAACGTGCAAACATACGCAGTATTAGCGCCGGAAGTCAAAAGCTTCAACGTATAAAGATTTAGATTTATAATCATCGATTGAATATTAAAACTTTTAAACTCAATTCGGGTCATGATCAGAATAATTATATAAAAAACATATTATGTTCTTTCGGATAATTAGAAGCTCTAAACGCAGATGAACTTGACGTCCGTCGAGTTACCACATACGTGTGGCGTACTGTCTAAATCATACGCGTTAGCGGATCCATAGGCGCTAGCTGATTCATGGGCGGTCGCGGTTTTATATATTCTTTTAAGAATAACATTTTTTGCAGTTTATTATGACTTTATTATATATTTACTAATTACAGTGATTCTATGACCATATATTACCTATATTTAGAAGCTGTATTTAGAAGCATCTCAGTTAAAAAGGTACATAAGTTCCTCAGTTAAAAACCTCCGCGATTTATTAACTGATTTATAAACATAAATACGGTACTCATTTAAAACACAAATATTTACCATACGTTATTTTTGTTATTGTTTGAATTATTTTTCAAATATATTATTATAATCTATTTTGCAATATCTTTGGATATTGATGTATGTTATTATTTTATTAATTTTGTGTAGGTATTAATAAGATAACCCAAAATCATTTTGCAACAAACTTACAACATTTTTTTCGTATATATTTTATAGAATGATATACAAAAGAATATATAGCCTATAAATTACTCTGAAATGCAAAATCGCTATCGCTTGTAACTTACATGACAATAACTCAAATGTCAGAGATGGCGTGACCTTAGTAATAGTTAATGATGTGTTTTAATAGACTTGTAAATGTTATTTAAACATGACCTAAACGTACACATACAGAATAGGATAGTTACGTAATATGTGAAATAAAAATTGGTTAGGAATTACATGTATTATATAATAGTTATAGAATTTAATTTAAGCTGTAGATATCTAAGATTATTATCTAATTATACAATATCCCTATTCTGTCAGTTTGTCAGTTTGTTTGTCTGTGATGTCGAGACTGCAATGCGTCAGTCGAAAGCTCTTGATGAGAGGCTATGAATGGTAATTTGGACCTCCTCCGGTAACTGGAAGTGGGTCCTTTGGATACCAAAGGTCGCCAAGTATAAAAACATTTTGAACTTATTTGATAAAACTGAAGGAAAGGATTTGAATTTTGAATTTCTAGAATTCCGATGCTTTAGAATCGGGCCACAAAGCTAGTTATATATAATTATTTGATTGTACTCACGTAAATAATATCGTATTGTTTCATATTGTACTTAAATTAAATTATCTAAGTTTGCCCGATTGGTATCAAATATTTGAGGCTATTCGTGAGCTTTGACCACGGCGGAATAATGAACTGATGTTCACGCCGTGAATAATAAGCGATAGTTTTACATGAGTACAGTCGGATAATTATATATAATAATGTTATAAAGGTGAAGAGTTTGTTTGTGTGGTTGTACGCTCTAATCTTGTGAATTACCGGATATATTTGGAAATTTCTTACTGGGTATGGTAGGCTGATTTATGAGTAACGCTACAAGGATATCTATCCTAATAGTGAATAAAATTGTACGTCCGCTTATGGAGCCGCGGGTAAAAGCTAGTACATAATAAATATGTTAATATTAACTTTTAGTACGCTACTCCCCTTTATTTAGTAGATATATGTGGTTTTCTTTTGATGATAGTGAGCGTGTGTATAATTACTATCTTTTAATAGATTGCCAAAAAAAATTAAAAAAAAATTTACGTCAAAAGGATACAATATCAAAATGATAACTTTACTACAGTTATACTAATTTTGACAAATCCTTATATTTCCTTTAAAAAAATCGTTTAAATTTTTCTTCATTAATTATCGTATAATCTGATAAGTAAGTAAAATATTTTTAATCATAGCAAGAAAATCGATGGTATCCCAGATAAAACAGCATTGATTTCTGATTATGTTAATATTTTAAATTAAAATATTGACAAGTAAAACAAAATTTTAAATATTTTTTTAACAAAATTAATTAATCAAACTTATGTTAGTATTACCAAATATTACCTACACTTACCATTTTAAAGGTTTCTGAACAGCGCGGTACCACTAACTGTGACCACCGCAGCGTACACTGACTATATATACGAACCGCGTAAGGTCAAGATGGAAGATGTTTAATCATGAACTATTTTAATATAACATTTTTTGTTGGCATATTTTTTAAGTACATTAAGTTTTTATTAAATATTTCCAATAATACCTCAATAATAGTTTAATATTAAAACTTTCGTGATGTATGATATCTATTATATAATAAGCTGTAAGTTCATCTTATAGTTGCATTAATAAATGTCGTTAACATTTGCAAAAGTAATTTCAAAATTGATGTTAATGAAATTTAAAGTTCAGTTTGTACGTTTATATTATACTAGCTTCTTATCCCGCTACTACATGCGGGTGAACGATTTTATTTTCTGATCACTAAGAGAAGTATCGTAATGCTAGATAGTCTATAGACTTCTTTATGAATCTTACTATTATTATTAGAAAGAATTTTTCCAACATCCGGTGGTTTCAAGATTAGCGTTAAACAAATAAACTTTTTCCATTTATATCTAAATATATATATAAAGTTTTATAGAGTAAAAAAAACTAAAAAATAAAAATTTTAAACATAAATTACGACAACTGGAACATGCATTTGTTATTTTTTTTTCACGACTGTAATTATTGGCTTCTAAACTTTTAATGAAGGTTTCTTCAGATTAATTCAGAGTTTCTTGTTAGTAGTGTGACTAGAGTTGATATTTTATAACATTCACTTGCTATTAAAATAATATATGTAATATTTATTTGATTACATACTAAAGATGAGAAATATAATGAATGAAATATATATTAATGTTCTTTTCAGTGACATGTCTGTTAAAAAAATATTAAAATCTGTCATTAAAAATAATAATTTATTATTAACAATGCCTTCACAGATAAGATATTAATCATGGATCAAGATAGTTTAAATACAAAACTATCTGCTCTATTTTAAAATGATATAAATATTATATAACTTGATAATAAAATAAAATACAATTTCTTATCATCGATAACAATATTTTCGTGTTTTTGATAAAACATTGCACCAAAATTACTTAATAAAAGTAACAAAAACCAACGTCTTATGATCTTAGTTTTGATAGCTTTTACTTTTTACTTTTGACAAACCATATTCAATTGTTTAAATTAAATTAACATATATTTCCTTTCATTTCTTTTCTTTTGAAAGTAGCTTTAACGATAGATCTTGAACTTTGATTGTTTGATTGATTAAAGTCATTTGTTTTTCAATATAAATTTGTTTAGGCTAACTTTTGAAAAATCAGAGACAGACGAATATTAAAAGTAAAAGCAAGTATTATATATTAAATAAACAGCAATTGCAGTGACTGTTCCATGCACCCAGACATAAACTTCTAGAAATTCCAGCTGTTCCAGAGGTCAAACCAAAGTGTGTACACTAGCAGCATCTTGAAACGTTATGCTACCCATGTATAATTGAAGATGAAGTTAAATACTATATACACAATAAATAATATGAAAATATTATTGAGAGCATATATATTTTGTTGAGTAACGTTTGAACAATGTAGACGACAGAAATATTAGACTGAACTACGCGGTCTCGTCAATAAATATATATTTATATATTTATATATTTATATATCATTGCTCGCACATATATATATTGCCAGCTTGGTCAGTAATACGCTGTAAACTTTATACAAATGTCGGTAACTTTCAAATACGCAATTTGACTTCTTATTTATATATACATATATATAGAAGAAGTATTAAGTATATATATATACATTTATTGTTTTGTTCACATTCAAAAAATTTTTAAGTTTATACAAAAATAAAAAAAAAATGGTTTTCAGTTTTTATTATTATTTATTTTTATATAACAAAAGTCAATCGGTGGATCCGTTGTTAGGTGAAGATTAGATAAAAAAAAATATTATTCGCTATTCCTCTTAAGTATTGTGAAATAATATTTTATCAATAGAATAACATAAAAATAATGCATATTGCATAATATGTTAAATACAAAAGAAAATTGTATTTTTTTTTGTTGTCACTTCTTAGTCTTCAAATTCAATTATTTAAATACATGTTTTATAATTAATATTAGTAGAATAAGTGATAGTAAAACGTAATAAAAGTAGAATAAATAATAGTAGTGTTATAAGTATAAGTAGAATATATCTGAAGTCTTGTCAAAATTATTCAATAATATTATAGATACTAGAATAAGTGTGATAATATTAATTTAGAGTTGGGGCCCTACCACCATTTAGTATTGTATTATTACAATAATCTTACTTTCCCTTTTTGTACCAAAACAACTATAAAACATGGTTTTATTAAAATTACAGAAATTCATTTTCTTTTTTTAATTTAATAGTTCTTCTAAAAACTCAGATGTGAGAAATAACATTTTTGTAATGTTGAAACAAGACTTTTTTTAACTACGATAATTGTAAGGGCTCATGATTGGCCAAATTTATTATATGAAACAAAAAGAACACTTATTTGATGTGTCATTTTAGGATACTACCAGTTATAAGACGTAGTGAAATACTTATTTTTCCTCCAGAAATGCAATACAGCAGGGATGGCCAACCTTTTTTGGTGTCCGTGCCTCAAAGTCCAAAATTTTCTTTTTAAATAGGTAACGTGCCAACATAAAATTTCACTCGAAATATTAGCGTGGTGAAACTTCACGTTAGTTAGTATAATTAAATTTTGACCATATTTGTATTATTTTGTTTTGTTATCATTTTTTTATTCCATTCATGTTTAAGTGTAGATCAATCATTTTTAATTCATTTCTATCAAAAAGATTAGAAAAAAAATATTTTGTTTTTGTGCGTGTCATCAAGACTTTCAGACGTGCCATTTATGGCACGCGTGCCATTGGTTCGCCATCCCTGGAATAGGCCATTGGAGGATAAATTTGTTTTATTTTCTCTTTTAATTGCTTTTAAGAATAACCTTATATTAGTTTTACCTACAACTATAGTTTTTATAAATTATTTAATACAAATCAAATTTATTCAAATGAAATCTGTCCCTGTTCAACATTGTTCAGTCGTAGAGTCGACAAAAGGTAGTATATATAGTATAACATACAGTGTAATAAAAATAAAAGAAGATATATTGTGCAATATGCAATTTACTATAAGCGAGATAATAATATATGTCGTAACTCGTCCTCCGCTAACTTATTACTTATAAACACGTTTTTTGTAACAATAAATGAACACCGATGTGTTTTGAAATTTATTGTAGTGGTTCCGTATATTAATACAAATTAATAATTAATATCAATGGAGTTTTTCATAAATAATATTTATGAAGTATAACAAAAGGTTTATTAATTTTTTTTACTAACGCACACACACACGCACATTTTTTTCAAATTAAAATTATTAAATATTCTACAAAGCAGTTTTCGGGTAGTGATTGTGTTTCTTTCTTTTATAATAGGTAGATATTAATATTGGATTCAAATATTTTTTTTTATATTAAAAATATAATAACTGCACAATCTTTAGAGGACGCCATCTTTATAGTTTCGACTGTGGATCTAGACCGATTATTAATTTCGTCAGAATATAATAAACTGAGAATATGATTAGCAATATCTGCTATAATATAATATTCTGACTACACTGCTAAGTATTACGGTTCTTACCAAAGCCGTGAAGTAATTGAAAAAATACGTAATGAATATATCTTTGAACAACATATAATCGTTTTAAAACAGTCATACTATGATGAGTAAATAATTTTTTCAACGTTTCTTAAGTAAAATATATTTATCTATATGTATTACTTAGCAAAATTGAAATTGAAAATGTGGACTTTAAATATATATTTACTATTATATTTAATCAAATGTGAGAGTACCCTATTATATTATTTTTATGTAATTAATTGCGGAACCCTAATTCAATAAATCGTGTACTAAATATTGATGGTTCTCGTATGGTATGCATCGAGGAGACTTTGACCCGATTTCGCTATACGAGTTTATATTTTTTTGTGATTCATTGACTTTGTTACGATATTAAATACGTAAGTGCGAGAAACTAAAGATGTATTCAATTATAATGTATGTATTTTTGTTTTTTTTTATTATTTTTTTTATTGATATCTTTTCATAATACTGATTTGTTTTCTGTCCTTGTCTGTTTATTTTACCTTTTTGGTATATAAATGGAAAACGTTAAAAAAGTCATGATGTCGTAGTTTGTAGGAGGCAGGTTCGACTCGGCTTGTGCTATTATTATAACTAGTGATGACTTTTTTTTATTTCTACTACGCATGCATAATATTTACTAATTAAAGATTACAAAAAAAGATGCAACTCGCCTTATGATGACAATGTTTTTAAGTTGAACTGTTTAAAGTAAAAGTAATAATAAAAAATAAATACTATCCTAAACTAGAATTATTGTGGTTTATTTCACTTTTTACTAATTGCTAAAATAAGTCATCAGAGCTGTTAAAAGATGTTATGAAAATAGTCGCAAAAAAGTATTCCGTCACCGTTTTAAAATTTGCTGTGGCTTTTACTAGCAGAAGTGCCTGTTTTGTAATATATAGAATAGATATAATTGTCCGGCTGTGGTCGCTTAGATACTGTTCATGAGCTCATGAGCTCATTAAAACAAGGAGCGAATGGGTCCGAAACTAGTCGGGCAAATTGCGATAGCAGTTACGTGAATACAGTCGGATCATTATACATAAGTTATCATGGATTACAAAAGTTTAAACAAAAAAAAAAGATAATAGCATATACTACTATTTTCTCGTTGTTAGTAGTCAAGAACTTATGTTATGAACAAGGAACGTGTCATATAGTCCAGGATTAAGAACAGCTCCTCAGCAGTCCATACAGCACATTGCCATACTCAAAACAAAATTGCACTAATATTAAAATTTTATTATTAGTCCTTGATCATTATATTGTTTTTAGAAGTAAAAAAAGCTACTGAAGCTACACAGAAGTTTTAAAATATTTTTTATACATAAATCAAAATGTTGGTAATAATTAATATATTCATCTTCGTGTTTTATTTTTAGAGTTCCTTTGTGCTTTTTTGTGAGCTCTGATTAAAAAAATATTAAAATGGAAAGGTAATTAGGTATTTTATTAAGATTATTTTAGAGACATTAACAAAAGGTATAAGTATTGTAGTAAGGTAATAACTACTATATAAAAAGAAACTTATTTTTAACTGCATTCGAATCCAATTCTAAGAAGACGATTCGCGCTCGACTGTATTTTAAATGTCGCGGGTCAATGTCTATGAATTATTATTTTTTTCTGACGCACAGGATGTTTTTAATTATATATTTTTAATAAGAATTTGAATAATTTTCTTATTACAAATTTTAATGAATATATAAGTTATAATTAATTTATGCTTATTAAAATAATAGTTCAAGATTATTGTTAAATAAAATTGTTTCTATAAGAACGAATTTAGTACAATATAAATATTTACTTTGAATCAAACTAGGTTTATTTGACTCTTAATAGTGTACATTAAAGGTATTTTAAAATAAAAACTTAGCTTCATTAATAGCTGAGGCATAAATTAAAAAAATATGTTCATAATAAAAAATGTAGGGTATTTTTATTAATAAATGCATTTTATATGTCACTACAAAATATGTTTTAATAATATATCATCAATCAATAATATCAGAGTAATGTTAGAAATAATAAAAAAAATTATACAACATAAATTCTATTAAAAATATAATGTTTATTTATAAATAAAATATTAGGTATTATATTACAAGAGGTATTTTTTTATGGTCCTTAAGTTTCTTTTCATTGGCTTTAAAAAACAGTTTCCAAAAAGCTATTCTATCGTTAACTGGTCGTTTTGCTTGAGATAAGTTAAAGTTTATATTCAAATAGTTAAGAGATTTGTTTGTTACACGCTGCCATTTGATCCGAATCAAGTTTGTTGTTCTTGGGGTAGGATCTCTGGAAGTTAAATTGAAAATACAGATAACAGTAGAGTAGACATAGTATAAAACGTATGCATATATAATAAAAATAAAATAATATGAAAAATGTTTTTTTCGAACAAATGTTTTTTCTTTTTTTTTTTCACCATATATGGTTACTGTATGTAAATTTTATAGTAAAATATACGAATATATTAAATATTAAATAATATGAGAAATGTTTTGTTTCAAATATTTTTTTTCAAACAAATATTTTTTCTTTTTTTCAATATTTGTTTTTCTATGTAAATTTTATAGGTATACGAATATATTAAAAATTAATTGATATTAAAAATACTGTTTTTCAAATATTTTTTTTCACACAAATATTTTTTCCTTTTTTTCACTCTATATGGTTATTTTGTGTAAATTTTATAGTAAGGAATACGAATATATTGAAAATTAATTGATATGTGGCCATTGTATAAGTAAATATAGTAAATACATCTCACCCATATTTAACAAAATTGGTCCATAATGTTGTTAGCATATCAATAACATGCTGATCTTCTTCTGATGGTGTCGATGGATCAAATACCATATCAAATAAAAAGCTCAGTTCATCTGCGTGAGCTGCACCTGGTGCAGTTATATTATTTCTTTTTTTAACGAAATTTCTATCACCGCTGTATGAAAACACGTAGTGGTAAATATTATTGGCCCCATTATCCAAATAATTTTGAATACTTTTCTGAATAGGATAGATGAAATCATAATCTGTTGAGAAATTTATTAAATTCCACTGAACTGCCTTGCTTACTTCTTCATCACCTATGTAGAAATTACGAACAATATCTTCCATTCCAAAGAAATCTTCATCGTAATTAAATATTTCATTCAACGATTTATTAAATACATTAATATTTTTAAATATACTTTCTGGAATATTTATATAGTTTAACATCCATTCATTATTATTATATCCAGTTAGTATGTTTATATTTCTTGCTTTGGTCACGTTCATGTTTATTGGATGCTCACTCAAAATACTCTCGACATTTTCAAACTGCTTTTCTACACACACTTTGAATTCCATAGATAGATCGGTTACTGCTGCTATTACTAATGTTACATCAGCTCTGGCAAGGAATGATAAAGCATCAGACAGATTTTTTGTATTGTAACCTAAATGTTCAGCAAGTTTTAAGGGTCGTGTGAAATCAGGTTCAGATATTGCCCATGGACTGAATAAGGACCCACTTTGCATAATAGCTTGATTGAACAGCTTTTCCTGCTTCGACCATAGATGGAATTCAACAGAAGCTGCACCAGCACTTTCTCCTGTCAAGGTAATTTTATTAACATCACCACCAAATGATGCTATATTTTCCTTGATCCATCTGAGAGCTAATAACTGATCTTTGAGTCCCTGGTTTCCAGGAACCTCTGGGTTATCTAAACACATAAATCCATATACTCCTAATCTATAATCCACTGACACAAATATAACATCATGCCTGATCAAATATTTAGGTCCAAATAAGTATCTATTCCCATATCCATATTGGAAGCCACCTCCATGAATCCAGATCAAGACTGGAAGTTTGTTTGAAGAACTCGCGATACTTGGTACAAAGATATTTAAATGAAGACAGTCCAAAGTTCCAACAATAGTATTATTAAACTCTTCTACTTGTGGACAAACAGCAGAATCGTCGTGAGCTAAGAAAGTTTCTTCAAATTTCGGATAAGGTGTTGCCATCTGAAAATAATTTCGAAATGCATTGTTTGAATCCTTTATTTTTAACTATTAATATACTATGAGCGCGAACCAGACCTCAATGTTGACTCGCTACGCTCGCAAAATATCGGTATGTTTTAGCATATTGAACGAAGCGATGTACAAACAGCACCGAAGGTGCAGTTACAAATTCGTCGACGTGTTCTGACCTCAAAAACAAATTATTCTTTATCTTTTTTTTTTGGGATTATAACTTTTTCTCGTGATTATCCCTCAACGTCTGCGTATATTTGAAATGTTTTTTTAAACCACCACCAGACGGATGTCTATCAGGGTGCAAAATTTGAAAATTTTTCGATTGACCTACTTTAATTGATGCTTGCAAAAAAGGACGCAGAAAATCTCTCATACATAGCTTCGTTCGCTCCGCTCGCTTCGCTGAATTATGAATACATGTCATTGGTTTTAGTTATCCAACTAACCTTCACCTGTATTGTTTATGTAATATATAAATTATTTATATCTATACTAATATTATAAAGCTGAAGAGTTTGTTTCTTTGTGTGGAACGCGCTAATATCGAAACTAACGGATGGATTTGGAAAATTCTTTCTGGTTATGCAATATAAGCAGGTCCATGAGGCTATAAGCTTTAGAAACGTGAATAATAGCTAGTATATATTATATGAAAAGTTTGTCAATAATAAGTGAAAGTGCTATTTATGTTGAAACATATTATACTAGCTGTCCCCGCGGATCCACTCGCGGAGGAATATTTTTATTTTCTATTAGCATAACTAGTGTAACTAATTTCATAAACCTGACTATTATAATCAGAAACAATTTCTCAAATCTATTACGAAGTTTCGAATATAAGCGCATTTAAACAAACAAACTTTTCCGTTTCATAATATTACATTATATAAGTGAGCGATAGAAAATGAATTTCAAAAACATGTAAGATAATGATTTAATTAAACTTAATACAAATGTAATTATGTTCTGTTATTGCTGAAAGATAAGTATAGAACTAAGAAATAAGTGGTTGAGAATTTAGAATGTCTTTAAACACCGCAATAGATTTGTGTCCTGTATGGAATTTAAATCTTGTCGAATCTTAACTTATAACAACTAAATTGTTCGACGAATTTAATCTTCGCAATTATAAAGTAAAGGCGTGATGCAAGTTAAGGAAAAGCAGACCAAGAATTGAACAGTTAAATATTTTTATAAATATTATTTCCACATGACCCTAATGACGCATTAAATGATTCACTTTTATTGACCCTGTGACGATAAGCTGAGATATTTAACGTAATCTGGACAAAGAATTAATAATATAAATAATGACTCAAGGTAAATCATTGGTTGGATTTTCGTTACGAAATAAGAAGCATAGATAAAAGTATATCAGAACTGATTATTCATTACGACTGATTTGGTCTAACACTTAGTTCAATAAAAATATTTTATGGATTTAACTATATGGATGCTCTTATCTGAAATAAATATTTATTATTATTATAATTATTAACTCGCGTTTATTACAGTAACACCAACATCTCGTCTTACCGCGAATACTTTAGTTGCTAAACGTTGGGTTTTAATTAAAAAATGTAAGAACAAACGCGAGTTCTATCCGTAAAATAATTTTATTGAAATGTGCAGTACTCGTGTAAATCTAAAAAAACACTAACACTAGTTTTCTACAGCATTATACTGGGCCCTATCTCGAACTCTTATAAACTGTCATATTTTCAAAAGTAATCTTTTAGTATTACATGTTTAGTTTTTTTCTCATACAACAATATCTAGAAAACAATATTATTTTCAAAATATTTTCAGAAAATTATTCAGGATGACATTTTCCAAAGTGGCTTGTCGAAACACGATCGCAGTAATCTCACTTGAGCGTAGTCATGATATGGATATAGAAAATAATATTATTGTAATATTAATATAAGAAACGGTGGTAAGGCCCCCCTTGTTAAATATTTTTATTAAAATTGGAGGTTACATTTATTATGTATCTTCAATCGCTACTTACTCCAAACGGATTCTTTTCATCCACTTTCCCAAAAGGTATTCCAAGATACATGGAATAAGCTCCATCTTCAGATCTTAAACCACTTATAACACCAAGCTTGGTTTCAACCAGCGGATCGATTCCTTCCCTCCCCTGGATCACTCCAAATACTAAGAAACACGTTATAATGAACATCTCAGACAATTACTGTTTTGATATCAGAACTGACCCCTAGCTTTGAGCTGAATCTTATCTTAATGACAGATTGTTTGTTTAATGTAGTGATGAATAAACGCACAAATTTTTTGATATTATTTATTACACTGGAGTTTAAAATATATAAAGTGGGCGGTTAGTTGATTTTTGTTGAATTTTATCTAAACACATGTTGTGACATGTTAACTTTATTTAAAATAAATATATTTTGAAATTTTATCCACATGGATAAAATTGTAATTGACACAAATTTAAATTTTTGTCGATTGTGCAAGAAATTAAAGTTGAGACAAAGAATGTAGCGTCTCTTTCGTTGCATTTTTGTTTTAAAACAGTGATGATACTTTACAAAAATAATATGTTAATGATTTAAAAACATTATTTAATTTTTAATTTTAATTCTTAGTTATAGATGATTTATTTTTACTTACAGTACTTCTTTTTATAAATTACACTTTATTATAAAAATTGTATTTTTTAAGTGACACTGTTTGTAATATCTTTCTATCTATTGTCACTTAGAATAAGAACAAATTATGTAATACGTTTCATTAAATAAAATATGTTGGGAACACATTTTGTGTTTGATGAATTTCACAACTTAGTATTTAGGTAATTTGAACTCTAATGATGTTCATTCAAATTTCAATTTGTCATGTTCAGCAGTTTTGGTATAATATGGTGTATAGCTATTATTGAACTTTTAATATGGTCATCGAATTTTGTAACTGACTGTACATACTCTTTACCGAAATTACCTCAAACGTACTCAAATCTAATAATTACAAAATATTAAGATTAATATTTATAACAAAACCTTAATTTAAAACTGAATATCACGGGATATAGTTTAAACGAATAAAATAAATTACCATAAAATCATTAATAAATAATTCTAAGTTGACGTGTAAATAAGCTTTAATAGTGAAGTGAAGTCGATCAGACTCAGTTGACAGCATCTTTTAAAGTAATATTACAACAACCTTACTTGTCCTTTTCGTACAAAAATATCTATTAACAGTATTGATAATGTTAATAAATAGTACAAATGTTATCGTTATATCAAAAAGTTCAGAATTCATATATTCTTTGTGAGTTATCTTAAAGTGAGTGCGGCCGTGAAGCTGTCGTATGTAATCTCTGATTTTGCGGTCCTTTTAATAGCATTGCAATATTTTTAAAGATAAAATGAAGGCAATTTAAAGTCTCACACCTACATGAGATCTGAAACTGAACCCATTAGATATTAAATAATATTAAGTCAGTAAAATTGTATATTATTATTTAATAAGTAAAACCTTCCAGTGTTAGGATAAAAAAAAAATAGTATTTTTTTTTATAAATATATTTCATCGCGCTTAATTCTAATTGAATTATTATTCCTATTATACTAATAACTATTTGTATAAGTAATTATACTTACTATAATACTACTAAATTTTAAACTATCGCGCTGCAAAATGTATTATTATTTACCTCTTAATTGCCTGAAGTTAAAATAACAATACTGTTATACTAATTATAATTACTTATATTTATGTCTACTACTACGATAATTATAAATATTTATTTTTGTCATAATGGTACGTAGAACTCATTGTTAGATCTAAATTATTTTTAATGCGGTTATAATAAATTCGATAAATATACTTAAAAACAAACAATTTTTTACGGATAAAAATTCACGTATAATTTGGTTACATTTTTATTTTAACCCGACGTTTCGAATACTTTGCAACAATCGTGTTCACGGGTAGAACCAAATTATATGTGAGTTTTAATACGTAAAAAATAGTTTTATTTGAAATGTGTACTCGTGAAAATCTCAGAAAATATACTTTAGTATACAGGTCTCAATATTTCTATTTCATATTAACTTACTACTTATTTATATATAAAAGATAACACAGGGAACTTTGACAAGACACAATTATTGCTATTGAATTTTATAGGCATTTTTAGACCAATAGTTCTCTAGACAAAAAATGGAATAAAACAAAACCAATTACTTCTCTTAACGAACCACAAATTCATCTACCTTTAGAAAAACCTTTGAATTATAGTATGTTCAGAATTAAACTGTGGTGGAAATACAAAATGTATGCTCAATTATTTTCACAGATATCCACTTTATCTAATTAGATTGGTAAATAGAAACTTCGATATTATAAGAAAGAAAGCAAGAAATGTGAGTAAAAGAATGAAACACAATGCAATTTAAGTTTATTCATTAAATTTTTTAAATCAATCAAATTAAATAGTAAAAGTTCTTATACAAAAGGTATCATAGGTTTATATCCTTTAAGTTTCAACTCGTGTAAATCTTAGAAAACATTATCCTTTAAGTTTCTCCTTATTAGCTTCCATAAAAAGTTTCCAGAAAGCCAATCTATTGTTAAATGGTCGCTTTCCTGCAGATAACGGCGAGTTTATGTTTAAATAGTTGAGAGCGTGCTTAGTAACGGGTAGCCACTTTACCGGTAACAACGTGGTCGTCTCTGGAGTAGGTTCCCTTGGAAAGATAAATATATATATTACTACATATCTAAGGAAGAACGTGAATGCCTACATAGGCTGTTTGTGTATATGGAGTCTCTTTGAATATCTCCACCTTTAATATCCTAGATCTGTGTTTTACAACATATAAAAGAACGGGATATTCAAGTTTCATTCTTATAAAAGTATTTATTCATTTTGATCATACGGGAGATATTAAATAAAATGTATTTTCCAAGATGGCGGCGTTAACAATAGTCCTCTATCATTCACAAACTAAAAAACTTACTTTATTCCTTTAAAAATTGGACTTTTTTATTATTTGCATAAAATTATACCCTTTGTATGTTTGAGACAGTTTTTTATAAATGTATATTTAAATATTGATATTGATACTCGTACTTATAATCACTTATTATATTTTTATAAATAAAAATCAATGATAAATAAAAAAAGTGTAAAAATGAATACAGTTCCAGAAAATGTATTATTTTGCATATATATATATATATATATATATATATATATATATATATATATATTTGCTTACCCATATTTAACAAAGTTGGTCCATAATGTTGTTATAATATCAATGATCTTTTGGTCTTCTTTCGTCGGCGTGGAAGGATCATGAATCATATTGAATAAGTAGCTTATTTCATCAGCATGTGATGCACCGTTTTCAGTTATATTTAATCTCTTTTTAACAAAATTTCTTTCACCGCTATACGAAAACACGTAGTGGTAAAGATTTTCGGCCCCATTCTGTAAAAAACGTTCTATACTTGCTTGCTGGGGATAGACGAAATCGAAATCTGATAAGAAATCTATTAAATTCCATTGAACGGCCTTACTTTCTAGTTCATCGCCTATGTAAAAATGACGCATATTATCTTCCATTTCAAAAAAATAACTATCGTAATTGAATATTTGATTTAACGATTTATTGAATATATTCAAATTTTTAAAGAAACTCTCTGGCTCGAGCACAAATGATGCCATCCTTTCTTGATCGTTATATCCTGATAGTATAGATATATTTTTTGCTTTAGGTACTTCTAAATTTCTAGGATGTTCAGTTAAAATACTTTCGATATTTTCAAACTTCTTTTCTACACACACTTTAAATAACATCGATAGCTCTATACCTGCAGCAATTACTAGTTTTTCGTCGACTTTGGCGAGAAAAGACAGAGCACTGGCTACGTTCTCTGTTTTGTAACCTAAATGTGCCGCGAGTTTTAGTGGTTTCGTAGAATCATTTTCAACCATTACCCATGGACCAAATACAGAACCACTTTGCAAAATAACCTGATTGAACAATTTTTCTTCTTGTGACTGTAAATGAAATTCGACGGATGCTGCTCCAGCACTTTCTCCCATTAGAGTTATTTTGTTAACGTCACCTCCAAAAGATGCTATATTATTATTTATCCATCGAAGAGCCAATAGCTGATCTTTGAGTCCCTGGTTTCCAGGAACCTCTGGTATATCTAAGCACATGAATCCATATGGCCCAAGTCTGTAATTTACTGTCACCAAAATAACATCATGTCTGATCAAATATTCGGGTCCATATACGTATCTTCCAGCGAACCCAATTCGGAACCCACCTCCATAAATCCAGATTAGAACTGGAAGTCTGTTTCTAGAACTCGCACCACTTGGCACGTAAATGTTTAGATGAAGACAGTCCAATGTTCCAACTATAGTGTTGTTAAACTCTTCAACTTGTGGACATATAGCAGAATCGTCATAGGCCAAGAATGTATTTTCAAACCTTGGGTAAGGTTGAGCTACCTGAAAAAGTATTTTGATAATTTACTCTTGTTTACCCCATAACAAATAACATACAATTGACTATTTATGTCTAGAACTGGTTACATAGGTCTATTGAAGACAAATGCCAGACAGATACCATATACTAGATATAAAAACGTAACGACTGTTTAAAAGAAAATTGATAAAAACTACATAAGTACCATAACGAATGCTAGTTGTTAATCTAATTGCGCAAACTACCGAAGAAAATTAACCTACTATTAACCGATTAGTAAATCTGTAAATCAATTAATTTTAATTTAATTAACCAATTAATAAAATGGTATTATGTCAAGAATAAAGAAATGCCAAAATTCAGTATGGATAATATTACAATCAACGGTATCATATATCAATGATAATAAATTTATAAGATTGGTTGATACTTGTAATATATGGATATTATAAGTATTTAAATTATAACTATTATAAACTTTTAAACGTTTATTATATAACTTTTTATTTTAGCTCTTTTCTTCTGTTTTCCCCTCATGCACCTACTTCTTTTATCTCTGCATCACCCTTGGTCGACTGGTAAAGAATGCCTAAGGCATTAAGTCCGCCATTGTACATTGTGCATAAATTAATAACTAAATAAATAATAATAATAATAAGTAGTTTAAAAGTCTGCCGACAATTCACAACTACACGATTCGTGCACAGGATTCCAAGAAACTTTATTGCCATCGTATAAAGATGTTGATATTTAAAAATAAAAAAAAAGCCTAAAGTCTATGCAGTTTCTTAGTGACAAATATGATAATGTCAACATTACATTTGATTAGTTCTAAATCTGTTAATATCATTGTAAAATAATTGTGAGATATTGGTAATGTGCTATTTTGCATAACACATAAAAATTTACTGACGGATACTTGTTTTAATTAATATTAATCGAACAAGACATTAAAGGAAGAGAAAATCATGTACTTAATACGTGTTATTTTATTTGATTCGTTATGTACTCACCCCAAAAGGATTATCTTCATCAACCTTTCCGTAAGGTATTCCAAGGAACATGGAGTAATTACCATCATCAGATCTCAGACCTCTTATTATGCCTTGCCTAGTCTCCACTAGAGGATCAACTCTCACCAACCCTTGGACAACTTCCAAAATTAGTAAGTACACTATCAGAACCCACATTTTACAAAACATTGCAAAACACTGACTTTTTTCTTTAAACATCAAATGTTCTAAATTTTTAGATCTAGATTTGAAATCTTATCAATTTATTATCATTGACATATAGTACTGTTGGTTGTAATATTATCCATACTGAATTTTGGCATTTCTTTATTCTTGACGTAATACCAGTTTATTAATTGGTTAATTAAATTAAAATTAATTGATTTACAGATTTACTAATCGGTTAATTGTAGGTTAATTTTCTTCGGTGTGTATATTCTGTAGTTTACGCAATTAGATTAACAACTAGCATTCGTTATGTCACGAACAGACAATAGGAGAATGTTTTTTTACTAATTCTTTTTTGAAGTATTAGTAGTTTAATATATGTAAATATTTTTTTTTATGGTCACAAAGTTTATTTTCAAATATTATTTTTTTATATTAATTACTTCTGATATAACTTGCAAAGGTTTTTTGTTATGTTCAAATGATTGACTTTTAAAAATGCCGTTGTAGGATAGAATAATAATAAAAAAAATTAACACAATCCTGAAGTTGTGCCTTTCTCGCGAAAGAATTCTCTATAGATAGACAAATAGTATATCTAGATTTTTATGTTATCTTTATTAGAGCTGAGTTCCAGTCCAACAATGTCGCTGTGCAAACACAAAAATCAATAAATGTACTAGAAATACAAAAATACACATCTTACTTTTATAACGCCGGTAGATGAAAAATTAAAATAAAAACGTACTGACAATTAACTTGATTTTATTTCTTACAATTACTAATATTACAATTAATAAATGTAGTTATGACTTCTTGTCCGATCCGGCAGCTCTCACCAAAAGGAATGACCAGCTACTCTACTCTCCTCTCCTCACCACAACTCGTCCTCTCCACACCTCGCCTCACACGTCACATAATGTTGCCCGTTACAGTCGGCCAACCTGAAACAATTGCACCGCAATTGGCGCACATATACAATTTTAACTTTCTAATAAATCAATCAAGTCATCCTTAGTAACGATGTCATCATCGCTGCTAGTCTCACTACATTCGGGAGCACTGCGGTAAGTTCGGAGAATCCGCTTCTAATGCCAATTCTGATTTCTTTTTGATCGTTCAGTCCATCCTACATTTTCTTTGGTTCTCTTCATTTTGGGCTGTTCCCGCTTCTGATTATAACGCCGGTAGATGAAAAATTAAAATAAAAACGTACTGACAATTAACTTGATTTTATTTCTTGACTAATATTACAATTTTTAAATGTAGTTATGACTTCTTGTCCGATCCGGCAGCTCTCACCAAAAGGAATGACCGGCTACTCTACTCTCCTCTCCTCACCACAACTCGTCGTCTCCACACCTCGCCTCACACGTCACATAATGTTGCCCGTTACACTTTAAAAGCGAATTCTAACAATTTATATAAAATTTTATTATATTTCGATATGGGATGAGATTAGTTTGCAAATTCCTTATGAATATTACCTTCTTCGTTACTGACAAATTCCACAATGTTCGGATATGAACCGATACCACAATCTTTTCATAAGACGGACATTCTGCCTCGACTACTATCACACAAAGAGCTGTCCCATGTGCAAGTAGAGCTGACGACTTAACATTTACTACTGAAGTCAGTATTATTAATCCAATTAGTTCTCATTAGTTTGACAGCCTGTTAGCCAATGAGTTAGTTGCTTAAAAAACTTTAAATATATATTATATTCTTAAATTTCAAACCGGTAAATTATTAATTTATGCATATTCATTCAGTATACTTATAAAATAATAAGAAATTCTTGTTTCTCCTTAGAAAAAAATCGAAAATTATTGTATTGTTTAAATTAAATATATAATTAAATTTATTTGACATTTGATTTTAATATTAATTGCAAAAACAGATTTTGTGATTTTTGAAAATAAGTCACAGACATTCAAATTTAAATACATACATATTTAAATCTTTATAGTACAATAAAAAGTATAACAGACGGACTTAATGCTATAGAGCATTCTCTACCATTTTCTTTCTCACTGGCCTTATAAATAAAATAAATACATTAATGCTATATACAGAAGTCGGAAATCGTTCAAGTAGCGGCGGCTCAGGAGGTCTATTGAAATGTAACAGAAGTAATAAACCAAATCTTGGATTAGTAAAAATTTACTTAATAATAAAAACAACGGAACTGAAACAAAAAAGTAAACAATACATCAATTCAATAATGATTTATTATTAACTTCATATATAAAAAAACAAAATAATTGTATTAGAAATATATTAAACTGAACGTCTATATCCTTTTAGTTTCTCTTCGTTGGCTGTGTAAAATAATTTCCAGAAAGCCATTCTTTGGTTTAATGGCCCTTTACCTTTAGATAACTGTAAGTCTATATTTAAATAGTTCAGAGCTTCCTTAGTGACGGGCAACCATTTTATTGGCAGCAAATCTGTTCTTTCTGGGGTAGGATTTCTGTAAATTACATTAAGGTTATTTTCTACCTATACAGTAGAATGTAAAGACCTCACAAAAAGCAGAAATGTTTTTTAAATTAAATAGTATACTCACCCGTATTTAATAAAGTTTGTCCATAATGCTGTAGTCATATCAATGACCCGTTGGTCATTTTCCGTTGGAGTAGATGGATCGTAAGTCATATCAAATACGTAACTCAATTCGTCTGCATGTATGGCACCCTCTGCGGTTATATTATCTTTTTTCTTCATTAAATTTCTTTCACCGCTGTACGAAAATACATAGTAGTAAATTTTTTCGGCTCCATTATCTAGATAATTCTGTATGCTTTCACGTATGGGATATAGGTAATGATAATCAGATTCGAAGTTTATTAAGTTCCATTGAACTTTCTTACTTACTTCTTCATCACCTATGTAGAAATGTCGAATAATATCTTCCATTTCGAAGAAATGTTCATTGTCATTGAAAATTTTGTTTAATGATTTATTAAATATGTCCATGTTTTTAAAATCTACTTCCTTTTTGTTTATAAATGATCCCACACATTCTTGATTGTTATGTCCTAGAAGTATTTTTGTATTTTTTGCTTTAGGAACTTTAGAATTTCGAGGATAATCATCTAAGAATCTTTCTATGTTATCAAATTCCTTTTCCACACATAATCCAAATTGCAACGACAGATCTATGGCTGCTCCTATTACTGAGCTTGAATCAGCTTCAGCTAGGAAAGATAAGGCAAGAGTTGAGTTCTCTGTATTATAACCTAAACGTTCAGCAAGTTTGAAAGGATGTGAATAATTAGGAGTAGTAAAAGCCCATGGACCAAAAACTGAACCACTTTGCAAAATAACTTGACTAAATAACTTTTCCTGTTTAGACCATAAATGACTGTCGACTGAAGCTGCGCCAGAACTCTCCCCCCCTAACGTAACCTTATTAGGATCACCTCCGAAAGATTCTATGTGTTTGTTGATCCATCGGAGAGCCAATAGCTGATCTTTTTGACCCTGGTTGCCAGGTACCTCGCGCGTATCGAGACACATGAAACCATATGGTCCAACTCGATAACTCAAGGTCGCAAGAATGACATTATGTGCGTTAAAATATTTAGGTCCATATAAGTATCTTCCAGCGAATCCTAATTGAAAACCACCTCCAAATATCCAGACAAAGACTGGAAGTTTGCTTTTAGCATTCGCTCCCCTGGGCACGTAAATGTTCAAATGCAAACAGTCCAATGTTCCAAGTATTGTATTACTAAATTCATCAAGTTGAGGACATTTGACAGTATCGTCCGTAGCTATAAGTGTTTCTTTAAACTTTGGATATGGTGAAGCTACCTGTAATGGTTTTAAGAATGAATTAATATATTTCCTCTCAACAATAAACAAATAGAGGTTTTAAATCAAATTAATACTCTATTTATATAGTCGTCCAAGTGACAGTACCTATACCTTCTCTTAATTTATATATCACATATACTTTTTGAAGTGATATGAAACAAAAAACAAAGATCAGATAAACAAACAGTCATAAAAAATAATAACGATTGTTTTTAGTTCTGTGTTAATATTACTTCTATGTACAGAATTGATGTCGTGTATTGTATGCATAAAATCGTTTAAATTTCATAAATCTTCATCAAAGATACTGTTTTGCGAACTTCGTGGCTAGTAGCTAGTATAGACTAAAAAGATAAATTATTGCTTAAATCCATATGGCATTAGTTAATCTTTTCTAGTTTCTAAGTCTAAATTAGAATGAATTTACACTGCAAAGTTGGAAAGGCAGGTTAGGATTTTTTAATCAACAAGATACAAGATAACTTCGCCTTGTACGAATGCTGAGTTGTGCCCTTTTCTTGACATCACACAACATTGGCACATATTAATTTTTGTTGTTTAATATAAACAATTTTTGTGTTTTTGTTTATTTTTTTATTTTGTCTTCATTTAGTTTTATATATATAAATTTTTTTCTTTATTAATTTTGAGACGTTGTCAGTGTTGTGTGTTGTTATTGAATAAATATTATTTTCTTTTCTTTCTTTCTTTTCTATATGGCATTCTTTAATGCGCAGAAGTTCTTCAATGATAGTTGTGATATACGTATTTGTATTGATGGTTAACAGGCAATCCTCTTTTCTAATATTGTGATTGAAAAATTATATTTTGAAATTATACTAACATTAAGATTTCTTTAACTATAATAACTCCGCAAAAATTACAATTTGAGAATTTCTTTAGTTTCCGTTTCAGTATTACTATTATTCCTACCTATATATATTCTGTATATGTGTATGTTCTGTAAAGTGTATTTATCATATATTAATTTTGACTCACCCCAAACGGATTACTCTTATCCACTTTTCCGTAAGGTATTCCAAGGAACATGGAATAGTTGCCGTCATCGGAGTATAGACCTCTTATAAAACCTAGCTTAGTCTTAACTAGCGGGTCAGCTCTTTCACTTCCTCGGACCACTCCTAGAACTAATAAACACGCTATTATCCACATATTGCTAATTAATGAATGCAGTTTTAATATCCTAAGTAACATTATATTTACTTGTTATCTTTGTTTTAATCTAAATATGATCGTTTAACTGACATCCAGACACATATTAAATTTCTAAATAACAAAAACATATCTATATATATATATATATACTTCGTAGAAATGTTTCAATAGCATGACAGAACCTATCAAATTATTATACATTGAAAATCATAATATTTTTCATAACCCTAAACTTATTTAGCTCGTTCTAGTAAAGTTAATTTTTATTTTAAATATGATCAATATGAATCAACTCTTTAAATTCTAATGATTAGTCATCTCGTTGTTTACAATGTCCATGCTATAAATTTACTTTTGATTAAACACTTACTGTACATTGGTGTAGATGAGATTAATCTTAGTGTTTTGATCAGCGAATACTTCTTTGAGGTCGCGCGTGTAGGTTTTATTATTTTAATAACCGATTAAAATTCAAAATTAAAAGTTAAATAATGTGAAGTATTTTTTTTATTGTTATTCTTACATATTTGAAATTATAAACAGCGCAATTAACTTTCTTCATCCTCGGGAATGCGTGTCACAACCATGCCTTAATTACACCCCTCAGAACCATGGGGGTGGTCTGAGAGGTAGTCTTACGCTGAAGCTAACGTTGACGCACTTGCAATGTACAAGTCAAGGAGGACTCCCTGACAAGCTCAGCCG
This sequence comes from Mechanitis mazaeus, assembly GCA_959347395.1. Lineage (NCBI taxonomy): Eukaryota > Metazoa > Arthropoda > Insecta > Lepidoptera > Nymphalidae > Mechanitis > Mechanitis mazaeus. Next base: position 16,438,466 of record OY365749.1, on the reverse strand, counting down.
CCACTTGTTCACAAAATAAGGCTGTGGCGACGTAAACGTTCTCACTGCCGAGAATCTTCAGGATGACATTCAGCAGCGTGATTCTACTGTCAACCACGACTGCCTGCTCTTTGCACTGACGTTCCCATGCTACACACTACTCCACAGTGTCTCTCTTTTCCGTATTTTGTGCAAGTATTACCCGAAGCAACCATTAGCCTAGAGTACCTCAACAAGACGGAATGTTACAGTTCTATAGCAGCGATTTATACAAAATATTCCTCTAGGATAAGAAAATGTGGCACCGTTTATCTAAAAAAAAAATTATATATTTTTTTTACCAATACTTTTTTATGCTAAGAGTTTAAAGAACAGAGGTCTCAGCAATAACCAGATTGTTGAAAATTCTGCACATTTTGCTTCATGCATATGCATAATGTAATGTTATAATTTATTTAAAACTTTACCAATACAATTTCATGAAGTTACTTCTCTTTGCATAAAGTTTCGAACTACAACTACAGTTTGATATTTCTTAGGTGCAACATTGCTATTTGATATAAAAAAAATGATTTTAATTTAAATTGCCTGATTACTTGGTTGCGAGACCTTTAATGAAAAGTAATACCACAAACAAAATAATTAATTTAACTAGGAAATATAAGTAATATAAAAAATATAATAAATTTTTAAATATTCTAACAATAAAACTTCAGATATTTATATACCATAATTATATTTATTTATTTATGCACTAAACATGCAAAGGCAATCATAATGCCACAGGCATTCTCTACCAGCAGCCCTTTAAGTTAAACAGAAAAAAAAAATTAAAAAAAAATGTAAGGGTGCAAATAGGATACAAAAGAAAACAACAAAACAAAAAACAGTATAAAAAACGACAGTGAGTAATAATAATAATAGAAATACATTAAAAATAAACCATAATGTTATTGTAATATATATAAATATATATATATATATATAAAAGTATGTTACACTAAAGGTTTATGTCCTTTAAGTTTATCTTCGTTTGCTTTAAAAAAAAGTTTCCAAAAAGCGATTCTCTCGTTAAATGGTCTTGTTCCTTGAGATAACTGTAAGTCTATATTTAAATAGTTCAGAGCTTCTTTAGTGACGGGCAACCATTTTATCGGCAGTAAGTCTGTTGTTTCTGGGGTAGTATTACTACAAAGATGTTCAGATTATATAAATCTTAACAGGTTTTGAAAATAGAGACGAATTAATTATTTTTAATTTTACTCATATGCTATATTAATATATAATTCAAGTAAAATAAAATACTCACCCATATTTAACAAAGTTTGTCCATAATGCTGTAGTCATATCAATGACCCGTTGGTCATTTTCCGTTGGAGTGGATGGATCGTAAGTCATATCAAATACGTAACTCAATTCGTCTGCATGTATGGCACCCTCTGCGGTTATATTATCTTTTTTCTTCATTAAATTTCTTTCACCGCTGTACGAAAATACATAGTGGTAGACTTTTTCAGCTCCACTATCTAAATAATTCATTATACTCGCTTGTACAGGATAAATGTAATTGTAATCACTTGAGAAGTCTATTATTTTCCATTGAACTGTTTTACTGATTACTGCATCACCTATGTAAAAATGACGAACAATGTTTTCCATTTCCAAGAAATGTTCATCGTAATTGAAAATTTGATTTAATGATATATTAAAAATGTTCATGTTTTTAAATTCACTCTCTGGTTGGTTTATAAATTTTCCCATACTTTCTTGATTATTATGTCCTATTAGTATTCGTGTATTCTTTGCTTTAGGAACATCCAAATTTCTGGGATAATCACTTATGAATCTTTCGACATTGTGAAATTTCTTTTCTACACACAGTCTGAAAATCATTGACAAGTCTCTGGCTGCTCCTATTACTAACCTTACATCAGCTTGAGCGAGGAATGACAAGGCATGAGACAAGTCCTCTGTACTGTAACCTAAATGTTCAGCGAGTTTTACAGGTTGCGAATAATTAGAAGTAATGAACCATGGATAAAATATTGAACCACTTTGCATAATAACTTGATGATATAAGTTTTCCTGTTCTGTTAATAAATGAAAGTCGACGGAAACCGCGCCAGCACTTTCTCCTCCTAACGTCACCTTATTTGCATCACCTCCAAAAGATTCTATGTGTTTATTGATCCATCGGAGAGCTAATAGCTGATCTTTCAGACCCTGGTTGCCAGGTACCTCTGGAGTATCGAGACACATGAATCCATATGGTCCAAGTCTATAATTTATTGTTACCAACATAACATTATGTCTGTTTATATATTTAGGTCCATATAAGTATCTCCCAGCAAATCCTAATTGAAAACCACCCCCAAATATCCAGACCAAGACTGGAAGTTTATTTCTATGACTCGCTCCATTTGGCACGTAGATATTCAAACGCAGACAATCCAATGTTCCAACTATGGTGTTATTAAACTCTTCAACTTGCGGACATTTGATAGTATCGTCGTAAGCCAGGAAGGTTTCTTTAAAGTTCGGATATGGTGTTGATAACTGTAATTATTTTTTAAAGTAATTAGTGTACTTTCTTTTCTTTGTTTTAATTTGTCACAAATGCGACGCTTAAGAAATTATAATAATAAAAAGTTCTTAAACGGATGTTACATCTATTAGAATATAGGCGAAAGTTATGAATTCTGCCGGAGTTGGTGTTTCCTGATATTACAATCTAGGGGTCTTCAAATCCAGAGAAAATAGGTACTTTTTACTACAACTTGGACTACAGTCATGCTTCAGGCGGACTGTAGTTAAAAGCGTACCTATTTCGGAATAAGAAAAAAAAGGATAGTCGAGGTTGTATATCGTACAAATCTTTTGTTTCACAAAGCAACACATGACATGATTTTGCCCGTGTATTTTCTAGTCCTGGAATGAGAATTGTGTTCGAATTTTTACGGTTTAGCAGTCGTAATTTTTATGGTGTGAGATTCTAATCTGTGTGAGACTCTAATCCTTTTAGATCCCAAGTCAAATAATAATTCAATCTACTTTACTTTAGAAACGTTAAGTTAATTTTGATAATAATAATTTCACATATTTTGCTACAGTATTTTTTTATAATTTTTCAACATGCAGACATAGTTATTTACTATCATTGTTATTATAAACCTCACGAGAACAATATATATTTCTTGAAACAAAACCTAGATGAGTAGTGAAAAACCGATTAACAACATTTTTGTTACTTTACTATCGCAATTCAAAATGTATTATCTAAAAAGATAATTAAAATTGTATTACAACTTATTTTGATATTTTTGTTCTTATTTTAACCTATATATTTTTTATTTTTTAAAAATATTTACGTCTTATTGAGAGCATTTCTTGAAAAATTCAAAAGAGTGTTATTAACCGCAGCAATTACGAGAACTGAAATATGGCTAACTTATTATTATATATCGTTTCATATTTTATTGAGCGATATGACTCCAGAAAAAGTAACTTTGGTTATCAATACTTTCCAAAACGACTCTGTCAGAGATCACTTAAAAATCAACTGAGTCACTGTTTTTGCCTACTAAGTATTTAATGGACAAACTATAATTAAATCAATATTATTATCCACGATATATAAATAAACTCAAAGTAAGATAACAAAGAGCACTACTCGGGCCAGAATAGTTTTCAATTATATGAATGGTTGTCGACATAGGTCAGGAGTTACCTATACAAATTTAACCTTTAAATCTAATATCGCTGATAATTAGTTGACACCATATGAAATGAAATATATACAGTTTGGGAAGAATTTTGATACACGTCTTTTTTAATGCCTTTTACTTGTACATATTATTAATTTCCTGATCATGGAAGTTTTTGTTGCTTACTTGCGTGCGTGTGTGTTTTTGCAAGCGTATTTGCGTTCGTGATTGCGTGCGTACGTGCGTACGTACGTACCTACGTACGTTCGTGCGGGTGTGCCTTTCTGTTTATAGGCGTTATTTTCGTAAATGATTTGGCTTTAGTACGGTGGTCTATTATTTTTTTCGAGTGGTTGTAGCACCAATCGATGTGTATCTTTAAGCTGTTCATTTTTCCTGCGAAATTGGGTAAGCGGTGTTTAGTTTTTTTTTTTAACTGAAAACCGCTTATTCGCGATTACTAGAAACTTCCAATCGACGCGTGTTAATGTCAGTAAAAAGTAATTTGATTTCATTAAAAGCAACGAAATAGAAATAAATAAAATATAATACGTAATTTTTTTAACCTGAAACTTAACGACATGGGGCTCGAATCCATTACTGCTTGTTTAATTCTTAACTTTACATTATATAGAGGTTTGAAAAGTTTACTTAGCAAATCCGCCTCGTAAGTGACTTTACCATTTCGACAACAAGCCATAGAACAGTTAGTGAAGTAAAAAACGATTTTGACAAGTAATTATCCAACATATAAGATATTTAGCTAATAATTACAACCCATCATTAGTTAATTCTAAAACATTACACAAATGTTACGGAATCCCGCACTGCAGTGAAAATAAGTTAACACACCCGTGCCGGAAGCTACAATCTTGAATACCGTAAATATTGCTTATCTGCCCTGGGTGAGCTGAGGTCTTTTAACATTAAAAAATAACATAACCTTTTGAGGGAATTTCATGTAATTATATAGATTTTGTTGATAGATAGGAATATATTTACTTTAGGTAAATATAACAAACAGAGGTATTTTTTTTTTATTTTTAAAAACAATCACTACTATTTTAAAAATTTATTTCAATTCCAAAATGCGTGTTTTTCCACAGGAAAAGAAATTTTCCTGTTTGTTATATTTTAATATTTATTATGTATCATTCAACTTCTACGACTGTCAGTAATCAAAACAAAATTTATCATTTTATTTACAACAACCATATTCCTGCTTTTGTTTCCTTTTCCTTATCCGATATTTGGTATGGAATTTATTGTTTGTCCACTCACCCCAAACGGATTAGCCTTGTCCACTTTTCCGTAAGGTATTCCAAGGAACATGGAATATTTGCCGTCATCGGAGTATAGACCTCTTATAAAACCCAGCTTAGTCTTAACGAGCGGGTCAGCTCTTTCACTTCCTCGGACCACTCCTAGAACTAAAACACACGCTATTATCCACATATTGCTAATTAATGAATGCAGTTTTAATATCCTAAGTAACATTATATTTACTTGTTATCTTTGTTTTAATATTAATATGATCGTTTAACTGACATCCAGACACATTAAATTTCTAAATAACAAAAACATATATATATATATAGAAATGCTTCGTAAAAAATTTTAATAGCATGACAGAACCTATCAAATTATTATACATTGAAAATCATAATATTTTTCATAGCCCTAAATATATTTAGCTCGTTCTAGTAAAGTTAATTTTTATTTTAAATATGATCAATATGAATCAACTCTTAAATGATTAGTCACCTTGTTTACTATGTCCATGCTATAAATTTACTTTTGATTAAACACTTACTGTACATTGGTGTAGATGAGATTAATCTTAGTGTTTTGATCAGCGAATACTTCTTTGAGGTCGCGCGTGTAGGTTTTATTATTTTAATAACCGATTAAAATTCAAAATTTAAAGTTAAATAATGTGAAGTATTCTTACTTATTTGAAAATAGAGCACAATTACTTTTTTTTTTACCTCGGGAATGCGTGTCATTAGAATGTAGACCTCGTATAAGACCAACAGTCTCAACCTGTGGGTCGATACTTTGACTTCCTCGGACAACTCCAAAAGTTAAAAAACACGCTTTTATCCACATCTTGCGACTATGTAAAGAAGTTTTAATATTATATACAAAGTAATCATATTTTGACTGTTATCTTTGCTTATATCTAAATATAATCGTTTGGGTTACACACAGACATGTGTTCGTTTCTAAGTATTAGTTTTCTAATTTACTAGCTTTTGCCTAAGACTGCCTGTCGACAGCAACTTCAAAGACAATTACAATTTTAAAAACGAATAAACCACTATTAAGGTTCTGAAAAGTTTGAAGAATAAATAGGACAAAAAATATCAGAATGATATCAGAATGATTTGCAATAGATGGTTAATCTTTTAAATAATGAAAAACAATGAAGATGCCATTGATATCTGTTTTTTGGTGATAATGAAATAAACAGATATACAGACAGATGGAAAAGTTTATTATTGAGCAAAAATATATTATTGAGATCCGCATTTTTGTACTTAACACATTCTTTTACTGCTTACAGTTTTAACAAAATTTATTTTTCTATTTAGACTTTTGTGATTCATAGTTACTACTATGTATCCGGCTGTACTTAAGCCAATTCAATCTATACTTGCCCATGTAATGAGAGATGTATGTATGAGGCTTGACCCGTGTTTTATATAGAGCTAGTCGCTGATACAGCATGCTGTTCTTTGCATTTGCATTGTGCTCTCTATAGATCACTCCCAAGTTCATCTAACCTAACTTGTGGCTTTGTTTTCTAAATTTTTACATTTTACTTTTTTTTTATATAATAATAAACACGCAAACTGTCTGAGAAGTGAATGAAATGAAAGATTTAAATTACCTCATTTTGAAACGTTACCTGGTTCTCAAAAGAAAGACACTGGTTTCTCTTGACTTAAGTTTTCTCAATAAGGATTCCTTCATTGCTAATTTAAACGGTATCTTTAGTGTTGGCATCCGCATAAAAAAAAAACTGGGAATATCCAACATGTTATTCATAAGTAGAAAAATAAGTGTAAGGGCTAGCACGTTGCCTTAAAGAACATCAGCGTTGGTAGAAGAAAGCCCTTGGTAAAGTTTCTTCTAAAGCCATACAGGATTAAAGGCTGTCGTAATATCGAGATTAACTGCTAAACCCTGTTCCTTTGAAAGCACGCTCCAACAGATTTTCTAGAAGTCTTAAAGGAAACACTAATTTTTTCGTCATCGTCGTTTTTTTAGTGTACTACGTAAATTTATTTGTTGTGTTTATACTCTTATGACATTACAACTTTATTACAACATCTTATAAGTTAATCTTTGAATTTATCTATAAACATATATAGCAATTTCAAGGTTATTAAATTAAATAAATATCGTATGTAGTAAATGGTAGTAGTAAAGTATACCTTTATTTATTTAAAATCTTAGTGTTGTTAACTAGTGTTTCTATTGTCATTTTTTGATTGTTAATAGTGCTTAATAAGAAGTTAGATGAAAAAATTTCATAGATAGGTATTTTAATTTTATGTATAATTTATTATTATAAAGAGGAATGTAGAACGTCCATATATACGTATGTAAAGTTTCAGATGATTTATAAATTGTATTTTATACATATATTTTCTGTATAAATAAGAATAAATATTTAAAATAGGCAGCTATATTTTAAATTATATTTTCACATGTGATATGGTTTGAAAAAAAAATATATGTTAAATTACAGCTTGCTACTTGTTCTGTAGAGTTTTCTTGTTAATTTTTTTTGTTAATTTTTTAAAAGTAAAAGTTTTTATATCAAATTTACATAAAATAGCAAAAAAAGTTTTCCATAAATCATTATGGAATATTTTTTTCAAATTTTGATTTAGAAAGACAGACATTTCCAAAGAAGAGACAAATATAAATAATATTGACATTTATTGGATCAGATTTCCACTAAAACAAGATTCATTAATATAACAAACTAATATTTCGGATAACCTGACAGTACATTCTCGGATTCTGATATTTGATGTATTGCACCATGAAAATATAACAGCATTCAATGTGGCTCAACCTTTTTTTTTTTTTTTTTTTTTTTTTTTTTTTTTTTTTTTTTTTTAGTTACAGCAGTTTCACTCAATAATATTATTTATAATATTATTATTGGTGTGTTATTAAAAAAATAAAATAGCATACTCGCACCTCCACCTCCGCTCAATGCTAAGTCCCATCATAGCAGGCGCTTAAAAATTTCAGATCATAATTATTGTGATAATTTTGAAACTATTCGTCCAAATTATAGGTACTTTAGTCTAAAACACAGTTTTGTATAAATATTAAATACTAGCAACGATAACTTAAGTATTTTTTATTTTAATATAATAAATACTCTAAAAGGTCTATTTAAAAAAAAAAGGTTTCTATATTTAGGCTTTATATTTTTATGCAACTATATCGTGTTAAACGTTTTAATCCGAGTTAGATCGTGCTCACCAGCAGCATTCGATTGGATCGAAGACACAGTTTATTATGTATTCCTCAAAGTCTGAAGATTATGAAAAACCATTTAAATTAAATCTGTCATTACTATGACTAGAGAATGAAAGAAAATATAAATGCTTCTGAAATTTATCAAAAAGTAGTTAAAGTTTCAGTTGTCCCTAAAAAAGTGATATTACCATTTTTGATAAGTAAGAGTAGATGATAAAGATAATGACGCAGGTACGAGAAATGATAATAAAACAAACTGACTAGATTGATACAACTAATTATTTTCATAATAATTTATAAAAGATACACATTACACTAAACCTTTATATTTTTTAAGGTTATCTTCGTTAGCTTTAAGAAACAGTTCCCAGAAAGCTTTTCTTTTGTTAAATGCTCCTCTTCCCTGAGATAACTGTAAGTCTATGTTTAAATAGTTCCCAGTTTCTTCAGTCACGGGCAACCATTTTATTGGCAGCAAATCTGTTGTCTCTGGGGTAGGATTTCTGCAAATTACATTTAGGTTATTTTCTAGGACCTCACAAAATGCAGAAACGTTTTTTAAATTAAATAGTATACTCACCCGTATTTAATAAAGTTTGTCCATAATGCTGTAGTCATATCAATAACCCGTTGATCATTTTCCGTTGGAGTGGATGGATCGTAAGTCATATCAAATAAATAGCTTAATTCATCTGAATGTATGGCACCCTCTGCGGTTATATTATCTTTTTTCTTCATTAAATTTCTTTCACCGCTATACGAAAAAATGTAGTGGTAGATTTTTTTGGCTCCGTTTTCTAAATACTTCTGTAAACTTTCGTGTACAGGATTCAAGTACATATGATCAGACACGAAATCTATTATATCCCTTTGAACTTCTTTGCTGACTTTTTCATCTCCTATGTAAAAATTTCGAACAATATCTTCCATTTTAAAGAAATTCTTATCGTAATTAAATTTTTCACTTAAAGATATGTTGAATATGTTCTTCATAGTTTTAAAATAACTTTCCGGCTTATTTATAAAAAATCCCATAGCCTCTTCATTGTTATATCCGATTAATATCCTTGTATTTTTCGCTTTAGGTAAATTCATATTTCTAGGAGAATCACTTATGAATCTTTCGACATTTTCAAATTCCTGTTCTATACATGGTGTAAATCGCATTGACAACTCTGTGGCTGCTGCTATTACCAACCGTACATCAGCTTTAGCAAGGAATGATAAGGCAACAGACAAATCCTCTGTATTATAACCTAAAAATTCAGCAAGTTGGATAGGTCGTAAATAATTAGGTGCAGCAAGTGCCCATGGACCAAATGCTGAACCACTTTGCAATATAACTTGATTAAATAACTTTTCCTGCTTTGACCATAAATGAAAGCCGACGGAGGCGGCGCCAGCACTCTGTCCCCCTAACGTCAACTTATTAGGATCACCTCCAAAAGATTCTATGTGTTTCTGGATCCATCGGAGAGCTAAGAGCTGATCTTTCAGACCCTGGTTGCCAGGTACTTCTGGAGTATCGAGACACATGAATCCATATGGACCAACTCTATAATTTAAGGATACCAAAATAACATTATGTCTATTTATATATTTAGGTCCATATATATATCTTCCAGCGAAACCGAGTTGAAAGCCACCCCCAAATATCCAAACCAAGACTGGAAGTTTGCTTTCATAACTCGCTCCACTTGGCACGTAAATATTAAGACGGAGACAGTCCAAAGTACCAACTATGGTGTTATTAAACTCTTCGACTTGAGGACATTTGACAGTATCGTCATAACCTAGGAATGTTTCTTCAAATTTTGGATAGGGTTTTGCTAGCTGTAAATATTTCAGAGATGAATTGATGTACATTTTTAAGAATATATATATATATTTTAATTTGTAATAAAATTTCGTTCGGACTACTTAGTGCCTATGAATTATGATTGTACAAGCTACAAGGTTTAAGATCCGTAAGTTAACGTAGACTAAGTAGTAAGTTAGGTCATATAAAAATTCAAACATTATTCACAGAAAAATTATAATTCTGAAATTAGTAAACTAACTAACTATTTAATTATTTTTTTAAATTTATATAATTTAATTGATTGATTTCTTGTAACAGCTACTTAAGCTACTAACTATATGCATTAAAGTATTATCCCTTAGTCCCAACATTCAACGCTCTTTACCATCATGTCTAAGATATTGAACTGGATTAATTGTTTAATTTTTAATTTTCATTTACAAACTTTAACTGAAAATTCCTTTCGTATGTACATAACTGATATTATTAATAAAGCTGTCAAACACGTTAGTAATTATCGTGGAGAGCAAAATGAGTTTATAAATAGCTTTGTCTTAGACATTTTCACAAATATATAATACTTTAAATCTAGAATTATTTAATACTAAAATCTTACTTTGAAAAATATTATTTTTACCAAACATTTTATCAAGTCTTGAAAAGATTATTTATATTTAATTTGCAAAAATCACGTAACCTTTGAGCATTTCATTTATATTAAAATTATTTTGATTTGTTGATATAAAATAACAGGTTAAGTTATACTAATAATAGTTTATTTATTAGTTATCGATCCTTTTAAAATTTGTTTTTCACAAACATTTTCTCTGATGTTAAAATGAAAAATATATTATTTATTGTCGTTACACTTTTGTGGCTGCTTGTAATTAAAACTAAAAGTATTACTTAAGAAAAAAATTACTAAATTAAACGAATAAATTCAACATGATACATATTTTATTTAAAATAAACATTCTTCTTTCATAACCGTACTGTTCGTCTTACTAATATTTGTTATAGAAATTATTTTTAATCGTTCACTCACCCCAAACGGATTAGTCTCGTCCACTTTTCCGTAAGGTATTCCGAGGTACATGGAATAGTCTCCATCATCAGAATGTAGACCTCTTATTAGACCTATCTTAGTCTTAACTAGTGTGTCGGTTCTTTCACTCCCTTTAACAGCTCCAAGAAACAAAAAACATGCTATTATCCACATCTTTGTTGAATGTGGACTGAAGTTTTAATATAAAAGTAATCATTATTTAAGGGAATTGTTATCTGCGTTTTAAAATAAACATTTAGGTGATTCATATTAAGTATTTTTTGCGTTATTTTTTTTTTTAAAGTATAACTAATTTTTTCGTCGACTGTGCCCGTCCTCAGTAACAACCTTACCTAATTTCCCACGAAAAAAAAAAAAAATATGTATATATACATGATCCATTGAATTCGTCACAGGTTCGTATAATTAAAAAAATAGAACGAAAAATCTCTAGGACATTTTGTATATGTAGTAACTTAATCTGGTGAATTATTAAAGCGATACATTGGTATAGGCATTAGTATTGGTGATTTGTTTCAGTTTTATCAAAATCAATTATCAGAACTATCTGTTTTAGAAGGATTCAGAGTAAGGTTGGAGCAATCACTGATGATATTCAAAAGTATGTCAAGAGTTCGTATTTTTTTAATGTAACTATGTGATCAGTAACAGATGGATCTGTTTCTATTGGATCTATTGTATTTTCAAGGTTATCAAAATAATTAATGTTGAGTGAAGAATTATGGAGAACACCTAATAAAGTTTTTAATCGGTCAAATTAAAATAGAATAAGATTGTGTTCCAAAGAATTAGAATAACTGGGCATCAGATTACTACGAATAGTAAATGGAATATGATTACGGATATAATTGTTTTCTCCACCATATTTCACACAAGATTATTTCGATTGAGGTGAAAATTACTGAGGCAAAATGAATATAAATGTAAAAAGGACTTGAGAAAAGTCTTTGAGATTAATATAGCTTGGATTTTGAGCGTTAAAATTGTCATCATTTAGATTCCGTGATACAGGACCCATATTGTCAGTGTGGCAAAACAACAATATCGAAACTGTTACATTTCGCTTTCCTATTGCACAAAAACATAATCTCACCTCCATTGATACACACTCACTAACTATGCCAAACAAGCACCAGTTTCGTATCAGAGAAGTAACCAGGTCTGATCCTCCAGAAGAAGTAACCGATAGTCTATCCATACTTTCCAAAAAAAATCCCGCCATTCAAAATTAACTGACATCATTACGTTTGCCCTACTACTAAGTAATCAATAAAAGGTAAGGTAAGTAAGCAATTATTTTATCCACGAGATATATATTTCATTAAAAAAATATATCCATAATTATTTATTGACAAAATGAAAAACTAATGAAAAATTTTAACTAAATAAGCAGTTAGATAATTAAAAATATGCTTCTAAATATACACATTTTTATTAATACATAAAATTAAGAAACAAAATTTTTCTCAATGAGTATAATGGAATATGTCATTCATTAACTTTAATTCAACTACATTTTTTAACATATGCATGATTTCATTGACATAAAAATTCGTTTGTGGTTGCTAAATGACAAAGAATTTTAAGTAAAAATTGGACGTTGACAATTGTCTAGTAACAGAAAGAATTTTACAGTTATATATTAGTTAATTTGCACAGCAACAGTTGTTTTTAGGTACAGTGATGGCCAAATGATTTGGGACAGAGTAGGGTTTTGCAAAAAATACTGATTTACTAAGGGAAGAGTTTATGCAACATCATACTAAAAATATGATTTTAAAGCTTAAAGACAGGACTACACAGGCATTTGGTAGCTAAACTTCAACAAACCTTTAAACTACAATAAAAATTAATATTATAATTACCTAAATATTTAGTTGGACAAATGTAATGGGACAAATATTTAATTAATGCCAAAAACTAAGTTATTTAAGTTGTGCTCTCATACTAATATTTCGTTGGTCCTCCGTTGGCTTCTATAACAGCTTCAAGGCGCCGAGTCATAGACGAAACCAAATTTTCAGTTGTGTAAGAAGTTATTTTTGCCCAAGCTTTCTCCACTTTGATTTTTAGCTCGTTCCTGTTAGTAGCCCGATGACTTCCAAGAGTACGTTTCAAGTGCTCCCACAAATGCTCTATTGGATTGAGGTCAGGCGATTGTGCAGGCCAATCAAGCAATAAAATTTTGTTTTTATCAAAATATTCCTTAGCCTTTTTTGACGTATGTTTGGGATCATTGTCCTGTTGAAAGGTATAACGCCTTCCCAAGTGCAAGTTTTTTGCGGATTGCTTCAGGTTGGAGTTTAAAATGTTGATATAGACATCAGCATTCATAATTCCATCAATAAATTCCAGGTTACCCACTCCGTTAAATGCCATGCACCCCCATAGCATAACACTCCCACCCCCGTGTTTTAAAGTTGGTGTGAGGTTCTTCTCTTTGAGTGCTTCATTAGGTTTTCGCCAAACCTTGGAAGCGCTGTCGGACCCAAAAAAGTTAATTTTTGTTTCGTCTGACCATAGGATTTTTTTCCAGAAGCCAATGTCTTCCCCAACATACTTTCTAGCAAACGCTAGTCTTGCTTTTCTGTTCTTGGTTGAAATTAGTGGCTTCTTCCTTGCTGTTCTGGCTCTGAATCCCTCCCGATGAAGATATCTGCGTATGGTTCTTGACGAAACTGTCTTCCCGGTAGTTTGTTGCATCTGCTCAGCTAATTTTGATGAACTCAAAAATGGCGAGAGTGATACTTTTTTCTTGATTTCTCTTGCTTCTCGAGTAGTAAAAATCCTTTTTCGTCCAGATTTTGGCAAATTTGTGATGGTTTTGGTTTGTCGATACTTTTCTATAATATTGTGAACTGTAGATTTGGGACGTCTATACTTTCTAGCTATTTCTCGTACACTCGTAGGTATATTTTCTCGGTTTTCCCAGTCAGAAATCATCAAATCTCGAATTTCGATTGATGTTTGCTTCCCCATGTTAAATATCCTTTAATTTTAAAAAAACGCTTAAATCCACAGAAGTATTAAATTCAGAAAATATTCACTTAAATACACAAACATATAAAACTTAAACAAGCTCTCCTCAAATTTAATTACGCCTACGAGTTAAAAACTGTCCCAATTTATATGTCCAGCCGGAGAAAGTCAATTTTTAATTAAGCCCACTTAGATAATTTTCAATTCGTTTTCCTACTCTAAAAGTTGCTGTAAATAACAACTACACATCAGCTGATAACAACTTGGTCCTAGATAGTTTTTGCATATTTACCGTTAAAATATGCCAAAGGGTTTCAGTTTCTTACTTCTACCGTCCCAAATCATATGACCATCACTGTATATAATAAGTTTGTTATAGATCTTTTGTGCTAAACAAACTAATAGTGATTTGAATTTTGTGTGTTGTTAAGTAATAAGCTATACATTGCAATTCTAAAGTATTATAGTAAACTTAAATTTGTTAACAGTGGCATAATGATTAGTTTTAATGAAAAATCATTATTTATAAATAATTTTTTTTGAAGACAATTTTGTTAAAATTAGTGGTTTCAAGACACATCGAAAATATTGATAAAAATATATTTCAATATTGTATTACTTATTATGAATATTAATGACAGGCCCAGTTACCAAATTTTAAACGATGTTATTGAACCTTCATTTGTTTTAGATAAATTGAGGCCAATATATCTAAAGAATATTTGACCTACCGCTTACTTGACCACTTTAAAAGTTTTTATAGAACGAGAATGCTGAAATCCGTAATATATAGTATTTTAAATGACAACATACATTTAAAAAATCCTTTGTTAAAAAAAAACTATTTAACATAGTATTTTTTTTTTATTTTATTCGAAAAAAAATATATTCGTAGTTGAAGTTATGAATTACAAGCAATAATCAACAATAAAGTAAGAACTAAATATTAAATTATCTCTTCTATTTAAAATGAAATAAGATCCCACACAAATGTGCAAAAAACAAATATAGTTTTCCGGGGATGACTTTGTTTTTTGGAAAAAAAAATGTTTGTTTCTAAAAATTAAAATAAATTGTTAAGATATTACCTTGGTTTTGTTTAACTAAATTATTAGAATACCTTTTCTTTGAAAGCCCGACTGTTGTCAGATTTAATACCATTCTGTAAGAAAACCACTTTGAATCAAATAATCATTATGAAAAATATTTTTTAAGTCAATTTAAAAAAATCACTGAAATATTACCTTGGTTTCTAGTTACTTTGTTACGTTTCTCGTTACTTTGTAAATATCTTTTGTATCTATAAAGATACATATTTAATATTCTATTAAAATTAGGACAAGTAAACAAGACATTATTATCAACAGTTTCGTAAAAAATGTTTTCAATGAGAAAATATATTTGCCGGTGTGATAAGAGTAAACCTTTACCTACATTTACCTGCATCGAATAAAACAAAAGATTGAGGAATATAGAATATTAATAGGGTTTTCAAAATTATTTTTTAAATCTTAACAAAACAAAGAAAGAAGTAGATATGTTTTACGTTAAAGGAATGCCATAGGCGTTCCGCGACCGATAGGGTGTTACAAAATTATTTAATTCCTTCCCATTTGTTTAAAAGTTTTTCACGTTTTTGTCATCATGCTAGTTTGCCTTTTTTCTGCTATTCGATATACAATTTATAATGGCATATATATATTTTTTAACTTTTAATTTAACTATTTTTTTCATATATATATTACATTAGAGATATTGTTGAGTTTTGTATAGACTAAAAGTATTTAGTAAAACTTGAACAATTTGATAATATCGGTGCTTTTTCTTTGTTGTTACTGGACAAAAGTGTGATTCGTTACTAATGCTACTTCTAAACAAATAATGGTAGCATGCCGAAAATTGTTGTCGGTTGTCGAGGACAGTGACTAATAGGTCTTGAAGATTTTTGATGACAGTTGTGATTGTACTTTTTTATTAAATGGTCAAAGTGTGTCCCATAGAGTTAACATGTGAACCGTTTTGAAATCGCACGCGTGAGTCCTTAATAGGCTTAAGATTATTGCCACTATTTACTCTGCTAATTTTACAAGTATACGAAACCCATTCAGCATCAACTTTTCGTGCAGCTCCAGCCGCTGTGCACAGTGACGGATCTAGTTAGGTTTTTGTTAATTGTAAAAAAAAAAATATTATTTTTATCTCCGTTAGTTCTGCACACGGTAGTGTCATTAAAGTCATTACACTAAATATTACAATCATCAGAAATAGACGATCGGACGAAATGTCAAATGTCATTTAAACATGTATCTAAAGCGTCTTAACGCCTTATTTGTGGTGTATTATTAACTTCCTGGTTTAAAAAATTGTTTTAATACTCGATCACATCATTGAAATCAGATTTTTTGTATTACTTTCGAGTTTTGTGGTGTCCAGAGGGATTTTGGATTTTGTACACTTGTGTCTGCGTGTAAATGTCTTCGTTTTGATGCTAATTGATGCATATTCACGTTACTTAGAACTGTTTAGTTTTTGATCAAAATCAACCAGGTGTTTTTTTTTTAACTGAATACCGCGAATTCACGATTTTTTTAAATTAACTGCGTAATTGGGGTAATTGTGTCAATACCAAACAATGTGTATTATTGTCAGCAAAAAGTGAGGCCAATTGGAAAAAATTTTTTTTAGTTTCTTGTTTTCTTACAAAAATTTAAAAAAATAAATAGTATCAAATATAATGTTAAATTTTTAAAGTCATGAAATATTTTTATGAATTTAGTGCAAGTAATGACTGGATTTCATTATAAAAACAATAATAATAATAATAAAACATTTTTCTTAAACACGAAATGAATAGGGATAGAGCCCGACCCATTAATGTTTGTTAGATTATGGTTTACACAGGCATGTATGTGGCTTTAGAACAATAAATTCTGTGAAGTGACGTACGACTCCCTTTATGATTTCTTAAACTAGCAATTTAATTTGTCTTGTAATTTAGTATGTCATTGAAATGAATTATTTGTTCAATTTAATTTGATACGCATAAGTATATGAAGGGCTGGAATATTTATATTTTCGTTACGTTTCTCAGTATGAAATAAGTTTTTAGGGACACCAATGTGGATTCCTGCTTTGATTTCTTTTGAAGAGATATTATTAATGGTGATACTGTGGTGTGTAAGAAATACTATCTAATTGGTCTTCTGCTTCTTATATTTTCCTTAATGAGAGAAGTAGTGAATACTTTGTATATATAGATTAGATTAATTTTTCTGCAGTCTGAAATTTACTTGTCTAATTTTTTTTTAAATCTTCATACAGAACTTAATAGAAATAATTTTCTAATAATAATAAATAAAATTATTCTTTTCATTGACTTAAATTAGCTAGCTAGATAGCTCGTTTTTTGAATAAAACACTATTTAACAATATAACAATCTATTCCCGAACAATACTTTATATATATCTACTTCAAACGTTTAGTTGGTCTTAATATAAAACTCATATCAGCAATATGGACCCATATTGTTATTTATCAGCAGCTTCAGCATCGATTTATTAACACAAAAATAAGAGACAAGTTGTTTTTCATTAATAAAAAACTGGTATCAGAACTTCGAGATGATATTTCTCCAAGTTTCAAAGACTTTATAGTAAAACCTTTTTCCTATATTCTGTTTACATTCTTCAATTTGTTAATTTCACTTCGGTTTTTTCACCATAAACCGGAAAATAAGTTTTGATATTGCCAACTCTTAACGTTTCTAATATTGTTCCATGGCCATTTTTAACTTTTACAAGTTGTTTCATTGTTTCACAGATATGAAAATACTCATTAGTTTTCATAATATAATCTGTACATCCACTATCAAGTAACCATTCTATTTGTGCTTTGACACAATTGCTTATTGTGTATTGTTGTATGAAACCTATTATATTGACTTTCATTACTATTGTGATGGTAATTTCCTTGTCTTCTATGAAAACTTGTAGTGTTGAGTGATCCATATCT
The DNA here is from genome assembly GCA_959347395.1 of Mechanitis mazaeus. Classification (NCBI taxonomy): domain Eukaryota; kingdom Metazoa; phylum Arthropoda; class Insecta; order Lepidoptera; family Nymphalidae; genus Mechanitis; species Mechanitis mazaeus. The sequence continues at coordinate 16,420,419 of OY365749.1, read as the reverse complement.
TCGTGAATTAAATCCGTGTCCTCCACCACAGTTTACAGTTAACATTTTTGAAACTAAAATCTTTTTTAAAGTAAAAAGTTTTTCCACATCCAAAACAATTAAATTACTCTGTTTTGACAACCTGGTTACTGTTTGAAAGAAATTTCTATCATTAGATGCGTCACTTGTATACTCTGTAAATTGTAATTTATTCTTAAAAAAGTCCTCACTCACTTTCCGGCAGAATACCTATTATATAACTAGTGATTTCAACGTATAATTTAGTTTTTCCTGTCCTAATAATACTGCATCTGCTTTTTTCATTGCGTTTAAAGCTGTTTTCAGTCATCGAAAAATAGGTTTATTTTCAAGGTTATATCGTCGATGGAGATCGTCAAATTTATTAATTATATCGCAGGCTGTATGAAATGCCTTATATATTCAATTATTTTTTAATATAGCACTGTTAGTATAATTTGTTTCCTCAATATAGCTCTAGTCCCACATGTCGTGTCATTCTTATTAATTTTTGCTCTTTTTACAATATTATATTCAGCTCCATAAACTATTGTATAATATATATCGCTATTATCAGATGTGCAATGTGCAGATGTGCAATGTGCAGATGTGCAATGTGCAGATTTACGTTTGTTGACGTTTTTGTAAAAAAAATTACTTCCTACTTTCTCAAACCAACTGCGCTCTGCTATATATATAAGTTATATTTATCCCTACTTAAACTATTATAATAAAATGATCAGCCATGTTTTTATTTTATTTTTTGTGGATACATTACTAGTGCTATCACATTCAAATCTGTCTTGCCAATATGAATAAGTATCATATTAATAGTTATATCGAACTTAAACTGCGGGTGGGAATAACGGGGATATAATTTTTTTTAATACTTTACAACTAAGATTAACGAGGTTTAAGTTACACCGATTTAATTAGTTGATATTTTGCTTATTTTAATTTGTTCTTGTTATAAACTCTTATACGTTGTTTATAAGTAAGGCTAATTGTGTTTGAAATGGGACGATAGATTTTGCTATCATTAAAGATTTCTCAGAATATAACGAATATTCAGAGAAATCTAATTTCTTCACATTTCTAGCCATATCTGTCGAAACTATTCGTCGTGGTCTCATGCGCTAGTCAACCTGCGTGATGTACTCCCGGGATTTTTCAGCGGTTGGTAGGAAAGCCTTTCATAAGTGACGAGCTCACAATTGGATCCCCCTACTGACTGCGGTCGACCAGTTGTACACCGTGCCTCGGATACCGGTCCGCTACACTACTAGTCTCCCGATGTATGTGGATCAATGCTTATAACTCATCAATGCTACTGCTCTGACCTGACGTCCTATAACGGTACCGGACTATGATATATGTATAATAAAAATAGAAATATACAGATTTTATTTAAGTGTAGGTAATGATGTTAATTGATAGGCTATCTTAACTCAATATTTTTTTCAGGTTAAGTCATTTTCAAAAGCTAGAAGATAGAAAATGTTTATAAAAATAAATGAAAGATAAGAATTGAAAATATTATTATTTATATTTTGAAGGAATTATACTATTATATGATTTAATTTTTTTCTTATTGGCTTCAAAAAACAGTCTCCAGAATGCCATTCTATTCATAAATGGATAGTGTCCTCCAGTTGGCACGGCGCTTATGTTCAGGTACTTGTGAGATTTCTTTGAGACGGGCAACCATTTCACCGGAAGTAACTCCGTCGTCTCAGGAGTAGGATTTCTATGAATAAAATATAATCATCTTTTAAATTTTTCTTATAAGAAGAATTTCGTAAGATATAGGATTTAGGAAATCTAAAAGTGTTTAAAAGAGAATAACATTACTAACAGAATAAGTACAAAAAATACTTAGACATTTGGTGTTTGATAAAGTGATAGTAGTGCTACTGATCACTTAAAGGGTAATGTTTCTATTAAAACGTTTTGAGAAACAAACTAAGAAGAGCCCTAAAAAGCAGTCCACCAAATAATGTTAATTTAAGCGCTTGCTATTAGTCAGATGCTTTTATTAAAAACCTTTGAGCTTTATGTTTTTTTAAAAGTGATATAATTATAAATTAATATGTTCATATAAGATATATATTAGCTTACCCATATTTCACGAAGTTGGTCCATAATTTTGTAAATATATCTATAAACCGTTGGTCTTCTGTATTTGGGATGGATGGATCATAAGTCATATCAAATAAAAAGCTTATGCCATCTGCATGTGCTGCACCCTTTGCTTTAAGATTTTCTCTTTTTTTAGTAAAACTTCTTTCACCGCTATACGTAAATACATAGTTGTAAACATTTTCAGCGCCGTTATTCAAAAACGCCTGCACGCTCTTTTGCGTTGGATAAACAAAATCTAAATCTGATGAAAAGTATGTTAAATTCTCTCGAACTGCATTGCTTATTTCTTCATCGCCTATGAAATATTGGCGAACAATAGCTTCCATTGTAATAAAATCGTCATCGTAGTTGAATATTTCATTTAAGGCCTTATTAAATACATTCATGTGTTTAAAGGCACTATCTGGTTTGTTCTCGTAGTATCCCATTCTTTCCTTATCGGTAGTGCCTATAATTATAGGTATCGTTCTTGCTCGTGGTACATTCATGTATCTAGGATGTTCAGTTAAAAAACTTTCGACATTTTCAAACTCTTTTTCTATACAAATATGGAACATCATCGATAGGTCTCTGACGGCTGCTATTACTAAGTTTACCTCAGCTTTTGCAAGGAATGATAACGCTTTAGATAAGTCTTCTGTGTAGTAACCTAAACGTTCAGCGAGTTTGAAGGGCTGTCTAGGATCAGGTTCAACGATCGCCCATGGAGCGTATACAGACCCACTTTGTATGATGGCTTGATTGAACAGCTTTTCCTTCTTAGACCATATATGACTCTCAACTGAGGCCCCTCCAGAACTTTCCCCTCCTAAAGTCAGTTTATTAACATCACCTCCGAAAGATTCGATATTATCATTGATCCATCGTAGAGCTAGTAATTGATCTTTTAAGCCCTGGTTGCCAGGAACCTCTGGAGTATCGACACACATGAATCCATACGGGCCAGATCTGTAATTGAATGTCACAAAAATCACATCGTGTCTGACGATGTATTTGGGTCCATATAAGTATCTTCCAGCAAATCCAAATTGGAAAATACCACCATAAATCCAGACCAGTACTGGAAGTTTACTTCTAGCAGTGGTACCACGGGGCACGTGGATGTTTATAACAAGACAGTCCAAGGTCCCTACTATTGTGTTATTAAATTCTTCAACTTGTGGACATTTGACAGAATCGTCGTTAGCTAAGAATCTGTCTTTAAATTTCGGATAAGGAGTAGCTACCTAGAAACAATTTGAAATAATTATTTCCTTTTTATAACATTTCTATAAGTTATAAGATCAGTTTAAAGAAACCCAATTTTATGAGTACTAGTATATATGGAGTTAGTATATTATTATTTTGTTTACTATTATTTTATGCACGCATTACTTAGGTATAGTAAATACTAAATATACTGACGAAAAGCTGAAGATTATATTAGTGCTATCACAAAATACGTTCAACAATGTTACTTTACCGTTACTTTAATCATTGACAATATACTATTTATCTTAACCCAATTTTTTTTTTTTTTTTACAACAAAACACATTATTTATCTTTAAAAATAATCTTAAGTTACTTAAGAAGATTTTTTATTAAATGTAAAAACAAACAAAACAAACAATAATTGACAATTCAAGAACGTTATTTGGCAATATTTATTGCCAAAACTGTTGAGTGTGATACTTTCACATTCTAAATAGTTCTATGTCAAATGTTTCTTTCATATTTTGTAATTTGTCTTAATTTGTTATTTACTTACTCCAAATGGATTATTTTTGTTCACTTTTCCGTAAGGTATTCCAAGGAACATGGAATAATTACCATCATCGGAGTATATACCTTTTATAACACCAAACTTAGTCTCAACTACGGGTTCAGTAATTTTACTCCCTTGGACCACTCCAAGAACTAAGAAACACGGTACTATACTCCACATATTTCCAATTACTAACTATGTTTTGATGTTAGAAGTAACTCTTAACCTCAAAAGTAATCTTATCGTTTTAGCTCATATTATATCAATTCAAAAATAATAGATTCTAAATTTATCTATGTATTTTCGAAAAAGATTTAATAATTTATTTTTTTACTTTATTATTTGGTGCTTTGTAAACCTAAATGACACGACATTAACTAATAACACGTTTGCTGAGACAAGATAAGATGCTACTTTTATATTATTTAATAAAACGAGTAAATAAATAGATCAAATGTATTTATTGGGTTCAAAGGTGTCAGTTGCGACAAAATATTAATTATCTATACTGATGTAATTCCATGCACAATATTAAGAAATATTATTTTAAAAGTTAAGATATGACTTCATTAAATTGTTAGCAATTTGTACTTTACCGAAATTATTGTAGTATTACAATATTTTAGTATTTTTGAACATAAATAAGTAATTAAGATGCGAAACAGCTCCTGATTGCATCCTTACACAGGTCAAACAAAACTAACTTGAGAAAAACTATGTAAGTTGTGGCTAGCAATTCACATAGCAAGGTTTTTCGAAAAACTCAGTTTTTCCTTCCGATCTGTCTGTCTGTATGTGTCTGTGTGTCTGTGTGTGTGTCGATTTTTATTTTTCGAATTTTGAAAAACTAAAGATATATTTGGAATCAGCATCTAAATGTAAGATTCACTTTTCAAAATTATGTTGATTGTCCAACGGGAAGGTGGTCAGATCGGCCGCCGAAGTTACCGAAAAATGGAAAAAAAAATTCGAATTTTTAAATTTTTTAAAATCCTATCATAAACTACATAAAAAAAATAAAAAAAGCAATAGAAGTTGTTTTGTTTGTTAATTAATTTGCGAGTTATAATTTGCCGATTAGGAGTTTTTCATAGCGGCAAGCTCGATTGCCGCGTGGTTAATGTTCTTATCTTCTTTCTTACTTATAACCCGTGTAAGTAACTCTGATTACATTGGATAAGGTCAATAAACTTATATTATTAAATATTACATTTTTTTATTATTTGTAAAATTTGGTTGAGACAAATGTTATTTATACATATTATATTTGAATCATCTTTACCCCCAATTTCCGGTGTAATATTTTTTGTAGGATATATATGCTTACATGCGAAACAGTTTTAATTCCAACATATCTTATCAGACAAAATATGACAATTATTCACTCTTTCTGGTATGCCTTAAATTAGAGCTCTCCATAACTTTAACTTACAGTGATTCAATAAATAAAATATATGTCGTTATTATTTCATTTTCAAAAATGTTGCACACCGTTAATTTAAAATATTTCTTAAAGATAATACGTACAGAGAGTGCGGATGTTAATTTTAGAACTGAAATATATATAAGTTGCTCTTTTCATATATTTTAATTTTTAAATCAACCAATGATTGCCTGTTTTGATTTGTAAGACGTAAACACGTGTACCATAACATTGTCTTAAAAGAAAATTCTATTTTATTATTGAGAGACGCATTCATAAATTATTTGTCTATTTGTATTTAAATAAACATTACACAATGTTTTCTTGTTGGTAGCCACGAAGTCTATGTAGGTTAGTTTTAAAAAACAATTTCCAGAAAGTTAATCTTTTGTTGAATGGTAGTCTCTCTATCGTCAAAGTAGAATCCAAATTCAGAAAACTATTTGTATTCTTTGTTATCGGAATCCATTTAACTGGGAGCAACTCCGATGTCTCCGGCGTTGGTTCCCTAAAAACGAAAATCCAAACTGAATTTAATATATATACATTTTCTCTATTAATTTCAGCTATTATTTAGTTTTTTATTGAATTAAGATTAATAAATTCAGACATACGAGCTCATCTTAACTTTTCTGAAACTAACTGACTAGAAATGTTATTAAGACATTTAAAAATATGCATTTTTAAAAAAACAATTGTATTACCCGTATTTTACGAAATTAGTCCAAAGAGTAGTAATTTGATCAATCATCCTTTGGTCTTCTTCGGAAGGTGTGCCTTTATCATATGACATATCAAACAAATAGCCAATTTCATCAGCATGTGTTGCTCCATCTTCATTTAAATTTAATTTGTTTTTTAGAAAATTCCTTCCACCACTATAAGAGAATACATATTGATATATATTAGATGCTCCTTTATCAAGATAATAATCAATACTACATTGTACAGGAAAATTAAAACTAATATCGGAATCAAAGTCCATTAGCTTCCATCGTAATGCTTCGCTCATCTCTTCGTCTCCAATATAGAAACGTCTTGCGATATTTACCATTTCCTTAAATTGGTCATCGTAAATAAAATAGCCATTTAAAAGATAATTAAATATTTCATTATCTTTGAATTCATGAGACGGTTTCAGTTCATATGTCATAAGCATTTCTCTGTTATTGAATCCTGCCAAAATAGGTGTGTTCTTTATCTTAGGTCTGTCGATATTTAGCGGATGTTTCGTGATAAAACTTTCAACATTCTTGAATTCCTTCTCAATACATACTTTAAAATTTAATCTTGAAGACAATGTTGCTGCAACAATTGAATTCGTATCACTTTTTGATAAAAATGACAAAGCTTCAGTAACATTATCAGTTTCGAAACCTAATTCCTTGGCTAGTATAAAATGAGCATTTTCGATTGATTCCCCTACAAGATTTAGAAGCGCAGTACCACTTTGCATTACTACTTGATGAAATAATGTGTCGTGTTCAGATAATAAATGCAAATCCACTGAAGTTCCGCCGGCGCTTTCACCCATTAGAGTTATTTTGTTTTCATCTCCTCCGAATGCTGAAATATTATCTTTTATCCATCTTAAGGCTAACCTTTGGTCTTTTAAGCCTTGATTTCCAGGAAACTCCGGGGTATTCAGACACATAAAACCATATGCTCCCAGTCTATAATTAATTGAAACCAGAATAATGTCATGTCTTACTAAAAATTTTGGTCCTTGAACAAATCTACCTCCGTATCCATTTACAAACCCCCCACCATGTATCCAAACTGCAACAGGGAGTTTATTTCTGGAACTGGCTTTGTTCGGAACGTAAATATGTAAATTCAAACAGTCTAAATTTCCTGTAATTTTATTTGTAAAGTCATCTACTTGTGGACACATCGCAGAGTCATCGTATGCGTTGAAGACATCATCAAATTTGCTATGTGGAATTGAAGGCTGTGAATAACAGATTCTTTATGTATACATTACTTATTATGTTGGTTATCAACTTTTTCTTAGATTATCTTAATCTTTAATAAAATGGGCTTGCCAATAGAGATAAATCTCAACAATGGAATTTTAAAGAAAATAGTAGTAATAACTTTGAAGTTTTGTTTAGTTCTATTTGTAGTTAATATTTATATTAAGAGTTTCTTACCCCGAAAGGATTTTCTTTGTCAACTTTCGCATACGGTATACCAAGAAACATAGAATAGTCTCCGTCATCAGCACGAAGACCTCTAATCAGACCATGCTGCGTCTGCACCAGCGGATCCAATCTTTTTTGACCCTTAGCCATCCCCAGGGCACATATTATAATGATAAATAATGAAAACCCTACCCACATGTTGATTTCAACAGTGAAAATGCAACTGAAAATTTTTGTAAAATTCACGATCTATCATATCTTTTATCTTTAACATCTTTTATCTTTAACACAAACGGTTGTGATTAGATAATAAGATACAGTTGAACTGGAGAGAATACAAAAATAATACAAAATGTATTTTTATACTATTTATTTAAACCCAAAAATATATACAAATAATACATGGTTATAAATGGTGGTAAATAAATAAATATTTTTTTACGAAATTATTTGAATTATATTTGTAATGAAGGATTACTATTTATTTTATTAAAAATTAAAAATTTACGTCACAAATATCGCAATATAACTGAAAGTATACTTTTGTATGGAAATTTGATTGATTATGATAAGATGGCTTATTTATTTTGAGTAGTACATTAGTTCGTATATAGTATTAAATTAGATGATATCAAATCTTAGAGCATTCTTTCGAAAAATCTATATTGAATTCCTTATAATCCATATCAGTTGTATAAACAAAAATCTTGAAATTTGATAATCAAATAACAAAGACAAGAATCTAAAAAAAAACAATAATAACTTTAACTTTATAACTTAAAAATAAGAAGTGACTCTACATTTTTATTTAAAGGGAATAATAAACAAAAAAAAAAGTGAAATACTCGTATGTATTACTGATTTTTTTTTATTGACTTCACAAAACAGTCTCAAAAATGCCATTCTATTCGTAAATGGATATTTTCCTTCAGTTGGCACAGAGCTTATGTTCAGATACATGTGAGATTTCTTGGTGACGGGCAGCCATTTTACCGGAAGCAACTTTATCGTTTCTGGAGTAGGATTTCTGTAAATAAAATGATATCATCTTTTCTATTTTACTTTTCAGGTATACTTTCCAACGTGTAATATTAAATAATGCAAAATCCTTAACATGACAGAGTTACATTTTTAATAGAATAAGTAAGATATAGTATTAAATCCACTCAAATCAAGTATTAAATTACTCAAACAATAGGTGTGCTTTTCAAAGTAATGCTACTTCTCACTAAAAGAATTAAAAATTAATGTTTTTCATTTTAAACGAGTCACAAAGGGACAATATAAGTCTCGCAGGTAATATTACTTTAAGCTACAAGCTTAAGTTGCTTTTATCGTAAAGGTCGGTTTAGCTTTATAATAAAAGCAGGTCAGTTTTACCTTAACACAATTTATTAACACAGATATAATTATATTGACCAATTGGTCTATATTTAGAGTTTTATGGATTTATTTATTTATTATTATTTGCTACAAAACTATTTATTTGCTCACCCATGTTCAACGAAATCATTTCATAATTATATTGTTAAACACTTGGCAGTGGCTCGTAAGACATGAAATAAATGATTTAAGTCATCTGCAGGTGCAAAACATGTACCACATAAATCTTATGATCAGTCGTTCAATTATCTCGAACTGCATTGCTTATTTCTTCATCGCCTATGTACTACTAGCGAACAATGGCTTACATTGTAATAAAATCTTTACTGTAAATGAATATTTCATTTAAGGTTTTATTAAATACATTCATGTCTTTAAAGGCACTATCTGGTTTGTTCTCATAGTATCCCATTCTTTCCTTAGCGATTGTTCCTATAATTATAGGTATTGTTCTTGCCTTAGGTGCATTCATCTATCTGGGATATTCATTTAAAAAAATTTTACATTTTCAAACTCTTTTTCTATTCATACATGAAATAGCAATAGGTCTCTCACGGCTTGCTATTAATTAAATTAATTAAATTAAGATGTATGTTATCGTTACGTTACGTTACGTTACGACATTAGTTATTTAATAGCAGATTCCTGCGACTTTGTACAATCTTTCATTTTTCATTTTAACTTATCGGCTATCTCTAGTTTTTACGTGGTTTTGATACGACCTTTATTTGTTCTAATTCTATTGTTAAAAACAGTTAATTTTACATTTGGTTAATTCAAAACAAATGCATATATTTTTTTATTTTCTCACTCTTAACGAATTTCTCATTTTTACATTTCAACATTTACAAAAAGAGGGTGACCTTTTATAAAACCTAACTTAATCTCAACCAAGACTTTGGCAATTTTCCTTCCTCGGACCACTTGAAGAACTAAAACACGGTATTGTACACCACATCTTGAGAACTACTAACTGTGTTTTGATGTCAGAAGTACCTTTTAACCTCAAAACAAACTTAATCGTTCTAACTCAATTGATTAAACACATAGTTTTAGTTTACTTTCAATATATTACAGGTTGTAAATGTATCCATATTGCCTTTATCCATATACCCATGTATCTAAATTACCTTTCATTTACCTACCAATTATATTACCTTTTCCTACCTTTACCTATCATTCACTTTAGAACACTGTATTGAAAAAAAAAATCAAGGTGTTTGTATAAAAAATAGATTAATTAAAATTGGACATCCTTGTGACCCATCCTAGTATTATTGTTTTTCATATACAATATTATGAAATATATATATATATAAATAAGCATAAGACAGGTCAGTTCAATTAACAATCTTTACTTTCACTAATTTTTTCTTTGAGAAAGTCAATCTAACATTCGACAACAGAATAAAGTCATGTCTTATTGAAAATGTAGTTCACATAAACCCCCCACCATGTTATCGAACTGAAACAGGATGTGTTTACATGTTTACATTCTAATCAGTTTTGTAATTTTATGATATGATATGTTGATGATATGATAAATTCATCCACTTATTTTTACGTCGTCGAGTCTTATTTGCGTTGAAGTTATTATAAAATATGGAAAGTGTGGTTGAAGACTGTTGGTATAAGTAAAAAACCGATAAACGAATCATAATGTAGGTATTAAATTAATTACTAGTGCTTCCACTTCAAATGAGTATCCTAGCTCATCTAAAACTAAGACTAGAATTGACAATGTTTTGAAATAATATTGATTTTGATTAATATTATATAACATATCATTATTATTTTTATGTACATATACAGAAAAATCCAAAGATCTAACGGTTTTTAGTTTATATGTAAGAAATAATAAATTACATATTATTTTATTAAAATTCAATTTTCACGATATCCTTTATGTCTGTGCAGGTTGGCTTTGTAGAATAATTCCCAGAAAGCCATTCGCTGATGGAATGGTCTTCTTTTAAGACTGAAATCGCGATCAATGTTCAAGTAGGTATATGTATCTACGCTGAAAGGCGTCCAATGGAATGGTAGCAGTTCTGTTACTTTAGGAGTAGGATCTCTGAAAAAGTTAAACGAAAAAGAGTAAGAAAAAGGATGGTAATACATTCCTCACCTTCATCAAACAACCTTCTAATACTAAAAATAAATTAAGAAACTTTTCACTTAGATCTTAGAGGGGATCTTAGATCTATCTAGATGAGGTAAAAAAATCACATCACAATTCAACCCTTATATTAGCAGTGGATATGTGATTTAGCCCTAATAATAATTAAAAACAAAGAAACATTTCTTTTATAACTTTCTAGAAAATGAACATAAACCTACCCATATTTAACAAAGTTGGTCCACATTGTTGTCATCCGATCAATCATAAGCTGGTCATCGGCTGTTGGTGTTTTTGTATCATACGACATATCAAATAAGTAACCAAGTTCATCGGCGTGCGAAGCTCCAGGATGTGTGATATTTTGTTTGTTTTTAATTAAATTTCTATTACCCTCATATGAGAAGAAGTATTGGTAAACACGAGGTGCTCCGCGTTCGAGATATATTTTCAGACTCCACTGACCAGGAAATCCGTAATAATAATCCCCTTCAAAATCAATTATGTTCTGTCTTACGTTTTCTGTAAGCTCCTCATCACCGGTGTAATAGTGCCGTACTATGTCTACCATTTCAATGAAATCTTCATCGTAATTAAATGCTAATTTCAAGGTATCGTTGAAATAATACGAGTTTTTAAAATAATCTCTATCCTTATCATCATCCAATTTTAATCCTTCTCTAAAATTAAATCCTCCTAATATAGGAGTATCCTTCAATTTCGGCATTTCAATATTTAAGAAATGTTCTGTTATTATCGGTTCAATATTTTCAAGTTCATTTTCAACACATCCTCTCAATCTTATTTCTAAGTCTATTGATGCTCGTACAAGTAGATGTGGGTTGGCCTGCCTTAGAAATGACATTGCTTCATCAACGTTATTTGTCTTGAAACCCAACTTTTCAGCCACCCTCAGAGCAGGAGATGTATCTACTTCCATTAAACCACCAGGTTTAAGATTCGAACCACTTTGTAGTATAGCTTTATCAAACAACTTCTCTTGTTGTGACATCAAGTGAAATTCAACGGCCGCGCTACCGGCACTTTCTCCCATTATTGTAACTTTTTTAGGATCGCCACCAAAAGCTGCAATGTTATCTCTTATCCATCTCAATGCTAGGACTTGGTCCTTCAAACCCTGATTCCCTGGAACTTCAGGTGTACCAAGACACAAGAAACCATAGAGGCCAACTCTATAATTCATATTCACCAAAATGACGTCATGTTTAACTAAAAACTTTGGTCCGTACTGAAATCGTCCAGCGGAACCGTGAGTGAATGAGCCTCCGTGAATCCAAGCCAATACCGGCAGTTTGTTACTTGATTTTGCTGCCTTTGGAACATAAATATGTAAATGTAGACAATCTATTGAACCTTTAGATTCTTTTGAAAAATCGTCAACTTGTGGACAAACAGCCGAGTCATCTATTGCATCGAATATCCCATCGAATACTATATCGGATTTTGCTGGCTGAAAATAAATGATTAAATTTATTTAAAATTCTATTTTACGCCAAAAATATTTGATAATATGATTAAATAAAAAAATTTGAAGATTTTTCAATACACTACATCACATTTAGAAAAAAAATAATTATTTATTGACACTCAAAGCTTTTCACAGATTATTTGATTCTAAACAGTATAAAAAACCCTAATTTTTTTTAAGGGATGTTTAATAAAGTTTTTAAAAAATATATGTAAAATTGTTTCCTATATTCGATTTTGCACAAAAAAAAAATCGTTGTTAGATAAAAATTAAACCTTCAATGAAAACTTTAGAATATTAAGAGCTACCACCAGGCCTTTCAGAAAGTAAATATTGTGGCTTACCCCGAAAGGATCCTTCTTATCAACTGACGCATAGGGAACTCCGAGAAATAGAGAGTAACTTCCATCATCAGAATCCAGACCTCTAATTAGACCTGATTTCGTTTGCACCAAAGGATCCACCCTTGTCCTGGCCATAACATTGGCAATGCATAGTATAGCCAGACATATTTTCGTCCACATCTCGACACCTAAACTAAATCTAATTTTGAAAGTACATACTTTATAAAACCTTTTATTTTACTATCAACTTTAAATTCGAGATATAAAACATACGGGTGATAATTCTGCTTGGTTTTTGCGACGGTTGTTATACATACCTATATAATAAAACTTTTTATATATATTTTTACGAAACAAATTTTCACAAGATCATACAATTATTACATAACGCCCAGACCTTATTCGTCAACGCCCTACGTCCTTATTATAGCTATTTCATAAAATACCTATTATGTATTATATATTTTAAAATATTAATTTTATTCATCTTTTAGATGAAAAATATAAATAAATTTAAATTCATTATATTTTTTTTATTTCATTTGGTAAATTTAACAAACCAGAAGAAAACGTAAAAAATATAACTTTTAGCATTCGTATATAATTACACACAGACGTAAGTTTTTTTTTCTAATTATTTTATAATGACCTATATAATATTATATATTACTCGATTAAAAAGTAATAATTAGTAAATCTATTTTCTTAAGATTAAATAAATAGGCGATCGAAAATGAAATGAAGATATATTACTTATTCTAAAGGAACTTAATATTATTTTTTATTTTTAGTTAATATAAAATCCCGTAAAGTTTTAAATGACAAAGAAGAGGATATCTTTTATCTGGAGTCATTTCTCTTAAAAAGATAAAGACGTATTTCCTGTCAATCAATCTAATCAGCATGCCAGGTGAAACATGGTCATTTTCATGATCTGTTAGTATATTGACAGGCTTACTAAAGTACTCAATTACATAATACACTCAAGTAAAGCATGTAATAAATATCTTTCTATAACCGTCGTCATCCCGGAACCTCTTGCAACCCTTCGCAACCCCTCGCCACCAACAGCAGCAAGCCCTTTCGATGATGCGGTGGTTGCGCCCGCGTCTCGCGCGTGTGCAGACAATAAGGATTGATCGAAAAACAAACAAAAAACTTATTAAAAAAAAATTATTAAGTTATTTTAATAGTTTTAATACGTATTGTTTCTTATTGTAATTTTTAATATGTTCTTACATTTAGCTTCTAATACTTGCCAATACCTTTGTGTCATCTTAAATACTATTTTAAAATAACCACCGGCCTTTTTCCATTTGTTATAATAGTAGTATATAACTTGAGTGCATTTTCTTTTTAAAACAAAGTAACCGTGATGCTGCAATTTCTGTGCCTATCTACTGATCTTTTAATCTAGATATATGGCAGTTTTTTATATCTCAAGCTTCACTTAAGATAATGTTTACTGATGCTGTACTATCAAAAACAATTCCTGTATGTTAGTAATAGAGAAGAATTATATAAATGGATTAAAAAATACATTAGATACGAGTATCTTTTTAGTTCGTTCGTACTTGTGATTTGAAATATTTGTTAACAGACGTTTTATGGAAGAATGCTTGAAGTTAAAAATTAGAGAATCTTCTAGAACTGATTCTTTTTATCACATCATCGAATGACAGAGAATACAACAATTTTAACATAAAAATATTATATAAGAAACAGTTTGTAAGTTTTGTTCGTTTATCTAAGTACTAATAATTATCCTTTAATAAAAATATAAATATAACTAGATGTTACAAGGTTATAATTGCGAATTGATTATTTTCTTTACTATAAAGATAACAAACAGTAGCATAATATTCGATATCTTTCTCATGAACCTGCCTTTCATAATTAGAAATAATCTTTAAAATGCATTCAGTATTTTTGAAGACTAGTGCGTTTAGTCAAATATTCGTTTTATAATTTTATTTATTTATATACTTAATTACACACAAAAATACATTTGAAAAAAAAACAGATGATAAAACAAAAAAGGAAAAAAAATAATAAAACTTTTGGTGCAAAAGGCGGCCTTATCACTTATAGTGATCTCTTCCAGGCAACCTATTATTAAAAGGACATTTTTAAACAAATAGTTGGTGCACGAAATAATTACATACTAGTTTTTACATATACTACATGTGATTTATAATATAATGTGTATAATATTAGTATATATAAATATATTTTATTAAAAAAAACAATGTTCTTGATTCCATATGGAAATTTCCATTTAATACACATGTCATTTTTAACTGTAACTTAACGATCTCAATGATATGTAAAACGCATGTTTTGAACTACTATTGTTATTATCAACCATTAAAAACTGAACTTTGAACACATCTAAAGACTGGGTCAGAGTTCAGAAGGAAAACTATTACAAAAACTGATTATTATTTCATATTTGATATCTCATCTTGCCCTCAAGTGGAATTAGTTTTACATTTCACTTCCTCAAATATCTTTATAAATATACTAGCTGATGTCTGCAACTCCGTCTGCATAATATCTAGAAAGTCTCTGCTCGTTCGAATTGTTACTTCAGAAGTACTTTTTACTATCGATTTCTTCCTAAATAAGTGATTATATATTTGAGCCGTGTAATTAGTCTAACGTCATTTTCGTGCTTCCGTTGATTTTTGAAATAAATCATAGAAAGACTATATTTATACCCCTGACTCATCATGAACTTTGTGAAAGTCACCTTATTGATAGATCTTGACCTCCTGAGTACGAAAAAATGTGTCTTAGGTTTGTTGATCAAAAGTTATGAAGGGTCAAAGTTGGAAGGTTAGGTAAATGAATTAGTTGACCGATTTTTATCAAACATAAAATGTTTAATAAGTGCGGGTAGTTGATTGATGAAAACCTTCCGTTAAATCATTTTAATTTAAGGAATTTAGGAATCATGGTCTAAAATAATATTAACCAAATCAACTGAAGAACGATTTTTCGGCTTTGCCAAAGTTGACTGGTTTATAAAACATTGAATACAATGAATACAATTTTCAGTGATGTCCAAGTTCGCTGTACGTGTGGATGCAGCGGTGTCGGCACTCGGTGGCGGTGCTGGAGCAGGTTTGGATGAGAACGACTTCATAGATGCATCACGTCTCGTGTATGACGCCGTCAGGGAGATACGTCGTGCAGTTTTGATGAACAGGGTGAGTGGTGGGACAAGAGGGGATACCCTAAGAATACCAGTATTCTTAATTTCATACGATGATTCAGAGTGCTTCATGATCCAATATCCTTTACTCTCTGTTTTTCCTAGTATCCTGAATGTTTCAAACCGAATATATCCGATGCATTTAATACTAATAAGATTTTCAGCTGACTATCTACTAATTTGTCATCAAGTAAAATAAAATGCTGAAAGTTGATATTTACCAGTTTTTTTACGATGGAAGAATAAGTTGCATATAAGAACTAGATATTTTGTAAAAAATATGTAGATATTTGAAAAAATAGGTTTCCTACAAGGTGTTACCACAAAATGATGATAAGTATATACAGGATGAGGAGGAACTAGACCCTGAGGATGTGGAGCTTGACGAGCACTACACTCTGGAGACCAGGAGTAAATGTGAGGCTCATAAGCTCATGGCCAGCATGTCTCTGTCGTGGCATGGTAGTGGTTTTCAGATGTTTTTATTGCAATATTACAATGTGCAAATTTATCTAAGAATATATTAATGAAATTGTTATCATGAAGTTACTATGAACAGTTATATGGTACCAATCAAATACCTCGATGGTGTGGTGCCATAAGACTAATATACTTTGTAATATTGTTACAAAAAGCATCAGATATACCCAAATAAATCATTGTTCAATATTAATGTGGTGCCATCATCCTTAGGACTTCAAAGTTTTGATTTCTATACATTTTATAACAAAAAAAATTATTTCCAATTTTCTTTTTGGTTCAATGAAATAAAAAATATATTTTGTTTTCTACGTGTATAGAAATCAGAAACTAACAGAGTTAATATTTTTAGGAATTATTTGTGGTATTAGGTTTTTATTTGCTGTTATTTTTTGGGTATTGTGTGTTTAATAATCAGCTGTATGCGATGTTTTGTGTTCTAATGTCGGTGTCATTCATTAATATGATGCGGTTGAATGGTAGATGAATATATCAATTGAGCAATTGTCAATAATAATAAAGATGTTCTATAATCTTCTATTCAACTACATCGAAACCATAGCATGCTTTATGTGTGTGTGCATGTGTAGACGAGCGATGACCTGGATACCGATACGGAATTCGAGCCAGTTGAAGATATGACCATGGAAACGAGGAGCAGATGTAAGTATCGATAGCTTTTCTGGGAAAACATATTCCAAAGTTTGGAATATTAAGAATTTTGAAGACAGTAACTCCTACAATAATGAAGAATAATTTATTTAAAAAATGTAAAATATGTATTTGTGAGCAATTCAAGATAACAATATTAAACTTATCAAATTTGACTTGATCTGGGATTTACGAGCTCTTTGGGACACTAACAATCGTCCAAAAAAGGTACCTAAGGCATTTCAGTTTTGAAATTTTCAATGATTAAGTGATGCTTCGCTTATATATAGATTTATTAGATTTTGTAGTAGTTAGTAATTAGTATATAAAAAGATTTAAAAATATTTTTCTACTAACATGCAAGGCATATTTTAAATTGACTTTAATCCCGATGGATGGATCTATATATATATAAATATATATATAAAAATATAGAGCTAAACTCATCGAAGCGAATAAACTTACGATATCAATTGGTAGAGCGACGGCACAGTTTCCCAGAGGACGCAGGTTCGAACCCTGCTCGTTAAAATCTATATAGATTATTAAATTATAAAAATAAAACTTTTTCTAACACTACTAGTATTTTATATATATTGTCAATATTTCACATCACAGTGGAAATGAGTTTTTATTGAATTAAAATTTTAATAACACCACCTTTTATTTGAAACATAAATTACATCTATACAATATATGTATGTATGTGTGTGTATACAGCGAGCGCCCACACCGGCGAACATGGTGTTGATGAGTATCCAGATATCAGCGGCATTACTAATGCTAGGGTAAGTTATCCTATTCATGCCTAGAATCATAAAAATGAATTACACAAGCACACAAAAAAAAAAGTTCTGTATCTAAAACCTAATTTATCTACAGGTAAGATTTTTGATGTGTTAAAAACGAACTTGAAGTCAGAATTTACCCATTAACCTTGATCTTGCCCCAGCTAACCTCTAAGGCGAATATTTTACTTTGTGCAATAATTAAATATAAAAGTATCTAAATGACGACTTATTACGAACTTACGACTTAGCTCGAAATAAATCCAAAGCCAGAATTCACCTCAACGCCTCTTACTCAATCAGACCCTACCTTACCTGTAGGTCAGATTTCAAATACAGAACTTTTTTATTTTGTATGCCAGTGTTATGCATGTACCAAAACGATTTTTAATTTTTCATATAAATTTGTTTAAATCCACAAATAGGAAGCCATGCGTAAGATGACAGAAGAAGATAAGCGTAAGATCCTCCAGCAAGTGGAGTTGTTCCGTCGCGAGAAGATGACTTTCGACAACGAGGTTGCCAAGTGGGATGATGCTGGAAATGATATCATCATGCTCGCTAAGCATATGTGCATGATCATGCTAGAGATGACTGACTTCACTAGGTGAGCTGAACTCACATGAAAGGGAAATAGTTTTTATGTAGGTTCAAAAGAGATGGATATATAGCTAAGTTGTTAGTAACCCACGCAAAAGGGAAATAGTGTTTTATGTAGGTTCGAAATAGATGGATATACAGCTCAGTTCATATGAAAGCATTAGAAATTAAATTTCAGAGGTCGGGGTCCATTGAAAACAACAATGGATGTTATCAACGCCGCCAAAAAAATATCTGAGGCTGGCACTAAATTGGATAAACTCACAAGAGAAATAGCGGAACAGGTGACAAATATTTAGATACATTAATTTTAGATTTTGATAAATACGTTATATCATATGTTTTCCAATATCCCAGTGTCCTGAGTCTTCGACGAAGCAAGATCTCCTTGCTTACCTCCAGCGCATAGCTCTGTACTGTCATCAGATACAGATCACTAGCAAGGTGAAAGCTGATGTACAGAATATATCCGGCGAGCTGATTGTTAGCGGGGTGAGTATACATACACACACACATATAGACAACACGCACACGCTGAGAGACACAACATATACATACATACTTAATTACGGAGACAAAACTAACGAAATTACTTGGAATGGATTCTCAGCTTTAAGAAGTTCCAAATTCCAAGATCTCCTAGCACAAAGAGTGTATGGTTTTAATGTTCGGTAATAGTGTAATATTTTGATTAAAATAAATCATTATTAAAAATATGTTATTTTAAATAAAATTTTTGCTTTGAATTTTCTTTGTATTAGTATCTCAACATTCAATGTAGTATACTCAGGGCTGTATATTTGGTCCTTTTTTATATGATCTGTTTAAAGACCTAAAAAAACAATTGAAAATATTAATGAGGTCGCGATTACAAATAATTCTTCAATCACTTTAAAAACAAATAATAACTGGAGTCTAACAAACAAACATGAACAAATACAATATCTATCTAGTTCAAAGTGCTCACGACCTTGGTGACACAGATAGCTGAACATAACATACAACAAACTGTCGAGATATCCGGGATTATATATAGCTTTATTACATTGTCAGTATTCTATGAAAACCAATAAATTTAAATCAAAAATCGTTTATTGAAGTTATATATTATTATACATATTTAAGTTAACAATTATTATTTTAAAAGTGTCTTATATTCTACAAATCTCGCTTTATATTTTCAGTTCATATAACTGAGGCTTATACATGTTCGATTAATGTTCAATATTAAAACATCAAATAAATTTTATTTTTTTTTTATTTTTCAAATTTTTTTTTCAGCCTATAATGAAATTTTAAAATTTCAAGTTTAAAATCTCTGCGAAAAATACAACTACTACTATAAATGCAAAAAATATATCTAAAGTGATTTAACTGTAATATATTGTACTTATTTTAAGATTAGAGTCAACATTACCTTAGAAATCTGAATTGTTCATCTGACACTTCACTACTACTGTTACTTGACATTGACTATATTGCGTTATTACGGGATTATTATATATATAAATATACATTTAGAATTGCTATCGAAAAATAACATATTAGGTTAAAATTTCAAAAGAATACACATTAGATTAACAAGATTAAATTTACAGATAGAAATTGTGCCAAAATCAAGATCAAAAATCAAAATCTGCCGAATGAACTTTGCAGATTTTGAACATTCTGTCCTTTACTACTGTTAGTTCGTCAGCATTCTTTGTTATAGTCACTCATGCAATAAGTTCTAATTAATATTTTAAAAAAATTAAGTAAAAAGCTTATATTAAACGAGCGCATGTTATTTATGTTTTGTAAAACTGTAAAATATACTTTTTACAATTTTGCTGAATCCTACAGCTTAATTTAGCTTGTGTGTTAACGTCGAGCTATGGAAATTTGCATTATGACTCACTTTAACGGGTTTCGAAAAAATAAGTTAGAATTGTGTATTATTTGATAATAGAGTCGATTGCTTAAGTCTAAGCAATCGAAGGCCTTAGAGAAATCTCAAAAGAATTATGATTAACTATTTTACTAACAGTAAAATGAATAACAATCTATAGTTAGAGGAAACTGAAGCATATTTATATATTTTTTTCGGAATATATATTCCGGTTGTGCCCACGGTCGTTATATCGGAATTTAACCAACTCTATATTTTGATCTCGAATAGCAATAGAACCGCGTAAACTGATGCCTGATATAATTTAGTCAGTAAAGCCTTATATATATATTAAGATAGATTAACGTTTCAATATACAATATTGTTTTGTTTATAAATTTAATCATTATATGTTCGTTATCCATGATCTTAAGATAACCCTCAATATAGTAAAGGCCTCCAAATAAGGCGCAGTACACTCTAATATTCAATTAAATATCACACACACTACCATAATGTTTTTGCATATGTGTATGTTTATATTCATATAATTATATTTAGGTATATTTATAATTTTGTTTTCTATACGCTTTGTATCGTACCCATAGAATATAATATATTATTATTATTATTATATTTAATAATTTTTTAGTTTTATTTCATTTTTTTTTATTTATAATTTTTTTATTTTTTTATTTCAAAGGTTACTGGTACAGATCTCTTGTAAAGAGATAAGTCATCCTTTGTATACATTGTCTTATCTTATGTCTCTGTTATATGGTACATAAATCTTGGGTCTCATCTTGGGCCTCTTTTGTTTAATTTATTTATAAATGATGTTGTTGGTTTCCTTGACAATTGTAAAATTTTATTGTATGCCGATGATATGATATGTCAAGCCTATAAAATCCTTACAGGATTGTATTGCACTACAAAGTGATTTAAATCAGCTTGCCATTTATTGTGCACAAAACTTTCTTTATTTAAATATAGAAAAATGTAGTACAATAACCTTCACAAGGAAAACAAAACCCATTTTATATGAATATAAAATAAAGAATGATATTTTGAATAGGCTTATGGAGGTTAAAGATTTAGGTGTAATATTACACAGCAAGCTAACTTTTGTTTCACACGTTAATTATATATCTTCAAAGGCTTATAGGATGTTAGGTTTCATTTTAAGAGTGGGTAAGGAGTTTAAAAGGGCTTCGACTTTTATTCTTCTCTTTAACACTTTCGTACGCTCAGTATTAGAATATGCTTCTACGGTTTGGAATCCTCAATATAAAGTTCACATCGATACAGTAGAAAAGTTACAAAATAAATTTATAAAATACTTAACTAATAGAAGTGGTTATTCTGGTGACAATTCGGAATGTGTAATTCCCAAAATTTCAACACTATTTTCTCGAAGGCAATTGAGGGACCTTATATTTTTGTATAAAATTGTCAATAGTGTTGTGGACTCTAATTATCTTCTCGGTAAAGTAAAACTTAAATGTTCAAGAATAACTTCCAGAAACAATACTTTGTTCTATTTTCCGATCAACAAATGTAATTATACGAATAATGCATTTATATTTCGCGCTTGTCGAGAGTTCAATAACATCTGTCACAACACCGACATTTTTAATGACACAATTAGTACTGTTAAGAGAAATTTTGGGAAATTATAAGGTTTTTTTTTTTGTCTTCAATGTACTTTTTTAGTTAGAGTTATTTTTTTATTTTTTTTATTATTTTATTTCATTTTTTCTTTCGTTTTATGTTTGATAAATAATTGATGTTTGCTTTAAAAGTTTTTGTTATGTTTGTTTTTATAACAGTGGAAACTTTATTGATATTATGCACTATTTGTTAATTTTATTTATAAGTTTGTAAATATTGTTTGTTTCCCAAATACATAAATAAATAAATAAAATAGATGAGTAAAATAATAATTAAATAAAAGGAGACCATTTAATCAAATATAAAGATTTTAATAGAACAACTCCTTATTTCTTATTAAATTACATATAAATAATAATTAAAATATATATTAATGAAAACAGCATCATTTCCAGCTGGACAGCGCCACCTCACTGATACAGGCTGCTAAGAACTTAATGAACGCTGTGGTGCTGACTGTGAAGGCTTCTTACGTGGCATCCACCAAGTACACCAGGCAGGGGACCATCGCTGTAAGTAGTCACATCATAATTTTACCATCAAGAATAATAATTAAAAAAAAATTTCAAAAAAAAAAAAAATCTTTTTACTGTTTCAATAAAACTATTTTACGGATACTCGTGTAAATCTTAGAAAACATTATTTTTACTACTTTCGAAAAAAATTCTGATACAATATAACATAAAACTTTTTTTTACTTTATCTTAAAACACACAAAATATATTTTAAAAATTAAATGTTAGTAAGAACACAATATTTTGTTATATTCAGTCATAAAAATACAGTGCGGTTTCAATTATCAAGACTTTATCTATATTTCTCGACACTAGACTTTTTGTACCAAATTATTGTTTATATTTTAAATATTTATACTAATGTTATAAAGTTTATGTGTTTGTTTGGGAACGCGAAATTATTGAATAATTATTTCTTACTGTTATAGACAGATTCATTAGCAAGGCTACAGGCTATCTAGCATTACGCTACTCTTAGTTATCTTATACTAAACAAAATCATAGTTCCGCGAGTGGAGCCGCGAGTAACAACCTAGTACTATATAAAAATATAATATTGAAAATATTTTATTTATAAGAACATTCCTAATATACAATAATTAATAAAAAATATATTTATCTATTTCAAAGCAAAAAAGAATTCTTTATTGAAAAGAAAAATATTTCAAGTATATATAAATTGAAATAAGATATCTATCTTATTAAATACCGTAGAATGCTTCTAAATATATGCAAGTAATCATATTTTTTTTGTTAAGAATAAACGCTTGCATATTGTTCTTAGATATTATATGAATGTTATTAATATATGCTTTTTTCGCTGGCGGAAGAATAATTACGTGAGTTAAATGCTAACATATATGCGTAATAACAACTATAATATATTAGATTTCTTTTACAACACATCATCAAGATATATCATTAATGCACTGCTTTGCAAATTTATATATAATATATTTTTTAATTGAAACTTTTTATGGATGATTTTTCTATTGCGTAAGTACTTACTCGGTTATTATTGTTTTATAGTAATAAATATTATTTTTTAAAAAAAGGTAATCAAATATATATTTTTTTGAAGTATGGATTTTTTGTATATTTTTCAAACTACCAAAAAAAGTTTTAATATTTTTTTGCTCGTTTATTTTGTAGATTAGTTATTTTGTTAGCATGCTGCTAAATAGGACGATTGCATTTTTATCTAATTAAACTAAATATTTTTCTATCTAAAAATAGAATTTTTACAATCTTTTTTTAATATCTTAAAATCATAGAAAATAGAAAATAAGATATGGGCTAATAAAATAATTATTTCAGTCCCCGATAGTTGTCTGGAGAATGAAAGCCCCGGAGAAGAAGCCTCTCATACGGCCAGAGAAGCCGGAGGAGGTCCGCGCTAAAGTAAGACGCGGGAGTCAAAAGAAACAGCCGAGCCCCATACACGCGCTGGCTGAGTTCCAGAGCCCCGCTGAAAGCGTGTGGTAAGAACACACCCCGACATACTGACTCACACAAACAGACATTCGACACACACAGACACACATACAGACACACACAGACACGTACTTACAAAAACACGCTTTCATTCAAAATTACAATGTGAAAACTGTAACAGACAAACATACAATGAATTTCTTATAAATATTTTTATTTCAGAATCCCTACAAGTGTGGTATTCATCATTTTAATTGAAAATTTGAAATCATATTCGAAGCATTTGTAATTTGAATTTTTGTGATTATTATTTAGTGACATGATGTTTGGAATTTGACTGGTTTTTATTTTATGTGTAATTTCTTTATTTTTTGTACCAGAAATAAATTCTTTAAAAAAAATATTGAAACCAACTCTCTTGCCTCATTTTTTGTCTAAAAAATGACTACAATGATAATAGGTTTAAAAAAATGTTTCTAAAACTAATTACAAAAAAAATACTTCTAATAACCTTAATTCCAAAAGACATTCTTCAAAAAAAAAATACTCAACGAAAAAAATTTTGAAGCCCAGAAAATAAGGGCAGCCAAATTGTTTAGAAGTAAATTTACACTAGTATTGTAGTTTTAGTATTTTATATACTATTTATATAATTAATTGGAAATAAGAATTAGGAAAATCATTTTTTTTTTAATTTTATATAAATATAGAAAAAGAAATCGAAACGAGCAGGACTCGAACCTGCGACTTAAAAACAACATTAGAAAAACATCTAAGAATTTTTAATCTATATTTACATAAAAAAAATAATGAAAATGGATTATTTAAGAAAAAAAAAATAATAAAATTTTATTTGACCTATGTGTGTGTTTATTTATGCGACTTTTTATATTTGGTCTTCAGAAATAAAACATCTTTTTAAAATAGTAACTCTTAAAAAATCATAATAAAAAACATTAAAGGTTTTAATCAAAATTTACATCACATTTCGTACGAATTTTTAAGATTTTTTGAGATTTTTATATTTTTTTTCCAAAAGAATCGATTAAATTTTAAAATTATTAAAATAAGTAGATAGCGTATAAGTTATGAGTATTATAAAAATAGTTTTAGATTTTTTGTTCTTGTAGACAGAAATATTAGATTTGAATTTTTTTAATCAGAAAAATAACTACTGAAAAATATTTGACAAATAATAACACAAAAATAAGCTGAAAAGTATAACAGATAAGGACATTTTTTGAATTAAAAACTGAATAAAACAAA
Source organism: Mechanitis mazaeus (assembly GCA_959347395.1). Taxonomy (NCBI): domain Eukaryota; kingdom Metazoa; phylum Arthropoda; class Insecta; order Lepidoptera; family Nymphalidae; genus Mechanitis; species Mechanitis mazaeus. Next base: position 16,395,144 of record OY365749.1, on the reverse strand, counting down.
TAATTTTTTAGGTAAATTTTTTCTGGATACAAGGACAAAAAATATATTTAATCATATATATTTATGAATAATTTAGATTTAATAAATGCATAGCAATATTCATCGTTTTGTGAAATTTTACTCTTTACCATAAAAAAGGAAACCTAATTTAGGCATTTTAATAAGTTATGAATTTCTTTATTATTATTTAAAACAGGTTTTTTAAAATTTTAGTTTAGATGGTTTAAAGGATTTTAACAATCTTAATAAATCTTTTGTATTTGTTTTTAATTATCGAAAATATGTCAATTACACTTAGAAAATAGCTTTTGCTTGAAGTGTTTTTCTAAAATGTAATGTCTCTTTTAACTGAAGAAATGACTGATTGTACTTTTTGTAACATTATATTTCAATATCATTTACATCGAGAAGTCTGTAATTAATATGCTAATTTGTATAATTTAATAATTATTAAAAGTTATATTAAAATATATGTATATCAAAAGAAAATTTATGAACGAGAAGGAATTACACCTGCGACGTCTCATCGCACGTCGCATTGGAGGTCTAAGAACCGATTTAAAAAATTACTTTGTTATAATGTATTTTATCTTTTCATATACATATAGTTAATATAAAAGAAATAGGAGATATATATATTTCAAAAAATCAATTTCAATACGTTTTCATGTATTTTTTTTAAATTAAAAATACGGATTTTTGCCAATGTTAAACAAGCTTCTTGCTCATCAAACACATCCACCGCATTTCTAGTAGTTTCCATGTACTGTAATGATAAGTCAAGTATTAAACAACGTATTTTTATTCCTTATATCTTGTTCACTGTAGTTTTAACGACATTTTTGTAGAAGTTTTCAATTTTTCTATTAATATTTGAAACGATAGCGTTATCGAACAATAAAATGTATACTCGATTGATGTTTGTTTCATTTATTTTCATTTTAAAAACATTAAGGTGGGTTCACATACTTCATTACCTTTCCAATAATTTCTATTAAAATATCGTGAACAAAATATTGTTATCAAGTCTTGTATATTCTTACCTTTCGATCCCAAAGATTATTGTCTGATTCTTAACAACTCCATGGTATCAAACTCTTCAACTCTTTGATTAGTAGCTGTTTTTCCCACACATCCAATATATATCTGATTTTGATATTGAATCACAAAAACGGCCTAGAGAAATCTGAATTAGAAAATAAACTATTTCATTGTGACCCAAGAACGGGTTACAGTAGAAAAAGCAGTTGAGGTACAACGCATCTTATACACTGAATAATTTATATATTTTCATTAGATTTGTGTTTTAATAATTTCTAATTTTTTTATGATATCTGTAAAGAGTTGTGTATAAAATATTCCTTGATTTAGCTAGTTATTTTTTTGCCTTCATATATTTTTAATAAAGCGGCTCACAGATCAAAACGACTCTTTCTTTTTTGTTTCGACACATTTTATCTGAGACAAAGATTTATTTTTAAGTACTTTCGATACGTGACAAAACGATCCGCTGCACCCCACGGATAGTTATTTAATTTAAAGAAATTTCTATAAATCTGAAAAGCTCAACAATTAAGTTATAATAACGAAAGTCCTTTTTTATTAATGTAGATCTTGATGAAATATCAAAACTTCCAAGATTCGAACACATTAAAACAATACATTTTCGTTTAATAGATAACAAAATACTTTTGACTTATTCCTGCCTTGTGCGCTGCGATGAGGTCTACGCTCCGGTACTAAAGTGGTAACCAGTTCAGGTGTGAGAGGGGTCTAAGCTGGGCATCGTGGTCCAAGAGCACGAGTATTTGTCAAAGGCATTCAAAACTATAAGGAACTATCCGCTGTGACCTATGCTCCCCTACTGATTAATAAGAAGTATTTAATAAATACCACTTTCTAATAGTTTTTAAACAATTATTTAAATGTGGCTGTTATTTTTATTTAAGTTAACGTCTCCAAATTCTCGTAAGGTTATTCAAAGTAAAGGCATTCTATTGTGAGTTAAGCTCTGAATTATGATCGAAGTGGTTTATCGTATACTCTAAAAATAGGAGATTGTATCACAAGGGAGCAATGTAATATTCTTACGGTGAGGGCGCTACTTTGAGCCACAAGCGAAGCTCAAGATTCTAACATCTTCTTCTCTTCATCTACTAGATAATGTACATTACCCGAGGGAAACATAATTTGCTCTCGTCATACACTCTACTTGCACCCCCTTTCTATGAGAAAATATGTACCTACTGATTACAAGAACCAAGACGTCATTGGCACGCTTTTATTTTTTTTTTATTTAGCTCGAGTACCCGCGCCGTGCAACCAATACATACAGCCAGTACTCTGTGCCAGTAACTAATACAATTTGCGTTCCATTTCTATGAATGTTCAAATCACTTTTGCGCGCGCTAAAAAGTTCCTATCGGAAAAGAGCTATTTTGCTCCCGCTTATAGAGGAACAAAACGAAAATCCTTTTCGAATTGAAGGGGTGAAAAAGATATATGGATGCTTCAGGTGCCAAATCGATTACTTAACTCCATTTTTTAAATATTTTTAAATTTTAATGTCAAAGCACTTTTTAGTTACTAACTGTTTATATTGAAAATATTTTTTTCTAATAATTATTATAAACTACACCTTTTTTGCTAATTAATAATAAATAATTTATGTCAGAAGCCAATTTGATTAACTCCATACTATTATGTATTTATATCATAATAAAAAAAATTGTTAAGTCGCTGCACTATTTTTCGTCTCCAATGGAGAAGTAACTTGTTCGTTTAATTTTTTTTTTCGAGACAATTCTATAAATTCGTTTAGTTTATTTAAGAAAAAAAATGATTAGTTCTATTCAAATAGGTGTACAATTGCCATAGGTGAGATACTTAAAAACAAAAAAATTAATTATGAATTTTTTTTTTTAAATATTAAACCGTTATAATTATATTAACTATTAAGATGAAAGATGTTAATAACTATTATTTGAGTAGGGAAAATTATGAATCGGATGGTTCTTTAGATAAAAATTATTGGTAGGAACTGCGCTCAAGAAAAAGATTTTGTATTTTTTCAAATTCATCATCTGATCACGGCAATGGAGAAATCGCTGCAAATAATTCGGCTGGACCAAAAAAAAAGAAGCCGTAATCCTAGTACATAGGACCGAAATGTCAAAAAACGTAATAGATTAAAAAGTTTAAGATACAGAAATAGATGTGGATATTTAATATTTGCAAAACATTTGCAAATTTGCTATGTTGATGTCGTCAGAGGAGCAATTAAAAAATTATTTCAGATGAAATAAAAACTACCATTGAGGCATTTTACAAAATGAAGAGTCAAGTTATAAAACATATAAACTCATTTCCCGCATATCTATTCGCCAGATGATTGGTACGATATAAAACAAATCTGTAAAAAGAAAGCATTTCATATGGTTCAATGACGCATCAGAACTTTAAAAACAGTCACAGGACTTTAACAAAGATTAAGAAGATTTAAGAAAATGTAGTGTTATAAGTTTACGAAAAACTGTAACAGATAGACCACTATGTCTGAAAAATGTGATTCAGCCTTCATTGCATACAACTGGTAGAACAGTGAAAAGAGAAAAAAAATGATTGACTTGTTAAAATTTATACCTTCTGTCAAACACGGATACTGTGAAACTTTAAGAATAAATAGACAGGATGGAAATTCGAATACAGCTAACGAAGACAAAATCATTTATGATGACAATAACTTAATTCAAACGAAGTAATAATATCCATTATATTATATAAAAGAAACAAAATAATTATTATTCATTTTTGCTAAACTATTTCATAAAACACATATTTATGTTATGATATTTTACCGTAATAAAAAAATAATTCAAATACTTAGTTTAAATTAATAATATACTTTACCTTGCCAATTCGATTAGCCCCACGAATCAAGACAAAATTGTAGTAATAATAACAATAACTCCAAGTATATTCCATCTTATACTTTCTATATGTCGTCAGAACACAATTGTGTTTACAATAAAATAGTCAATATCGTATTTTGCAATTTGTAATTTGAAAATAATTTTAAAAATCAACAAAGTATTTTATCATTTTTCTCTAAATTTTGATTTATGGAGTCAATCGATTTGGCAATTGAAGCATCCATATCTAACCCTATATGGAAATCCTTAATATTCAATATACATAAGTATAAATAATATACTTTTAGAAAGAGTTTATATTTTATCGTCTTTATTTTGTATCTTAGGAATTATATCGATTTTAATTTCTACTCATACATTTCAGTTATATACCTTTCAGAAATGTCGTTGCTTTGATTTCGGTTAACGAAAAACAATCTGTATCAAAATTGAAATTAATAAATATTTATGTTATCTTGAATCACGATAAAAGACACATCAGAGCGTTTCGTTTAAACTGTACGAAAGGAAATTCTATTTATTCTTCTATCCATTAGTTGAAGCTCAATAAACGAGAATGACATGGGACGTACCTTCTGACAGGCAACATTATAATAAAATTGAACGAATTAAACAGTTCTGTACCTAAAACAAAAACAATGGAGGGAACCAAGTGTCAATTAAAATATATCACTATCCATCAATATGTATACTCTAATAATTTTCGTAATATTTAGGACGGGAATAGGTAAGTACTGATAGTTTTTCTTGCCCGGGATCGACTGACCTAAGGGCCGCAATCAACGGGTTGTCTGCCCCTGAACTAGAGTATTGCAAATTAAATAATATAATAATTAACACAAAATAAAATATTTAAGTCATACCATAATCAAGCATAAGAGAATAATAAATAAAACAGACTGAATCAAAAAGTTTTATTTCCAGCCTGATGTATTTTAGTATTAATGTTGGAAAAGAGTATTTCTTAACAAATCAAAAACTTTTTTTATTTAAAATATACAATGTCAATTAACTTTAATAAATTCACTTATTTTCTCAACAAAGCGCATAACAACTTGTAGTGTACAAATACATTATAACAAATTTAATTAAATACTATATTTATTAAACAACTTTAATTTTCTTAGAAGCACGCTCATCATCACTTATATCCAAACTCCTTTTATTGCTGTCTATATTTTCCTTGTTACTTTTCTTTCCGGAACCTTTTTCTTTTTGTTTGTCATTAGTGTAATATTCCTGTATTTTGTGACTATTCTCTCCGCTAAGAGGCTCTAACTCAATTGTCTCATCCAACTCTCTGTTTACAGGTTTTTCTGTGTCCTCATCATCTGAATATATTACATTTCTCTTTGGCTTGGATTTTGAACTCCCGGCTGGAATGAAATAATTAAACTATTTGATGTTTCAAATATACCATTTTCAATGAATAGTCAACTATCATGTTTATTAAATTATATATAATATATATGTAAGTATATAATTGTATGAAAAATAATTTTGTTGTTGTTATCTGTGTGATAAACATGGATTATTAACTGGATGAAAAAAACCTAAAATATTCCTTTTAATTTTCTAGTACACAAACAAAAATACAAACTATTTATTTTATTTATTTTAATGGCTTAGACAACAAGATATTATTACATTCTCTTTATATGTTTTGACAACTTCCTGTAAGAAAATAATATATTACCCCTATAATGACATTTCAAGGAATCAATTAAAGCTTATTCAAAAAAAAAAAAATTATAACTAAAAATTCAAACCACTATTCAAAATGAAGATTCAATGAAAAAATATTTCTAAACAACACAATACTACAACATATAAATTAAAATAATATTTTCATATGTATTGTGAATTTTTGTATATCTACTAGAAAAATATTTAATTTTTTTTTTACTACTTGTAAAACATTAATAAACAATTGGTACAGACCAGTAACATCTTCACTACTAGGCTTATTAATAAAGAAATTTGTTATAGGCTTCTGCCATTTTGGAGTTTCTCTCGGACAGACTGGATTACCGCCAGAGGTGTTACGAGACTTATCACTGCTACCTGAAAAATAAATAGCAATTAAATTACATTTATTTAAAAAGATAAATACTCTGAACTCCAAGTTTATAAGAATATGATAAAGATGAAGTGTTTTTTTATTTATTAATTAACATTAATACCTACTGGTTTATTATGCCAGGAGGATTTAAAACAACAACAAGTATGTTATTTTTAGGACAAGACACAAGCTAGGCTAAACAACATTAAAGTATAATCTATAGTACCATTATAGTATAGGTTAAGTTTATAAAGAAGACAAAGTTGAGATTGTATTAATTACAATGTCAATGCATTTTTCAAGAAGTATTTAGTTATATACCTGCTGCACTTGACGAGCTTGTAGGTGGGGCGGCACTACATCTTGCCTTGCTGCTTTTACCAGATGATACTGAAATGTAATATTTATTGTTTTTTGTAATTCTAAACTAATGCTTTTAAATATTTGATATACATTTTATTGTACTCACTTTTGGCTCCCACGGATGCCTTAGTTCTAGCCATTTTACAAAGCTAATTCTAAATGATTAATGTTTGACAATAACCTACATTAAAGATATGTTTGTAATTTTATATTATAAAAGTACCTTTTTTGTAAGTATATTTATAACATCATAAATTGGCGCGAATTTTTCGTTGACAAATAACATAAAACAGAACTGTCATCTTGTTGTGTCAACTGTACTTTTTTTTTAAATAGCTGAAGATTTATTCTTTAAGACTCCTTAATTTTTTTTATCGGTCAAACTCTTTCAGTTTAAAAATTATTATTTTACTATTAATTCCTATACCAATATGTATAATTGTTGTAAACAATTACGGAACTTACATTTCTAAGCAATGGCTATGTATTTGTTATATTATATAAAGTTTATTGATTTTATGGACATCACGAGATATAACGTCAGAGCATTTATTATTATGGTATGGTATGGTTGTAGGTTATATTCAAGTACTCGTGCTATAATTTTCATCATTATCATCACTCTAGCCCAACGATGTCCACTACTGAAGATAGGCCTCCCTTTTTTTTTTTTTTTTTTTTTTTTTTTTTTTTTTTTTTTTTCCGTTGGAAAAACCCGTTACGGGTACCCCGTCGGCCCAGAGGGTGACGGCCGGGGGGTTATGTGGGACTACCCGGCAGCATAGAGGATGCTGCCATTTTTAAGGCTACCCACTAAAAAACCAACGGTTGCCCTCTTCGCCGTAATGGGACGTCACGGGATCGCGTTAGCACACACCGTGACGCCCCGGCGAGACCCCCCGAATGAGGGTGCCCCGAGCAACGTAGAGCACCCTCCAATCGTAGGCCTATGTTAGGTAAGAGGGGTCACCCTCCCCCCTCACCAGGCCTACAACTGGGGAAGGAAGCGGCGGGCGTATTCCCGCCTCCTTCTACCCAGTCTCCCCCTACGGAGCGGGTCAGCGGACGAGGCTGACTCCCTGTCCCGCTCCGAGGCCTCCTTTGCGGCGATGACTTGCTCGCAGAAGGAGGCCATTGCGACCCAGCACCTCTCGCTGCTGACCATCGCGCTGATGACGCGCGGCAGCGAGAGGTCCCTGCCAATCACGCCCACCAGCTCAGTACGCTGGTGGTCCCAAGCGGCGCACTCCGCCAGGGTGTGACGAGCCGAGTCGACGGACTCGTCACAGTGATGGCAGGAGGGGGTCGTCTCCCTTCGTGCTATCCTGTGCAGGTACTCACCGAAGCAACCATGCCCGGTCAGCACCTGCACAAGACGAAACGTAAGCGTTCCGTGCCGCCGATTGATCCAGTGGTCGAAGTGAGGGCGGACCGCCCCCACTGTGATCATACCGGCGGCAGGGGACTCCAAGTCCCTGTTCCACCGTCGCATCAGGGCTCGGTGAGCTAGAGCCCTGATTCGCGCCGCCTCGGGCCTTACCCCCGTGGCCAAGGCTTCTGCCCGGTGCCAGTACACGGCTGCGAGCACCTCCGCCTGTAGCTCCCAGGGCGGATCGCTCGCCAGGAGTGTAGCCGCCGTGAAGGACACCGTACGGTACCCCCTGATCATCCTCACCGCTAGGACCCTTTGCGTTCTTCGCAACAGGGCCCTTGAGTCAGCGGTGAGGAACCCTGACCATATGGGAGCACCGTATAGGGCCATGCTCCTCACGATGCCGGCATATAGGCGCCGGCATGGAGCCTGCGGCCCACCGACGTTGGGCAGAAGCCTTCCCAAGGCAAAGATAGGCCTCCCTGATCGACCTCCAGAGAGACCGATACATGGCGGTCTGCATCCAACGGTTTCCTGCAACTTTTCTAAGTGGTCCTCCAACACTACGCTTGTTTATACGTGGCCTCCACTCGTGAACTTTTCTGCCCCAACGGCCATCGGTAACTCGAGCTTTGTGCTATACACACTGCTACTTCAGCTTGCTAATTCGAGGAGCTATAAATTTTTTATAAGTTCTCCTCCACGATCCTACTACCCATTAGAACAACAAGGTCAAGTCATAATTGCAATCTATGACTAATAAAATGAAGAATAAATTGAGAGTATGGATCTGTATACATATTAAAATTTAAGTGATGGCCTATACAAGTAAATCACATCGGTTGTACTGACAAAAGCACCAGGTTAGTCCAACTCTCGTACCGCAATGTAAAGTAAGTGCTGCCCAGACCTACACTTTTGTAAATTTGATTAAGCAGCAGCGGTCTCACGGACTTCCCTAAAATTTAATGTACCAGCTGTTCAGCTCCACGCATATTTGTAATTTTTAAAAGTAAATTCCTAACAACAACAAGTAACTAATGAAAACCAAAAAGAAAAAGAGATATTTATATATAACGTTGAAATTTAATTAATTAATAATAGCTCTTTCCACATATTAACTTTAGAACCAAAGTTCAGTTTTATTCAGATAAAGCTATTCGATATAATTATCCAGCTGTACTGACGTCATTATTTTCGGGATTAGTCCTGACTAGGTACTGATCTCTACGGGGACCTTATTCATGAGCTCGGAGCAGGTCGTAATCCCGCCACGAGTCCAATAGTAATATTGTGAATCATGATTTAAATACAAAAATTTATAGAAATTTCTGTTTTATTAATTGTGGTCAACTTTATAAACAGAAAATTTGTTGGTTTAAATATTATATTTATAAATGCTTTACTTTTAAGTAAAGAAACAAAATTATTAATTCGAGGAATGATGTTAAAAAAAACAATTATTTTTATGAAATCAAATTTAATATTCCACAGACAACATCATTTTTTCTTATACAAGTTGGATTATATGAACATTAAAAACAAATTACGACAATTAAAGAAAACTAACCAATGTACACAATTAAAAGATTGTTTTGGCTATACTATTTGTCCTTTCTTAAAAGGTTTCAGTCATATCTATTATATAAAACTATGGTTAAGACAAATTTACAATATTTTAATTCCAGTTCCAGCGTGCTAATATAAAAAATAAGCTTTTAGCACTACAATAAATAAGATGTTTTCCGCTTTTTTTACAACACAGGTTGCATTAAAGTACGCCACCTTGAAAAATAATTATAAAAGCCAATTAATTAATAGTAAAGTATAATTGTTATTATAAAGAGCACATATTCCGTATATTCTTTGAATAAAAATTAGATTTTTTTTAGATATCTGTATGAAATTCGTATTTCTATCATTTACGGCTTATATAGTTTACATCACGCCCTAGTATTGAGGTATTTAAAATTATTCCTTTAACTGATTCTTCATTCAAAAATAATACTCAACTGTCAACATCCATTGGAGAATTCATTTGCAAATTCGATCTCGTTGCTGATTGGTTGGAATTCAAACTTACAACATCCAATCGATCCACGGGATCCGTAGTGGAATCTATTCCATTTTTATCGTCCTCGGTATCAAAATGAGTGGTCGTACTAACTAATTTCGATTTTAATCTATCAGCGGCCGAGTAAGTATCAATGTTAATATCTACTTCATTGTAAATTTGGTATTCAGTGACGATTAAATTATCGATATTAAACGATTTATCTCGATGAGTTTTCATATGAGATCCTAAATATTCACAAAGGAATTGTAAATCACACATTTTGCACGCAATGTATTCCGTAGGGTCTAAAGGTGTGTGATTAGTGATGTGGTCTCTACAAATGTCGTCTCTTAAGAAATACACATCGCAATCACCACATTTATATAATTCTACTTTTATATTATCATGTTCAGATCGCTCTACTCTCTCTCTGATAGCAATCTCTTGAAATCTTTGTACTGAATTACAAGGACTCCCTGGAACTACTCCAGCCCTGTCTCTACTGGTACTTTGTAAACTATCTTCCACTCCAACAGAGTTATCTTGACTATTTCTAGCCTTAGACTCGTTTTTATATCTTTCATTTCTATATATATTCTGTACAGGTTTACAGTCTTCACTATTTTCAGGGGTGTCATGGCTATACATATGGCGGGTAAGAGATATTTTTGTAAACATTAAATTACATTCCGTGCAACTGAATCTTTGCTCGTCGTGGCGACCTATATCCATGTGACGCTTAAGAGTTTTAGGATGCAAGAAATTTAAATCACAAATATCACACTTAAAGAGGCTGCTTCTATCGAAACCTACTTTTGTTTTTGGAATCGTTAATGGGGTGACGACACTCTCTTCAGTTTTAGCACGTTTACTGTCGTCTTCTTCTTCATCCGTTGAAAGTTTTCTTTTCAGCTCTGTTTCCTTATCAAAGGTATCTAATTCAGGCAAATCTTCTAAACTTATTAACTTTATTTCATTTTTATCTGGTAAATGTGTCAGAGCATCTTGTAAGGTCATTACTTCAGCTGTGGCCACGATCAGATCAGATAAAGTAATATTTTTCTTATAATGATGTAGTTTTTTATGTTTTCCAAAACTAAAGGAAGTGAAAGATATGTCACATATCGTGCATTTCATTGTTTTCCTGCTAATTTTGTGATTTGCATCAATATGGTACCTGAGACCTCTGAGAGAAATATTATAGACATCGCATTGTCGACAAAGATATATGACCTTTTTATCATAATATGTCTTAGCATTTACATCTAAAGAAACTATGTTTATATAGGACTTGAAGTTGCATTTTTGCAAATTTATATGATATTTTATCATCGATGAATGGAAGATTAGACCACAATCTTTGCACTCGACTCCATTATTGTCTTCGCGACACATCTTTTGGTGTTCAACTAACGCGGAACCGGTTATAAATAGCAACTTGCAAATTGCACATTTGTACAATCTATAAGCTAATAAACGATAAAATTGTCGGTCAGATAGTTCATGATTCACTTGATAACTCTTAGGATGAGAGCGAGATCGTTTCTGCTTAAAGATTTTGGTATGCTTAAGCACACGTTGTTCAGCTTTAACTTGGGAAAGTTTAGAATTAATTTTTGACACATTATTTAAGATGACGCCATCTTTAAATTTAATAATTACAATCTGTGCTTTACTAAAACTTATTTGTTCGTGCAATCTTCTATGGAACGCGAAGTGTGCTGAATGAAACGGCATTTCGCATAAATTGCAGGTTCTTCTGTTCAATTTTGTGGAACAGTTGTGCCGTTTTATGTTAGTCTCTCGCTGTACAGCCATAGAACAACGTACGCATTGATAGAAAAGTAATTCATTATTTTCTGTTCGATCCAATATTGCCAAATTTGTATTGTTTTTATTTTTATTTGGAAAGTAAACAATATTTAAATCAGATCTTGACATTTTTGGATATTTCTCGTGATAGTTGTAATGTCTCTGCAAGCTTGATGATCTTATCATAAGCGAACACTTGCTGCACTTTGTCAGTTTAACAGCGTCATTGCATTTGTGAATTTTTACGGTATGTTTTAAAAGAACACTTATTTTACAACGTCTACACGTATAAAATGTATGGACCAGCCTTCCCAGATTCGGTCGTACTAAAACTTTTGGTTGTTTCTTCCTCATTTTCACTTTTTGATAGTATATGTGGTGCAAGTAATGTTTGTTGAATTTCTCTTTCTTGATAAGCTTACCGCATTGCTGACATCTTTTGAAATGAAGTCCCGCAGGACGCAGCTTAGATCGCAATACATCATTAATATATGTATCGTTTTTCGAATTAAACACAATTACTCTGTAGGAATTACTGTTAAGTTTCCTCGTTTCATGAAGCTTATCATGTTCAGATTTCATACTTCTTCCAGAGAAATAAAGATTGCATTTCAAGCAATTGTATCTATTGCTATGATTAGAACAATTATTGTTTTGGGCATGTTCCACTACTGATGTTGATTTTACAATAGTGTTACAAACTCCACACTTATATATTGTTAACTGCGATGGACCATCCACTGCAATTTCCATTCTAATATTCCTCGTAAATTGATAAATACTGTTCGACAATATCTGATGCACTTGTTCCTTTGCCAACGAATCGAATATACTGGACCACTCTTTCGTTAATAATTTTTCGTAGTTAAATTTTAAAATTATAAAAGAATTTTTGTTGATATCGTTTTCTGCGTGTAATTCTATGTGCCTATCGAAAGAATTACCGACAAATTTAAGTTTGCATGTATTACAACTGTTTATAGTCGCATTATAGCTCTCCATGTTACAAAAATGGTCTTGACAGTGTTCCACGACGGTATCGTAAGTATCAATTATAGTGTCACAAGTCTCACACAAGTATAGAATATTCCATATAGTTTGCAAAGATTCATATGTTATTAATATATCTGGAATATGAGGTTTATTTGAAACAATTTTCTTATCTTCATTCGCATATTTATGGAAGGGGACGTGCAATTTAAATGCTAAATCACTAAAATTCTCGTTGCAATAATCGCAAGTTTTATGCACTTCGGAGTAACACAAGTGACCTCTTCTTGCTACATCACTAAAGAAGTGAACACTGCAATCTTTGCATTTCTTAAATATAGGATATGGAGGATCAATTCTTTTTCCGGTCTGTGCGTTTGTAAATTTCATGTCACGCAATTTGAGATTCGGATATTTTTTATGTTCGCTTTTGTGAGTCTTCATTCCTTTAGTTGTAAATCGTAGACCGCATAACTTACAGAGGTATGAACCATTATTTCTATTGCATCTTCCATCACTGTGTCCATGCGCTGTCCAGTTAATTTTCAAGAAACATTTACAAGAGGGACAATAGAACAGATGCTTGGGACGCGCGGTTCGATCCATATCTGGTATTTGTACGTCCAATGGCTTTGTCTCCATCTTATTGAACGACATGTAATGCACTTCAATAAAATCAACAGTCTTGACTCCTGTTGCATGTGCGTTTGAATGTTGGACCATGTAGTCTTCATCTATCGTCAGACCACATAGAGAACACTCAACGTTTTTATTTGGGTTGCAATTTTCTGTATGACATTTTTGGAAACCATTCTCGTCGTAACACACCTGACACTTTCTACAGACACAAATAATTCTACTCAGAATATTCACGTCACGAATTTTTATACTTTTTAACCTTTCAGCTATTTCGTGCTGTTTTAAATGATATTGTTTATCAGATCTCTCAACAAATCGTCGACATATCTGACACTTGAAATTCCCTTTCCTATATTCACAAGTTTTAAAATGCTCAACAGCTATTCTGATTGATAAAAAGTTAATTTGACACTTAGTACACTTATATAAGGTCGAAATTGGAATAGGAACGAAATTGCTAGATTCATCATCGGCACTTGTGGATGGAATTGCATCAGACTGTTCTATCTCTTCTCTTTTTATACTAATTCTTTCAACTGTCTTTGCATGTTTTGCCGCCTTGTGAATTTTCTCTGAATAAGCTGATGGAAAGGTCACATTACACGGAAGGCACTTGTATTTATCATGTTCACTAACAACTTTATTATACAGATCCGGGTGTTTGTGTTGTATGTGTTGATTATAACGTTTACAATCCGGTAGCACAGAACCACAATTCTCGCAGTTAAAATCAACCGATATTTTTGGAGACTCAACCTCTTCTACAAACTCATGAAACATACCCATATGTCGTGCTAATTTTTCCTTATTTCTAAAATGGCAAGTGCAAATTGGACAACAAACATATTTATCGTTCATAGAATGAGTTGTCTGATGAATTTTCAAGGCCGCATCATTCTCAAACTCCATATCACACAAGTCACATTTAAAGGAACCCGGTAAAAGCTCATACGAGTGTTTAATGAGAGCAATCTCGTTTGGAAACACTTTGTTACAGTGGTTGCATAAAACACTTTCATCTTCTTCTGGTTCTATTTTAATTTTTCGAGTAAATATCGAACCTTTAGCAGTGCTTTTGACTGCTTTATTTCTTCTTACAAGAAACGAATGTGTTGTCGCTTTGTGTGAATCCAAAGCATTTTCAGTTGGAAACAGTATTTTGCAATCTTCGCAATAACATGGATTGTTTTCTAAATGTAATCCACTTTCTTTAACAACTATAGAAGTTTCATTTATCTGTAGTTCAGGTGTATTTGAGCCAGATGCTGAGGAACATGGCTTACTACCCAAGATTATCTTATTCTGGTACAAATTAGAGTCATCTGTATCTACAGGGGCGTCATCTTCGTAATTCAGTACGAAATCATCTTCATTTTCTGAAACATATTAATAGAAACCTCAGGTAAAAATTTGTTTAATTATAAATAGATTAAAAGTGTTCAATACTAAAAAACAAACTCTTTACAATAAACTACTAACTAATAACAAACATAATTAGGTATAAAATTCATCCTCTATCAAAAATCTACCTTTTCTTAACATGCTTCAAAAATAATTGTTCTTTGTCGTACGAGTATGTATATATATTTGTATTACAGATAAATGGAATCACAATAAAAAAATCTTTGCGTACCGACTTCAAGTCGAAAAGTTCAAAATAGTAAACATTTCTATGTTAAATATCCAAAAAATATTGAAGTTGGTGTCAATCAATATAAATTGTATTAATTAAGCTGACCTATTCTTAAATAAAATGGTGGTACAACAACAAATCAATCGAATTTTCATGTTCAAGCTTTTTGTTCCCACGTCAAGTTCCCACGTCAAGTTTTTTGTTCGAATTTATTATGTTTGGTACCAACTTCTAAACTTTTTGATATTTAAAACAAAAATAACTTCAACGTGGCAACAATCTTTGTTAAAAATACATTTTAAAACAGTTTCAATGTTTAAAAGACTATGCGCTATAACAATACAGGGTGCCATTAGCAAGAGATCAGAAACCCTGGGTCCCCAGTCAAAACACTCATGAGAAATGTCTATGGTTTATGGACAGATAAATTATTATGTCCATTTGAACATTGTGGTTCAGCAATATCTTAATTGAACTGCGTAGCATATACAGTACTAAAGACGTCAACAGAATACACACAAACCTACTACTTAGTTAATCTTATTGTTACAAGAAGATTAAGTACTCGCTTTAAATACATAACATTAATCTAAAATGTCTATTTAAAAATTAGTTTAGTCACAACAATAGAAAACAGCTGTCTAAATTTCTTTTTCTGTCTGCAATTTAATCAGCGAATGAATATAATTGAACTAGCCGATCCCGATGATAACAAATGAGTAAAAAAATATCAGTGAAGTGAATGTTGTCACAACCATTATTTCAGTCATTAACTAATTTAGGATAACTTCGGATTCATAATCAAGTGGAAGCCTTTTTTAGTTTTTTTGAATATTATTTTTTAAGTGGAATAAACAAGCCTTTATTTGTATTAAAATTTTGTCATTTCATTTCTTATAAAATATTGTGGTCAAATTCTAAATTTTCTAAGACTTACGACCCTCAATAGAATTTTGTTTTACTGTTTTATTTTTAATTCTTTTAATGCAGATCAAATATTTATAGAGTCAGGGTACATCTCACAACTTATGTTACAAGAAGTACATAGTTGACACCATCAATTTGTAATTATATTTTTTATAGAGATATCATAGATATCTTTTAAATCATACATACATTACAAAATTGTTACACTACACATTGACTGAATTCAAAACACACCCCTTGATATATTTTTAAATGTTTTAGACAAATTTAATAACTGGTAAATTAAAGCATTATTTATTATTTTAAAATATTTCTATTTAAATATTTAATCACCTTCATCGTTTGGGACAATCACCTCAGTCTTGATACTTGTGATGTCTGGAAATATATTCTTGATCTTAGGATTATCCAGTAAATCATGCTCTTCAATATCTATGTCATCAGCCATGATGGAATCTGAAACCAACGATTATGGATGGATAAAATTAGATTTCAAAAGAAGGCAATAGTATTGGGAAGAGTATCCAGCTTCCAATACAATATTTTACTTGTTGGTTGGACTACTCTTAACTTAAGCATCCTTCCAAATGAGGTCTAGATCCCATGATTTGGTAAATAGAAGTTATCAAAGGAAAGCCTCTACCTATGTTTTATATATCATTGATTTTATGATTAGCAACTAGAAACTCCATAGACTAACACCCATGGGCAAGGCATAACTAAGGCAGGTGCAATATATATATATTAAATTAAATAACATTAATCAAGTTTGAGATAAAATATGAAACTTCCATTCTACACACTGTTAAGCCGCTAGAGAAAAATAACTCAATTACATTTTTGGGCAGGCAATACATGATGGTGACAAGTTTGTGTTGTTTTAACAAAAATTATGAGGATATGTTAAGAACCATGTTTCCATGGCTGACATTAATTTTCTTTGTGGATATGCTTACAGTTTGCAATATTAATATATTTTTTATCCCTACTAGATCAAGCAGCCTTCCAAAGTCTGTATCAATCACATGAATAGTGTTTTTTGATTTTTCAAATATTTAAAATAACAAATAATATCACTGTATACATAATATCAAAATTATTTGAAAACATGTTAATAGTACCATGTGTGAAAACCAATGTGTTTATTAAGATGTTTTTTCAATTTGTTGGCCATCTCTATTCATGGAAATAAATAGTGGTGATTTGTAGAGAGGTGCAAAGTATTGGAAACACAAATGTTTCTAATAGAAATGCACTTTTAAATAAAGTTTATATATTATTTTCCTTTCTTTTAGATCTTAAAAAATTTGTTAAGTATACACAAGTTTGTTTATATTCTCAAAGCAAATTTTTAAATACAGAACTTATGATGCTTAAATGAACAATACTTTGTACTTTTGATCATAATTACAGCCTTAAAAGATAATGAAAACATTACTTGTAATTATGACAATATGATCTCATTATGAGATACTACTTTAGGACGAAACATAGTTAACAATTCTCAATTTTTTTTTTTAAACTTGACCTTCAAAAAAGTTTGTAAGGGATATAACGGGAAAAAAGTGGAAAATACTTACGTGTTCATTCAGTTTCTTCAGAAATATAATCAAGTTTTACATACAAATGTTAAGTTAGTGTATATGTAACGTGTCTGTTTTGCTCTAAGTAATACACTTCGGTATAACTATTTTGAAGTAAATATTCCGCTTACCGCTATTAACATTAAACTTACAACTATTATTTTGTAACAATTAAGTATTTAAAGGAATTTGTGATGCTATATGAATGTTTATTAATATCCACTTATTAAACAGAGAAAGAAATGGAGAAAGCAACCAAAATAACGGCTAAAATAGAGACTATTTTATGTTTTAAAACATATTTATCGACATTTTAATTTTTAACCTCAAGAGTCGAGACTCGAAAAGTCAAATAAAATTTTATACGCTTAAATCCGAGTCTATTCAGCCTCTTCTTCGCACTGTACTAGGTTTAATTCGGAGAAACAAAACGCAATATAAATATTAAATTAAAATATTATGCAATTTGCTTCATTAATATTAAACTATATATATCTATAAGATTTATAGTATATATAAAAGGTCCATTATAATAATTAAATTCCTTAAAATTAGGCATTCGATTAAGTCAAAACATTATGTCAAACCGTGCATAACGCCATTTTTGTTGTTATACAGTTAAATCCAGAGTATCATATTCTTTGCAAAACAGTTTTTCTCATTGAAATTTGATATATTTATCTACCCTACATAATGTGAAAACACTAGTTAAAAAACTGTATTGTACTAATATATATTATACTAATATATAATTTTATTGTACCACTATAAAGTTATCAATTAGTTTCAGAGACAGTAACCGTTTGCTTTGGCAAAATTATCAAAACTTGTTATTACTTGTTTTTAGGTATACCTCAGTGTAAGAACACATATTTAAAATATTAGAAATTAATATTTTTTAATGAATATGAAGTAACAACGGCGACTGAATACGCGATTATTTTGTTTTACACGCCGTGCATCACTAGTGAATTCTGACAGTCTTGAGCATTCTTGAAAACACAAAATACATAACGGATTATTTTTTTAATTTTTATTTATAACAAATAGTAGGAATCAATTTTTAGAATGTTATTGTTAATACTATTACCTATTTATCAAAATAATCTAATAACATTATATTATTACTACTGATTACTGTACAGTATTGTAATAACTAGAATTTTATCGTTTAATTATTTCTATTATCTTTAAAGCCTTTTAACTTATTTATTTACGTATTTTCTGGCTACAAGCTACTTAAGTTCTGACATTTCTATAAAAGTTCTGTCACTAAAGCTAGAAGTTGATAAAGTTCTGCAACTCATTCTTAGAGTCAATATTATAGAAATATATATATATAATACTACGCACCATGTAACTTAAACATGAGATTTCATAAGAGAAATATATGCTTATTTGAAATTTAAGAAAAAGTGACTTTGTCTGACATGAGATGTCTGTCTGAGATCTATCTGAAACCAGTTAACAAATATGTATACTAGGGCCACCAGCACGCAAACGGAAGTTGAGTGAACGAAAAATAAATCACGAAAACTTTATCTTAATACGAATTCCTCATTATCTACAATTAACAAAAAATTATACATATATCAGTCATAGTAAGAAATAGCCATCTGTAAGGTTTAAATTAAAAATAAAGTTAATTGCAATTTACTCTTATTTTTATTTTTTTAATCTATCCATAGAATTTCGGCATGTAATAATCAACTGGTCCAAATTTGGTTAATATAGCTTGATCGATGTTGGAGGAGTTAGCGGACAAAATTTGATCGAATTAACTGGTGGACCTTCGTTTTGTTCAGGTCAAAAAAACACAAGATTTTTATAGTAACTATTCTTGAATTATTAATAAATTATTTGTAATCATACAACGTCATTATTTAGGGATTTTGATTATTTAAATTATTGGTTGCTAGGAAGGAGATGTAACGTTTTTATAAACGTTTCTTTTTCTGGCGCAAATGTTGCCATTATTTAAAATTTATTATATCCTGCCAGTTTTTGTTGTTCTCTTTTCCGAATTTATTCTTGTGAATTTATTTGCATTGATCTCCATAATGCTTTAATATTTAAAATACAAATGTGTATTTAGTTTTTAACAGATGTTTAAATTAAAAACGTTTTTTTTACATAAATTTTATTTCAAATAGCAATCCGATGAAAATAAAGGTAAATAAATACAATAAAATTTTCTATTGTAAGTACTTTATTCCATTTACAAATGTGCAGTAAAAATTTTATTATTTTATCTAAAAATTCTTTACAACCATAAATATTTTATTTATTACCAAATTTTGACTAAATACAATTTTACTGAAGATTGAAATTTTTTATAATTTTACTATTTAGATATGAATTAGCACAAAAAAATTAGGTGCTTATATTTTGAAGAATCACATATAAATTAGGCGGTTACCAATTTCACTATTCATTAAAAATGTTTTAATAAATAATTATTTTTATTGATTTCAATAACCCAATCAAAGCAAATGTAAGGTTATATTGACGTCATGTTCAGTCGAATTTTATAAATTACATTTTTTTCAAATTAAAACAAATAAAATTCAAAACTTGTATATACTTGAAGAAACGTTATACTATTAAAGGAACATTACAGAAGTGAGAAAAATTAAAGAATTCACTGAAAAAATTTGAAGATTTTGTGTGAAAAACAATGTGTTTCTAAAAAGAAATGAAAACCTTGAAAAGAGCATTTTTAATTCAACATTTTTAATTAATAAGTTTGTAAAAGATATCACTAGTATCTATTACCAACCAATCTAAAACATCAAGTCATGTAGCTTAATTGTGATAAATAATGGTCTAAGAATACATATTCTTTAATCACCACCTCAATATAAAGGAACACTGTAATATTGAAAAACGAAGGTACTCCTACCCCCACTTATTACGCTCGCCAACCTCTGGCGTGTCGTCAGCAAACACGATTGTAAAATTAAAAAAAAAAATCGATCTAAGTAACTCTTTACGTAGTTACCACTAGATCCATTAGATGGCGCGAAGTACAATTTCACGACTACATTATAAAAATCTGATGTCATAATTTTTTTTTTTATAGAATAGAGAGATACTAAATAAAATCCGCTAACATTATGTTACTAGTCGTTTGTTGATACTTTCTGTAATTATTACTTAATTATACTTTTTCGGTATGTAGGGAAATGTTTGTGTGACGACTCCGATTGCTCTGAAAGAAGAAAATATTATATATGATTAGTATATGAAGGTTTATATTTGTTGAATGTGACACAATCGGAATATAACAGAGGGGCGTTATTTGTTTTTAAATTTTTAGTTAATATATGATTGTATTATAAATACATATTTTTAGAAATGTTTTATATATATCTATAAAAAAATATATGAAAACAAAGTCGTCTATACCTCTGTTAAACTGATACAAACATACGGAATAAGTTTTTTAAATAAATTATATAAGTTTTCATATATCAAACATTGAAATTACTGTTTATTAAATTAATAAAGCATTCTGACTTTATGATAGGGTTATGTTTATATCGGATGATTATTAATTAAAACATTAAATCTACCGAAAAACCAATTGGAAAAGAGACAAAAATAAAAATTATTCAAAAGTACTGTTAGTCGTGTTGTGTCGTGTCTTAGTCGTGTCATGTGATGTCTGAGTCGTGTTGCTTCGTGTCGTATGGTAAGTTGGTAGTGTCGTGTGGTGTGATGTCAGTCGCACCGTGTCCCCAGGCCTGCAGTGAGCAGCAGCCTCCTCCCTCGCCGCAGGTGCTCTGGCGTGCGCGCGAACCGGAACAACACGCACGCGTTCTCGCCGCAGCGGAGCTCCGACCGAGACGACAGAATACCCTATGAAAAGAGGGAAGAGGTCATTTTACTTTTTGTTGACTTTGTTCAATAAAACTGACTAGTTTTTTGTTGTTTATTTTTATTTGTATATAATGTATATTTTAGTTCCTCTCAAAAATTTTATTATTAAATTGTATTTGTTTGTTTTGATTCTATACATTATATTTAACATCTTTGATTAAATTTTAGTCTTTTTATTTTTATGCAACATTGATATTTACTATTCATATATCATTACTTTTGCATTTTTAATTAATATATGGAAAACGATTCTATGTATATATATATATATCATTTGATTACGTTCCATATCCCATAAAACGCGGGTTCGTGTTGATTAATATATTTATATATTAATAATTGTTTTTAATACCTCAATAATGGCTGTCTGTCGTACATTGCCTACATGTACGGAGCACTGGAAGCCAGGTGAAATAGTAGTAGAGTGTCGTAGAAGATGAACGTTAGCCTGAAACAAAAACAACATTTAAAAAACAGTTTAAATATTTTTTAATCTGCACAATATAGATGATGGAGATAGCTTTTTTATGGCTCGGTGTCTTCGATCATTCATCTATATAGATATAGATATAGATACTGCTACTTCGCTAAATTAAAAATAAGTAAAGTTAAAAATATTAATTATTTTTGTCAAAATAATATTTATTTTATTTTAATATTGTTCCTTAATATTAAATTTGAACCCTTTTTTTCATGAAATTTTACTTGGAAAACTTATTTTTAGTTAATACTAAATAACTGTTATGCTGTAGTAAAATAAATATAATATAATACACATAGTTCGACGAAACTATTTGCTATAAGAATGTATTTTCGGGCAATAAAGAGATATTATAATATTACTCATATATATTTTTTCTTTCAAACTAGCCATGAATTAATAATTACGAATATTAAAAAAAATAGATATTGTTATGTGTAATATGATAATAAAAATTAATGTCTCATAGTTAAGTCACCTGGAAGAATATACATCCCCTGGGGTCGTCGGGGTCCTCCAGCGGCACGCGGTCGCTGCACACGCAGTCTGCGGGCGCGTCCGTCGGAGCGCTCACCTCCTTGTTGTTTAATATGGCGTTTTTGTGGTTTTTGTCCATCTGAGATTTCACGTGCTTTGTTAACTGAAAAAGTAAAGAGTAATAGACATTAGAGTTTGTAAGATTTCTGTAATTATATTTGAAATTAGTTTAATGTTGTTGAAAATTCATTTTTCCAAGTATTTTTATGATCTTTTGTTTTATGTGTATATATTTTTAATAAGTTAATATTAAATGAAATAAAAATAATTGTGCAACAATTTTATTCATGTTATTCTTTATGATTATTTTTTCTTAATCGATTTTTCAAAACCTTTTCAACCATCATGATCGAGAAGCTAAATTAAACGCAGAAAACATATAGACTACTAATCATACGCACGCCAGAAGTCACATGTGTTCTTAACCAATAACGATAAATCTATTGTGGAATTCTGGCCACATAAATAACAAAAAGTATTTTTTTCATCTGAATGAGTATAAAGAAGTGAACGCATGCAGTACCTTCCTGCCGCCGCAGTGTCCGGGCGGGCAGCCCCCGAAGGCGGGCCTGTCCCCGGGGCGGCGCTCGGGCAGCGCGAGCAGCACCATGCCGGGGCGCAGCGCGGGCGCGCCGCACAGCCCCAGCGACGCCGACTGGCCGCCGCGCACACACGCGCACGGCACGCGGTTGCGGTAGATGGACTTCACCGTCGTCTGCACGAACTCGCCCGTGTGGAGGGGGCCTTTGGATCATTACTATGTTTAGCGCCGCCTTTTGCACCCGGTATGAGAGTAGACGTTAAGCCCGAATACCCACCGACGAGTAGTCTGTCCCCCTCGGTGAGTTTCCCCCGTGCCATGAGCCCCCCCACCACGGGGGCCTCGGACCCCACGTGGAAAATCTCGTCGATTTGAAACTCGCATGTTTCCTAATGACGATAATAAAATTTATAAATAATACTTCACAAAGATATTCTTAAATGACAATAAATTGAATTTTTTACAATAAAGTCCAAATGTATCACATTGTATAAAATGTATAATCAACATGCTGTTTGAGTATATATATATATATATTGAGTATATATATATATATATATATATATATATATGCCTGTATTTATGTGTATACGTGCGTGTATGTGTAATGCGTGCGTACGTACATCTATATCTATATGCATCTGTTTATATAGTACGTACGTCCTCCGTCCGTGTGTCAGCGGCGGGAGGCTCCAGCGCCAGCAGGTAGGCGTGCAGTGCGTTGAGTCCTGCGCCACGGACACAGCTCACAGGGAACACTGGGATGAAGCTATTGTGATGAAAATACAATATGTAACATACATATACAGGATAAAATAGTTATTTGACCTTATTTCATTACCTGTATCAGTAATATTATCAATATTTAAAAATCTTAAAATATGATTCATTTTTTATAATACAATTACTTAATATAATGTATACAAGATAGGCATCTGAAAATATTGTATATGTTGACTTTGCCAATATGTTATAACTACACCAGATTAAAACAAATTTACTAGTTCTGAGGAAACTGACAAATAAACATACAAAGAAAAATTATAAAAAGTAAAATATTCTATACTCAGTCTAAACTGAACATGTTTAGTTTTGTAAAAAAAATAACCCTTTTTAATGTATTTAATATTACTTACTCTTTAGTATTATCTTTATCGATGGAATCCATCATGGACGGCGCCACAAAATTTAAATTGTCCTCGGTTATTAGTAGAGGTTTCTGTAAAATTTTACATTAAATTTAATTAAATATTTAAACATTGTTTTTTCTAATCCAAAAGAGCTGCTATACATACAAAATAACTTTATTTTTACCATTACTTGTAACAATATATGTTGGATATTTATAATCGATATTTAATCCAAATATTATATATCCCATAATTCCTTGTTATAGTATAAAAATTTACACAAGATTATATATAATTATCCGTAAGTACGTAAAAAGTATCAAAATTTACACAACTAGTTTCGAACCCAGTCGGAGTTATCCATGAGCTCTGACTCCTGAGCATGGAAAATCAGCTGGCTTCTGCTAATTGGGAAAATTTTCGATAGTATTTACTTTAGTACTCCCGGATACTTATATATATTAAGTAATCATAGATTAAAAATTATTATTAAATTTGTTCCATAATCAGTCTTTATTACAGACATTACGTAATATTAACATCTATAATACATTCTTACTTTTTACGCTAAGATTTGTCAGTATTTTTTCTGACATTAAGGCCATTTCACATTGAATAGTATATAGCATTTGATATATAGTAAGATGTTATTTACCTTATTGACTGGTTTCAGTATCGTAGCTAATTCATTGACTAAAGCGTTAGTATTGTTGACTAGTTCGCATTTATTTATAACAGCGAAGAACGGCAACTCCAGAGCTAGTAATAGACCTATGTGTTCTTCTGTGATACGAGTTATACCAGCGGTTGATGAAATCTGAAAAAAGGAAAGATAAAAAATATAATATTAAATGATAAAAATGTTTCCTAGGATATCTTTTTAAAAATTTGAATTATAGTATTGATTGATTTAAATTTCATGATATAAACTTATGCTTTGGGTAAGTGATGCCAGATGGCTTTTCTTATAGCCGGGAATAGAAGAAGTCGCTCATAACAGTTTTCTGTAAGAAATTTGATATAAGTGTAAATACTACCCACAACGACCATCGCGTATTGAGGAGAGTAGCCCGTGAGGCCGTACACGGTGGTCCGCTGGTACTTGCTATGGCCCGCCAAGTCCAGGAACGACACCAGCTTGGCGCTCCTCTCTCCGATGCGCTCCGCCGTCATCAGCTCGGAGCACCCGTAGTTCACTACGTTACCCTGGAATTGGCAAATTTAATTTTATTTTGGAAAATCAAAATTGATTCGCAAATGCGAATACAGATTAGATGTTTGTGGAGGCAATAATCAAATATAGATTCCTTCAATAAAAAAATCCATAATAAAATCTGAATATCAGAATAATGTATTGTGTTGTACTTATTATCTATTAATAAATGTCCTTACCTGGGCATCGAACCCCAGTATCTCGTGGCTCAAGGACGAGGTCCGTCCACTTCTCACTTCGTGTAAATGTCTGAACATGTTCAGTCTTGCACTGCCTCGCCCATTGTCCAGTTCACCTACATTTATATGTGCTTATTTATATTAATAATTTTAACTTATTTATTACATACAGGTGGAAAAAATATTTTTACTTTAGTAAAGAAACATACCTCTGTAAGGTGTTTCAAAAATTTCTTTTAAAATATAATATATATAAATTATTTATTTATATTTATTAACTATTTATTTATTTATAATAGTAATTATAAATAAATAAATTATTTATAATTACGCAAATATATAACTAGCAAATATAAATAACTTCCTGTAGATTTTATAGTATTTAATGTAATTAAAATCACCCTGTGTCAGTACTCCTATTAAGGTAGACTTTCCAGCTTCTATGGCGCCCATCACAGCCACCCTTAGCTCAACGCTTTGGTTTGTATCCGCTAGCTATGGAAGATTTATAAAATTAATATTATAAGAAAGAAAATAATATTTTTTTGAGACAGAGACATATATTATTTTAAAAAAATGCGATTTTTATAGAATATAAATATGTAGTAAATTTTAAAAAATATTTGGATTCTTTATGGGCTTTGCACACTGTCACATACATTAGTAGGAGTTACTGTCATATAGAGGTCATTCTTATGTTCAGAATTTCTTTAAGCTTCAATGAGATATATCTACTACTATAAACTATTTTAATCTAAAATAATTATTTTAAAATATCATCTAAAGTAATATAATTGCTATCCGGTTTCAGTGTCATAGTATTCTTTGATATTTAAAAAGTATTGATGTATAAAACTGAAACTTAATTGAGTTCACTAATTTTGACACTGAGGCAAAATTAAGGCCAAAATTATAACATGTTATAATATAACTGGATATCTTTTTGTAACAAAACAATACATTTCTAAGTCACATGTTAATTGTGAAATTGTGGGGTTGAACATGATTTTAATATTACAAATACCAAGATCATAACAATATCATATCATTGACAGTCTAAGATTACACTTAATCACCTTCTACATTAACACACACACCTTTACAGTATAAGGTCGAAAAATGTATGTAAATGTTATATGAAAGTCATAGTCCGAGGCCACTAATGTCAAAGTGATATCACACACAGGTCACCCACCTTCCGTATGTAGACCTCAGCGACGGCCCGCCCGCCCCCCACTCTCCTGACCCTCGCGCTGACGAGCACGGCCCCCAGCGCCTGCGCCATGCTCCGGAGCGCGGCCAGGGAGCGCCGTAGCGCGCCCGCTCTTAGCCCCACCAGCGCGCCGCAGTCACGGACGCCCACCACGTACACCGCACTGCCGCCGCCTGAGCGGAGGCGCCACTTCAGCTGGAGGGGAGAGATCAAAATGTGGAGTATTGTTCGATTCGATTTGTTAATTCAAAACAAAATTATGATGACAGGAAAGCATTTTATAAAAGTATCAGGATATTAGAAGTGCCTAAAAGTATTTTAATGTATAAATTAAGCTATGTATTTATTAATAGGACCATTAAGTAGTTTACTATCAATACCAAATTCATTGAACCTCTTCACAATTCTTATGATATACAGATTTTGATAGCATTTTAGTTTTGTTATAACTACTAAACAACGAAATAGATGAATTGTGTGAATTATGACATAAGGATGAGAGTGAGAGAGTGAAGTATCACAGGAGCGAGTGGAAGACAAAAAATTGTGCCAACCCCATCCCAGAGTGGCATAAGGAAAGAAGGATGATGTTATTCTGGTTCAGATCACCACTAACCTGCGTCACTAGGTGTTGGAATCGTCGTTCACACGGCGAAACTAATTGGAGTTTATATTCTACGTTTCCGAAGCGAGGTTCTGGCGGCAGACTTCCGTAGCACTCCTCGCCAGAGTCAGAGGCATCTGATGTCCTGATTAATTAATGACTTTTATTAATAATCTATCCTTCGACAAATTGTTAGCACATGGTTTGCTTTGCTTATATATAACTTTAGTTTTCCTGACCACATGAATATTTTTAACATTTATATATAATATTATATATATTTATCCGGCTGTACTCACTAGTTTAGAAACCATTCGGGTTCCTCATGCATGAGCTCTGATCAGGAAGGAATCGTGATAGCAAATTCCGATATTATTTACGTGATACAGCCAGATAATTATATATATACTATTTATAATAGTTTTATTTACAGCTGATATAAGTAACGTATCTTGTATAATCTAAAATTTTATTAAATAATGAAATTAGAACCCGTTCCTAGACATTTTAGATTAATCTGTGGATTAACTTTGTAGGAAGCCATCTAAAGTTTATTTCAGTTACGGATTGTAGATAGGTTATTAATTTTGGCCCTTAAAGAATAAATGATCATTTTGTAATATTGATCATAAAAACTTTAAACTGTGTTAACAGTTCTCGCACGTTTTGAAGTTTTTTTGAAGTTTTTTTTTTCTAGAGTTAGATTTTCGTATTCCCGTAGTAAGTAGACACATCATCCGGTTTATAGATTAAATTAAAGATTAAATATATATGAAAAATTTAACTGTTTTGAGAAAAAGAAAATAATATTTAGTTCGTTACCCAAAGGATCATAAAAAATATTAAAAGTTAGATAGAACGGGAAGCAGAAGCAGAAATGAAAGAAGAGTAAATGTATAAAATAGGAGAACAAGATTAGATAATTCATCCCCTTAACCTTATCCGGAAGTGGGGGTTATCGTCTACTACTATATAAGTTGTTTCATCCCTTAAAAATACTTACGTGTCATCAAAAAAATCATCCATATCATCAGAACTGTATAGAAAATCACTTTCTAAATCCTCTGCACTCAGATCTCCAGCTAGATACATATTATCTTTAATACTGATCTTCTCCAACTTATCGATCACATTGTATACCCTATCTGCAAATGTTCCTTCATTTTTCCTCTTGATCTCTTTGTAATCTGTTTTGAGGTCATTCACATTCTTGCCTATATTGTTGTCACAATTTTTCTGTATATTTGTCAAGTTGTTGAGGGGTTCAGCGTCATTGCTATCCCAGGCTGAGTTTGGCTGATCTTTGGGAGGTGATATTTTATTGTTTTTTCTTCTATTCTTTCGTCCTGAGTTTCGTCTTCGTGGCTTCTTATCATCTAGTTTGGTGTCTGTAATGATTTTATGTTATAGTATTCTAGACGATTCTTCTCTAACAAATATTCAACTAGAATCAAGGATTTTATAGCTGCGTGTGAATAATTTATATAAAAACTGTTATTTTGGTTTTGACTGTTTTTTTTTTCATTATTTGTAAAATCGAAACAAACTGGTATACTCTTGGCGAAAAAATATCCAATATGCTTAATAAATTATACCTTATAGGTAATTAGGATATTATAATATATATTTATTACAAATAACTTATATTTATATAGTAAACTTGTATATTGGTTTTAAATCATAAAATTGAGGTCAATCCCAATTTGTTTAAAAAAAAAGATTTGAAATAAATCATAAAAGTTTATCTTCTCAAATATTATTGTTACCTTCATCCGGTTTGTTGACTTCGAAGTAGTTCTCGATGTACGTGCAGTCCTTCACAAGTATCTCAGTACTGAGATCAGGTTCGCATAAAAATGAAGATTCTTCTGGAAGGGTCTCGTTCTTGTGAGTCCGACGACCTCTTCTGCGACCTTGAGAAATATATTTTGCTTTCTTTAGGAGAACAATTGAAAATTCTAGAAATCATTCGACATTTGAAATAGGGTTCTATATGAATGATTGAAGTAGAAATTATTTGAGAAGAATTGTAAGGCTTGTGACGTAATAACAACTATGATTGTATTTTATTTTTATCTGTTTTCGACCTTAAAATGGCCAGACATTTTAAGTTTTAATTTTTTGACTGAGAGTATTTTTATTAAGCAAAAAAATATTTGATTTGCCTCTGAAAATATATAACTTCTGAAATCTCATTTAACTTTGACATTGGAATTGATCAGTGCATCTATCGTAGTTTTTCTGAGTATTTTTTAACTTATTCTTCAAATCATCATGCATAGAATAGCATTAAACATGTCAGCTTACAAAATCCGTTTAAAAAAACCAAAACAGAAGCAGGATCCGAACCTACGAATTCTTTGAGTTAGTATCCGTCACTATTACAACTGAGCTATCATGTCGTTACTCGATTTAACGAATTAAGCATTCTGAATGTAATAGAACTACATATTTTTGACCTTTGAAAAACCTTACGAGAAATTATTCCTTACCTTTTGGAGCGTCTGGATTTTTTCTGATATTATCTTGTTCATTTTTATGTCTCTTCTTATTGTTTTGTTTGTTTGCGTTGCCCTCTGACGGGTCGAAGAGACTGAAGAAGGAATCCATTATATCTATAAAACAATTTTTAAAAAATTGAATTGTTATTACTTAACTATAATATTATTTAACTATAGCTATGACCACAGTTATGTAAATTTTATTGCAAAAATGTGTACGTATTTTTATCACAAACTACGAGTGATAATAGTACAATAATATTTCATTGTAAATCATTGCGGGAATTCTAGGAAGTAATTATAATACGTCAATTTAGCATTTTAACTAAAACATCCTGCACAAACTTAATGATAAAACATTGTTGTAGTTTAGAACCGTCTAGAATGTTGTAATTCCTTTTTTTATTTTTTTGTACAGCGATATAATAATTGTAAATAAATAAATAAATTGTCAGTAAATAATAAAGAAATTGTAAATATAAAATAAATAAATTGCGAACACTCAATCTATTTATTATATTATCCCAAAAACTCGATTACGTCATAAAATGATTCATATTAAAATTTGCATATATCTTAATACGTGAATCCCTATGACGCGTTCAAGAAATATCAGATTACAATTAATGGACTAGGTCATTCACCTTCATAAATAATTAATTAATTATGCAGATAACAGAAAAACAACATTTTTTTTTACAACTAATCACAGCTATTAGCAGTTCTTCCCGGCTTTGTCTGTAAGAGATGACAAGATTTTGGTCATATGATGTGATAATAATAAACTAATATAAAACCTTTTTAAGGCTTACATTTATTTTCATATATCGGTTATGATTGATTTCATGACAAATATTCTGTACAATTTTGGAATAATAAAAGATTTCATACAGACAAAAGACTTAAAATATTCTTAGTCATAAATTTTACAGTCAGTATTTGTAAAAACATATTTATTATAGATAAGTTGGTGTCATTAAAAACACATATGCTTTTAATGACACTAACTTATCTATATTATTGAATAAAACTGTAGGTTCTGTCCGTATATTCATATTTCTGTCACTAAAACATTGTATGACTATCCAAAATGACCTGTTTGATATGGGTAAATTTAACTCTGATTAAACCAATTTAAATCTGATTGCACCAATGATAGGCTATATATAACATTGGTTAATATAATTAATAATAATATATTAAAAATTAAACAGTTATTTGATACAGAACTAGATAGCAATAACTGCTGGCAATGCTATAATTTTATCATATCTCTTATTATGCTATTTTAAGCCTATCATTTGTTTATTTGAATTACATAGATACATAAAGTAAACAACAAATATTTGGCACTTGCAATTGTTTTTTATTTAAAAGAATTGTTTGCCAAATAATTTTAGATACATTATTACAGCCAGTACAATTTTTTGGATCTATAAAATGTTGAAGTATTTATAGTGTGTATTAAACATTATTATTTTTAAATTATATTTTTTGGAATCACAATTTTTAGGTTAAACTTCATTATAAGAAAATTTAAAAATAATAACAATACCCTATAGGGCACCCCTATTGATAAAAGCATAGAGAGATGATGAAATAAGGTTACTTCTTGTGTAGATGTCCCGCCTATTACTTTATTACTTCATTTGACTTTATTATATTAATATTTTAATATATAATTAAACATACTTATTTACAAATCTACAAGTTGTTTACATATGAATATTGTTGTTGTATGTGAGATGTTCTTAATTTTCTCCACTGCATTTTATTAGTAATTTAGCTTTAACGTCCTAGAAGGTTTACCAAAAACTCATTATACACACTTATTGGTGTATTATGAATTATTTAGTAATTTCTTTTACACTTATATTTCAGTCATCATTTCAGTTACACCAAAGTCTCATCATATCTTCTTTGACACAGTGAATCTCTTACTTTCTCTATAATAGAATTACAAAAACTTATCAATACCAAACAGAGTGTTGTTTGCTATAAGTATTCATGTAATTTAAAACATTTTTAATAACATTGAAGTAATATGGATCTAGCACACTTTAAAAAGCCTTGTAATTAAACAAAGCCAAGGAAATAATAGATAAATAAATTACAATGAGTAACAAATTAAAGAAGAAATGTATTATCAATACCAGATTAGATAAACTGTATAAGACAATAATTTTATTAGTAATATAATAATCTTCTTTATTTATTATTGAACATTCATAAGAAAATAACAGCAACAATAAAATAGTCTACATCTATACATTATAATTAGGATATTTATATTATATCCTAAATTATTTTTCATAAATTTAATAAAAATACATTATTAATAAACTAAATTAATTTAAAGGTTATTGTAACAAAATCTATATGTTTATAAATTTACTATTTTTCAATTTAATTTAAGTAAAATGTGAAAAAAATATTGGATACTCTGAATATTTCAAATCGTATATATATTTTATTTTGTAATATATTTATACTCAAGTATATAAGAAATTATTTATATTTTATTGATACTAGTTATAACATTGGGTTTAATTGAAACCGTAATTTTCTAAAAATAGGCAAGGTACTTACGGACAAATACAACAGCTGTTTCCCGGGTTCAAGGTCACGTCAAATTCACTCGCCAGCACGATTCAAAGTGTGAATAAACAAACTACACAACAGGAACACTGCCAAATTATTTACAATGACGTAATAATAACAAAAATATTTGCAACTGATTAAACAATAGTACGCGCTCAGTTACAATGTTTGTTGTGTGACGCTTATTTTAATATATCTACAAGATATAGACTGACTTTAATGAGTAATTGTGTTAGTATGGCTCAATATTGTAACTGATGTTATAATTTATTATGAAATCCATTTGAAATACCCACTGTGTGTGATGAAATATTTTGACATTTCACTTTACTCTCACTTATTGTAATTTAAAATTTGAATCAATATATTTTAGTATGACAACACAGGTCCATTATATTTTAGCTCTCTATCATACAATTTTGTTAAACTTAAAATCGCAAACCATTTTATAAAATAATAATATAAAATGAAATACTAGAAAACTTTTCTAAGGGTTATTATTAATGTAATAACAAAAATAAGGATAATTCTTTTTCTTTAAATGGATGCATTTTATATATCATTTTATAAAAAAAAATTGAAGTTCAGTTTTTACTTTAAGGATGTTTCATCTTTTTATTGTTTTAGCCAACAGCTTAGAAATTTTTTTGGCTGAGAATACTAAAAATTACGAGATGACGATGAAAACTCAGCGGGATTACCTTTTCTTATTACACTTTTTAAAGTCCAAATTACAATTATAACAAAACTTAAAGAAGCAATTATACTGTACATATATAATTATAATTTTTGCGTCTTAACTTCAAGACATGTTTTCATAAGTATAAAGTATTATAAATATATATAGTATTACATTATTAGTAATTAGTATAATACTATATACATTTTTATAGAGACTTATAATATTGCTAATACCTCATATATGTTTTTTCCATATTAATTATTACATTTCTTTAAATATAACTTGAGAAAAATTACTATAAAATCTTTTAATACTTTAGTAGCCATCAGAGAAAAATTACTATAAAAACTTTAGTAGCTATATCAAGTAGTTTATAAAATACACTCTGTTCACACTGACAAACGTGATTAATCTGTATTAAATATTGCTTTGCTTGTCATTCAATGCTTATGAACTAATGCCAAATTCAAAAATATTTTGATTTGAAGTTTGGCGTTTTACAGTTTGTTTACAATTTCAAAGATAATATTATTATGTCTATACAAGTAGAAAATAATCTGAAAAATATTGAAAATGAGGAACTATTTAATCAACAAACACACTATATCCCTTGTCAAATCGAAGAAGACGGAACAGCAAACGTAAAAAAATATTTTGAGCCCTACATCGTCGATAATGGAGACGGAGGTAAAAAAGATTTAAACATATTACAAAATAATGTTATACTGTCATAGATTTTTGGGGACAGGGCTACTTCTAGATAGACTTCTTGTAAAATATCACAGTGCGGAAATTAATAGTTTCCGGGATAAAAATGTTTAAAGTTAACAATATTAAATTCACAATATAACCCTCAAACACCTGTCTTGTCAGTTGCGTTTCATTATAATGATAAAACTTACTTCAAATTTCGTAAAAATATATTTTTATAGTTTCTTAATATATATATTTTTAGTAAGGTTCTTATAGCTTCGAAAAAATATAAAAGTATAAAAGAAATAATTTAAACAAAGGGGGGATACAAGGAGCGATTTATCGGGGGCGTTGAAAGGCAGAGTTGATAGTTTAATCATAACAATGGAACCTCGCGCAACAGGGTTCCGTCCACATTAGTGAAACTGCCCTCAAATCTGCTGTAATAAAGTTCTAATTTTACATTTTTGTACTTATTAGTGAAAGATATAAGACGTACGTATAAGACATACGTCAAGTTTTTTGTGTATTAAGAGTTTTATAGTTAAGATGTTATTTTTGATTTTCTCAAAAATTCGTATCTCCGATAGATGGAGGTTAAGGGTAGGATAAAACATTACGTCCACGTCCCCCCACTCCTTCCGACCCTAAATTTCTCGTTTTAATACAGTGTTTTTTTATTGTTTTTTTGGTTAGGATAGTTTTTCCAATTTTCTCAAAAACTACGCGTCTCCGGCTCAAGGGCTTTTCGGCTTAGGGCTCAGTAGCTATTCCCTCAGCCCCCCTTCGTCCCTCCCACCCAAATTCTACGACACGTAATATATAGTTCTTTTTGAAGACACAATCTTTCTGTGTGATAATATAAAAATTTGGCTAATATATAAATTACAGATCTAACAGCAACATTTCGAGGACATCCTCTCGATGGAGTAAAAGTGGCCTTACCCGACAGTTACAGAGCCGTGCTTGTTACAGAAACTAAACGACCTCTAGCGGAAGATGCTGAAAGAAAATTTCAAGTAAGTACATTGTTTTTATAATTCAATTTTCACTTTCATTATATTATATATATTGTTTACATGAAAATTTCTTTATTAGTTTCTCACTTATTTGGAAAGCGAAATAATGAGATCTAAGTGTGGCAGTTCTGTTGATAATTAAACTGCAAATTTAAAAATAATTTAAGGAAAAACTTCATATAAAAACCCATAAAATCCAACATCCAGTAGTTTGTGTTCATATCCAACAGTGATTACATATGTATGTATATATAAATTAAGAATTAAAAAAATATATTGAAAAAAAGATTACATATTTATAAATTTCATTTATACTTCAGCTAATCAGCATACTAGGTATTAATGTAAAGAAAAAGAATAAAAAAATTAAAGTGGATGCTAACAGAAATGAAGGTATTAATAATATAATATTATTATTATAAATTATGAATACTTACATAGATTGTAATATTTGTTATCAGTTATATCAAACACTAACATTTTCTTTGCAACATTTAGATCGACTGAATAAATGGTAATAGTGTATGCCACTTGAAAATTTCTATATCACTGGACTTACCCTACCATAAACAAACACATTTGTAGAGTTAAGTGAAGACTGCTAAGACCATAAACGACTTGAAATATTTAAAAATATTTATTAATAACTAACGCCAAGAAGAAAGATTTCAATAATGTAATCAATAAGTTTTTAACCAAACAATATTTGAATTTGTCATAATTATGACTCTATTTTAGTACATTTTAAAATTTTTAGAATCTGTAGAATATTAAAAAAACCTGCTTTTGAGTCTGTAGTAATCTCCGTATTATATGACTTACTTTCGCAGGTAGTTGGTGGCTTTAAAGAGATAACATATTGGAATTGGGATAAAAAACCCTCCAAAAACGATAACTTTGTACGAGCTATGGACTGGATTGACATCGCAGAAGCAGTGAGTATAGCACTTGGTTTGTTAAGATTGTCATTATGATTTCTATCTGACCAGTGCTAAGCCATAGGATGTTTTAAGATTAGTTAATTCAGATTCATTTCAATCTTAGATTGTAGAATTATATTTATGAGTTCTTATATACTTACACTTGGTTATTAATTTTGAATGCAAAGACGTATTTAAATTAATAAAATCTTTATTGTATTAAAAACTAAAACAAAAATCTTCTTTTCAGATACACGGCAACTAATTTAGTGTTAACAGTTATAAAAAATCTTGTACTTTTAAATATATCTATTATACCTAAGTTATGCTGTTTTATTAAATCTATAAACATACATTTGTGACATTTATTGCACTTTAAATATCTACAAGCAACTTTAGTTTCTAATTAAATACATTAAGAGTGAAAATTGCACAATTAACTAACTAGGGGCGCAACCAGACCCTTAATTTCGACTCGCTGCGCTCGCGAAATCTCGGGTGCCGTTTACATATTGAGCGAAGCGAGCAATGGGAGAAGAAATCATTTATTGAAGCACTCTTTAACACTTATGTTAATACGGTCATCCAGAAATATTTAGTTTAAATAGGTTTTCAGTCGTGTCGGCGACAAATAATTTTAATGTCTGCTCTCATTATTTATTATTTGAATCAATCAATTTTGTATTAGTATTTAATTATATTACAATTATCTTACGGACATACAAAGTCAAAAAACTAGTATCTCTTTATGAATCATTTTTTTGTGAAACTAAATGGTGTGACAGAGATAATAAGATGTTAGCATCTCTGCCCACACTTCGTAGTTTAAAGTTACATAATTAGGCTCTCGTTAGGCAGCAATCTATTGTCAAACTGATGGGTATGACAGAGATAGCAAGATGTTCGCATCTCTGTCCCGCACTTGAGTTTAGGATGAAAATTATAATTAAATTTTCGTTTACTTTTCTTTTGCGATTGAGTAAAGAACTTTAAGCCGTTTATAAATATATAAGATTATAGTTGTAAGATAGATTTCATATAATAACAACTTTTAGGATGTTAAAAGTACCGTTTTATATATAAATTGCATGTTTTTTTACGTATTATTTCGAATTTATAATTATCACCATTTTGTATTATTCATCTTTAGATAGATTTTATTGCGACAATTATTTTGATGTAAGATATGTGTAAGTAGATTAAGAGAAATAGATATGATCGAAAAAGCGGATCAACTATAATGAAAAATGTTATAAAAATGAGTCTATAAACCGCGGCTCTCTTTACAATATACGTGGTGTGCTACACCCGCCAGTATGGCGCCACTGCCGACATTACTTCCGACGGCTACGATTCTTCGTAGGAACTCTCAAGAAAAAAAGAACTCTGAAGAAAAGGAACTGAAAATTTAAGAGATTGTGTAATTCTGGATGGTTCGCTTTCGCGTCTACATATAGTACTCAAGTGTTTTCAATCACGATCCTCTCCACGGACCTACCAGCGCCCGACTGAGATAGCCGTGCTGTTTCACGAATTTCTTGTTTCAACTTGCTATCTCAGCGGCATCATAAGGTTCGTCCCCCGAGGGTGGCGCCAGTATTTTTCAATATAGCGCCCCACCCCAACAAGTCGTGTTATTGCGTCGGTCTGAATGCGGCCTATAAGATTTTTTTATACAATCATTATTCTTCAACGCCACAGATTTTTTTTACTAATTTTTTAAAACCACCGTGTGGGTATGCTCAACATGTGTCATGCAAAATTTCGTCTTGATTGGATGAGTCGTTTAGACACCAACCCCGAACATTTAATCAGAAAAGTCTCACAAAGAGCGCTCCGCTCGCTTCGCTCAACTGCTAAAGTTAGTAGTAGAATTCTTATTAAGTACATTAATCTCATTAGTATTTTAAAAAATTCAATTTTCATACACAATTACTGATACGGTTTCAAACCATTGCTATATATTTTTTTTATTTTTTTTGTTAATTCAATGTTTTCACTATTTAATATTTTTTTTTCTCAACTTTTCCTTCAAAATATTTCTTCTATAATATTCTTTTTTGCTTATCATTATAGTTCTTATAAAAGCTACTTTACGAGGCTTTCGGGGAATTTCTTTGCCGGCTGGTGTGTTAATTTGTGGTTTTTCTTCAATTTTATTGTCCTTGTAATGCATACCAAAATCGGTACGATTTTCCAAATCTTCGAAATTATTGATATTTTCTCTGGACATTTTGTTGAAAATTTTCAAAAAGTGCCAGAACTCTATATCACCACCCTTAATGTTATTTTCATAGAAATCTCGTAATTTCGGATCACATTTGTGATTATTGACAATAGGTTTAGGTTTTTCATATCTACTTTTTGATGGTTTTTGCGTTTTTATCGGTTCTGATTCAACATTTATTGCTTTCATTTTATGTTTCCATACTTTAGGTTTGAACGGTTTTGGATTGTCCTCGTGTTTCCTTGAATGCAATTTCAATGCACTCAGAGTTTGACAAATCTTCTCGCACTTTTCACACGGATACATTATTTTCTTACCATCCTTTTTGGCGATAACGCTCAACCTTTTCAATCTACCGAAATAATCATTGCTGCCAACATTCAAAACATCATCTATTTTAGGTATAATATAGTCATTGACGTTAACATTTAATTTCTCAACTATCCACTCTCCATCTTTTTT
Organism: Mechanitis mazaeus; assembly: GCA_959347395.1. NCBI lineage: Eukaryota > Metazoa > Arthropoda > Insecta > Lepidoptera > Nymphalidae > Mechanitis > Mechanitis mazaeus. The sequence continues at coordinate 16,356,890 of OY365749.1, read as the reverse complement.
GACTAGCTTAGTTTTCTGTATTTTCTTATTATCTAACTCTCGCTTTCTCTTATCCATCCTGACATAGGCTTGTTTATTCAAATTCTTTACGCTTGGTATCACTTCTATTTTGTTTACTTTTTTATTATCTATAGCATAATAGAATCTTGACCCATCGTTGTTATTTTTCCTATCCTTAATATCATATGGCATTTTTATATTAACTTTGTGAATATTTCTCAAATGTCTTACAATATTTAATTTAGTTACGTAGTCGCAGAGAGGACATTTTTTTAACATAGTAGAATTACAAACGTCGAAATGGTCTTGACAATGTTCCAGAAGTTTCTCTTTTGTTTCATATAACTAAAATATATAAGATATTATTAAAATGTGATATTACCAGTTAATATTCCCTCACTCAATTTTAAATTAAAGATTAAAAGAATAACTCTTTTCTTTAGTTATCAGTGCAAATAGTCAATCTGTTGATTGAGTTTGTAAGCAAACTAGTTGATTTCAACGTAGGATATTTATTATATATATATATATTATAAAAAATAATAAACCAGTTCAGGAGTCGAACCTGCTTCATCATTTGATGATTTTCTTTAGTTTTGCAATGAATTAAAGAAATTAATAAATTTGTTGTTTTGAGTGCTTATATGAAATATCAATAACTTTAAAAAAATAAGATTAACAAATGTCTAATAATATAGGCGATGTATTCTTAGGTAAGGAAGTGATGAACTTACCTTAAAACAAATATAACACTGATGAGTGTTTATAACAAATCTTTTAGTTTTATTTTTGTTTGTAACATTATCATCGATATTTGGATTATAATCTGAATCATTATGAATTGAATCTGTATCATTAATTTCAATATTATTGATAATTTTTTCATCATTGATATCAATTTTTAAAACTTCTTGAGTCTCATCAATTTCTTTACCATTAGTAGTTTTAACTGAAACGTCTTGAGTTCCATCAATTTGGTTATCATTAATAGTTTCAACTGTTTCATCTTTATTTATATTAAAATCAGTTATTATTTTATCTTGACCTTCTGTTTTGCTTTCAATATGTTTTTCTTTTCCTATTTTTATATATTCGATTTTCATAGTACCTGTAATATAATTAGAAAGTTATTATTAGAATTGTATTAAGAATGTCGCTTCAGCAATGCTAAATTCTACTTCGGAACTATAAAGCATTAAGATTCTTCTTTTCAAACCTAATGGCACTTCCGAAGCCTTTTTAATCCTCTTATTATACACTCGTCTCGCTCTCTCCAACTCTTTCAACTCATTTTTCCGTCTCGCTTTAACAAGTAACTTGTTTATTTGCTTTTTAGCTTTTCTTTGACACTTCTTGTCGATTTCTATGTTTTCAGGTACTTCTGGAAAATATAGGAAATTTAAAAAAGGAATAGAATTTTATACTTTTGTTACGCTTTCCTTATAAATCTCACCATACTCGGTAAAGTTATTTGGATTAGAGAAGTCCAAAAATTTGGGAGAAGATTAACGAAAATACTGTTGATAAATAAAAATATTAGGATATTCTCATAAATCCTAATAGTATAGTTAATAACTAATAGTATATATAATAAGATATTTTATAAATATCAGTTACCTTGTTTGGGCTCATTGGATTTCATAATGTGTTCTATAAAGAAGTCATCCATGTGTTTGAGAGGCGACTGTTCTTTGGATAATAAAGCTCTCGACACGTCCTCAGACAGCACTCGCTTGGAGTATTCGATTGATTTGTCTTCGGAATCTGATTCAAATGTCTTCTCTTAATGTTTAAACATTTTACAAATACCCGACTAAAAAACTAAAAACTGACTACTTTACAATGTCTTACCTCTTTGTAAATTGAGCAGTTAAATTACACAATATTTAATTTCATTTTGAATTAGGTTTACGGGATTTATTCGCGTTATTACAATTTTAATAAAAAGTTTATAAAGTAATAAATATACCTCGACTTTTCGATCAGAAAACCACTGATCGTGGTCACGGTGCTTTCATTTTATAAACCTTTTATTAAGATTTTAATAACGCGAATAAGTCCCGTAAACCTAATTTAAAAATAATTTAATTTGCGAAATTTACATATTTAAATTGTCAATATTTAAATATATTTTCAAATTTTATTAGACATTTCTGAAATATTTATCACAGTGGTTATCCAAAAAGTCTGTATGTAACTTGATTCTAAATTTGTAATAGATTTTTTTACTGTGTAAATACAATTATATTATATAACTTATAACATTATAGACACAATAACCACAAATATTATCATCAATATATAATTTAACTTCAACATAGATTATATAGTCAAAAGTTTATTAGATTAATTCTATAATTCATTTTTTAATTATGTTATTGGGCTGTAATTTTTAAGGGTTTTAACATTGAATAACTTAAATGTATGGTAATATTCCTTTTAAATTTCTAAATACTCACCACTCAAATGTTCAACTTTAACTTCGTGCAAAAGTTCGATTTCTTTGTATTCTTTTGGTTCTTCTTTAATTATAATACGTTTTTTTGGAGGCCTATAAATATATGAAAAAAAAAAATAATGTAAGTGAATTCACTAATGGATTTAAGCAATTTATTTTTGGTGATTAAAGTTATTATTTTTTATATATCTCACCTTCTATTCATAATTTTATATTTAACGCAGTGAGTGTTCCAGTAGTGCAACTTTAAGTATTGATGTTTTTTGTATTTCTTCTTACATATCTTGCATTGGCGGTCCTGAAATATATAATCTTAGAAATATCGATCACATTTTATTATGTTTATATATTTAATTATGGTCAGCTATTGCTGACCAAGCTTTTTGCATAGACTACAGATGGTGACGTCGTAAGAATTCGCTCGATCGCTTTTCGTCAACTTATTTTTTCCAAAAGTTTTACTGCACCTATTATCTTTCCTATCAGACCTATATCCACCGTGAAGGCGATTTTTAAATATTTATATGTTACAAACAAGATTCGAGGATAATAAAATATCTACTACCAACTTTACCTCTTTTAAATACGTAAGCTGAGACGTAAAAGGTTGAAAGAAAAATTTTTGGGTGACAGTATTTTTTTTACCAAATCTATAGATAGAGATAGAGAAAATTTATTATGTTAATTTTTAATCGTTAAACACTCTTTATGTGTTGTTTTTGGTCCTTATTCCTATATGTGTCATAGATTAATGCACTCACATTTTCATTCAAATGTCCATATTTCAAATGCATCACTATGCTTGGCTTGTTGTACGTCAACAGTCCGCAGATATCACATATATAGTGCTGTTTCAGTAAATGCTTCCGCGTTATATGCGTCACTAGATAATTCTTGTTGTAGAAACTGGATTCAATAAATTATATAATTATTATTATTATCATCAAAAAATCCTTTATATATCCAAAAAAGATGGACATGAAGTTCAGAGTTTTTAATTTGGATTTTTTTTTATAACGTTTGCCATGGCATTGGTTCTTACTTCGGGCTAATTCGGGTTAATTGTTTCTCATACTTACTTAGGAGATACTTCTACGAAAAAGAGATTCGTTGATAGAAAAATAAGTTAAGAAAATCTATATTATATATTATTATTATTGAGTATATTTTGTAAACAATTAAATATAAATTTTAACACTGACTTAATTGTCTATATTTCAATTTCAATTGGCTATGGCTTCACTCTAATACTCACCCCTTCCCACAAAAGTCACAGAACACACATTTGGTCTTCTCTCTGTGCTGCAGGGCGTGTTTGTGAAGTCTGTGAAGTCGCGCGAATCGTTTACCGCAAATAAGGCAAGGGTGCTGTTGATCTGGATAGTGAATTATTGTGTGCTTTTTGAGACTACCCTGCAATTGAAGGGGTGTTAAAAACCACGTACTCTGTTAAAATTCCACTGATAAAAGCAAATTAATCGATTCTGATTCAATTTTTTTAAAAGTACAAACATTAATTAAAAACTTTTTTCTTTGGGTATCCACTCCCCAAAATTTACCCATACCAACATAGATATTCAAGCTCAGTAGATCGATTGTTATTTGCTTTTGTCGTAAACGTTTACTTGAGGTATAAGATCTACAATATACTTTCGGACTTCATATTACAAATCTAATTTACATTCCTAAAATTAAAATACAATCTTACCTTATCCTTAAACCTCTTCCCGCACTTCTCAAAACTGCACACAAATGGTTTATATTTAGCGTGTTTTGTGAGATGCGACGCCATGTTGTATCTATTACTTATTACCAATCCACAGATATCGCATTTACATGAGTATATTCGCTTGTGGACGATTTTCTACAACAATAAGACTTGTTCGAATTTTTTTGAATTTTTATATATATATTAACGGATTGCGATAACATATAGCTTAATATCAAACCATCTGGTACTAACGTACCAGAAACGTAACGTAATCATCAGAATTTTCATGTATTTTTTCCTTTTCTTAATATCATATTTGTATTTGAAATTAGAATTTCAGAAATGCATGGACGGTAAAACATGTTCACTAATTATTTTTAAATCCATCAATGGTTATATCTACATGCATATTCGTTTTTAGTTAAAAAAAAATAAATTTTTGCATCAAAGGCTAAACCTATAAGCAAATTCCAAACTCCGCTATTTTTGTATTATAACATAAAAAAAAGGTTTATTATCATAATTAAAACTTACAATGTGACTATTAAGCTGAGACACAGACTTGAACATCTTCTCGCAGATAGTGCAGGGAGAATTCTTCATATCAATGTCCATGTGTACTTCCGCGATGTGAATTTTGAGCACGCTTTTAGTTTTATAACTGAAAAGTAGCGTAGTTTTGTCAATATTTCTATAATCTTATAAATCTAGAAATTCAGAGAAATATAATTGTAGATTGTCATATGTCGTTATCCTTTGAGACAGTTAAGTTTTAAGTTTTGTTTATGTGTCTTCATGTTTTTGTTGCTGTGTGTGCTAAGGCAGATTTTTTTAAACTGTGACCATGCTTCTCGATAAAAAGTAGTATTGGTTTCAAGATAAACTGGTTTTAATATTTTTCGTAGATACCTTCTATTACACATTCTGCATTCATATCGTTTCTTAATACCCATGTGACGTTCCTCGTGTTTCCGCAGAGTCGAGCTGTCTCTACATGCGTAGTCGCAGAACGAACATTTAAAGGGTTTTAAATCTGTGAACAATATTACTCCTGATTTTCTTAGGTTTTCACGAGTACCAAACTAAATACAATCGAGTAACGGTTGGTGTAGATTTCAAATTTACTGTTTTATTTAATAGACCTATAACTTGTCATTCTGGCAATATGAAGAAAAGCAAGCAAAACTGGAAAGTATTTAATATTATTTTTATGTTTTATATTAAAAAAACCGCGATTTTGGTTTTGTTTAAATCAGTTATCATAATCGACAATATTTTCATTTTATGATTTCCAAATGATAATTTGACTTACGTAGAGACTAAATGACAGCCGTTTCATCTTATGATAAGTGTTCAGTATTTCAGGTAAATCTGTCACCATGATAATGAGGGAAACACCAGGTAGACAGGATTTAAGAAGATTTTCTAGAAGAACTGAACGTGGATAAGACTTGTTTGACGACAGGAATGGGAAAGTCTATTTGGTGACTTACGCAACGGAAGAGTTATTTCCAATCGTGGAAAAATATCGACAAGTTATAGGTAGTGTCGAACAACATAAATTACACAACCTTATTTAACTAAATATATGGTAAATTAGTATATCCTTTAAATATATTGGCATAAGATTTAAAATCGCCTGATTACAAATAACTTAAGTGGTTACTAAATTGGAACATTAGTGGTTAAGGCTTCATGGTTAATTTACTTTTATTACTAAAACTAATCTAAGACTACAACTCGACATTCTCAATTCTTGCGTCGGTGGAATTGGATAACGAGCTAGATATAAATAAATATAAATAAATAAAACAACAATACAAAACAAACATAAGTAATTATACACATAAAGTACTTATATTTATGTAAAAAATACAAGTACAGACAGATAGTTTGTCCATTTATAGTAATTTTTAGTAGAATATATCAGCACAATAAGGTATTTTATTAGAGATCATGTCCGGAAATTTGTTATTTGTAGTTTTAACGTTCATAAGCGTTATGTATATTGGTAAGATTCTAGATAAAGAAAGATTTATAAAATTATTTCAAAAATAAAACTTTTGTATCCTCTCACAGTTTTTACTCTCAGGTGATCTAATTAATAAGCTGTTAGATTATTCTACATTACAGAAGCCAGAGTTTACTGTCAAGATGCCAACGCAGGACCGTGGATGCCTTTAGGTTTCACGTGTCCAGTTATTTGTGCAAGCATACGTAATGCTATAGAGAAGTAAAAATTCCATCATCTGAATCAGGGATGGTGAACCTTTTGTAATGTCCATGCCACAAAGTAAAAAAATATCAAACTTGCCACTTTTGGCATGCGTGCCATTGATTCGCCATCACTGATCTATACGTAACCTATATATACAGTCACTTATATTCATCAGAAGCTAATAATACAAAATATGCATGTTACAGTCTAATGATGTCGGACTACAAAAACACTATAAACGATCAGTTTGGAGGACGACAAAAATTAAGCAATAAAGTACTGGTTGATGCCGACTTTGTAAATAGTATATATCAAAAGAAAAAATATCAAACAGGTTTGAGAAAAGTTAACGATTCTCTTCTTACTAAACCACCTAACATTGAAGATGATTATGAAGAAGAACTTTTTCAAAAGCAGGTCGATGTAGAAGATAAGGATTTAACAAATGATGAGACTACACTTGAAACTGAAAAAAACATATTTTACACCCGTTATATTTCGATATTTAGAAATGTACATAACGTGAAAGACATTCTACGAAAAAGCAATAATAATAATGATTTCAAAGATAAAATAACAAATAAAACGGCAGGAAAATGTTGGTATATGAAAAAATTTTATGAAAAAATACTCTTAGGAAGAATCGTGTACAGACAATGTACAAGGAAATCGAGTTTTGATAGCAAATTTATACAAATCATGACTAATATAATAAATAAATATGCGGATTCTTTGTTTAAATTTACTGAAGAGATGACCGAGGTTTGCAGTTTAAAACTTTTTCTTTATGTGTATTTTATTTTTATTCAATACTAGCTCAAAACTTGCCACAGCTTAAAATAAAACTCAAAATAATGTCTATTAACACTATAATTTAGCCTTTTTTTTATACTCAGCGACCTAGAAAGTTTTGTGGGACCGCCCGTAGACATAGCAAATGGTCCAATTTTTAAGCGCATAGCCAACGGTTTTTTAACGGTTTTTTTCTTGAGAAATTTCGCAAAAATATTCTTTAATTTCAGATTCTATTAGAAAACATTTTCGGCAGCAACACGGATCTTCGCAACAACATATTCGACGTGAATAAACTGTTAAAATATTTACGTAAATCCGTCGATCTTCACAATAACCATTCCCACGGTTACGTCGTCACACTGAAGTCAAAAAAATGCCTAACTTTGGCTATGCCGGGATGTTTTTGTAAGCCTGGGTTAGTTTTTTCTTTTTGCCATTGACAAAAATATTTAATTTTAGATATTATCTCCTTTAAAATTTGTAATTATGTTCACCAAATGTTTTTTATCTATACTATTATTATAAAGCGGAAAGGTTTGTATCTTTAAATTTTTGTACTATATAAAAAACTACTCTACCAGTTCCAAATATTATTTTACCATCATTATGCTACATTAATAGAGATAGTATCTGGGTCGATAAGTTGCGATTGCGCAGGTCTTAGCTGTATGTGTAGCTTGAAGGTGGGTTTTAACTACAGTTAGTTCCGGCTTATCGCGAGTAACAGCTAGTCTATATATATTAAAGATAATTGTGTGATTGTTATATGGGCTCATAGATTTTGGCCTAAACTCTGGGATAAGGTTTGATTTTTAGTGATGGTATTTTGCAGTACCATAGAAATGTTAAGAGTACTTAGTTTTAAGAATATGCGCTTTTATGTGTATCTACACATAAAAGCGTCATTGTCAGTTGAGTACAAATAAAGTCAATATCTATATAGATGGTTTTCAAAGTTAACTAAACAATTTAGCCCTCATAAATAAGTAATATTAATGTTATCCACGCTTGTGCTTTTTAAAAGTTAAGTAGTTTGTTACAGATATGTAGAAAGTTCGGGACAATGTGTGCATCCGTCTGACTGCGTTTCAAAGAAATATAATAACTATTTAGCAAGAATTGTGGTACTCTAAGTAACTGTCGAATAAAGAATAATCTGCACAATATCGAGAAAAATTTCATCAAAAATAATCTTTAAAATAAAGTTTATTCAATCCAGGCAGTATCCTAAATATAACAGGGTTTCCTACAAATCGTTTTACTTTTGATGTCAAACTGTGCTATAAATTGCCTTGAGATGGATAACTTTATGAGACAGAGTAGATTGAATAGAAAATTTAACAATAGTGCCTCAGATTTAACTTTCATGGCTCAAATTCTCAATTTATAAATATATATATTTTTACCATAATCGTAATTAAATTTGTTGATTATTTTAATTTAAATTTTTGTCAAATTTCATGAAAAATATTTGTTTAGCCTGTCTGTATGTTCTCTGCTAATAAAAACAGCTTGACCAATCGTGATAAAAATAATTATATATTGAGAACATGTAACTGCGCAAGTTTAGTTTAATAAAATAAATTTTAAGGTGTGCAAAAAGGTAACAGTTATTAAAGATGCAATATTATTCAACTCACCATCATGTATCAACTTATGTGTTGATAAAGTGTACTGCGAATTAAATCCTTTGCCACAAACATCACATTTATAAGGTCTCGTATCTGTAATTTAAAAAAAATATATACTTTATGCGTACATATTTTTACGAATAAAGAAAAATTATTCTTATTTGATACGTCTTTCAAAAATGAGACAAAACAACAAACAAATCTAAAAACGCACACACACATACGAACGCTCGTAAACATGTACACAAGCACGCCTGCATGCACATACGCAAGTGCACATATAAAACATTCGCATGCATGCATATTCACCAAAAAGGTATTAAAAAAGTATCAATATAGTTCTTCAAAGATCTGTTGAACCGTTTATCTAGAATCCAGATTCATAAGTGCAACGAATGCCACGAACTTGTAGTAAAAAGATTTTGAGTTCAGAAATATAATTAGAAAATAGCGTATACAAATATAACATTAGAATTAATAGTAAACCAAAAATATTGTGATCTCCACGAAACGATATTAAGATACTCGCAAAAATTTTATGTAAAAAATATAAAATTTAAAAATGTTATTTACCTGTGTGTATCAACATGTGCTGTTCCAAGAGACATTTATAATGGAACTTCTTTCCGCACACTTCACACTCCTCTTTCCCGGGATTGTGAACCGTTTTGATATGACGACTCAAGTACTTCTTGGTCTTGCTTGTGTGCGCGCAATGTGGACATGTGTACGGACGATCCGTTGTATGTAATTGTAAGTGGTGATTGAGACCTGATTTTTCAGTAAATCTCTAAAAAATAGTAAGTATTTATAGGAATTCGTTGGTTTTCTTAGATAATAATGAAATGCAAATTAAAAAAAAAAACTATAACACTTGTACCATATTATTAGTACTTCTGTTGTAATATGAAGTACTCGAAATTTTTTTACTATATGACATACTAACTGTAGCCTGTGACTTTGTCTACATGTTTGTACTGTCTTTGGAACAATAATTCTGAACTGTTGATCAAACCCAAGAAAAAGACAGCATCATCATTTCATAAATCATTGCAAAGCTATAATGCTGTTGTTAATTCCAGAAATTATTTCAAACAAACTTTCTAACTTTACTATAGTATTATAAATTTAACTATACAAACCTTAGAACAAAATGTACATTTAAAATCATCATAGGTGCTGTGCTTCGTTGCTTTACCATTTATTTTTTTGGTTTTTGCCATTTTAGTCGTTGTTTATTTGAGAAAGAATCTGAAAAACAGTTTTTTATAAATGGTGATTTAATAAAACTAACTTTTCTTGATCAATAAATTGGTATATAACAGTTTTATTAAGTACTATTTTGTCAATCCTCGGATACTTCATATCGATTTAATTAATTTAATTTTATGGTTCCATACAATATAAAGAAAATCGTACTAAAAAACATGAAATTCTTCATAATTATTGAAAAATAGGCTTTAATTATTCTCTATTAAAACAAATGATTCATATATTCTTTAAAGTGTGTTAAATATATTTCAATAAAATAATGATGGACATATTAGTTATAGCTGCAACTCTGAGTTAAAGACATTTTAAATTGACAAGTTTTATTTCATAATTATATTTAATTAGAACAAAATACTTTAATTTTTTTCCACAGGGAGACATGGACTTAGTTACAAAAGTTCTAGAGCAATTAAATCTACTTATCTCAAAATACTTGTCTAATACCAAATTGAATGTTAATATGCATTTTAGTATAAAAATATATATAATAAAACATATAAAAATGCACACATGACAAGCACATTCATTGCATGAGAAAATCATATGCTAAAAAAAGAAATGGCCCCAATATTGATCCTTGTAGAACACCAATTATTAAATTTATTTATCGTTACTGTATAAATTATAGTCAAGTAATGAGTTCTGCTTCTTAGAAATGATTAAGTAAATTTAATACTCTTTCGTTGTTTGTCGTTTTAAGGAATTTTGTTGAGGTGTGGTTTAGGATCAATGCAATCGAAAGCTTTCGATTGATCATGTAAAACTACTTTAGACATGTAGACTTACCGCTTAGATATATGTATATATTTATCATTTATTAAGGTACGTTACGATTAATATTTTCATTGAAAATCCATTATTTTGGAGGTAATTTAAAAATATTTATTTTGTATTAAATACGGTTCATCTGTCAGTACTTAATTGTCAAATTTTGTTGACAATTGACAAATCAGTTTTTTTAATAGGTAATCTATTTTTTTAAACTATGTTAGATGATTAAGCTAAACATACAATATTATTTTTAATAAATAATAATAAAACAAATATTTACTAAGTAGAAAATGAAAACACAGAATATATTAAATATGAAAGAAAAAGAGTAAATAACAAATAATAAGAAAACTAAGATATTGAATTATTATTCTTTAACAATTTTAATCAGTCAGATGTATAATTGTCGAAAATATATTAAATTATTTTTTAAAATAAATCTACTCCGCCTATAATTCACGAGACATAATCAGTCAAATCACTCAAAACTCTAAATGGTAGCTGCGACTGTCAAATGTCATTAGTGTTTAATGTTCATGTGTAGTAGTGTACGCGGTTTATTCGAGTTTATTAATAAATATTTATCAAAATAGTTATATATCTAACCAACTTGAGAAATTCAGATAAAAGTTACATTTATTAATATTTCCTAACAAAATGCTAGGTGCTATAGTTAGTAAATTTTGAGGAAATTGGTGTTTGTTCGAATAACCTTGTAGGCAATAAAAAATTATATTATCTCCACGTTTTTGTAATTACTAGTGAGTAAAAGTTATTATAAAAATATCAAGGTATTTTATATTTTAGTATTTTATATTTTTTTATATCTTATTTTAATAATTATTTTCTTATTTTAAGGTTAAAGTTATGTCATAACAAGATGATAAATAATATGAAAATTTTTCAAACAGAATTTATTTTTTATTTGCTTACATCAAAATACCTTACGCAAATTGTAAAACTATTCTCTGTATATATTGATTTAATTATAAGAACATGTGACTATAATTTTATTAATTTTTTGCCAATCATACATAATTCTCCTACAATATAAATTTTATTTTTCAGGTCTACAAAAACCAAAAATGTTCAGTACAAGTCTTAGAAGTTACAAATATATAAAAGTCAAACCGCTTCTTCTTGCTCAAGTTAAACAATTAACTAGCCGTCCAAATAATATCTCGTCATGTCTCTGTGGACAAACATACTATAGGAACAATAAGTATGAAAATAGAATATTGAGGAATGTTAGAGTACATTCTACACAAAGTGATCAACGTCGACAGAAAGTAGTAATAGAGACATCCACACCTAAAATAGTTTTGGATAAGAGAAAAATAGATAAAGTTTTGACAGAAGGGAAAATTGAGTCTGGACTGAGTGTGCTTTGGTGGGAGAAATTTTATCCATATTTACGATTGGCGAGATGGGATCGACCAACAGGTATGATATGCCTTTCTTTATTATTCTGCTAGTCCTATGGGATCTCATACCAGAAAAGATTTTATCCTGCTTTAGATAAAATAATAAAATCTTTTACAATCCTACAATATCTCTGCAAATTCTATTATTTAAATCAAAAGTGAAAAATCTATGTAAACTGATTATGACATGTTACAATACTATTAAGTAGAAGTATTAATTTACAAATTTTTCATTCATTACCAAATCTAGATAGCTATACATTTACCAGAACAACAGTTTGAAAAAATTGTCTGATTGTCCTCTATATTTGTTCATTTAAAATATTTAATGAAATCTCTAATCATTGTCCACCTTTATGTCATCTAAATCATCTAAAATAACTAATATTACTTTTAGTAATTATCTTCACACAATAATTATGAAATAGTAATCTTTTTGAATTAAATTTATCAACAAGTCCTTTCAAAAGTTACAGCCAGTAAAAGTAAACAAACCTGTATTTTTAATTCACCAGGCCTATATCTCCTATACTTACCATGTACATGGTCTATCTCCCTGGCCTCCCTGTCCGGCAGTGTACCCCTCTCTACCAGCGTATACACAGCTGCACTATTTCTTGCGGGCTCGGGTTTAATGCGAGGCGCGGGGTGTACAATCAATGATCTGTGGGATAGAGACGTAGATGCACAGGTTGGTAAATAATAATAATAATAAACTATATATTTAAAAAATTTAATTTGCAGAAAAATAACAAAACTATTGGAATTAAACAGGATATGTTCCACAAGCTTTCTTTCTTTGTTGCTTATAATTTTATTTTTTTTGCAATTGTTACGATATCTCTATATATTTTTAAGTATTAAACCAAATTCAGGTGTTAAGAATACAGGCTTATAGTATAGAAGTAAAAGCAAATTAGACCTGGTAGTTTTGATTTATTAAATTTTAGGTGGAAAGAACTAAAGACAGACCGTTGGTATCTGGTGTGATAACTCAGAAGCAAGCAATTGGTTTCCTTGCTCTGCAGCTGAGTCTGGCTCTTGGAATCCTACTGCAGTTGAACTGTTATAGTGTTGTGCTTGGAGCTAGTAGTATGAGTAAGTATTTAAATTTAAATCCATCAGATATTGGTTAGTGATTGGTAGAAAAATTTATCTATGATGATGATTGAAGATTTTATATACTAATGTTTCTGCATATTTTACATACATTATTTACTTGTTGTTTACTGTAATTTCAGTTATTTTGTTATAAATGAAACTTTCTTAATTTCAGTTCTAGTCATAACTTATCCTCTAGCAAAGCGTTTTACAAACTACCCTCAAATAGTTCTCGGCGCAACTTTTAATTGGGGAGCTTTACTTGGATACTCAGCGATATGTGGTTGTATTGAACCATCTGTGTGTATTCCCTTGTACCTGGCAGCCATGTCTTGGACTGTTCTCTATGATACAATATATGCTCATCAGGTAAGTTGAATAAGATTTTAAGATTTTGGAGATTTTAGTTTTCTACTTTTAAATATTATAGAAAATATTGCTATAAATTTTGTTATTTTATTTTATTGTTTTTAAATGTTATTATTATTAAAAATGGTAACATATTTGGAAAATTAATGTTAGTATTTTATAATTATGATTATATAGATTATAAAGTTATTAGTCTATGCCAGCCAATCGTCCCATAATTATGTGATTACAAATAAAGCAATATTTTCAGGACAAGCAAGATGATGCGCGTCTAGGTATCAAGTCAACAGCCTTGACATTCGGCTCCCACACAAAGCAAGCGCTGACAGCCTCGTTAGTCATCAGTCTTTCTGGGTTGGCTGCATGTGGGCAAGCTGCTGGACTTGGACCTATGTACTATGGAGCACTAGCTGTGTTTGCTATGCACGCTGGGCGACAGGTTAGTGATAGTTTCTTTTGTTGAATATTCAAAACCAACATTCCGTCAGTCTTATTATGTGGATATATAATTTGAGTATACAAAAAAAAAAAATTTTTTTCAGTATTGCTTTTTTTTCTAATAGTAATTATTCTTTTTCCAGATTTACACCCTAAACCCGGACAATCCTGAGGATTGTGCTAATAAATTCAAATCTAACTCAATGGTAGGTCTTATTATATTACTAGGTATCTTGACTGGTGGTTACAATCAGTATATCCAGAACCGAGATAAGTATAGGGGTAAGGAGGATTCTGAGGTCACAAAAGAATGTGTTTTTGGATAAGGTTACCGGTTGAGCTGCTGGCAGCTCAACTTAGTTAGTCAAAGACCGTTTGTAATTAAGTATATACAAACTGATTGAACTCATTTAGTTCAGTGAACTATTTTTATTAATTTCTGGTAGCCGTCAGCAAAGCTGGTGTGGCTACCACGTGTTGCCATAATATGTTTCCTTTATACGCTAAAATAATGGGTATTAATAGCTATATCAGACAAAGAATTAGGTATTTAGGCTGTGATTTTTTTGATAGTACAGTCAGGTGGAAAATTTAATGTTGTTTTTGTTTAATTTGTAATTTAACCATTTGTGCTGCATATTATTTATAATGTAATATTAAATAAAGTTAGTTTATTAAGAGATATCCCCAAAAGATATCAGTTACAAGGGTATTCATATTTTCTTTGTTTTCGCCCCCTTTTTCTGTATATTTTATCAATATGTTGTATATACATATTTATAGATACATAATTACATTAAGAAACAAATTAAATCAAAACAATTTATGTAATTTTAGGATTGGTTTTATTTATTAGTAAATGTAAATAAATTATTAAAAGAGATTTTTTTGGTATAATGTATGTATATAGAGAGCAAAATTACTGTTATAAAATAATGTATTAATTAACTTAATAAGTCGGTGTTTGTGAAGGTATTTGAGAGTATAAATGAATTAACAACAATTTTAAGAGCAGATTGTCTGCGATAAAGCAGTACTCAACAGTTCTAACAAGGTATTTGACGGTATTTTTTTTTTCGTTTTCAGATTTTATGTATTTTGTAGCAGATTAAGGTTTTATATTAAGAAGTTGAACCAAATATTAGGTAGATATGTAATGTATATATTAGTAATTTTTTATTAGTTTATATATGGAATGATGTAAATTTTCGCATTTAATTACTTAATATATAGATAATATATATATATTTCTTTGATGGTTGTATATTAAAATGTGAAAGTTTTGTCGCGCTTATGTTTGATATGTAAATGGAATAAAAATCTTTTCTTGCCATAGAAATATTTCAGTCAAATCCTATCTCATTTATATATAATGTGCGTAGTTAATATCGTTATTATAATAATCATTAACGATCTGGTGAAAGTGGATTTCAGTAATGGCTATTTTAGTACATTATAAATGAATTTTCAGGAATATATTATTTAACTTAAAAATAAAAAATAATGTTTAACGATTTAATGTCATAGAAATTCTATCACACGTTAATAAAACTCATTTTTATTTAAATTAAAAAGGTTTTGACTATTCCACTTTACATTTCGTTCTAGATATCATAAACGCTTTAAGATAGGTCTGAACGCAATGGCAGTCTTTTTTTGCCATATCAGCGCCCAAAACCTACGCCAGAAAACAATCTTGTGGTATCTCGAAAAATGCAACTTCATACCAGAGTAAAAAAACTAAAAATTTTGAAATATTTACAAAAAAATCAATCGGCGTATCGTAATGTTTAAGCCCATATCATTCGATGCAGTATTTTTTGGGATTCTAACAACGAATATATCTCAACGAATATTTGCATTTTTTTGAGTTACGACAAAATTGCTTTCTGGCTTCGAAATGTGACACCATTAGTAATTAGAAAAGATATTTCAGTTTATGTCCCTGGGGATATTCTAGATATTGCTAATTTATTTATTGAATACAATTTCCATCAGTTAAGTCTTTATATACCATACTTTAAATAACATATGATACAATTAAGTCAAAGTTTAATTAAATAAGCAAGTTATATGCTATGCTATGATTGAGCTATGATTAATTGCAAATGACAAGTGGCAAGTGGCAACACAGATAGCGGCGAATGGAGACGCTATGACAATGACAGTTACAATTTCAATTACGCTGTTTAATTTGTAAATGATATTATTGTGTGATATTAAATATTTCATTTATTTTATGTGAGGTAGTAGAAAATAAAAATGTTTCGTACGACATATGAATTAACAAGTCGAGCTCCTATTCAGTCTGCGGACCCATCTTATGATCCGAACGAGAGTTATGGTTGCGATCTGTGTTCAGAAGGTGGCTGGTGCAGTGAAACTGAAGTTGAAATACATAGAAAGACAAAGCACACAAAAGCATTGAACGCGCTTATAAGAGATGTGACTAAAAACCCGTGTAAGGTACGTAAACTTAGCTTTAGCGTAAGTTGATAATTTTTTTTGAATTACATTATCTGATGCTACTACATCATTCCGATTAACAAGATTTCTCTTCGGCTTATACTATTATCTAAGGTATAGCATATTGGATAAGCTTGAGCTAGATGAACATTCACTACACTACACTATAAAGGTGGGCCATTTAGGCATACTCAAGCAATCAATCATCAATATATCGTTAATTAAGCCAGTAATATCTAGTATATTGATATCTACTAAAAATAGATTACTAGTTTATAATTACTGATTAGTCGGCAGTAGACACTGATTAGTGGGATCCCTTTAGTAATGTCTTATTAAATGCTTTAAAGTAAATAAAATTTTATGATGCTTCCGAGTTTGATGCTGACTTCAATGGAAATAATTTCTTTTAATTTAAAGCATCTGACCTTATATTTGTATTTGATTATTATTAACCAAGTAAAAGTTACTCTTTAACAATTAGTTACTTTTTAAATATTAAGATTTTAGAAAAACTTTTACAATAACACAAAAAAAAAAGTATAATAATTGATAGCGCCGACTGATTAGTCGGCCATTAAGCAAAAGACTAGTTGGTCCATTACTTATATGTACATTGGTCAGACTGGCTGCATTAATGTAAATGAAATTTTTTTATAAAAGTTTTTCTAAATTAAAACTTTTAATTTATTTTTACAAAATTATCTATTATTTATTTTATAATAATTATTTAACAATAGGGACATTTTACATCACGTGGGCTGTGAAAAAAATTTGAGTTTCTAACTTAAATATAATTTTATTTCTTAAGTTCGTATGAGTCTCAAAAGGTTGACATTGTTTTTTTGTATCTTTTTTAATGATTACCAGTTTGTCATTTTAAGGAAATAGCAAAAGTTTGTCAAAATTTGTTAATGATATGGATTTTATAATAACTGAATAGTGATTTAGTAATTATTTAGAACCGTCTCTTCTCTTATTTTTTAAAAGATTTTAATTAGTTTATCAAAAGAAATATATTTTCCCTTGTTTATTTTTTTGTTTTTTGTTTTATTATTGAAATAAAATATAAAGAAAGGAACTAAAAGTATTAGTATGTTCCTTTCTTTTTTCAATGTTTTTGTCCTCTCTGATGTAGAAATTTGGAGATTGAAGTTTCCTGGAGATTAATTTCTTTATTATTCTTGTTTTCTCCAAATATGTGTGGAATTGTGGACATGACAAGTTTTTTATTAATTGGCTTTCTTGATGTGCTAACAGTGCTCAGCTCTCATTTATTCCATTTCTCAGTATCTACTTTTTTGTTAGCAATATTAAAAGTGTTTAATGCTCCAAAAGTTATATATATTGTCATTTTTATTTAAGTTTATTTGTTTGGTGTTTAATGGGTAAAAGAGGATTAATAGAACCAGCAGGCATTGATGGAATAAAGTATCAGTAGAGAAGAAATTATGGACGAAATTTCTTGATAAATTAAAACAAATTGAAAATAGACATTTAGTCTATTTTTCATTTAAAACTAAACTATTTAGTATAATTAAGGGAAATAAATTAAAATAGTGATTATTTAAGAATTTATTGGGTTTTGTCTTTGGTTGGTTGAGTTTTGAAATCTGAAAAAAAATCATATATCAAACTGGAAGTTCTGTTTGAAAGAAATCAGTTTTTTTCTTAACATATGTAAACCAAACATAGGTTTACACTAACAAAATAAGAAACTAGATCTTGTCTTGCCAACACACGATTGCGAATATCATCCTAAAGAGACAATAATCCATTCTGATAAAAATACAAGAAATAACTATTTTGAATGTTGGTAGTTTTATGTCAGAGAAACAAAATGACATATGCCTTAAATTAATATGCTGCGTACTTTTCGCCATCCCTTAGTTAAAAGGGAAAAAACTTATCTATACATCTGGAATATGAAAGTAATAAAAGGAAAATAAAATGACATAAAATAGCAATAGTAAGTAAATGTTCATACAAAACAATTCATACAAAAACTGCATGCCTAAGACAAGTTTTTTTTTCATGTTTCGCAATTATATCGTGTTTTACGTGTTGTTCAGTGTCGGTATTTTCTTTTTGCACGTCCTCGACCTCACTGTCACTCCTATCATCATAATTGGAGTCAGAATCTTCAAATGCTAACAAAGCTTTCTTTCTTTCATACTCTATCGTTGTGGCCAAATCATTCTAAAAACAGTATACAAATATAAAGCCGTTCTAACCTAAACATTAAACTGTACCGTTCAGCCAATAAAACCAATGAGAAGCCATCTTCTTATCTTTATTATCACCATGGAGCAAAATATGGTTTACATGATTTGTGTAATATTATGATATTATAGGTTTCAATTAGTTTCTTTAATGTTTTATATTATGTTGCAGATTTGTGTGACACCCCATGAAAATGCAGAGGAATTATTGAAGCATATAAAAACAGTCCACCTTCTAAGCTCAGAGGATGCTTATCGAGTAGAACGTGAAATTTTTACATGTAATTACTGTTCTCAAATATTCTTCAACAAGCAGCAACTAGCTGTTCATATAGTATACACACATATTGACAAAGAAGGAGGTGTAGCTAACTGCCCGCGCTGTTTTAAAAATGTACGAGTCAAATCAATGTGGTTTCATTATGAACGTCATAATATCCAAAGTGTGTCTTCTTGTAAAATATGTTTAGATAAATGTAAAAATAGAAAACACCTAAAAGAGCATATGAAGACACATCTGTCTTATCATAAATGTGAAATGTGTGGATATATGGCAAAAAAGCTTGCATCTTTCAAACAGCATATATTATCTTTACATAAAGGTGACGCAAAAGAAACTAAAGAGGGTAAGTACAAAAAGTATTTTATACCTCAAGTGGATCATTGGAATAGAAAAACACAGAGTACCTCTGCATTGAAAGGTCTACATCTGCATGATTTTGTTCGTATATGTATTCTCTGTAGAGAAATATGCACGAGCTTGACAGCTATGAAACATCACATATTAGTGGAACACACCAAATTCAAAATACCCAAAAATGTATACATTTGTGTTTGCGGAGAAAGCTTTTCTAATAAAGTATTGTTTAAACATCACACCTTTAAAATGAAAGGAGAGGATCATGTTTTATTGGGTATGTATATTTAATTTCTATACATAACTAGCTTTTAGTCTCAGTATAGTTGCGAAAAATTATTAACTCAAAAAAAAAGCGGCCAATTTCTCGCAGTTCTTAAGATTGGTCGAGTCTTATAATAATAATATTTTTTAAATAGATTAGCAACTTTTTGAGATTAGTAAAAAAAATAATTAGTGTTGTTATTTATTACAATTTATTATTTCTAGCCTTTCGGAGTTGAGAGTCAAAAAATAAAATTTGTACTGCGCTGTGACGTAAAGTTAAAAGTTTAGTCAAAGAATGATGTATTGTTTGACTAAACTTTTAAACACTGTATACGACTATATTATAAATTTAAACCCTTTTATACCTTGTGCGCTGTAGTATGGTGCGGGTGACACTGTCAGTAACGTTTCGTTTCTCTCCTAAGAATTGGCGCGATTTACAAATTATATTTTAGTATTTTAGTTATACCACATTCGTAATGTATAATAACTCTAGTAAATTAACATAAGCCCAATAACAATGTTCTAGACTACAAATAACATCTAATAGAAAGGAAAATTAAGAAAAGTGTTTTGCGTATAACATAACGCATTAGTGAGGAGATGTACTGCTACGATGGAAAGTCGATGTTATTTTTATAATAAAAAGTATGTTGTGCTTTAGTTAAATTTTTATTGTTAAAGAGCTTATATTAATGAAACAACAGAACATATATAGAGTAGGATTTCTTAAAAGGTTGCTAAGAAAAAATATATTTTATTCATCTAAACTCATATCAGAGTCGGTGCTAGTGCTCGTACTGACAGCATCACATGGGTAAACAAAATGCCCGCCGCGCTTATGCGCTGTAGAGTAAAAAATGTTGTCACGGAAAAAAAATCCTATATATTAGCCCTATTTTGATTATTTTATATAAGTGAAGAAAAGTTCATACACGGTGTTACACTGTACAACTGTATAACACATTAACTTTTATAACAGTATTAAAGAGAACCAGATTTATAACGCGAGTATCGTAAGCGAAAAAAATGAAATGCATAACGTCAATCCCTAGTCATGTAGTACTGACAGACGTCACCCGCACCATGCTGCATCGCACAAGGTATAAGTAGCGACACCTATCAGGTTCAGCTTGTGATATATGTAAACAGGTTTATTTAATAACATATTGTTTCAGCTCAACAAGATGGCTGACAATCATCAAATCACGAAGAACATGTAATTATACATATCTTGTATTGTATAGTCTTATGTGGGCTGCCTCAAATATTTATTTTGATTTGTATGAAATAATGAAATGTAATTTTCTTTTAAGGAGCTGTGAAGCAATAATGAATTGATTAAAGAATTAATGAATGCAGTAAATTATAAAAATAATTTATTTAATTAATTAATTCATTCATTCTTATAGTACTAATGCTTTATAGATATATGATAAATTTGTATTGTAATATTTATAAATATAACCTGACTGAAAAAAATGAAGTAGTTCCGAATAAATTGTGGCCTTATGGATGACGCAATTTCTATTTTCTATTGCCTTTGCCCTGAAGAATTAAAATTTGGTGTTTATATAATAATATTAAACATTAAAATCAATTAAAAAAATATTCTTGACTTTTTTTTGACACCTAAAAAATTTAATTATTCTGATAGAATTAAATTTATTCAATAATTATCCCCGTAATTAATTACAAAATAATCAAGAGCTTTTTTATTGAGTAAAATTTTTTATTGAATTATTATAGAATTTATATTTAAAATTTTTTAATAGTAACAAAATAAGAATAATGAGTAAATAAAAATGACAATCACTTAAATACTATTTTCTGTAATTGACTTCTGTATTTTGTTATTCCTTTAATATGAAATATATTTCAAACTCATTTAAATTTCATTCAATTTCATTTCAATCAAGTAAAGTTAGTTGTGTCCAAGGATATCGCATTAACTTTAAACAGCATACAACTACTCCTTTCCACAAAAACATTATACAAAAAAAGCGAGTAAATCATCGGATACTTGACCAAGTAAAATGTACTGAACCTGCAAAGCATAATGCATATTTTCTATCAGCCTTTTTAAATAAAATAAATAAACACATTGGCGTATACAGGTTAAACCGGCACGATTGCCGTTTGGCTCTTCTTGGCTGGCTAAAAGGGCTCGATTATCAGGAAATTGAACATCTGTTATTAATTCGAAAATAATCTCAATATACATATTGAGATATAATTTAACATTATATTAAGTAATTAATTGCTTGATTTATTTTAATTTATTTTATTTATTTTTATTAATTTGTAAATAATTAATAAATTAAATAAATAATTTATTTATTTATATACATATTTATTTATTTAGTTTTTTAATATTATAAGTATAAGATTGATATATTCTAGTTAATTAATCTTAAACCTACATTAAAGACTTATATAAATTTTGTACTATAAATTAATGTACGGGGACTGTGACGATACAAATATTACCTTATTACTTTATTGTACTTATAATATTTTATTTATAATATCATTTTCCCCAAGAACAATTTTTTTTTAAACTTTGATGCTTTCAAAGATTTGATGTACAGGAGCCAAATTGTCAGTTTTATTAGTAAAATGAGTGCTAACTTATGAAAGCTTCTTAGCCATATAATTGCTATCTTTAGCTATTTATAAAATTAAAATTCCGCTGAGACAAAGTAGGACGGAAAATATCATCACCAGTGCCGACAGATGTAAAATCCTTCAAATGTTGCGTACAATATACATATATGATATATCTATATACATGATTATAACTAATATCTTTAAATGATGATTAAAATTTAAAATATGTAGTAGTAAAAAAAAATATTGTAAAGTTTAGCTCTGATCGTCTGTAGTATACGTATGATGATCATGAGTGGTCTCGGTGGCTTCAGTGTCCGTCGAGGAATGATGTGATGTGACCTGAAACATTGTTGATACCATTACCAATATTTATTAGTTGTCATGTATAGATGATCTATCTGCGTCTCATATTTTATTCGTTTAATTACCCACAAGCAAAAGCAGTTGCAAAAAAAAGGAATTCAAATTGTTTAGATAAAAAATATAACATAAGAAACAAAATTATTACAACCGATTATGCACCGGTCATCCTAATGAGTTGTATACAAAGATCTTTAAAGTTTCAAGTTGTCGTTATTAATGATTTCGCATTGTATGTAAATATCAGTTCAATGAGTTTTGATCTATCGACAATAGTCGTGATAACGCCAAGGCATTAGCGATCTTCTTTCGTACTAAGTTTCGTGCTAGGATCAAGTTCCATAAATACATATACAAAATTCGTTCATGGGATTATTTACGAGCTTTTAAGATTTATTTTTTAAGGTAAGCGTTTGGTTACAGTCCGCCGGATGTTAGGCAAGATTGTAGTCTAAGATGTGGTACGCTTGCCTAGTAAGTACCTATTTTAATTGAAAGAATACCTAATTTCCTGCTCTGGGACATGGACAAATTATTATATGGCTCGTCTTCAATAATAATGTAATGTGTGTGTTTTGTAACCGAACAATAAAGAAAGTTATCGGTCCCTTAAGCTTCGGCTTAGATTAATTATGATGGCCGATTGGTGTAGTGGTTAGGCTCTGTCTGCTAAGAAAAAGGGTTTGGGATTCTCAATCGAGACAATTTTTTATGTGATCCACAGATTGTTCTTTTCAGTCTGGGTGTTATTTAAGTCTCTTATATCTATGTTTGTGTAACCTCATGCGGCACAGTGATAGTTTCTTTAGTGCGAGTGTTGATTATTATTATTAAAAATAAAATAAAAAAAACTTATTAAATCAATAGAGCAGAGCTTATATTCTTCTCTATTGTTAAAACAGCTTTTATTAATCGATTAATATAATATAATTGATATAATTGATTTTGTGGCATTGCAATCAAGATATCAACACAAGTCTCACAAAACAACAACGATGGCTAAGCAAAAATTTAGTTTAATTGCTGAAGCATTGTCCACATCTATGTACCTATTGAAATTATTTGATATATTATCATACCTCGTGATCATGATGGAGAATAGTGCTACCCTTCTCCGGGTCTCCCCCATAAGGAAGCAATGTGGAGACAGGGAGAGCACCGTCTGGTAATACGTGAAGGAGCAGTGCGTGAATTGTGCGTCTGAGAAAAAAGGTTTAAAGATAAGGACTTAACTTTGAGTTAAGGTCTTTTTGCTGACTAAGGTAATATGGCATTTAGCAAATATATATTTCTTTTAATTCTAAAGGAAACGAAACAGTGGATATGCAACACAATGACACAAACACAACAGTGTAATACAACAATGACATTTTTATACTTATATGTTTTTATTTAAGTTAGGTCTTTATATCGTGTTATGTTTTTGTCTCTACAAATATGTAATATCGTTAGAGTTTAAATTTAGAAGCCAAGGAGATGTGACAGATTTTCAAAATCAGTATAAATTTTAAGATCTATAAGTATCAAAAGTACTCGACAAAATTTGTTTCATCAAATGATCTCTTCCGCTGTAACCAAATTTTATGTGCCTCGTGTAATATGTCGCATAACTTGCTTTCACATGCGTAGCAAGCGGATATTACTGGTATTTTCTTTAACAGGAATAAATAAGCTTATGCTTCTAGTCTATAAACACATCTAATAGTCGTAACAACCAATAAGCGAGAAGTCCTTCTTGCTCTTGTGTTGTTGTGAAACTTCTTCTTTCAACACTGTAGCATTCGTGTTCAATATAATTCTCAATATATCGATGTTTCTGAGACATCTGTTAATGGTTTCGCAACCAAAAGTTTAAGTTCTATCCTTACAAAATGCTAGGTTGCGAAATAATGTAATATAAACAGTAATAACTGTTAATATATTACTTTTTTAGTTAAATTATCGCCGTTGCATTAGTTAATTTAATTATTTATATTATTAGTAATAGTTAGACACTTCTTTACTCTTTTAGTTTACTTGATGTTCGCTGTTCAATATATTACTATCAGGCAATGCGTAGACTATTCATAATAATAAATATCACATCACACTTTACAATATATTCTTTTATCTTACCCAGCAAATTCAAAGCCCAAATCCTTCATACGATTCTTCTGTTCTAAAGAAAGAAAGGATTGAAATTTCTTATAATCGTCTAGACCTTTACCGTTGCGTTTTTGTTTTTTCTTCCTTTTCTGTGTTCGCATTATTTTTATCTTACTGAAAGTGGAAATGAATGATCATAGAATTGTTAAGTTTGTTACAATTAAAATGAGCGGATGTTATAGTTTTTTTTTTTTCTATTATTACTTACTTAATATGATGTTGTCGGCCAGTTCTTACACCTTGTGTTTCATTTCCGCCGAAAATTTCCGTTATCTTCTTAGAAAGTTTATCAGTATAATAAAACAATGTGCTCTCAATTATTAGATCTGTGTTTTTTCTTAGAATTTCTACCTTCACCCAAAAGATAATTTTACATAAGACGTTAGATCTGTTTCGGTTATACTTTATTTACTATTTATTTATTATTACTAAGCATTGCATCATTAGTAAGTAAGTTTATTAAAATTGTGTTTATCTTTCAACATTTGTTTCGACCCCTATAAATTAATTCTTCAGAATTTAATTCTTTCAAAAAAAAAATTAGTTATATTAATTGTAACAACTTATTATAAAAATTTTAAATTTATTTAAAAAAATATTTACCTAAGTTGTAATGTTTTCAAACTAACTTGCCTTGTACGTATTTTAAACTATACAAATTATAGGTTAAATATATCTTTTAATTTCCGAAAACTACACCGAATATTACCAGCCTTGATCAAGGGATGACTAATGTCGGCTCAGCATTGTTTTTATAGGGCGCAGGTCGCGGAAACTTACATTCGTTGACGTACTACCAGGATTATAGCGACGTTCAAAGAAATAATAATTCAATGTAGTTTTTTACAGATAAATATTGTAATGACAGACTTAACCTATATTTTATATTTATAGTATCGAGAAAACACTCTTCAGGATGCCTGAATATCAATTATTTGTATGCCACAGGTCATGTCAGGGAGCGGGAGCAATACGGGACCTCTTAAACTATTTACTTAGTTTTTTTTTGGATAACTTTTTGGTTTAATACTCTTATCTAGTGTATATTCTATTATCTGATAACTTATGATATTTTATCATCATTATTATTATTATTATTATTATTAATGATGTTCGCACTTTTAATAATATCACGACTTGGATGAGTTAGTGTATAAATCTACAGTAAAAACTAGTTAACATTACCGCCTAAAAATTGTTTATAAATAAAAATTAAATTAGTTATAAATTATATATTACTTACTTGATCGTTTAAAATTTTCAAGTATTCTGGAGTACGTCTAAACCTTTCTATAACGGATCTTAACCCAGTGCCATAAAGGTTTTGAGCTTCTTGATCGACATCATATCGTCGGCATCTTGAAGTTTGCAAAAAAACTAAAAAACACCAACAGTCTCATTAAATATATCTTAAAAATTAAATATAAAAAAACACCATTTACCAATTATGAAACAAAATAAATTTCTGAGTAGAAACATTATGTTTGATAATAACAAGTGCTATATATTTTTATGAAACAAGTGAAGAAATTGCATCAATCGTAGTTTAAGTGAAAATATCAATAAATATATAAATGTTTTCTGAGATTTACACGAGTACTACACATTTCAATAAAACTATTTTTCGGATATAACTCGCGTTTATTATTATATTTTTATATTTAACCCGACGTTTCGGATGCTTTGCAGCAAACGTGTTCGCGGTAAGACGAGATGATGGTGTCTGTCAGTCAGTCAGTTTATTTGTCACCTGCCACATTAACTAGTAAACATATTTCGTTGGTACTCAAAATAAATCGCTTCCATATTATTATTTGAGGTTCCATATTCAAAGATTTTAAACGGAATTGTATTTGCTTTTAAAAATTGTTTTAAGAGAGTACATACATTATTTCTAAACGAAATAAAAATATAATAAGTAAAAATAATAACAAGTGTTTTACAATAACCTTAAAAAATACAAATTTCAAATCATAAAACAAAACGTTTTTACTTTACGGAACCTTTAGTCTTAAGATCGTTTCGTTTCTAGATTTTCATAATACCAACCAATATAACAATAAAAATATAACATTTAATACATTTTAGATTATGTTACTAAAATTATCGTTTGTTTTTGGTGAGTTTTGTAAAGTATTGTTATAATATAAATTGGAATTGATATTTATAGCTGGGTGTGGATGATTTTATTATATTAATATACATTTTAATCTCTTTGTTAGTCTAGACAATAGGTCTTTAGGTTTCAGTATAAATAAGTAAAGTGGAATAGAGTCAGTATAAATGGCAATTAAAAGAACTTCGATGTTCGCTTTAACAATCCGTGTACACACAATTTGAATTATGTGACTAAAAATTTATTAAAATTACAGCCATCTGTAATGTTATAGAAATAACCGAAGCACTCCATTTACCTTCAACGAGTAATACAAAATATGCTGTAGCAAAAAATAGAGAAGAATTGATAAATATTATACGTTCTCTTAAATATTACGAAAATGGAAACAACAATATTGATGAATCAGGTATGACTTGTGTATGTATATAATGTTCTTCCTTGTAAAAAACATTAATATAAAAACATAATAATAACAATAAAAATATAATTATTATATTAACATTATTCTATCAATTTGAGATACCGAACTAAATGACGAGGAAAAAGAAAAAAAGTTACAGGATATTCTCTGGTTACTAAAAAAGAATTACAACGCTCAGAAACATTTTGAGTATTTACATAACAATCGCCTCCATTCGACGGGTCGACTGTATTTCATCAAAAACCCTGAAGTCTTGGAGGAGTATAAGAATCATTTGAATAAAATAAGACGGTAGGTACTATGGTAATAAATTATAATGTTTTATAAGATTGGTGTCAATTCTTCTAAATAATTATCTCATAGCATAGTCAAAATCCCAAATCTAGATATGGCTAACATTAACTTTCAAGACAAGTTGTTAGCAAAGAAAAGTTGTTCGTCCGTAAAACTTCTTTCCAAATATCCTACACTACTACAGCAGTCATAGGTAGCGCATTCGCTTGCAAAAAAATAACATTTAATTTTTTAAACCTCCACCTACATACTTTTTTCACTATTTGAATACCTAGAACCAACGGAATATCTAAAATATTTTTAAATTTTATTCGTTTACACTTTCTACCTTCCTATCTTATAATCGAATCCTTCCAAGTTACTTTAGCAGTAATGGCTTAATTCTCACGGCATTCGGTGACTGGCTTCACTCGTAATTTGGTGTTAGGCCCAATCCCATTCTCACACTATTATACAGAGATATATTTCAAAAACTAACAAATGATTGCGTTACTACTACATTTGCTAATTATATTTACGCTATTTTTAGTAACCAGAACAATTGAGGCTTGAAAATACAGATGGATTTAGTGCCAAAATACAATTATTAAGTAACAAATGTGCAGGTGTTTAGGTCTAACATTTTATTTGGGCGTTTTATTATAAATAATAAGTAAAACAGTTACTATTCGTAAAGTATTATTTTATATTAATTTGCCATCAATAATATAAAGCATTACTTTCTTGGTATTTTTTGTATATCTTGGTATATACCATGATATATTATCAGAGTGCACGATGTTCTTTTCAATTCCTAATGAGAATTATTTCAAAAATCTTTTGTTATTCACGACTACAATAGTTTATTTACAAGAAATTTAAACATAGAATAAAACGGAAAACTCCAACAAAAAATTAGAACAATGTAAACATTTATGTACATAGGTAACAAACAATTTCTGTAAGCAGTGTTATACAAATAAGAAAGAGTATTGTAAAACTGGCTGGTTACATTAAACATCAGTGCGTATGATGTTCTTGAGGCACCGACTCAGGTTCACGTAAAACTAAATGGTCATATAATATATAGCGTAAACTATAACTATATAAATAAAGATGCATTTTATGGCGATTTAGAGAATTGTCGTTAAGTGGAGAGAAGAAAAATCAGAATTAGAAAAAGAAAATGTTTATTTCAGACTAGACTCAGTATAACCTTATTTGAAAAAATTTCTCATTTTTTTGGCGTCTTTTCTTGCTTTGTCTGTGAGTGAAGACATTGTAGGCAGGCAGTCTACTTCGATGTAGGTTTAAATTTCGTCCGTAAAATTGTATACCATGTTGAACTTTTGAATCCAACCAGTTAATGAAATGTTTTAAAAGAAGTTAAACCAAGTTCTTCTGAAAAAATATCTGGTTTAACTTTCACGATCGGCCCCGAGATTATATTTATATATTATTTAAGAGCTGTCAGTGAAACTATGATAGTATAACTCCAAATCGTCGTATTTCAGTTTCGATTCGATTCTTCGATTCGATCTTCGATTTTCTCCTACTAGACATGTTTACAGTTGGAAAGTTTTTGAGCCATTAAGAATATGATAATAAAATGGTCAACAACAGCTTACACGTGCAAAAAATCCCAATTTGTAAACGAAATAACGAATTTATTAGAAAGCTCAGTATGCATGAAGAGGACAGTCGAGTTTATTACGGGCTAGGATAATAAAGCGATAACACAACGTACACAGCTGCGCAGTTTATACTAATTTTGGCTTAAAATGTAATTTTATTACTTTTTTATTTTTATTGCTTTATAAAATGTATCATTTTATGAAAGACAGCCTATACCAACAAAAAGCCACATGATTTCGACGCTTTAGCGACTTTAATTTATATGGCGTGTACAATATAATATTTTTTTTATTGTTTTACGTTATTTTTGGTAAATGTATAAGTTTTTACAGATTTTCCAATTTCAACTCAAAACATAAATACGACCAACCAAACAATTTAAAAAACAAACTTAGAAATAGGAGAAGAGATGCAATGTTCAGACTAGGTACGAAACTTTTGATCTATTATTTTTAAAGTATTAATTAAATCTTCGTAATCTTATAATGATAATGCTCTAAAGAATTAACTTAATTTTTCGATTCGATGAGAGAATAAATCATAAATAAGCTTTTAAAAATGTTTCAGGTTCAAGTGAACAAGATAGTGACGACTTTGATAAAAAAGAAGAAATTGAACAAGAAATTAGCAACGATATACAAGAACAATCAATTACTCCAGTTGCAGAGAGACCAGAAAAAGAAGAGGGACAACTTTTAAGAAAAGAATTCGTTGAAGAATATGCCGAGTTAAGAGAAACAGAATTGCATAATAAGAATTTACACAACAATTTTCGATCAGATTATGATTTTAGGCGAGAAAAAAAAAAGTGGGACGAAAGACAAGACATTCTTGATACAGTTGAGACGGAGAGAAACAAGAAAAATACATATCGCAATCAACCTACCCATAAAAAAATTAGGCATGAAGTTGAAAACGTAAACTGGGACAAAATTACCACAAAAAAAAATCCAACAAGTAAATTCAACAAGAAAAAGAAAACTTTCATGGAACCTGAACATAACATAAAGTCAATTTATAATAGACCCAAGAATGAACACATAAAAAGGGATTTTCATTCATACGGCCGAACTTCCATCCCGATTGTTGGTAAAAGAGGGATCTATGATGAAAAATAATACTTTGATTAATCTATAATTGTTTACTTTGATGTTATATTTTTTTTTTCTGTAATAAAATTACTCGAATATAAAATAAAGATTTATATAATTATAACGGGTGTTTTTTTGTTGTTTTTAAGATTTATAAAAAATATTCAAGCACGAATTACGCTGTTCGCAGCCGAAGGACTCAAAAAAAAACGAATTTATATAAAAGGAAAATTATTTTTAATTCACAAACATACTTATAATTATAATTAAATGAAATGCGCCTTCATGTGTTGAAGTGGTAACACAGAAAGTGAAATGAATTACGAATTATAAAATAATCTTATGTCTAAGTTTAAACAATAAGACACAGTTTTTGGACAAATGAGTCGATGTGGTCCGATGTTGTGCAAGGGTTGCGAAGCGGTGTCGTGTTGTACCTAGGGTTGTCGTAACACACGTTTATTATACAGATAATAGTCGCCGCACAATGAAATAAATATGTATTTATATGTATATAAATATTGTTTAGTTTATACCTTAATATACATTTACTATATTTTTATTTATGTACTATAATTATGTATTCGTGTTTAGTTATTTCTAAGTAGGTTTACTTATTTACGTACATTTGCGCCACCTACTGCTCTAAAAAACTTTTAAATGTATATCCACCATAACACTGGTTGTCTGGAAGAAATCGTCTTTAGGCGATAAGACCTCCTTTTGTATCTCCATCATTTTGGGTTTATTGTTATTTTCTTTTTGTTTTTATAAATTTATTTGTTTTTATATGTTGTTTTTTAATAACTTTTTTTTTATATGTATGGTGTGCAATATAGAATATAAATAAATAAATAAAAATAATATTTTAAGGCAATTTGTAACAAGTATGTCAGACCTTTATGTATTTTAAATAACGTACTATTCTTTCCTTTAAATACTCAGTTTTTTTATATTTTCGGATGGTGATGGCATGTGTTCAGATGGAGATGAGATATTTTGAAATGGCGATCTAATGTCTTGGGATGCTGATGAGATGTTCAGATTCAAGTCCAGGAAAGCAAGGGTGAATAAGGTCTTACTAAGTTAATGCACTTACCATCTGTGATTACATTTACAATTTCATCAGGTTGAATGTAGTCATGTAAGAAAAGGTGATCCTTTGTCTTTGTCATTGGATACACAATGTAAAAGTCGCATTCTACGTCTGTTTCCCAACTCAAAATAGGTGAAGTTTTAGTTCCAAGTTTTTAATAATTTGATTAAGATTACTCCAGCTTATTTGTAAAATGATTCACTTATTAATATGTAAGCTAAAACTATAAAATAAAATAATATTAAGATGTTTAATAAAGAACATACACTTTAAACACAAAAAAATATAACACATGACACAATATCGAATTTAGTATAATATATAAATACAACACTTCTTTTTACTAAAAAAGCAAAATCTTTTTACAACTATTTATATTATTATAATAATAAGAATAATGTATTTCTTTCTTTATATTAACATTAAACATATCGGGTCAAATATTATTTTATCAAAAAATACTAAACATGGAGCCCGTAACTCAATTAAATGTTATAAATTAAAACGCATCATCTAACAGTTATAGCTATAATACTCATAAAAAAACAAAAGCAAACATTTTTGCTTAAAATGTGCAAATTATTTAGTTAGATAGAAAATGTTTTTTTGTTTCAGGTCCATAAGTTATTATTTTAACTAAGTATGCTACCAAGTTAAAAAAAATCTAATATCAAAAATACTATGTATACATATTTTAAATTTTCGAATGTTTGAATATTGTTGATTTAAACTTTCGCAATTTTTATACATATTAGAAATATATCGGCAATACATCTTGTGAATAATTTAAGAGTTTTATTTACCCGAAGTTACGATCGTATGCATATAAATTTTAAAGGCCTTCCTTCCTTCCTTCGCATAAAAACAAGTTGGAATTATCATTATTATTTTTGAAAAAGTGTCGAGGTTGAGAGTTATTTCCAACGAGAGTGCAATTTAAACTGCGGAGAGACATCCCATATACGGAAGGAATCCTAAAAAGTGCTAGTGTTCGTCTTTTAAACAATAAATTCGCAAATGTGTAAATACATTTGTTTATGGATGACATGATCAACCGTCTCCACAAGCCAAGAATTGTCCAGCCTCCTAAATTATTTGGACTGAAAAAGATTCTAAAAAAAATGTAACATTACGCCCAATTAAGTTGGAGAATATTCAGAAAAAAATTATTTCGATAACTGGTATCAAAATAGGCCTCCCTGACCCTTCAAATTGACGTACACAAGTGATCAATAACATGGGTTCAAATTGGAAGAGATAAATAATTAAATTAATTAATTAATTAAAAAATTAAAATCGCAAGTCTAGTAAGCATAAACAGTTGTACCTGGTATCCATCGGGCATTTATAGATTGTACTTCATTAACTTCTTTTCTTGCTGTTTCGGGTAGTTTTTTAATTATATATATTGGTGAACTATCTAAAAGTAAAATTATTGAAGTCAGATAAAATAGAACGATAACAGTAACATATTATTATTATATTCATTTAATATATCCCAATACTTAGTTACCTTCAAATGATCGCATTTAGACAATTTCTAGAGAATCGTTTATAAGTCGTAAAGATAACGAAGTTCTGTCAGTGAATAAAGCTATTTGCACTTCTGATAAATCTACCATGTAGTAAGCATTTGGAAGCATGAATTGAAGAGGAGTCATGCTGTCTGAGGAGTTGTTAAACGTTGGGACAGATAGGCATTAATTTGTTCAAAATATAGTGTGATAATAAATATACTCTAGTTTCAACAAATGCGTTAATATATATTTTTATTTATTGAGACATTAGTTTACGGTATAATGAGCTTTTTAATAACAAATTGATTATTACGTACTTTATAATATATGACATTAAATTTGTTCATACCCATCTCGATGTTAAAGGTATTAATATCGAAACAGAAATTAATACCTTTAACATCACAATTACATAATACCTTCAATTACATAATTCCTTGCTATAATGACAACAATCGTCTGAAATTTCTTTGTCAAGCAGCAATAAATAATGAAATATTGTAAAATAAATAGAATAAATATGTTGAATAAATAACTGACTTATTAACTCTTTTAATGTCAAATCTAAAAGAAAGTGTATTAGAAACCTTATCAAGTTCTCTAAGGAATCGCACCAAACGCAAAATTCTTGCGGACGAGGAAAATACACCATCAAATGCTGTACAAATTGTACATAATATCCCAGTAATTCTAAGTATTTCAAATGCCGAGACCGACCCATTATTTGGATTCAATAAAAGAGAAAAATTAGTATTTATCGTATAATCTATAGCTGAAATATTTAAGTAATCAAGAATTAGCACCTGCTTTTTTGTAATATTTTTTTTAACTGAACACACAAATCTTAACCAGAATAATAGTTTGAATCAGTGTGAACGACGCTCAGTAGATATAAATAAAATATAAATAAAAATTGTATGAATATTCACCGGAATATTCATACAATTTTTATTTATATTTGGAAAAAATATCGACTCTATTATCACTAGTTATTTTGAGGGAATTATTTAAGAAAGCTATTATTGGCTTTAATGCAATTAAGAATAGGTTTTTTTGAGATGATAAGTGATACTAAAAACACATATGTTAATGCTTAGGATAATAAATAGCATCTTTATACAAGTATTTAAAAAAAAAAGAAGCATGTTTTATACCAGTTATCGTAATTAACAGTTTTGCGCAATTAACCAAGAGTAAAAACACGCGGTCCTGATCTCCCAATTTGAAGGGCGCCAGTCCGGCCACTCGACAGATACGCAGTAATGTACCTAAGAGCA
The DNA here is from genome assembly GCA_959347395.1 of Mechanitis mazaeus. Lineage (NCBI taxonomy): Eukaryota > Metazoa > Arthropoda > Insecta > Lepidoptera > Nymphalidae > Mechanitis > Mechanitis mazaeus. The sequence goes on along the minus strand of OY365749.1, from coordinate 16,322,563 downwards.
CCTCAATTCATTGTTCTTCTAAACTTCTAAATGTTATACGGAATAATAACTTACAGAAAATATACTGCTTATATTATAGACAAGAGACAAAATCAACATGAATATCAATCGATAACTCGGAATGTGTGCGTGAAGTCGTGACAATTACAACGTTATAGAAAATTATTTAATAAATATGTCCTTTACAGTTTCATATGTACATACAGATCGAAACGTGTATTTTAGATAAGAATACAAAAATTAAATACAAGCTTATATAAATATGCAATATAATTTCGAATTTATTTAATAAAAACAATACAATATTTAATATAAGAAAAAAACACTTATTAGAAGTGAGGGGGAGAGGGGGTCAGAAGGAAGGCTTAATTATCATGGATAAAAAAATAAAACGAGATATTATAATACTTTTATTTTAATCAGATTTGAATGAAATCTTACGCAGGTAAAACATTAAGCGATTAAAAATTATTAATAATGAGTAGATTTTATTTATAAGTAATTGAAAAAAAACGCCAATGATTAAATCTTGTCCTTACCCTGAGGGTAGAATGGAAAGCTTTTACATTTAGACATTGGCAACTCTTCTCATTTTCTTCGTTGAAATAAAGAAGTATGGAGAGGCTTGTGTCGTCTAGACGTGAATAAAGTCAGTGGTTCTGACGATATACCAATAATTCTAATTGAGACCTGTGTAGCCGAGTCGTCTCCTAAACTGACATATTCCAGTCTTTATATATTGTCTTTTAAGACTGGAACAGTACCGAAATCTCAAAAGCTTGCAAACGTGCATCTTGTTCCAAAAAAAAGGCCCCGTGCTTACTCTGCACATAACAGACCGATTTTAATCACCTTGATACAAGATTATCTAGCTTGTAAGAAATTCGCACCTTTTCTGCGAAAGTAACGTTGTCCTCAGTTACTGACAGTGCGATTTCCGCCAAAAAATATCAACTGTGAAGTTTATTAAACCCATTTTGGACGAAACCATCGAGAGGAACGGAATAAGCGTCATCTCTTTAGCATTCTCTAGGGCATCTGATAGGGTTTGGCATTCGAACTTTTTACGCAAGTTTTGAGCTTACGATATACCTTCTGGATTGATTTGCTGATCTTTTTGAACGAGATATCCTTTCCTAGTTGTTTATGGATGTTTCTCAGAACCCTTTTATTGTTATAAAGGCCTCAGGGTTCCGTTCTTTCAGTAACTCTTCTTCTGCTATTATTCAACTAAAATGTTTAGTTTCCGGCGAAATATTTTCACCTTATTTCTTTATGCAGGTTGGTAGCTGCTGGTGTCTGCTGATCTGCGTGATATTATTGAAGAACCAGAGAGTATTAAGTAAACAGGTAAACGGCCGTGCAATAATGAAACTTTAAAGGAAATTAATAAACTTTAACTAAAAATTGTACCAAAATAATAATAAAACATTTTTAGAAACAAGCTTATTTTAAATACTTTATAAAGACCATACACTTTAAGCACACAAAGATATATAACACATGACACAATATCGAATTATATTATAAAATTGTCATATTTAGGAGTCTAAATGAGTTACACTGTCACACAACAAGCTATTATATTATTGTATAAATATAAAACTTCTTATTATGTAAAACCAAACACTATCTATTACTACTATTTTTAATGTTATATATATAATAAGAATAAAATGTCTTTTTTTCTATTAAAATTAAAAATAGCGGATTAAAAATTATTTTTCCAAAAGCAATTAATGATGATAAATTAAAAAACATCCCCTAAAATCTTGACACGCCTGGAGACATAAAACTCCCAAAATAAACAATTTAGTTAGATATTTTGGTTAGATAGAAAATGTGGTTTTAGTTTCAGGTCCATAAGTTACTATTATAACCAGGTATGTTACCAACGTTCCAAAAACCTGAAATCAAAAATACTATTTATTCGTATTTAAAATTTTCAAACAATTGATTATTAAATTTCCTATTCCATTATATTTAATGTAAAAATTACGTTTATAATAAGTGATCGGTTGAGATTAAACATTCCTAAAGGAGAGTGTATCGGATTGTTCAATTGGATGACTTGCCAAAACAGATATAGTTCGTTGTTTATATCGTCCTGGTCTAGATTTTGCATTTTCAAGGTCGTTAGAATCGTCTGAAGCCTTTGTATCTATTACATTGAAATAAGCAATATTAATATATATTTTTAAGATTACTAGTTAAGAGGATTTAATAATCTAATGTTGCTTTAATACTGATTTAAATAAGCAATTTAAGTAAATAATGAATAACAATTATTAAATAAACAATTTTTCCAAATACCTCCCCCTGCATTTTATGGCTTGGTTCCACGAAAGTTACTAAAGTAACAGAATGTGTGATAAGATAATAAACCGGTATTAATAAGTTTAAATCAAAGTTACCTGTGACAAAAGGTAATAATATTTTATTTACTATAAGTGATTATTGTAAAAGGAAAAGATCATAAAGTATAAACAATTCTTACGGTTATTCGGGGTTATGGTATAAATTATAACTTTGTATGCGTGCTTCAGTAAGTGGAATACACAACGTAATATTATAATCGCAATAAGTAAGGCGTCCCCTTTTATCGATGTTGTTCTAATATTGCATACTTGCAAGTATTTTGCAGCACATTGACGTATGAATTTAGCAGGCTCGTGAATCTTTCTCGCTCTTGTTTTTTCTAAGACATGAAACAAAAACAGTTTATTGTAGTAACTAAGTTGGATACTTGTCTGTTAACGCGAATGCAACACAAATATTGTTAAATGCGATTTGCAAAACACAGAACGAGAAGCAATTATTTAATTTATCTAAACAACGAAAGTATTTATATACCACCTATGCGATCTTATACCAGTGCACCAGTCAGCATGTGTGCAAAATCGGTACTTCCCATGTGTTGACTATAATCTTTAACAATTTTAGGAAATTTTACATCAATACTTCTTTGCTGAATCACTCTACCCAATGACTACCAAACAAAAGTGACTTTCATAAGTTTCGCATAGTAATAGATATTTCGTTAATGTTTGAAAATCACGATGAAAGCTCTAATTCTAAATAGTCTTAAAATTGTTGCAAAAAGGGTCAGGGTATCTGGTTCCTCAACTCCTTCTGGGTCAGTTTTTTTTTTCTTGCAATCTGTTTAAACCGGTACATAAGAGTGTCCCACAGTTGTGTACGGGTGATGGTTGCAAGGGTTCTCGTCTCTTAATATCTTTTCGTGCAATAGTTTAATAATTAATTAATGGATAAATTTAAAACTATTGAAACAACAACAAACAATATTAAATTTATATTATAGTTTTGTGAGGAGCCGGTTAGAATATAGTTCTATTATTTGGTCTCTATACTATGATATACATTTAAACCGCATTGAAGCTATTCAAAAACATTTTGTCGATTTGGTTTTTCACGTACTCTGAATGGGTACGCAGAAAGATCAACATATTTCAAGGTAATTCCTCTTAACGCTCGACGTAAAATCGCTTTCTTAACAACATTGCATAAAATTATGAATTCCCGTTTGGATTGTGCTGATCTCTTAGCATATATTAATATTAACAGTCAGCATCGATGCAAGGCTCTAAGAGTGTTCAGATTGAACGTGTATAAAAACAACACATCGGTTTACAATCCCTTGGTTCGAATGTGTCGAATCTATGACAGATTGCATTACGATTTCCCGATTTAGATATTTTTATTTTCGTTTTAAGAGTTATAAGAGGAGAGGAGGACTCGGTGTGTTATTTCGAACACATGTGAGGAGTAGGCAGATAACAATACTATGTATGTTAAATTTTTTATTATTATTATTTTCTTTTTGATCTTTTTTTGTTTTTGCTGCTTTTTTTTATGCATAACTTTTTGCTGCTCAATATCTATTATTTCATTGTCATTATTATTTTTAGAATTAAGATAGTTCAAAAGATTAGTTATAAAAAAATGTAATACCGCTGTCACAATTGTTTTTAAAATGTTTTTTTTTTTGTTAATTATTCACATCACATTTCTGTGCTTAAAGTACACACTATTTTTATGGAGCGGCCTGAACTATGTTATTGCTATTAAAAATTGTTAACAAAATTCGTCGCAAACTGTTACAACACATCTTTAAAATAGTGGAAGAATAAACATGTATGTATGTTTTCTTTAATGATTATGGTGGTGTGGTATACTGTGAATTTCTTCTAACAGGCAAACAAAGAATATTATCTGACCGCTATGAAACTATTCATCTGAAACTGCCGGAAATTGCCGGAAATGCCCGAACAACTCTTCCTTCTTCACGATACTGCACCATGTCATACTGTATCATTCTAACTTGTGGCTATTCACCAAACTCCAAAGGATAATGCGAGAACGCCGTTTTGAAACGATTAAGGAGATAAAAAGTGAATCGAAGGCCTTGAAGGACCAGAAAAAGACTATTCCGACTGTTTCGAAACCTGGAAAAAGTGTTGGCAAAAGTGCGATTTAACGGACGAGGATTACTTTGAAAGGGATGTAATTGATTTTGAAGAATAAATAACTAATTAAAAAAATTTATAAACAAGTCACTTTACTTTTTGATCATAGTAATATTCAAAATTTAATTTATTCGTACTTCTGGTGATGTTATAGGTATTATTGTCGAATAAGCAATCATAGAAACGTATCAAAAAAGAGACGTGCAAATACATCAAAATCAAGACAGTGAGTATCCTTTCATTGCTACATTGAAGAAAATTTCCTGAAATTTCTTTGTCATGCTGCAAAACATTAAATAAATATATTACTTAAAAATGTCGTAAGAATTGTACAAAACTTCACTGTAATGCTAAGTATGTCATAGGCCGACACAGAGACATCTTTTTGATACCATATAGGAGAAGTAGCTGGAGCTACCATAAAGTTTATCGCTGAAATATTTAAGTAATTGAGAAAAAAACCTGATTTTACGCAATAATTTCACTAACCAAAACCCACAAACTCGAAACCAGAATAAGATATTTAATCATTGTATAAGTTGCTTATTTGTAACTTCAGCAATTTTCGGAGAATTTTTTACAATTAATTAATTATTTAAATTACTTAATTAAAAGACTTATTAATTTTTTCTTGTCTTTTAATTAAGAAAAAGGATGTTGAGATACTCTAATACACGCAACACTAAAAACATAAGTAAATGCTTAGCAACTTCATAAAAATACTAAAAAAAAAATGGATTGCATATTTTTTACCAGCTATCGTAATAAATAGCTTCGCACATATAACTAAGGGCAAAGACACGCGGTACTCATCTCCAATTTTGAAGGGGGCGATACCGGCTACTCGACAAAACTTCAATATAGCACCAAGAGCACCTCGATTCATATTTTAAAAACTTCTAAAATTATTTCGGAACCATAAGTTACAATTACAAAGCGACGTAAATACCTACAAATCGATAACCTTGTAAGTGCATGTATGCGGTTGTGATAAGATTGTAATCGTCATTTTATACGGCAAGCATAATAAAAGCAATAAAGCATAATAAAAGCATTTTTTACCAGCTAGCCCTGAAATATACAATAGAATTTATAAAGATAAAAAAAAATAAAAGGAAAAATAACATTAACAAAAACAAAACAAAAAATATGAAATAGCTAGTTATGTTAGCTCAAGGTATGAGAACGGTAGAAGTAAATGCTTGATCAGCGTAATAAGAATGTAATACGAATCGTCTCTTATCTTGGGAACATATTTGATGTGAATAGATTTTATAATATTAAATTCAATTGATTGTTGCATGCGCTTCTGCTCAGTCATTTCTTAAGTTTATAATTAAAGTTAATTTTTAATGTAATTTTAATTTCTTTATTTTTAAAAAATCCACTCGCGTTCCCGTAAACTTGTCTAGCTTGTAAATTAGTATACATTTATTATAATTTTGTAGAATTTTTAGTTACAGCACGTATTCTGGTCAACTCGTTAAATGATTATCTGATTGCGTTAGATATTATAATGATTAGGAACTAGGAGGAAATATATAATATATGTAATATTGGGACACATTGACCTCAGTTTCTGAAGCTCTTGGAGATGAGATCGATAAAAACAATTGCATACTATAATAATCTTAAAAGAAAATATATAAGAATTCTTATGTCCTTAAATGATTAAATAAAAAATATAAATTTAAATACAGCGTAAACGTGTTTTAATCGATGACGTCACTTTCCACAACAGTTTACGCTATCATTAACACGAGCTACTTAATTTGGTATTGAATAACTTGATTGTCACTGGAAGCTTTATATGGAAACGCATTTCCATTACCAAAAATATTTTAATATTTTTCGTACTTTTATTCACCGGATGTCAAGTTTGTGGCGTCACCTAGCGTTAATTGCATGCACCATTTTATTTAAATTGATTGTGGCGTGTGATTTATTTCTGACTGACGTTCAGTTTTCCGTCGAGGAAATTAGTACTAAGCTATCGCAGCCGGTGCAATCGTTAAAAAAAATGGTTGAAAAGTGTCAAATAAATAAACGTAGTTAATAATACTAATAATAATAATTATTCATTATTGCCAGAACATATATTCCACAGAATTACTTTTCACTATTACCCTTTTTATGACAATTCTAGTTAATTTATAATTACTACAATATACAGTAATCCAAACAAAAGCACAATTACAAAGAGAATAATAATAATAATTCCCGTGAATACAATAAAAACAAACATACATTACATTACATACATACATACATACATACTCTTTCCCCAGTTGTAGCGCCTTGGTGAGAGGGGAGGGTGACCATTTTCACCTACTGTAGGCTTACGCCGTGAGGGTGCTCTAAGTTTTTGCTCGGGGTACCAACATTTGGGCAGTTCCGCCAGGGGCTCAGTCAGTCAGTGATAACGCGATCTTGTGGCGTCCCAACAGTTACGTTTCAACAGTTGCGAATACTGAACTAGATTCTAAAAAATTACGATCTAGTTCTACGTCTCTTCCCCAACTTAATCCTCCTGAAGTGTTAGAATTATAATTGGAAGTAGAGTGCCCGAATGATAATATATCTCCATTACCATTGTTATCATGACCTTTTCCCGTAGTGCAGTGAGAAGACAGAAAGATCATTTTAAAACTATGCACAATCAATTCAATCTATTTAATTTTTATTTTTAGGACACTCACTAATCTCTCATCATCTTTCAAGTAGGCGAAGGCCGAGGATTACAAGTCCTAGTATGCAATAAGTTTGCATAGTTTAGGTAGTTGATATCGTGAAGCTCGTAATTTTTTTTTAAATATATATGCTTTTCAATTCAAAGCGACCGTTATGTGCCACACTGGGTTTATAATTTAAAATTGAGACTAATTGAAGCTCACGTTCATTTAGCACAACTAACAGAATTAAAAGGAATTAAATTAGCATTGCTAGAGTTAAAAAATATAATGAAAAAATTATTAATAACGTTTACTTTAAAACTATTTAACTTTAATTTCACTTTTATACCAAAATAACAATAGTTTATTAATAATAATTAGTAAATAGTTATGCGTAGACCTCAGTCTTAGATTAGAGTTCAGGTGCAGCACAATGCTGTATTGGCATTAAGATATAATGGGATGATATGGGAACAGACTCAAAATTTTAATATTCCAACGGAAATAGTCACTCCTGTTTGCTTTGGAATATTAGAACTTATCCCACTTTTTGGCGGAGATGATATACCAAGTAGTAATAAGGCGACTTACAGGCGACGCTTCCGCTTTATTATCGAAACGAGACGATATAGCGACGTGGTCAAAACTAACAAATTTATTATAGCAACATTTTGGTGACCGGCGTACCGAAAAAAGTATTAGTATGGAGTTAGAGAGCTTAAAAATTAAACCTGAAGAAATTTATCTTACTTTCGGTAATAGAATTCAAACAGTTCGATCGATTTTAATATCTAAAGTAGACGCTTTGCTAAGTTCGGAATTGAAAGCTGCTAAAATAGCTATTTATAATCACACAGCTCTTAATATCTTTTGTGAACATGTGTTGCGAATAGTACGGTTGAAAGCTCCATCCGCGTTAGATGATGCAATAATTTTTGTCACGACACGATCAAAATACCTTAATAAATAAAATGTATGGAAATATGCTATTTAAACCAAAACTTTTGCAACAACCAAATCCCAGTATATCATTTCATCCTTCAAGATACAAGCTTAATTTACCTCTAACTTTCCATTATACTAAAGAAATTTTTGGTTATACTTGTGTATAACCAAAAATTTCTTTAGTATAATCGGAAGCTAACCTGATTTGTCCATAAACTAGGATTTTGATAACAATATCAAAATCTTAGTTTATGGACAAATCAGGTTAGCTTCCGACCCCCCAACTAAGTTACCAAGCCCGACAATTTGCTTATCGGCGACCGACACAAAATAATTAAAGCCAACCCTTTGGCTACGGACCTCAGTTAGTTCAGGAATTGAATATGGACCAATGGCTCCACAACAATTTGGCAGTAAGGCATCCCTAATTCAGAAGCCTCATTTTCAAACCACAGATGATTCTATGAGGACAGCTCCTCTAACTAAGATCGCCACCTCAAATAGTCTCACAAGGATTTCGACTTAATGAAATGGCAGACTATAATGTTATAAGTTGTAACGATTATGATTATGACGTTTTTGACTGATAACAATTATGCCACTACTTAAGACGAAGCATAATAAACTAGAGACAATCTGCAATGCGATAAATCTGAACTTAAAGTATTCAATTGAGATAATAATTTAAAGTCACCTTACATAATACTACCTGAAATAGAAGCCAAAATGATGATAGACACGGGTAGCACCCGATCATTTATTAACACTAGATTGCCTAAGCAAGTCATTTTCACTGCTTTTAAAATTCAATTAAAGAAACAATTATTGAAATGAATAAGCACACAGCCACAAAATGAAAAATGACACAGCTTCTTATAATTGTGTGACTTTTTCTACAACATAAAAACGCTCTTATTAATCATTGTTGTTGGCCTCTCCTCCCTGATTTACGGTATATATATATATATATGTGTGTTATACCTATATTATGCTTTGGATTGGAATGACATGACAACATACAAGTTCATGATAAATTGTCGATTTCAATATATACTTGATAAATTGCAGTTGTTCAATAACTAAAGTATTTTTATTGTTATTCTTATTCGCATCTTCATGCCAGGCCTGGTCAAGCGCTTTGTTCTCTTTGAACGCGCTATAACCTAATTCAATTAGAAAGGAGGATCACTGAATGTATGATCTCATACTGTGATCGATACGGCTGCGCACGTGTCGACTTCAGTCAGGCCTGCTTGGTGCACTGCCAGTCGTTCTAACACATTGTTCAGTTGATTTCTTTCTTGCCATCAGTTCATAAAAGAAATGTCCAGTGTTCCGATATAGAATCAAATGCAACGAGATAAGAACTATGAATCGGACCATAGTCAAAGTGAAACGTCTGATGTTGAAGAGAGCGATGAAGAGGCGATCACCAACGATGAAAATGAAGATGTCATCAATGTGACCAGGAAAAGAAGTACGTGAAAATAAAGAAAAATCGATAGAAAAGAGAAGTGGTGAGCAAAATATAGAATTAGGGTTAGGTAAAACTATTTTTACCAAAGCAGTTAATACGAGAAGAAGTAAAGATAAGCCTCCTTATCAAAAGGCATGTATAGATGGCGAAATTAACAGAAACATAGTCCCAGTAAAAATTAGAGATCGTAAAACAAAGGTTCCTATTAAAAACATAAAACGACCTCCACAGGTGGTACTTGATCATCCTGGTGATGACGAAGGACACCCAATCCCTTCGACTTCAAAAAATTGAAGGCAATCCGGGATTATTACCTGTCAAGCAAGGTCAGGCTTATAAGCAAGAAAGTAAATGGATTATTATTAAAATACTAGATTTAAGCATAATTTTTAGAGATTTAGATTTTAATATAAATAGATATAATAAATTTGATAAAATAATAGATATCGATAAACCTTATTTACATGAATTTACTAATTTGAAATTGCAAGTAGAATATACTATAGAAAAAGTAAGACAAATAGTACCGATGAAAAAATTCAAAAGAGGGTTGTTTAATCCGTTAGGTTCATTTGTAAAGGCGATATCTGGTAACTTAGATAACGACGACGCAATGCATTATGATAATCTGATTAACGAGTTGTATGGTAAACAAAATTTAATCAGGAATAAAGTTACATTGGTTTCCAAAATGATGGATTATAATATTAACAGTACAGAAATTTTATACAACAATACGCTTATTATAAACGAACGCCTCAAACGCGCAGAACAAATGATAAAAGATATAACAACAAAAGAGAATAATTCTATTTACTCAACTTATGTTCTAGGAGCATACAGTTTGTTCATTAACAATTTTCGTTCGATATATATAAAATTAAACGAAATAGAAACTTCTTTAGCTTTTGGTAAAATTTCTGTGCTACATCAATCGATAATAAACTCGACAGAATTGTTAAATATATTATTAGAAATAGAAAAATTTCATAGATTAATATGTCCTGTAATAGAAAGTAATCTAGTTAAAATAGTGCAAACTATGTGATTGTTAAAACATATGTTATAGGAAACCAGATTATGTTCATAATGGAAGTGCCTCTCACAGATAATAATACGTATAACTAATATAAAATTTATTCGTTACCTATTTTTAATAAATTAAAAAATGAAACTTCCATTATTATCCCTGAATATCCCTTCCTTATGGTGAAAGGTTCGAAATACTTACCGATCGCAACGCCGTGTCAGCAACTATCTGGATAACCAGTACATTTGTACTGAACATAATGTAGTGCCATATGCGACTACAACTTGTACGGAACAGTTGATGCAGTTTCAAAATAATTTATCACATTGTACTCGATATACAGTACATATTGAGAAAATTAAAGCGCAACGACTTTCAACTGCCCGCTGGATAATATATTCGCAAAATAATGAAGTTGTGACTTACAAATGTGCTAATGATTTATCAAAAACATCTATATCAGGAACCTATCTATTAACAATTGATTCTGGCTGTGAAATTCTTCTTGGTTAACTTCGTCTAAGCTATTTTCCGCATATAACAGAAAGAGAGGTATATAAGGTCACACCAATCATAAAGTAACCGGAAATCAACAATGGAAATACTTCGATTTTCTCTCCGATTGACATCAAACGAATTAATCTCGATGACGTGAAATATCTGTCTACAGTTCTAAAGTCAAAAAGTGTTAGTGAAAGTGAAACAGAGCCAATAATAAAAATCAATGGTGTCAGTGTCGGTACTATAGTTTTATATGTAATATTAATTATTTTAATTTCTATTTTTATTTCAAAGAAATTTAAGACAAAAATATTCACACTTGCTCGAAACCCTCAGAATCAAAAATCTTCCGATGGTTTCGAAGTTAAGGAGGGAGGAGTTATGTTAGCTCAAGGTATGAGAACGGTAGAAGTAAATGCTTGATCAGCGTAATAAGAATGTAATACGAATCGTCTCTTATCTTGGGAACATATTTGATGTGAATAGATTTTATAATATTAAATTCAATTGATTGTTGCATGCGCTTCTGGTCAGTCATTTCTTAAGTTTATAATTAAAGTTAATTTTTAATGTAATTTTAATTTCTTTATTTTTAAAAAATCCACTCGCGTTCCCGTAAACTTGTCTAGCTTGTAAATTAGTATACATTTATTATAATTTTGTAGAATTTTTAGTTACAGCACGTATTCTGGTCAACTCGTTAAATGATTATCTGATTGCGTTATTATAATGATTAGGAACTAGGAGGAAATATATAATATATGTAATATTGGGACACATTGACCTCAGTTTCTGAAGCTCTTGGTGATGAGATCGATAAAAACAATTGCATACTATAATAATCTTAAAAGAAAATATATAAGAATTCTTATGTCCTTAAATGATTAAATAAAAAATATAAATTTAAATACAGCGTAAACGTGTTTTAATCGATGACGTCACTTTCCACAACAGTTTACGCTATCATTAACACGAGCTACTTAATTTGGTATTGAATAACTTGATTGTCACTGGAAGCTTTATATGGAAACGCATTTCCATTACCAAAAATATTTTAATATTTTTCGTACTTTTATTCACCGGATGTCAAGTTTGTGGCGTCACCTAGCGTTAATTGCATGCACCATTTTATTTAAATTGATTGTGGCGTGTGATTTATTTCTGACTGACGTTCAGTTTTCCGTCGAGGAAATTAGTACTAAGCTATGGCAGCCGGTGCAATCGTTAAAAAAATGGTTGAAAAGTGTCAAATAAATAATTGTAGTTAATAATACTAATAATAATAATTATTCATTATTGCCAGAACATATATTCCACAGAATTACTTTTCACTATTACCCTTTTTATGACAATTCTAGTTAATTTATAATTACTACAATATACAGTAATCCAAACAAAAGCACAATTACAAAGAGAATAATAATAATAATTCCCGTGAATACAATAAAAACAAACATACATTACATTACATACATACATACATACATACTCTTTCCCCAGTTGTAGCGCCTTGGTGAGAGGGGAGGGTGACCATTTTCACCTACTGTAGGCTTACGCCGTGAGGGTGCTCTAAGTTTTTGCTCGGAGCACCAACATTTGGGCAGTTCCGCCAGGGGCTCAGTCAGTCAGTGATAACGCGATCTTGTGGCGTCCCAACAGTTACGTTTCAACAGTTGCGAATACTGAACTAGATTCTAAAAAATTACGATCTAGTTCTACGTCTCTTCCCCAACTTAATCCTCCTGAAGTGTTAGAATTATAATTGGAAGTAGAGTGCCCGAATGATAATATATCTCCATTACCATTGTTATCATGACCTTTTCCCGTAGTGCAGTGAGAAGACAGAAAGATCATTTTAAAACTATGCACAATCAATTCAATCTATTTAATTTTTATTTTTAGGACACTCACTAATCTCTCATCATCTTTCAAGTAGGCGAAGGCCGAGGATTACAAGTCCTAGTATGCAATAAGTTTGCATAGTTTAGGTAGTTGATATCGTGAAGCTCGTAATTTTTTTTTAAATATATATGCTTTACAATTCAAAGCGACCGTTATGTGCCACACTGGGTTTATAATTTAAAATTGAGACTAATTGAAGCTCACGTTCATTTAGCACAACTAACAGAATTAAAAGGAATTAAATTAGCATTGCTAGAGTTAAAAAATATAATGAAAAATTTATTAATAACGTTTACTTTAAAACTATTTAACTTTAATTTCACTTTTATACCAAAATAACAATAGTTTATTAATAATAATTAGTAAATAGTTATGCGTAGACCTCAGTCTTAGATTAGAGTTCAGGTGCAGCACAATGCTGTATTGGCATTAAGATATAATGGGATGATATGGGAACAGACTCAAAATTTTAATATTCCAACGGAAATAGTCACTCCTGTTTGCTTTGAAATATTAGAACTTATCCCACTTTTTGGCGGAGATGATATACCAAGTAGTAATAAGGCGACTTACAGGCGACGCTTCCGCTTTATTATCGAAACGAGACGATATAGCGACGTGGTCAAAACTAACAAATTTATTATAGCAACATTTTGGTGACCGGCGTACCGAAAAAAGTATTAGTATGGAGTTAGAGAGCTTAAAAATTAAACCTGAAGAAATTTATCTTACTTTCGGTAATAGAATTCAAACAGTTCGATCGATTTTAATATCTAAAGTAGACGCTTTGCTAAGTTCGGAATTGAAAGCTGCTAAAATAGCTATTTATAATCACACAGCTCTTAATATCTTTTGTGAACATGTGTTGCGAATAGTACGGTTGAAAGCTCCATCCGCGTTAGATGATGCAATAAGTTTTGTCACGACACGATCAAAATACCTTAATAAATAAAATGTATGGAAATATGCTATTTAAACCAAAACTTTTGCAACAACCAAATCCCAGTATATCATTTCATCCTTCAAGATACAAGCTTAATTTACCTCTAACTTTCCATTATACTAAAGAAATTTTTGGTTATACACAATATCAAAATCCTAGTTTATGGACAAATCAGGTTAGCTTCCGACCCCCCAACTAAGTTACCAAGCCCGACAATTTGCTTATCGGCCACCGACACAAAATAATTAAAGCCAACCCTTTGGCTACGGACCTCAGTTAGTTCAGGAATTGAATATGGACCAATGGCTCCACAACAATTTGGCAGTAAGGCATCCCTAATTCAGAAGCCTCATTTTCAAACCACAGATGATTCTATGAGGACAGCTCCTCTAACTAAGATCGCCACCTCAAATAGTCTCACAAGGATTTCGACTTAATGAAATGGCAGACTATAATGTTATAAGTTGTAACGATTATGATTATGACGTTTTTGACTGATAACAATTATGCCACTACTTAAGACGAAGCATAATAAACTAGAGACAATCTGCAATGCGATAAATCTGAACTTAAAGTATTCAATTGAGATAATAATTTAAAGTCACCTTACATAATACTACCTGAAATAGAAGCCAAAATGATGATAGACACGGGTAGCACCCGATCATTTATTAACACTAGATTGCCTAAGCAAGTCATTTTCACTGCTTTTAAAATTCAATTAAAGAAACAATTATTGAAATGAATAAGCACACAGCCACAAAATGAAAAATGACACAGCTTCTTATAATTGTGTGACTTTTTCTACAACATAAAAACGCTCTTATTAATCATTGTTGTTGCCCTCTCCTCCCTCATTTACGGTATATATATATATGTGTGTTATACCTATATTATGCTTTGGATTGGAATGACATGACAACATACAAGTTCTTGATAAATTGTCGATTTCAATATATACTTGATAAATTGCAGTTGTTCTGTTGTAGTAATTTGAAATTGCCGCGTTCTCAACTTCTCACTACGTCATGACGTTTGACAGTTTTTGGTTAAAACGTTCTTGCCGCCATCTCTGCTATAAAAAGTGTTTGCTAATGTGTATTATTCTGTTAAATAAATAAGTAATTAAGTATAAAGCCTATTAATTACATCAGGTTATGGGCCCAGAACGTAATCTGTTTGTAATAAGTATCAGTGAGAAGTAATATCAGTGAAATAACGATATACAAAGTCGCCGGTCATTAAAACTGACACGACATAACCAAAAGCCGCGTGGTTTGTGTAGAAAAATATTTTTTTTTATACAAAATGTCTTCAAATACAATGACTCTTATCGAAAAGTTAAGTGGTCGAGATAATTACAATACATGGAGATTTGCCGTGATGACGTATTTACAACATGAAGACCTCTGGTGCTGTATCGAAAATAAAGGCGAACCTGTTGATTCAAAGCTCGACCTGAAAGCAAAGGCAAAAATTATATTGTTGGTTGACTCAGTGAATTACATACATATACAAGAGGCAAAAACGGCAGAAGAAGTGTGGACCAATTTACAAAAAGCTTTTGACGACAAAGGGTTGACAAGACGCGTGGGCTTATTGAGAGATATGATTACAACGACGTTAGAAAATTGTCAAAATGTTGAAGATTACGTTAACAGAATAATGAGTGCAGCACATAAACTTCGAAACATGTCATTTGACATCAATGATGAGTGGCTGGGTACATTACTCCTTGCTGGATTACCCGAAGTCTACAAGCCAATGATTATGGCCCTCGAAAGTTCTGGTGTGCCGATTACAGCAGACTCTGTAAAGACTAAGCTCTTACAAGAAATAAAGAGCTCCGAGTCAGTAGCATTGTATGCAAGTAAGTCAAGTAAATATAAACAAAAGGACTCTGATAGTTCTCCGAAGTTTAATAAAGGTCCCCGTTGTTTCAAATGCAACCGTTATGGTCACATAAGTAAAAATTGCAAAACAAAGAAAAAGGAACAAGGCAAAGAAACTGGATATGTCGCTGTGTTCTCGGCATCCAGTGCAGCAAATGACAGTAAGAGCTGGCTTGTTGATTCAGGAGCGTCCATGCATATGACAATGAGGCAGGACTGGCTATACGATGAATCATCACCTCCAATTACAAGCATCCGTATTGCTGATGATAAAATGCTTAAAGTGAAGAGCTGTGGAAAAATAGATCTGCCTATATGTAATAGTGTAGGACAGACATAAACCATACAAGTAACCAATGTGTTGTATGTGCCTGAGTTAGCAAGCAACCTTCTCTCCGTGAGTCAGCTGATAAAGAAAGAATGTTCTGTACAGTTTAGTAACAATGGCAGTAAAATATTCAACAAATCTCAAAAAGAAGTAGTAGCTTGTGAATTAGTGAATAACATGTATCGTCTGAACTTAAGTAGTGCACAAGCATATGCATGTGATACAAAGGAAAGTGACAGCTACTTATGGCATCAAAGGATGGCTCATCTCAATATGACTGATCTGAACAAACTCTCCAAATGTGCAGAAGGTGTCAAGCTTACTGACAATAAGCTGGATATGATATGTGAATTTTGTCAAGAAGGAAAATAGTCCCGGCTGCCGTTTCCTAAGGAAGGTTCTCGTGCTAAGAAGGCTCTAGAACTTATACATTCCGATATCTGTGGGCCAGTGGAGGTGAAATCAGTTGGAGGGGCGCAATATTTCCTCACATTTGTGGATGACTATACCAGGAAAGTATTTATTTATTTACTTAAAAACAAGTCTGAAGTATTTAATAAATTTAAAGAATTTAAAGCATTTGTGGAAAATCAACTTGAATGTAAAATAAAGAAATTAAGAACTGATAATGGAAGAGAGTATCTAAGTAACGAGTTTATTGAATACATGCAAAATTGTGGCATTATACATGAAACTTCTAATCCATATACCCCACAACAAAATGGGTTAGCGGAACGTATGAACCGTACATTGATGGAGAGAGCTCGCTGTATGTTGCTTAATGCTAATTTACAGAAACACTACTGGGCTGAAGCAGTGGCGACAGCTGCGTACATAACGAACCGCTGTCCAACAAGATCCATTTCATACGCTACACCTGAGGAGTTATGGTCCGGGAAGAAGCCAAATTTGAAGCACCTTAGAATCTTTGGATGTGAAGTCATGGTTCATGTTCCTGATGCTAAACGTCAAAAACTGGATCCTAAGGCAAGAAAAATGATATTTATTGGCTACTCAGAAGTCACTAAAGGTTACAGACTATTAGATACTAAAACAAGAAAAATTCTTATCAGTAGAGATGTTGTATTTCTGGAAAATTCTGTACAAAGAAAATATTGTATGGTTCCGCTAACAGAAAATAATAATAATGTTAAAATATGTGCTGATGAAACAAAGAACAAAGGGCTGATATATTTACTAAACCCTTATGTAAAAGTAAATTTAAATATCTAAGAAGTAAATTAGGTATTAGGAAAATGTAACTGTACTTATAAAACTTGATTCTGTAATACTTTGTTTAGTAATACTATGAATGTGTAGAGTAACTTAACCTATTGTTTTTGTTAGTTACTATTATTTGTTTCACTTTACAATGAGGAACGCTGTAATTTGGAGAGAGTGTTGTAGTAATTTGAAATTGCCGCGTTCTCAACTTCTCACTACGTCATGACGTTTGACAGTTTTTTTGTTAAAACGTTCTTGCCGCCATCTCTGCTATAAAAAGTGTTTGCTAATGTGTATTATTCTGTTAAATAAATAAGTAATTAAGTATAAAGCCTATTAATTACATCATGTTCAATAACTAAAGTATTTTTATTGTTATTCTTATTCGCATCTTTATGCCAGGCCTGGTCAAGCGCTTTGTTCTCTTTGAACGCGCTATAACCTAATTCAATTAGAAAGGAGGATCACTGAATGTATGATCTCATACTGTGATCGATACGGCTGCGCACGTGTCGACTTCAGTCAGGCCTGCTTGGTGTACTGCCAGTCGTTCTAACACATTGTTCAGTTGATTTCTTTCTTGCCATCAGTTCATAAAAGAAATGTCCAGTGTTCCGATATAGAATCAAATGCAACGAGATAAGAACTATCATCTGAAGATGAATCGGACCATAGTCAAAGTGAAACGTCTGATGTTGAAGAGAGCGATGAAGAGGCGATCACCAACGATGAAAATGAAGATGTCATCAACCAGGAAAAGAAGTAGGGTGCTAATTAGTTCAGCTGAAGAAACTGAAAATACCTCTCAGGAGACTGAAACAGCTGCAGATAGTACTGTGTGGATGAAATTTGACGAATGCGGTATTACCGGAAGGCTACCCACAGGTTTTTTCAAGGGTGTGACAGGGCCAACAGGCTACGCAAGAAGAAACGTGGCAAATAATCAGTGCATTCTCAGTGATAATAAATGATTATATTATCAAGCACATAAAAAAGTGTACAGAAAAGGAGGCCGCCGAATTTTGGATTACGATTGGACTACACTGCCGGAAATTCGTGCATTTATTGGAATTTTGTATGCTCGTGGAGCCTACGAGGCTAAAAATTTAAAACTAAGTTATTTATCATCAGCCAAGTGGGGTCCCGAATTTTTTAGAAGAACTATGTCCTGAGATAAATTCAAGCATATTCTACGACTTATTCGTTTTGACAAACGGACTGAAAGAAGTACACGCATCTGAATAAATAAATTTGCCTTGGATTCAGAAATATGGGATAGGTTTCTAGAACAATCAAGTTTGCTATCCACCAGGGCAAAACATAACAGTTGACAATCAATTATTTCCCAGAAAAGCCAGGTGCAAGTTTATACAGCATATGCCTAATAAACCGAATAAATTTGGCATCAAATTCTGGCTTGCCTCAGACGTTACTAGCAAGTACGTGTTGAATGGTTTTGCTTACTTAGGGAAAGATGAACAACGGCCATCGTCAATGCTTCTAAGGGAATACGTTGTTCTGAAACTTGAAATATACAGGCTGTGGAAGAAATGTCACGACCGACAACTTTTTTAGGAACATTGTAGATTTGGCTGCATTAAATGCTTGGATCCCTCATAAAGAAGTGACCGGAATACAAATAGAAAAAAACACTTCCTGTTGCAATTAGCAGAACAGCTTCCGTGGATTACACAACTGAAAGACAGAAAAATTCATCAGAACAGGAAGATCCACAAATATCAACTGCAACATCCTCAAATACCAAAGATTCTAAAAAAAGATAAATTTGTCATATACGACTTTGCCACAATAACAAAACAAATAATATTTTTCAAAAATGTCATAAGGTATGTTTGGGGAAGATAAAATGGTCAGATAATGAATACATTTTTTTTTTCGAACTGAATTATTATTTTTTTATTGTTAATACTTATTAATAACTTGTTATGTGACTGTAACTGATATAAAATATATTAAAAATTACTTTTAAACAAATTTCTTTGCACATTCAATATTTTCTCACAATGCAGTCATTTTGACTGACTTTAAGGCAATATGTCATAATTTTCTCTGCCATTCTAACGAACACATTGACGAGCTCAGTAGTCGTTGACAGATCCCGACGAACCAATCTAAAAATACAACTTGATAAATGTGAATTCTTAAGGAAGGAAGTTCTTTATTTAAAACATAAAATCACTAAGGACGGGCTACAACCAAACGACGACAAAATTAAAGCAGTACGTAAGTATCGATTGCCGAAAACTACAAAAGAGATTAAGAGCTGCTTAGGTCTAGTAGGATATTTCCGCAGGACGCCTTAATAAATACAAAGAATTCCTAAGAAACGCCCCGCTCTTACAATATCCAGATCATTCAAAGCTTTCTTATTAACTAAAGATGCATCTAATGTTACCCTTGGCGCAATTCTATCTCAAGGCCACGTGGGCAGTGACAAATCTATTACATAAGCGAGTCGTACACTCAGCGATACCGAAAAACGGTATAGACCTAAGAGAAGGAACATTGAAGCATCGTTTGGACATAAACACGTCAAGCAGCATTGACCGGCGCGGCCTGTTATATCAATTAATATGAGATTTAGTTTGATAGCTGTCCAACGGCCTGTAAGAACGCAACGAAACTGACTGACGCGGCTTGAACTGAAAGTTTATATGTCAACCATCACTGACCGACAAAGCCTGGTGGGGAAACTGCGTTTTTTTTTCTCGGCATAGAACGTGTTGAAACAACTCCGACCGTATCTTTATAGAAAAAAAATCTACATCTATATCCCTTATCCCTTATGCTTACACATTGGAGGTTAAGATTACAAGACTATGACTTTGAATTTTTTTATAAAAAGGGTAAACAGAAAACTAATGCTGACGCTTTATCTAGGATCAAAGTTAGCGCCCTTGAATCTGACGATGACTTTATGAAGGTCTACCCAGATGAAGACTATCAATCAAAACTTGACGAAAAAGTTAAGAAAATAGAGAGATATGTAGAACGCAGGAAAGACGTAATGACTCCTCGACTATAACAATTTCAGAACTAAGTGAGACAATAACGGCCATTGATAGATCAGAAATATTACAGCAAGCACTGTAAGACAATTGGAAAATATAACGAATTCACCTTACAAGTTAGGTCACCCTATGAATGTAATAATTCACAGATTATACATTCCGTTGCTGATTTACAGCCCACTGGAATCCTGATATTGAATGAAGCAATAGATTCTAAAACTAATCAAATTTTAGTGTTTTCCTGGTTTAATAACGAAATTCAAGTCAAAAATTTATCAAGTAAAAATATTTGGAAGTTTTTACGCCTGCCAATAATGACGAATTAGTTAAACAAATTTGAAAAAATTCATTAATCTTATCGATTAACTGACATAGTCTTAAAGAAATTGTTGGAGGACAATCTGAAATAAAGTTTATTATTATTGTTATTATTATTATTAGTATTATAATTATTATTATTAAACCTAAAGTAAAATATTTCATGTACATTAAAGAAAATTAACATAGGCGACAGTTTAGTAGATTAGTAAAACAATTTTTTAAGACAGATTTAGTAACATAAGGCGAATGCACAGAACGACATATAAGTGTAGAAGAGGAATCGGTACAGCATAAAATAATCCTTAAATATCACAACTGGAAACAATAACACCGTGGCATAAAGGAAACATTAGTCAGACTCTGTAGAAATTATTATTGGGCGAAAATGCAAGACACTGTAACAGCAGTGATAAGTCTGTGAATCTTGTAAAAATAATAAATATGACCACAAACCAAAAAAAAAACAATTTTGCAATTAACTCAAACTCATACACTTTTCCTATTCATAGACATCTTTAGTATCGAAAGTAAGCCATTGAAATAAATCAACTCCTGAGGTTGTTCGAGCCCTTTTAAAGTATTTTTCATTTTATGGTATTCCAAAAAGTATCAGCTCTGACCCTGGTATGGAATTCAAAAATGAATTATTAAAAGAAGTACTTAATTTACATAAAATTTACATGCACATAGGTATTCACTGAAATCCTTATTCGATAAGCCTCGTTAAGCGCTTTCATTCAAAATTAATAGAAATTTAGACTAGCAAAATTTCGACAAACCAGGTAGGTATATATAACATACCAAAATTTTAATCCGGTTGGCCTACAGGTTTCAGTATAAAAAAATTTGTTGATAACTTGGCCATAGTTTCAACAAAAAAAAAAATTATTTTTATGATTGATCTGCGTTTATTTATGATGAATATATAAGCTATCATAAAATAGAAAAGACTTATTTAAATTGCAAACTTTTGTTATGGAAAACGAGAACACTTAAAGTTATTACTATCGCAACTATTTGAACACATAAAAATAAAATTAAATCGTTTTTGTTTAGAATAGTTTAAAGACTTCTTGTGAAATTGCAAAACATAAACTGTCAGGCGTAAACTTATGTGTATTGATAGATTAATTATTCAAATAAATTCGAGGGTAAATAAAATATATCTCTCGAGAGTGTGACGACTGCACACGGATCGTATTACAGTAACATTTTCGGCGCTTTTGGTTCTAGACGTTTCGCGAAGTAATTACTATCGGTATTAATAGTTTCCAAAATATTAAATTTCGTGGTGATATTGAGTAGTGGAATTGTTGGCTGCAACGGAGAAGTGGTAGCTGCCTTCCACTCGAAGTGTGCGTGGAACAAGAGGTCACCCTACTGAACACTGGAGTATTAAACCCTTATTTATATCCCCTTACTATATACAAATAATAATTTATTCCATACCCTGGGGAACCCCAAACTCTTGACTAATACAGACTGTCTAAGTGACTTCCTTCATTATACAACACCTAAGGTGAGCAGGTAAGTCGCTGGTCATACCGTACTTTGTAGTCGCGTACTATAGCAGCCGATGACGTTGACCGTTTTAGAAATTATACGATACCCGAAACCCTTTGTACGATACTTGGCTATAGCCATAAAATGGCGAAAATGGACCAAATTCTATCTATAATATAAATTTCAGCGTGTCGTAAACCTTGACATCAATGCTGCTATGCAAGTTTAGGTAGAGCTGAGCTCAACTTATCCGATCTAAACCAGCAAAATTTGCTATCCAAACTTTCGATGTGGGACTGAGACAGGTTATTTTTTAAGAGTGACCCAATATTTCAGGAAACTTTGTGAAACTGTAGGCGCATCCTTACAATGGAACTAAATCAAAAATAGTTTTAAATTTAATGTCAGTTGTTAAAATAGACACCATTGTTTTAATAAGGTATAATTTCTTTTTTGTTTTATCTTGGAAGGATGCCAAGCTCATAACTATGATTTACTCGTATCATAGTGTATAAAGCAAGATGTTATTAACAGTTGTAAGGAATATATGTGCGGGACAGATATGAAAGACCACAAACTGTCTACGTATTTGTAAGAACGAAAACTTTTGCCTAAGAGATCCATAAAGGTGTTCAGAAGACTGCTAAATGACAGGGTCTAACACGCATTTATTATGTATCAAACGAATAGCTTCATTAACTCATTAAGTCACCGAGAACTATTTTTCCTTATTTTGATAAATAAATAACAAATTAGTGAACGCTTATAAGGATAAATAGCAAAGACCGTTACCCGGATCACTAGGAGAGTAGAACTCGCAGTAGTAGCAGTAAAGACCTTTACAAACACGGCCTTGTGTTAATTGTCTTAAATATATTGACAAATACTTATAATAGATGTTAAAGTCTTGGTGAAAGAAGTTAGTAAAAAATAATTAATTAAGAACTTAAAGATGCTCGGTTACACCATCGACTACAAGTTAATCTTTAACACCCATGTCTCCACAGTGTACAAAAAATCAATAAACATTTAATTTCAATAATTTGGTGGCCGAGGAACAACTTCAACGCGTCGAGAACATCGAAGTGTTCATTTTCAGGAACGGGGGCAGGATTGAGGGCTGCGTAGACGCCGCGCTATCCGTCTGGAATAGCGAGGCCCAAACCAAGACCCTCAAGCTTGCTCTTTCGTCTCACTGTACCGTCTACCAGGCTGAACTGCTGACTCTGTGGAAGGCGACCGGTGAGGTCCTCAGGCGAGGCAGGTCCCCTTCGAGGCTGCCACCTTGTCGTAGTGGGGGGGCTTGCGTGTCCCAATTATCCCTCAAGCTATACCGGCAAAAGTTACTCAAACTGGGAGGTTTAAGGTGAGGGGCGAGACTAAGACCACTCTCGGCATAGGTATGTGACGACACCATCGCCGACCGGCAATCCGGTGCAATCAGTCGAAAGCCGCAAGGCATAATTCATACCGTAACCCGGCCATTGCACTATGGCTGGGACCGGGGGCAAACTCGATGTGCTGCGAGGAAGGAAACCTCTATAAAAAACCACCCCGAAACCGTAGTCTAGCATGCTGCGGTGTAGGGTTAACTGGCAAGCGCTGAGAAGGCGGGGGAGCACACTCGAAAATGAGCCCCAACTAATAAGAAAATAAGTGATTTGCAAACGACTACCCAGGAGGGTGCCAGCCAAGCTGGGCAATCTGTCCCACGTACTCTGGGGGGGCACAAATCGCTTCGGCAATCCGCCGGCCTCCGTGAATACAACCTTAGCTCACGTGTTCGTGAAGGTCAGTTGTTACTGACCTTGATTTAGCTTACGGAATGGATTTTGTTGATGTGGATGCGGAGGAGTCGAACTCGTTGGTAGTCTCTTCTGCAAAGGACCCTGGCAAGTCTAAGGGATTTAGAGTGGTTTTAGATACGGCATCGTTATCCAAGGGAACTAAGTCGGGCTCTCGCAGTAGCGAACAATTGTCTGACCGCGAGGGCAATAGTCGGCGTAAAAGGCCTCTCTCCGTGGTCGCTCTGACTCTTAGTGACTGTAGCGACTCTGAGCTTAGTGCTGCATCAGTTAAATGTAGCACCGCTCGTCGTGGACGCGCCACTACTGGTCTCGAAGGGATGGGCTCGCTCGGGTGAAGGCCGAGCTGCGAGCCCTCAGAATGGAGGCGGAGGAGGCTGAGTTCGAGCGCAAACTAAGCGCTCGGGCCCTTCGCAAAAAGCCTGCTACGGTTGAGTGTGTGCCGGAATCCAAGGAAGACCTGTCCTTGGGGTCGCAACTGGCATACACTCCCGCACACTTGGGAGTGGAGGAGCTGAGAGCGGTCGCTGGGTGACATGCTGCCTTTACATTAGAGGTGAGCAAAAAGTCCCTGAATCTCAAGAGGTCGCTTGTGAAGACCGTGCTGGACGACCTTAGATTGCGACAAACACCGACAATGTGACACAGCATTCATGACATTGATTGACATTGTGGCACAGCATTTGAAAATGCACAAGGTGTGTGTGAAGATGGTCTCAAAAGTGCTCACTGACCACTGGGCCAAGAAAATTTGAACATGTGTGAAAGTGACCCCCAATTTTTGAATAACGTAATCAGAGGTGACGAGTCGTAGATCTTTGAGTATGACCCCGAGACAAAGAGGCAATCTTCTGAGTAGCACAGGACGGCGTCTCCTCGCCCAGAAAAGGGAAGAATGAGAGAATCCAAAGTGAAAACGATGCTCATTGTCTTTTTTCACATCAAAGGCATCGTCCACCACGAATTTGCTCCTCCTGGACAAACCGTCAACGCCAAGTTTTACGTGAAAGTGCTCAAGAGAATCAAACAAAGGGTCAATCGGGTCCGACAAGATATCGCAGCCGACTGGAAGTTGCACCACGACAAGGCCCCGGCTCACACCGCCTTTCTTGTGAACAGCTACCTGACCAAGGCCGGCATCCCAATGCTTCCGCAGCCGCCCTACAGCCCAGATGTGGCCCCCCCGGACTTTGTCTCCTCGCCTGAAAAGGCCGATAAAAGGCAAGCATTTTGAGACGACAGATGGGATCCAAGCAGCATGCACCGCGGCTCTCAAGGCTACTCCGGAGATGCCTTCCGTGACGCCTTCGACGCTTGGAAATCGCGCTGGCAGCGCTGCATCGACGCAGAAGGAGCCTATTTTGAAAGTTTTTAAAGAATTGTAACGATTGGCTGAATAATTTTTTTTTAAATCGATTCAGTCCTATTATTTTAAGGATTAACCCTGTATTTAAAAATGCCTAAAGTTGCAAGATCTCATTTAGCGGACGGTGTTCGTAGAAAAGATGATCAACCAAGGAAAAGAAAACAGTCGTTCAATCCAAAAAATCTTGAGATACATAATGCTTCTTTCACGAGCATATCGACAAAAAACAATTAAGTGAAGGGGCACGTGAAAGAGGACGCCATGCTCCAATATTCAATCGTCGACTTTGCCCTATTTTTTTCAACACTCTCATGTTTTGTACGGTGTTCTAATTTTATTAAAAGTAAAGGTGAAGAGAAATTGTGTAATGGGAAATTAGATTTCAAACAATGCTCGAAATTCAGCTCTTCAGGTGGAGATCCGACAGGCGAAACACCAGGCTCGATAGGAAATCCTAGCGTGTCGACAGGGACCCCATGGGGGCGCCCATATAGAGTGGCATGGAATAAAGATCGCGTCACGTGCGCTCCGATCATGGAGTGCTTGCAACCGGATTTCTTCGAGCGGCTGGTGGAGGGCTTATTCCCGAGCGCCACCGGCCACTCTCCTCCAATAATGTGCTTACCAACAAGCGGGGGAAATGATTCTGTTCAGCCGGTGGGTTAATCCCACCCAACACGGAGGTCGAGGCGGAAGTTGCCTTGGGTCGTTCGCGAGACCACAGTACGATGCTGGGAATGGACGTTGTTTCGGGGGCGAGTTCTGAGCATTGCCCTGGGATACTTGAGGGACAGGCTTCGAGAACAGTTCAATCTCTGCTTGCGCATTGGAGCGCTCTAAGTTGCTCGGAGCACCCTCATATGGGGAGTACCGCCGGGGTGACACGGTGAGTGTTAACGCGATTCCGTGGCATCCCACTACGGCGATGAGTTCAACCGTTGGTTTTTTAGAGGCACCGTTGGTTGTTGTACCCGTAACTGATTTTTCTAACGAATAAAAAAAAAAGGATAGATATGTTAAAATCTTTAAAATTCGGTCTTTTTTTAACGGATTAGCGACAAGTTGATTTTTAGCTGTAGATGAACAAATAATTCTTACCAAATGCCCAATCGACTTAAAATAGTACAATATTGCAACCAAAATAAGTGGGGTTACAAAAACCAAGTACTGAGTGACGTTAATGGCTTTAGCTACGATTTTGATATCGTCACTCGTGAAAAAAGCGATTAATACCTTTGAGATGCAGCAGATCTTGGTTTGAGCTCAAATATAGTCACTCGACTGACATCCACATCGATTAAATTCTACATCATAACCGCAAAAATTGTTTTGAGAACTGGTCCATTAGGCAAAACCTTCAAATATATCTTTACAAAAATGGTTTACGTCCTCTAGGAACTGTGAGACACCAATCGTGTGCCAAAACTTAAATATTCCTACCAAACTCTAATATGCCTTAAAAAGAAATATTATTATTCAAGTTTAAAAATAACTATATTTTTGACACCAATTAATCGCTAATAAATACGACTACCACGAAAGTTTGTGTGCAGTTTGATGTTAATTTGTTTTCAAAAGTGATATAACAATTGTTATATTTTTAAAATATATTTTTAATAGGATTTTCACTTTCACTAGTTAGGTATACTTATTGTTTATATAGTATTGCAAAGTTTTCTTTCTTTGCGTTTTTGTCAATATGAATCCAATGAACTGTAGCTCGGTTCACATATTGAAGCTAACGAGCATATGAGTCTAAATTTGGATATAGAGACTGGGCATCTTAACTTCAGTCACTCTCAAGTAGCGTTGACGTGGAGAATCAGTAGGAAAAAGTAACCAAAAAAAAGTAAATACATTAGGAAGCACAATTAAAACAATTGCTAAATCTAACAGATGACGACCTAAACGAACAATGAATATAATGATATAGATATGATTTGCTACCGATAATACAATTGTTTGTACGCACTAATCTGTAACGAAGCTATCCCGGCCGATGTGTACGTGATGTGAGCGTGTTTAATTGAGTTTATCGAAAATTTCAAGATACTGGCTCTGTCTACAAGACGTCAGAGCTAGGAAGACTAAGTGTTAATGATGAACAAAACAATGATAGTGGATCGATTTTTACTGGATCCAGCTAATTCCTTCAATTTTGTTGCATGTAAACAGGTCTCTCGGTGAAAAGTATGATACCCATAACAATACACACCAGTATATGCTATCAAATGAGATCTTGCAGGGAGATTGGATTTCTGCAGATTCATATTCAATAACGACATAGAATACCAAACTTTCATTAAAAATATTTTGTTGAACCCGCAATCTCTGGGAAACTAAACCATATTGAGATACCTCATCGCTACTTGTTTTGATGAAATTAGCATTCCATGATCATCTTAATCGGGACGATGGTGCCATCTAGTAGGTTTCTTTCCAAAATCCTCACCAATGTTTCTAACTTTGGAGTATAGAATAGCATTGAAAAGATTCCACAACTGAAATGTTTAGAATTGATAAATTTTTCATTCAAGTTTATTTAAAATTTTATAATCATGACAAAGGTTAAAAAAAATATTCGTCCTTACAATATAAATAGAGAAAACTATGAAAACTTTCGCAGACAAGACCTAAAATCTTTCTTAAATTATGAAATTTTTTATCAGAAACTTAAAATGAAGAACCAAAACAGTGAAATCGATTAAGACGCATCTGTCAATGACAGCTATAATGAACTTCTGGCTGAATTACACAATCGGCTACATTGTTCAACATCTGAATTACAGCGGAATTTTTTGTACTAATTTCACTACAACTACTTCTGCCAGGTATAAACAATTTTTTTTTCGGAAAAGACGGAAAAAACTTTTAAATGGAGCCTCTCCGCCAAAATGATCGAACTACGACGAAGAATATTATAACAGTATGTGTTTAAACTTTAAACAGACTTGTTTTTTTAATTTCAGAAAGCAAACTTCTTAGTTCTCACTTTCGTTAGAATGCGTTACAAGCATTGCTCTGGAAGACTGAACTTTTTTGATCTTAGGACTCGGACGGTGCTTTTTAAAAGAACTATGTCGAATAGACATTTTAATTTTATTTTAATTTTATTTTTGCCCTGACGTAATGATTAGTAATAGAAGATCATTATATAATTTGGCAACAATTCGCGATATCTTTGGATGCATTTGTGCAAAATGGACGCAACAGCTATAAAAAGAAAATTTTATTATTTACGAGATGATGGCTTATCATTCAGAGGTAGATACAAATTCAAACAATATAATATCAAGCTTAGAACGGTTTGAATTTTTTTTATTAAGTAATTCAAAGACATTAAACCATGAGATTTAATCTGGAAAACCATATGCAGTAAACCGCCTCGGCAGACAGTTTCTCAACCAAAGTGAAACATTACCTTTTACAAGAACCACCACAAATTACTAAAGCACTTGTTCCCAGAAAATTGACATCTGTAGTTATCAAAGATAAAAGACAAATTTTTACCTATTTACAAAAACAAGGGGTAATGAAATAAATTCCATTTTAGATGTTCAGATGAATTCAGTAACTTCACGATCATATCATTCCGAAAAAAGTCAAAGTCAAAATGTGTCCCATAGAGTTATCATGTGGGATATTTTGTAATCGCACGCGCTTCTATTGAACTTCGACTTCAAGTGTAGACTGACTAGTAAAGTTCGAACCGATAATAATAATGTTTAAACCGCTTAGTTTATTTTAATAATAATAAGCTTTTTTCAAATTTCGGACAGCTCCGCTCACATCCACCCGCCTTCTGGCGGCCCTAGTACATCTATTGGCAAATCAAAAAAAAAGAGAAAAAATTTACAAGAAATCAAAAAGAAAAATAGAAACATTTTAAAAGAAATCAAAAAGGAAAAGACAAACATTTTTAACATAATGTCAATAAAAATAAAAAAACAAATAGACCATAAAAAATTCAAAAAGAATTCCCATGGAGTTTGAGAAATAAAATAATACAAAATTCATGTTTAAATAGTTTATTGCGGCACCGGTTGTTCTGGAAATAATTCTCTGGGGCCCGCGACACGCAGCGGCTGAAACACAACAGATACAACAGACCGGGATTGAACCGGCTACCTCTGATCACTTAACTATCGAGTCACTGAGAACAATTTAATTAATACAGTACATAAAGTAGTTTGAGTACACATTGAAGACTAATTTTCATAAAATAAAAACTCCTAATTATTATGAAGAAAGAACAGTTTCATGCAGGTTGCTTTTTAACTTGCTTGTCTGTGTGTGTGTGTTTGTGCGTATGTGCTGTTTTATGTATTTGTGTGTGTGTTTGCACTTTTTTCAGGGACTTAAGTGTGAGCACCTGTATCTGTGTTTTTTAAGCTTGTGTGTTGGTTTGTAAATAAGACATCTTCTCTTTATCTGCGTAGTCCTCTATTTCAGTGAACTTCGATAGAGAGAGACAGATAGATATCAGTTTCTCTCTCTTTCATTGTATGTGTGTGTATTTACCAGTGTTGCGTGTTTCATGTTTGTATGCTGTATGTACCTTATTTCTCTTGGGGTGCATGAGCTTGAGGTGTTTGTAGACGGAGGTGTGCCAGCTGAAAGCGGCGGGACACGAGGGACACTTGAAGCTCTTCTCCTGTGTCCTGTTCGTGTGCATCGCCCACACGTGGCTCTTGAGACGTTTCACTGTCTGTTGAAGAATACAACAATAAAAATTCGTCACCTCAACCCAGAATTATTTATTAAATCTCTTTATTTCAAACATTAAGAATTTGCTCTAATATCAGCAGACACTGACAGATTCTGATAGAATTCCGTACAAGTACAATTACGTAGATAAAAAATAAATTATTGTTAATCCACTAACATAATATTATATTATATTATTATGAAATTCATATCAACTACAGAATTAAGTCTAAATACATCACCTTGTATGATTTCCCGCAGACGTGGCACAAATGTTCACCCAGAGCGACTCTTTTGCCGGCGTGAAGGTTACTTATATGAGCGTACATGATCTTCGCTGTTTTGAACGCCTAATGATATTATAAAAACAGCCAGTTTTTTATTCAAATACATATATTACTAGGAGCGCGAACCAGACCTCAATTTTGACTCGCAATTATCGGTATTTGTTAGCATATTGAGCGAAGCGAGGTACATACAGCACCGAAGTTACATTTACAAAACGTCGAGTTATTTTATCGGAATATACAATACAGGTTCACCCTGAATATCCAACTACAGATTAAAGAAGTCTTTAAATCTAATACATATTTTTAAAATGTATCCAATAAATTAAAACCTTTAACTTTAACATCTTCATAAGGTGAATTAAGATGGAAATACATAAAAAATCACATTTTATGTAGTTTTAATTATTATAACAAAAAACATATAGAAAAGGCACAGTTTCAATAAATAAATTAATATTCATAATTGTGCAATTTTGAAACGTTTACTAAACACACAGAAAATATTCCAAAAATATATATAGAAGAGGCCCAGGTTCGACGTATAAATTAATGTAAGTAATTGTGAAATATTGGAAACTTCTAAAGGGCAACAGAAATGTAAAATAATGAGTAAAGTTGGCCATTATAATTAGGAATAATTAGGAATTAAATAAAAGTATAATGTGATATTCAATTTTGTACCTTAAAGCATACATTGCATTGGTACTTTATTCGCTTGAGATGCTCCCAATCCACGTGGTCCACTAGACACCATTTTGTTGCGAATTTCTTGCTGCAGTAACTACACGCATGCCTGAAAATATTTAATTATTGTAATAATTGTTATAAATGTTTATATAATTTTGTTATTTAATATTGAGAAGACTAAGGTCAAATAAGAATGAATTTTAAGTTATTATCACATTCAAACATACGTGTGATTTAGAAATAAAAAAATCTGCCTTTCAAACATTTCGAGAGACAACAAAGATCTGACAAATATAAAAGGAAACTAAAACTTCACACACTGATGAAAAGACAAATATACTAATTTTGTTTTATTTTATTTCTTTAAGAATTGTTATAGTTTTAAGTCTCTAATTTATTTTCTTTTTAATTTTTTTATTTAATTTAATTTAATTTTTATTTTGTTTCTATTTTTTCAGTATTTTATATTATTCAATAAAAGTTATTATAAGGGTTGTTATTAAATGTATACGTGTGTTTTTTATTATTTTTATTTTATTATTGTTGTATTTTATAATATGCAATAATTGTTACTATAAGATGTAAGAGTTACTATGTTTTGTTTTAAATGTTTCATTGTAGAGTATTTGAAATTATAAATGTTAGTTTAGTAGTTTAGTATTAGTATTAGAATGTAAGACTAGGTTAAGAATGTAATGAGCGTTTCTTGCCTACAAACTCTCGAGTTTGGCAAGATATTATGTGTAATTGTTTACATTATAAAATAAATAAAAAAAAAAAAAAAAAAAAAAAAAAGAAAAAATTAATTAAGTATAAAAATAATTTTATTGAGTAAACAACTTATACGAACAACTAGCTAAACAAGAGTGCAAAATTTTAGACTGAAATAATAAAAAAACGTGATGAATATGTAAAACCTTACACTAGCCTAAAAACCGGGCTGAAAATATAAAACCTTAGCCGATTTAATAAATACTTTAGCTAGCCTAAAAAAATAAAAAATAAACAGGCTGAATATGTACAACCTTGTAATGCCTCAATAATAAATAATAATAATAATAAACCTTTTTTTGTAATTTCAGGGTTTACATATTCATGTAAAGCTGTACTTGTAAAACCTTAGACTAAAAAAAATTAAAAAAGAGGTCGAATGTGTAAAACCTTAGTGGATTAAAAAAAAACTAGGCGCTCACGTGTACTGGCTCTCCGGCACGTGTCTCTTGCTGAGGCGCATGTGGTTGTTGTAGCAGTCCCTGGAGGCGAAGGTCTTCCCGCAGGCGCGGCAGGCGTGCGTGGTGCCGGCGGCGCGCTCGCGGTGGTTGCGGGCGTGGCGCGCCAGGTTGCGCTTCCACTGGAACAGCTTGCCGCACGTCGGACACGGGTACGAGCGGTTCTCGTGGATCACCCTGAGGACCACACCACGCCTTATTATTTGGATAGACGAGACGTACTCTAGTAGCGGTCATACTACCGCTTAGAAACCGAATTTTATTCGTGACTTCAAAAATAGTCTTGGAATTCTAGCTAAATAAATTTTGAACCATTACTCTATGGAACTATGAGTCATATATTGTTTTCTACCAGTTGTGATATTTCTTTTACTTTACACAAAAAATTAAAATCTCTTGTATACACCAAAATATAACTGATTGTACACTGATTTTGTATTATACAATTATATATACAATTATAACATCTCATTCAGTGTGCTAATGTGATGTGTGTGTGTGTGTATGATAGAACATGTTTGTCGTTGTCGTTATATATGTAGTATTTATATATGTTTGTATTATACTCACACATGTGCACGATAGCTCTTCTTTGTTTGAAATACTTTATCGCAACCCTTACACGGTATTGGAACAGACTCCTTAGTAGTTCCATTTTTATTTTGTGGTATTACTCTATAATCAATAATATCCATAATAGTAACATTATAATATATATAACACTAAAAAAATATTTATATACTATTTATTTTATTTGGAAATATATATTTGTTTTAAATTTTAAAATAAAGTACAATGACAAATCTCAAAAAAATTTTATAATCTGAATTCTTTAAGATAAAATTAATCTAAAGACAGATGGTATTTGTTAATATAAACATTCGTTTGTTGATTATTTACCTACAATATTATTTTACAATAGAAGAGACGGTCCACCTGATGGTAAGTGGTGCCGTCGCCAATGCACATCTGCAAATATATATATATATATAGTTGCAAATGCATTGCATATTTTTGGGTGTTTTAGATGTTGGAATATAGAACATAGTAAAAGAAGAAAAGGGGACGGAGTTTTGGACTACTAGGTCTTTAAATGTAGTTACAATAGATACTATGAGATGCCATCTAATGATTTCAGATTTCTAAAACCTTGATGCTAATAGTTTTTATATATTTTTTTGTACATATTTATTAATATTATAAGGCGTTTCTTTATTTAAACGCCCTAATTTACGAAACAAAGAGATGGATTTGAAAAAAATCTTTTTAATGATTATAAGTAGTTCCATGAGGCTATAGGCTAAGATTGGACTATTGCTCTTAGATATCCTAATAATAGTATCGTTTTCCCGCGGGTTGATCCGTCAGAAACAGTCAGTTCATTTATAAAACCTCAAATTCTAGAACACTTAAATATACACAGAATAAAACTGGATAAAGTTGGAGTATCCAACTTGGTTCTAAGAATCTTGTGTATTCCACGTAAGAGTCATGGGAAATATATATAACTAAATCTAGGCAATATATAATAAAAGTGCATACATGACTCACTTGAGGTGATACTTGAGTGTCATTTTGTTGGCGAATATCTTCCCGCAGCAGTCGCACTGCGGCCGCTCGCCGTGACTGGCCGCGCGGTGGTACGACAGGCGGGAACGAGCACTGACATACAACAATACTAATATAAATATAGCTCTTTGTATATTGTATGAACTCTCTAATCTCTAAAACTTTTGAAGAGTATTTAGAATGTCTAAATTTCATCACTGAAAACCAGGATTCGAAGGTTGGGCCAAATAAGAGAAATACAGATAATACTGTTTTGATTTTTTTCCAGACAAAAAAAATCAATAAATCCATCTTTCTCTAATTATTATCTTCTTGATGCAGAATGGTATCTTTTACCTTAAAAACCTACATTTAATTAATAGCTTTAATAACATACCTGAACGTCATGTCGCAGTCAGAACAGCTGTACCGCTCTAACTTTCGAGCGCACTCGTGTGCGGACATCACGCGCTTCACACACGACACCAGCCCGCACTCGCGACACCTGCACACAAGACATGTGTTACTATGAAAATGCACACACAATATGTAACATTACGAATTTGAGCACATGTCATCATGCATCTACACACAACATGCGTCATTACAACTCTGCTCACACAATGTGTCGTAACGCATCTATACAGAATATGCGTCATCACGCATCGACATACTCAATGTGTCATCACGCACCTGCTCACATAACACGTCATCATCCACCTGCACACACAACATTCGTCATCACACATCTGCACACAAAATACGCCTCATCACTAACCTGCAAAAGAGAATTGTCGTCATCAGGTCCCTGCACACAAAAAGCGTCATCACGCACTTGCACACATAACAAGCCTGATCACGTGTTCAAAACATCAAAACGCTTTTCACAACACAAAAAAATACACGTCATACGACGTGTATTCACGAGCCTTATACACGACACATCATCACACCCTTACACAAGCCATCATACTTAATTGTAATAGTAACATTTCAATGCACTGACCTATATGCATTCATGTGCAGTCTCCTGTGCGCAGCGAGATTCTCTCCGGTCAGGAAATACGCGGTGCACACGTCACACTGCTGAGCGGTCTCGCTTTTCTGTTCATATATATATATATATTACACACATACAAACAAAACACACATGATCTCATAGTATATTAGTACTATATTAACCGTCTTAAAGTCAGTTTTAACTAACATAAAAATACTTTTATTAATAAAAAACTAATATACTAAAATATTAAAATATTGTAAGTTAATTTCAACGTTATTGCAATAATTCCGTTTATTTTCTATGTTATACTCATAATATCGCCATCTCTCTCACCGCAGTGTGCTTCCCGCTCTGATGCATCTCCATAAGTCGTTTAGTGTTAAACGCTATTATGCAGCCGTCGCACTTGTATTTGAGTTTGGAGAACTCCTCGCTCGATATATCTTTCTCTCTCACACTCCACATCTCTGTCTCGTTCATAGTGTACAACTCAACAAAGGAGGGTAGGTTTTTAAGTTTTCGTGGCACTTTTTCTTGTTTCTGTAACAAATGAAGACATGTTTTTAGGAATGCTTGTCGATAAAATAGATTACATAATACATAAGGAATTTTAAAATGAAATAATAGTAAACATTGAAGCATGTTTAAAAAAATTAATTAAATTGAAGAAATAGTTTTTCTTAAGTATATTTTTTTAAAATAATAAATTTTTTAAAAACTGTCACCAATTAATTTTCTTATAAAAGTTAAATTTATCAAAGCGACCGTGTTAGAGAGAGATGAACTCACAATAGTTACAGTTTGAATCCCGCTCATGTTGACATATTTCTCAATCCAAATTTATACTTACTTTTTTATCTTTTCCTTTCTTCTTTTTCTTTTTTTTCTCTTTCTTAAGTGCCGAGAGCGTGACATCATCGTCTGATGTTAAATGCTCGTTTACAAAATTATCTTCTTGTATATAAATATCTTCTATTTCCGATTTGAGTTGTGGTTCATCAAATTGGGCTAAAATAAATATTAAAACATTAATATTATAAAGCGGAAAAGTTGGTTTGTCTAAATGCTAACATTACAAACTACTGGATGAATTTAAAAATAAATATGATTATTATTGACTGGTTCATGAGGGTATCTTCTATCTAGCATTAGGATAAGAGTCTTAGTTATACTAATAAATAATAAAATCTTTCGTCCGCGTTTGAAACACGTGTAAAAAACTATATATATTATATTCAAACACTGTAATTATTGTTCTTAGTTTGTATTATGGCATATAGTTTGTACCTATTAAGTTAAATGTTTGAACATAGTAATCACTTTCGAGACATTTTTGTATTTGGACATTTACAAGCATTCTAAATTTGAAATCTAAATTTCATTGTATCCTCAAAAAATGAAATATAAATTTAATTATTTATTAATTTATTTTTGTCTATAATGACATCAGCAGAGGAAAAAAGTAATACCATAACTGAAGATTAAAGAGAAAATGTTTGTCTTCATGCTATTGAAGAGAAAAAAAAATCGAAATGTCTGGAGTTGAAGAAGATAAGAATTAAATGTTGTTTAATATTAATAATATTCACTTTTTTAATATTGCTTAATTAATGTGCCTGACTATAAAAATAACAAAAAAATATATAAAAATAATAGTTAATAATTTATTCATGTGCTGACCATACACAACTACAAATGCAAAAACTTCTCGAAAGTTAACTGTTAATTGTGTCATATTGAAATATATTATGTATCATCTCTTAAGTAGCAGCTAATATAATTTATATCTGAAATAATTTCAACCATTATCAAATAGTATTATTGTGTGATAAGTATCAATAACATACATTATGGCATTATTATAAAAAACAATGGAAAAAATGAGTACAAACTATGGATGAATAAAAACATTAATTTAAATGCCTAATCGCTGTTTTATTTATGTTTCTAATACTTCTTTCATACTTTGTAATATATTATATAATATCAATAAAATTATATACTTACAAAACTCATCAAATATATCTTCAGTCTTTACAATATCCACTGTGATCTCATCTTTAGGTATCAATTCATATTCCTTCACATTGTGTAATGTTAGTCTTTGTATTGCATGTGATGTAAAGTCCTTGGGAGAATTTAATATTGGGTGCTGCAAGCAATATATACAAGTTATTTTTATGTTTATTAGTAAAGTAGATATTTTAATGATTATTAATATATTAGTAATATAAGAGAAAAGTACTAGAAAGTTGATTAGGCCTACAGGCCAAAATAACCCAAGTATTTTAAATAAACTAAACTAGCACATATATATATATATGCTTAAGATTGCAGTTTTTGGTAAATTAAGAAAATATATCTCATAATAATTATTTTTATATTAATTTTTGTAATAACTCTAATTATTTCCTAAGTTCCAGTTTCCCAAAGAATAAATTATTGGTATTAATAAAAAAATAGATTTCAATAAATTGATTTCTTTATTTCTTTTCAACTTTGAATAAATGCTATTGATCACTTGTATACATTAAAAGGAAGTTACTGAAGGACCTACTTTGACACTTATAAAAATAAGCCCTTTTGTTGAGACACTCTCCAACTTGAAGCTAAGGCTACGAAGAATTCCAAATGCAACCTAGTCTGAGAAGAACCACACAAAAAAAATGTTGTTTGTGACAAACAAACATTGCTATCAACTACAATAATTAACATTGCTAATGATTATAATAAATAATATGCACCTTGTGAGAATAATCACTAAGAACAGCGAAGGAGGAGAGTATTTGAAGTCTGAATGCAAAGACTTTTTGCACCAAAGCAATGCACTCATAACATACTTTAATTGATATTCCTATGGGAACCTGAAAGAGAAAGAGATTAATTAATACTTTTTAATATTTTCTTAATATAATAGTGTTTAATATATCAAATATGATTTTACTTAACCGACATAATTCTTAAAGAAATATTTAAAATGCATTGTTTACTTGTATTTTTTTTGTTATAATTTATTTACCAGAAGTACTTTTACATATGATTACTTAAAATTTATACATTTATTTCTTATCTTCAATGTTTTTAAAATTATTGACTACACAAAAAGTGGTCACTTAAGTATACTATTTTTGTTTACATACTTGTTTATTATGATTGTTTTTATCTTAGAAATTATTAAGTGCAAGTCAAACTTTTAGATATATTCCTCAGTAACTATTAAAAATGATTTTTTTTTTTAAACTCAATTGTAATATATTAAAAAGTGTTAAAGAACAATGGCGGATCTAAGCATTTTTGTTCTTAATAATCGCATGAAATACAATAAAATGACTGAAACGAATAAAATAAAATTTAGCAATGCATCGAAATTTTATAATTGAACTTAGTTTTATAAGGTGCAGTTAATATATATATAAAAAGAATATTCGAACTTACATCTATGCCTGCTAGTATTTTATAACAATCTTTCACATCTTCCTGATAGTACATCTTTCGGTTGTAATTCAAACAACCCACACAAATTCCGTTTACATTGTAGCCTTCTATATTTATATCAATTTCTTTCATTTTTGATTACAAAATTTTCAATTTATTATAAATTTTTAGCAACGAGGAAGCTTCATTGCTTTTTTTCAGCCATTTTGCTTGTTCATGTTTGACAGCGGATGCCCTTCATATCACGATACCAGACTCAAATTTATTATTTTTATTGAGTACAATATTTTAGTAATATGTGTAATCAAAGAAATTATACTCTTTAATATAAATAATTTAACTTTAATTTAACTCCTTTTTCAGTTGTTCGTAGAATTATTAATTCCGTTTCGAAAAATAACGTCTAAATTTTAAATAAACAATAATATGAAAGCAATACATTTTTATGAATTATTATGCAAATAATTTACACGTATTAAAATTACCTGTAACCAGCAGCACCACTTTCCTAAGTTTTAGTGTTTAAAATTACTGATACAAAATTACGAACCACTTTAGATGATGGATCTCACTTGTAAATCTTTCGTTCTTTCAACGTCTATCAAAAGATACATGACGTACTTTAAATTTGAAAAAAACTATTTTAGATTCCATTCGCATTTATTATTACATTTGTAATTATGACCAGACATTTCGAATACTTTGCAGCAAGCGTATGCGTTGGAAAACAAAATGCATATTTCTACAAGAGAGTCAGTTAATTTGTCATCTACCTGCTACAGTTCATAAATTTACGGCCATAGAGTGTAGGATGCACACCAAACGCACTATCTGTGTCTATGGGTATTGTTGACACAGACGTGGGATTCAATACTTTTCTTCGGTAATGAGAGGATCTCAGGTTTTCAATAGATTCCAATCATCTTCTTTAAAATTATGTTTTTATTTTGTAAGTTCACAACAACCGTATAATGCACGGATATTAACAGATTAAATTTGGATTCATAAGAACAAGAAAAAGGTATTATACCATTTATTACATCGCGAAATAGAACCTTTATCATTATTTGGACTTTCAAGAAATCTTCATTTATAAAATTAGTGTGACATTGTGAAATAAGACCCTAAATACTGGTTTAAGATAATAAACACGTAGATTTTTTATTGTTAGAAAAATAGTATTTGGTGAATTTTCAAATATTATTAAGTTGAAATAGAATTAATTATTAATAAAAACGACTACAATCTCAAATTATTTATTTTTATAGTGTACTAGACTGCAATCTCTCAATCTTTCTGCCGCTTGTTCAGGTGTTAGGTCTCTTTGCGGTTGGGCAAGTAGTTCAAAGCCCACCATGAATTTTTTAACATTAGCCGATCTCAGGAGTGGTGGGAGATATATACCGTGGAACACCCAGTGGGGGGAATCATTGGCTTGGGCTGATGGACCCGTCGGAGCACCTGGAATATTTTGTTAATAATAAATATCTTTTTTGTAAACTAAATTTTTCATTCCAAGTAACAAATCACTGATGTCTCAAATTTCATGAATTGTTTGAAATTTTATAAAATATCGGTACATAGTGTACCTACCATGTATTAAATGTACGAGTATAATATCAAAAATAAAATATTTGAACCTAATAGCTTTGTTTGAAACTGATTGAGCTACCAACTCACCATGCCACCCCATGCTGTAGGGGAAGTTGCATTGGAATAAATTATCGTATTTAATATTTAAGTCCTTCATAATTTTCGCCAAATCTCTCTTTTGATCGTCGTTCATGTCTGTCATTCTTTGTATGTGTGTCTTTGGTAGTAGTAAAGTCTCGAATGGCCACGCCGCCCAGTACGGAACTACAACCGCCCACGATGAGTTTTGAAGAACGATACGTTCCTGAGAATTATAAGAGATTTTAGGCATAATAATATACCCTTGAAATACTGATTAATGATCAAAGTAGCATTGACTATAATATATCACTATGAAAGAAACAAATTCTCGAGTTAAATTCCATCAGTAAATGTTTCTATCCTATATTATCTTCTGGTAGACGATTTTGACCTTGAAACCATATTTAAGGCATCTGTTATATATAACATTGGACTTGATAGAACAGACTAGATGGCGCCATAATAGCATTTTTCAATGTTTTTATATTATTCTTTTCTATATTTAATCATTTACTCTGGTTTTTACCTTCTTTTGGAGTTCCTGTTCTAAATATTCCATAAGTAGCGGTTTACCATTCATCTTATAATAATCCTTTTGACATCTGAAAGTAAATTTATGAAAGAACTAATTTAATATTGACTTGAGAGCAATCTTTACCTAATATAGCTTTTGAATCGATTTGGATTGTCGATTTTCGACTGTCTATGGGGTGATATCTTAATCAAAAAACGTAGAAATTTTGCAAATGTCACAGAGAACCATGAATAGAAATAAGAGAAAATAATGCTAAAACATTATCCTAGACATTTTGTTCAAAAAAGTGTATATGCCATTAAATCCCACCGGTCCTTTATCCTGGGCTCGTTGGGTATGAAGCTGGAAGCCCAGAGCTGGCAGTGTGGGTGCGGGTTGGAGCAGCCCATGACGGCGCCCTTGTTCTCGAACACCTGCACCCAGCTGTAGCGCGCGCACAGCTCACGACACTGGTTCACCCACCTACGAAAGGGTAGATGCCACCACTGTATCTGGTTTTCGTTTCAAAGAAGATCTCTTTTTAATTTTAAATATATATGAATACATTGTTCTTATGAAATGCCACACTTTAGTTGAGACGGTCTATGTAAAAGAAACGGTAAAAACTAAATAAGCACCCTTTTATATATTTGAAATTAGTTTTTCGAACTCGTAATAATGTCAATAAAATTGTTGTTATTTTAATAAAATGTTGTGACAATTACCTATCATAGTAATATAATAAATTTTTTGATTTGTTTAATTTTATAATTTAAAAAAAAAGGACACAAAAGAACTTTCTTTTTAACAACATAAAAAGTGTACAATTAACTATACAAAATGTAAAAAAAGTAGGAATCAAAATTAAGTAACTAAACGAAAAGTAAAATGCGTACATTCCATTGTTTGCAAAATATTACACTATAAAATTAATTTAAGCACTTACTCTTCAATAACGGCCAATATTTCATCTTCAGACATAAGAGAAATAGTCATTGATGAGTCTGGATGAAAACACATTACCCTGTAACGTTTTGAAATATATATAATACAAATAACAAATAAAACTTAGTAAGATTAAATAAACAAATTCTGTCAATCTTTTTCTTTTTACATGAAAGAGAGAAAGATATACCAATGTACTTATCTATCCTCTTCTTAAAAATAGAGAGCGAGATAGTAAACTAATAAATATGCAACCTTTTGTCTTCTAAAAAAAAAAGACAGAGCCAACTAACCTACAAGTTCCTTTCGCCTGTGCTGATTGAAACAACGGGT
This sequence comes from Mechanitis mazaeus, assembly GCA_959347395.1. Classification (NCBI taxonomy): domain Eukaryota; kingdom Metazoa; phylum Arthropoda; class Insecta; order Lepidoptera; family Nymphalidae; genus Mechanitis; species Mechanitis mazaeus. Next base: position 16,280,770 of record OY365749.1, on the reverse strand, counting down.
GCGCTGAAGCTGGTGGTGCTGGAACTCTTTCCAGGAGCGCAGGGAAATCGTTTGGAAACACATATGTTGATGTATAGTTAGGATTTTTCTGGAAATATTTCGATGTCTGTCAAATCTACAGTTAAATACCATACAATTTTTATCTACACCTCATATAATCAATATTTTAATGATATTATATGAATTAAAATTTTGTTATGAGATAATGATTAATTATTATTGCATGTTTTTTTAATTTTTGAGTGTCTGTGATATGATTTCATACTAAATATATTTGTCTCCAGGAATCGTATACAAACTTTCTGATTCGTGATTACTGGTCCCAAACTTATAATCGATCTACAATCTAAAATTTACTATTAATTGCAATCCACAAATATTTGGACGGATAACTGAATGTTATTATTTCAATCTTCGGTTGCAATAATTTGCATCTGAATGTATCGATTGATTTTAAAACAACAAACTCTCAACTCATATATTAAAAATATCTTATTGTAACTAAAATAAAAGACCTGTCCACTGGCTCGCACTGCTCCAGCTCTCAAGGGGTTGTTGAGGTCTTGGGGATGGTCCTGCTCAGGCTCGGTCTGACCACTCCAAGGCCGCTTGCAGCGATGTGGCGATACCAATATCCATTCATCCTTCAGCGGATTGAAGCGGATATGTTGGTGATCTGGATATTTTTTTTAAGTATAATCTACAAAGATTGTCTCTCAATTCTGTTCTGTTCAAATCGTACTTTTCCCATCTTTTGAAAAAAACCGGACTTCCAACATAAAACAATATGTAGGTACGTCAACATATCAATGTTTATTTGAGTATTGGCGCTGATTTATTTTTTTGTCCTTAACATAGAAAATATCTATTATTTACAATTATGAATATATTTTTTAAAATAAGTTGATTTAAGTAATCGCATACAATTATTTTATTATTAACGCCATCTTTTGGTGAAATTTCGATAATCAATTTGCTTAAAAAAATAGTTTACGCAAATTTTTTAAATTAAACAAAAATTAAATAATTATGAAACTTTGTCGTTTCGTATATAAAAAAATAATATAATTATATAATAAAGGTGATATGGGTTATCAGTATTATTAAAAATGTTTCCGTTAAGTTTTTATCTTCGCTTATAAAATCAGCTTCACATATACTACATTTATATATGTGTACAAATGTAAAATAAAATTAATATAATTATAATAACTTTTTAGTCTATGGAAATAACTGATGGTAAATAAATTTATGCATTTAATAACTCGTCCCGAAACAATTCAATAACTCATTTTATTTATATTTCTTTGTGTTTACCATTTTATAATTATTTTTATTTTATTTCATCAACATTTATTATCAATAAGTTAAAATATTTCACGGTTCTAACTAAAATATATAAGAACATGATAAGGCGTATCTTTTACGTTATAATAACAGAACATATTAATAATTTGATTACACTAAAAATAGTTTTATATTAAACAAAACTCACTTTTCCTTAAGAGTTTAATATCACTCAAAACTAGTATATCTAAATATTTATAAACAAAAGTATAAAAACGTAAATCTTGGATATTATTAACTTACCGGTCGCGTCAAACATTTCGTAAATATAACCTTTAAATAAAGTCAAAGGACAACTGACGTCTCACTTGCCTGAGTTCAACTGACGTGTGAGTACTGAATAGTGATTGGCAACTGTAAACAGATTAGTGAAGGATTATACTTTTATTGCCTATATCGATAATTTTATTGCTTAACAGATTAATTATATTTTTAAATAATCGATAAAAATAATTATAGTATATTTTTGACTTGTATTTTGTTGCTTATAATTTCTGGACAAGTTATGTTTAAGTATTTTATTTCAAGATACTGGTTTGAAAGCAATTCCTTTTTTGTGATGTATGAAACGACGTTTTTACGTTAAAAAAACATTAGTTTAGATTTAATAATCGACCTTGAAAATTGACCTTCTTATGGTATATTTTTAGTAGGCAGGAAGCTTCAAATATTTTAATTTATAATATAATTTTAAAATAAAACTTTCTAATTATAGTAATTTTTAAATCCGACGATGAATATTTTGTTACGTACGAATTCATTTATTTTTATTATCAGTGATATAAAACAAGATTATTTTCAATTAAATACACTTACGACATATCGATAACATGATGTCGATAAACTGCACTACGTCACTAGTTGTCTGTTTATTGTAGGGAGAGTGTTATGTAGATAACGTGCTATAATGATACAGTCACAGAATAAGACTAGTACAGATAGATATACAACTTTTTAATTATTAAAATATGTGACTATTTTGAAGTCTTTAATTTATAAAGCTATTCTCTGTCTAACACCTACTCTACATTGTCTGTCTAGATATCAAATAATTTCGAATAAAAAATTATCATATGAATAAGACGAATTACATTCCACATTTACCCAGAGTCGATGTTTTCATCTATAATTTATATACAACAATAGTTTTTTAAGATTCTTGACCCGAAGGGTGTTAAATCGTCTTGACTAAGGCTCAAGTAGACATTTGAATCTTGCAAAGCATAACATAATTAGCACAAACGCTTTAATAACAAATTGTTAAATTGGTTTTATTTTAATAATATTAATACATACAATTGCCTTAGAAATGTTTCAAAATAATTACGCAGTACTTGTATAAAGTTTTTGTCTGAAGGTTGAAAATTTAACCTTAATTAGATTTATTCATATTATACATATATACATATTACAGTTAATTATAAATATCTATATTTTTTGTAATTAGTAAATGTTTGGAATTAGTTAAATTTTGTAACAGCGTCATCTGTCGAATAGTAGCAAATCTTTGGCTTTTAAATATGATGAATAGATGGCAGCTGTTAAATGTCATCTATCGGCATTTTCATAAAATAATATAATTTCCTTTGCAAATCTTATAAAGCAGCAAGTAGAGAACATACATATATAATAATAATAAACTTTAAATAATGATAATTTTTATTATGTGGCTTAGAAAATAGTACAACTTGTTTTGGATAAATCTTAATATAAATCTTTTACTATATACAAAAAAATTAGAAAAAAGCTAAATTTTATAAAAGATTACATTATTTTGACATATTTGATTTAAATAAATATATATAATGTACTTGACTGTATTCACTTCAATACTTTGTCCAACACAGAGACTCAAAATCTAAATTTAATCCTTTTCTTTGTATTTGATAAAACAGTTACATATCTATCCTAATATTACTAGGAACGCCACCAGACCCTCAATTTCAACTCGCTGCGATCTCGAAATCTCGGGTGCCGTTTGCATGTTGAGCGAAGCGAGCCAAGCCGAAGGCTTCGTCTTGGTATGGGATGTCGTAATTGTAGACCTTACACTTGCGCTAATTTTTTTAACTTGAATTCTATGGGAGTGATGTTTTTTGGACATTATTCCTCAACGACTTTTTTTTTTTTTTTTTTTTTTTTACAAACCACCACACATATCAGCATGGTATGTGTGCAAAATTTGAAACCGTTAAGCCGTTTTAATGCAAACTTTGTAAAACCAATGCAAATTCTCTTCAATAGAGCGCTCCGCTCGCTTCGCTCAATAAAGTATAAGTTAGTGTGTCTATACGTGTAATCTTTTAAACTACACAATGAATTAGAAAAAAAAAAAGATTACAATTTTGATTATTATAAGGAGACTTATGAGGAAGGATATACGCTATCTAGCATAACGATAATTTTCTTAGTTATCTTAATATTAAATTAAATCGTTCTTCGAAGGGTGAAACCGCACTTAAAAGCTAGTACACAATATAACATTACACTACACTATACTTACTACTTTTAAAAATATAGCAGTCTTTAACAAATATGGAAAATATATAAGTATAGTGTAGGTATAGTACTATATTCTTCTGTTCAATAGTTCTAAAGTTATAAGAGCGTTAACAAAACATAAGGCAATTATTAAATTAACTCGCCAAAAAGCTGATAAATAATATCGTAGTTATCTTTTTAAAACTATTTAAGAGATGTTTTAGGAACATATTTATATATTGAGATATATCTTGCTGGTGTCTGCAGGAACTAACATTTATATGTTATATTCACAACAAATGATTTAGTTAAAATATGTATGTGGAGGCTTTAATAGAAGAGACATTATTTTGTGAAAGATGATTATATTGTTGAGATTTGCAGCTAATATATATTCAAAGAAGTAGACATGTCCATCCGTTAATGGATAAATCATTTAGGAAAAGCTGAATTACTGACTGTATCAAAATAAATTAAAAGTTTAAAAAATCTATTTTTATTTATGTTTTTTCTTTACACAAGTGATTGTAATATAAACTATGTGATATGCAAGTTATAATTTTCAATATTTTCTAAATTGCATATTGAAATTGTATTTTTTATATTAATGAAACCCTTTAAACTTCCTGAACATCATAAAACCATGAACTGAGTGTAAAAAATCTATTTTTAGTGTTAATCTAACAAACGCGATCAAACTAGAAATATAAAAAATAAATGAATTAAGATCACAAAATTATTTAATTAAATAGAATATCTGTCAGAAAAAAGTTATACAATCTATACAAAAGCGCATTGCTCTATTGCGGCATTGATGACGCAAACATTGCATCTTTATGTTATACGTTGCATATAACAAACACATACAAATGTATGCGTATACATGCACACGACAGGCACATAGTATATAGTATCATATACATAGTATTTACGATTTTCACTATTACCAAAAAGTATTCAATCCAAATTTTATTATTTTTGTTTTTTTTTTTTAATTTTCTGAACATAATATTACAAACAACAAAATATAAGAATTCAATATATTTTTATAATAAAATATCTCTAATCCTCAATCTAGCAAAATAACGCTGTATGTATTAAATTGTTTCAAATCCAGAGCCTACTGCAATGAAATAAAGCTTCTAATAAATACCGCTAGATGGCGGTAACAACCGCTACGGCTCCGGCTACGTCGTAGCTATTACATTACAATTTCTAAAACTACTCTTTCAACGATTGTATCAGGTGCTACGGTAATAAGAGAATTCAGTTATAGATTTTAACAAGAACACCTGTTTATATAAATAAATAAAATAAAGCTATTTCTCATTTAAAAAGGTATGTGATTATTTAAAACTTTGCCGCATTAAAGACGCAAGAAAATTTCAAAATAATCCATACTACCCTCCCGCCCTATAAGGCAACCTCAATGCAGGTAATGTTGCCATTCCGGTGTTGCCATTCCAAATTCAAACTTTAAACAGAACAGCCTGCGCGCGCATACACATCGACCCGATATCTGTTATCGGCAGTCGTCGTCCGACCACCGCAAGGGTCGGACGTGTGGTATGGGTGAGTTACAATATCCCGGCGCTCCCAGCGTCGACGATGACCGCCAGTATAGGGCTCCGTTCCGCCGTGCCCCGCAGTACAGATGGCCTGCGCCCCAGCCACCGCAGCCGTCGGCCTTCGCCCCCTGGAGGCGAGCCCCCGCGCCGCCCCGGCCGCCGGATTACAGACGCAGTGCCTCCTACCCTGGCAAGCCCGATGAACCCTATCAGGTTGGTTGAAACATATGTTCTACAATGACGTTAACATTCGTGCCACACAAACAGTAAATTGCTTTTTAATAGTATTTCCTTCATACAGTCGTAAATGAAATGTTTTATACTGTACGTTCACGTGTTTTAGGATTTTTTTACAAAACATATTAAGATATATGGGTTCAATTCCTAGAGTCTCCTGAAATACTTGAAACTGAATTTCAGGACAAGTTGTATTAAATTCGTCGTTACAAATAATATGATGTTTGTTTCGTGACTGAAACGTCATCAGTACACAACATAAACCTGAAATTTCATACTTAATATTTTGTTCACTGTTTTTAGCGTTAGCAGAATAACATAATATTTATAAAAATATATTAATGTTCCGTTAAAATTAATTTTATGTGTAAAATCTTTGAATCTTTCGTTATAAGTAATTGGTAAACCCCCGGTTAATTCTTAATGGTCTAGACGGAAAGATAGCTCTTAACAGAATTTAAATTAATTACCTTACAAACAAATTGTGGTAAATTATACGAAATTCCATTTAAAAGTAAAGTTTGTAGTATATTAGGGCTTATACTACAACATAGGAGTTTTCTATAACATCTTAAACTACAACATATGCCAAAACTGCAAGTAATAAAAGTTACAGATATATAAACCTATAAACCTACTTTTTCATGTGCATATATATTAGATTATTGATATTAGATCTAAAAAACACATACACAATATATAGAGTATTCAAAAATAAGTAGTTTTAAAGTAATTTGCAATAAGATTAATTACTGATGGTATTATTGTTTTAGTGATTTAATTTAAAAGAATCTGTATTGAAAATTAGTTCTAGTATTTTAGTTTATTCTATTATATAAATAATAAAAATATATTTTGAATTGGGCGTTAAATTGGTTTTCCTTACATAATAATCGCTCTATCGGTTTTTATGAAATTGACCATTTAATATAACGATTTTTAACATTAATTGTTAAATCACTTAAAATAATACTCACTCGCTTAAATATGAATAGAGGGTGTTTTATTAAAAAATACATAATGACCCACATTTAGAACTATATAAAATTATTTTTGTATTTAAACTTTCGTGATTCATGATTACTATTATATATCCGTCTGTACTTACGTAAATCCTATTTGAATTTGCCCGACTCGTTTCGAAACCATTCCCTTTACACATAAGCATGAGCAGTCGCGGCGTGAACTAAGTTCAAAACTAGTTGTATAAGATTAATCTATTTTATAACTAATTTTAGATACTACTTTGTTCGTATTCCGTTCAAAGTCAAAAACAAACCTTTATAGAAACCCATATTATAATCTTATAAATTGACAGTAACGTATTGTTTGTTCTTATTTGGTTTGCTCATAGAATCACGGAATTATTAACGTCAAACCCCTCTCCAAGTGTCCTACTCTTTGACATGTGTCCTACTCTCCATGTCCTACTCTCAACAAACAATTATGTCCCTGAACCATTAATACCAGATATGTTCTTCATATTATAATTTTTTTTATTGATTTATTGTAATAATAAATTATTCATTCATCATAAAAAGTTATAGTTTTCAAGTTTATTAAATTAATACGTCTGTTTTATTAATTTTCGAAGGTCTCTTGAAGGTCGGATGTTCTAAATAATTAATGCCTTAACAATCGATATTATTAAGTAGGTCGTTACTGTATTTAGCTTACTGAAGGTATATTTTATATATATATAAGTAAATTTTATGTTTCTATTGTTTTTGTACTTGCCTATGTTTTTATTATATATTTTGATCTAGTTTACATGATAAGGGTTAAATTCCAATATGATTTTTGAGTTATCAGCACGAATATTTAAATTTTGTAGCAAATCTGTGGATTACCATCTACAATCTTGGGTTAGTTATTAATTTAAGTTGTTAGTCATTATTAAATTAGTTCAGCTTTGAAACAAAATAAAAAGCGGCTTGAAAGACTAGAATTAATTGTCCTAATAGATAATTTTTTAAGACATCAAAATAATATTTAAATTAATAGCTACTTTTATGTCATTTGTAAAAGCAGTATATATAATAAAATAAGCAAATTAATGGTACTTAAATATATTTGATAAACTAAAAAATCAAGGATACACTTCGTATATTCAACAACATCTCAATCATTGCTTTGTTTGCATTATAAAAAATATTTAAAATTCTTTTGTAATGACGTTTCAAAATTGACATTCAAGTTATGATGTTTTAAAAAAAAACCATAAAGAATTTTCATTTATTCAAACCATCTAATTGTTCCACCGTGTAACACAAACATACGAACACAATGATTGTTTGTGGTTGCAGAGGAAGTTATATAATTGTAATTTTTGAATTGTTTCAAGTTATTTTTAATCTGTCTATATGCTTTGGGTTCTCTGTAAATGTGAATTTTATTGTTTGACTTAATGTTTTAAGTATTTTTCTATAAATGAGAGAATAATACAATAGAGCCTACTCAGTTAGCCTGACAGATTTTTTTCATTAAAAAAAAGGTCACGTTCATAGCGCAGTTATAAGAGTATTTGACACAATTTTTTTTTGTATAGCTTTAAATTTTCTTAAGTTTGAGAAAATTATTACAATCTTATACAAAATTTCTCGTTTGGAACAAAAACTGCTGACAAATCCTATATCTTAGTGAAGATTATTATGGTCGTGTTTTTATATATAGGTCAATATTTTAATATATAAATTATATGCTTCTGACATACAAGCTTTAATTATATATGATATTTAAAGTGAATTTCCATGAAAATCAAAATGACGTAAAAACCTTTAAGGACTTTAAATATTTTAAATTTTATATACTCTAGAATCATTTTATAGTATACAGTTTTGAGAACTCGATCTATTACAATCTATTGCTTCGTCGTAGATATAATCTCTCTAGCTGTTATCAGCGTATCTGTTATCAGACTTATCTGGAGAATGCTGTGCACATTTTTATAAATGGAAGAATTACTAAATATCTGTAAGATGTTTGGTAAATAACACTGAAAAAGATATATTTTATAACTAAAAAGTTACAGGAATGTCCTTAGTAAGAATACATCTTTTCTAAAATGTTTCACAGAATACCAAGATATTTCTATTGTCTTTTAAAACTCAGCCATCTTTTTAGGAAATGTCAAATTCATACCAATAAGAGTTTTAGCTCTCACGAAACCAAGGAAGTTTAAACTTGTCATAACCTAAGATTATATTTAAAAAAGTTATCTGTCAAAGCCGGTTGCCCGCAACGTCCGGGCCGCAGCACGTGACCTACTTCCCCCGCTCGATGCGCACTGCGGCGCTGTGATTGGCGCGTGTGGGAATGTTTTGAATTTTTTATGTTGGCAACATTTTTGTGTTTATGTTTTTTAGGTTGGTAAATTAGCCTTATCGCTTTTGACCTGCGAAGCTCGGAATTTGGATTAATTATTTTTTATACTTCAATATTATTTATTGTTATCGGTCATATTAGGGGTTAAAAAATGATTGTTAAACTTATTGTAAAAATTTATACTGAAGCACATATCTGAAAAGTGAATTTTAACATTAACTTCCAAATTACAATATTACTAGAAATATGCTAGCTAATGACCGGTTTCTTTAAGAAAGATAAAGTATAATTGTTTGACAGTCAAGATTTGTTTGTCATCATGACATTAAGCAATTAATTTAATGCGGTCAACAACTTGACACTTAATTCATATTTTATTTAAAGTATCCTTCGATCAATCAAATGATGAATTATAAGGAAATGCTTTTATATTTCGACTTTTCTTTAACCTAATATTTTAAACGCAAAAAAACTGGTCCATCAAAACATCATGTATTGACACACATTTTTAATATATTGTCAACAAATGTGACAATTTAAAATTTTTTCACAACAAACAAAATTGATAAGAGGTCATTAACCTAAAAACTGTTATCAATCCAATTATTGAATCCTACAGATTTATTTGATAATGTATTATATATTTGATAGTTTATTTTTGTATATAAACTACCTTTGTCTCGTGTCTCCTGTCGCAGATTAAAAATTGTTATTGACACGACCACAAAGCTATTTTTTTTTTTCAGTAACAAATTCAAAAAAATACAAATTAAAAACTACTTATATTTATTATTAAAAAATATATTATTAAAATATGAAAATAGCTATAATGAAAAATATGTTAATAAGAGATAATGAGCCATTTCTAAGAATGTAGAAAATCTCAAGAAAAATAAATATCCAACAAGCAAATATTTTTCTCTTACATGCTTAAATGTGACCCAATTCTTTAATACCAACATATGATACAAATTTGTCAAGACAAGTATACCAACTTAGAGAAATCAATAATTCTTATTCTCTGTTTGTTCGTTTGTGAGGTTATAATTCAAGAACGATTGGCCTGATTTACATAATTCATTTTCAGTAAGGTAGTGCGTTATCTGGACAGGTTCTAATTTACATTTGTTTCCGGTAATAAAAACTATTATCATTACAATATTAGTTCTTATGGTAGTTGTATTTGACGGGTGAATTGTTTGACAACTGTCAGACATGTCAAAAGCTGGTATGAACTAAATACTATTTTTTTTTATTTATAACCTTATGTGTCAAACGTATTTAACTTTTTTTGGTGACGTTTTGTTGAAATTAACAAAAAGCATGTATAAATAACAATATATAGAGGTATTATTCCATCGTTTCATTATAAACGTGTCATCGCTTCATATCAAAAGTATTTTTACTACAAAATATAAGTAAATAATTTATATATAATATGGAAAAAATTGTGATCCCACCATACAACGATTAGGCAAATGTATTTTTATAAGAAAACTAGCTATGACCCGCGACGCCACCCAGTGTCTGCAGAAGACATCATTCATAAGAAACACTTCTCAACATTTAAAATGTGCTATTTCCGTTCTGAAGATCCAGTCTTAACTATTTGTTAAAGATTTTTTAGAATCAATAATATAGAGTTGAAAGTTACTTCATACATACAAACTTACAAACCTTTATAATATATATCGATTTTCTTTCAAATATAATTTCATTTAATCTAAAACGACCAATATGTATACAACAGGTCTGGAAATCAATATACTCAGCCTGTCTCACTCTCTCGTATCAGTGCGAGCGAGAGAGATAGACGGTAGTTTTCATTAAGCGGCCGGCCTTGAAACTTAAGTGATAAGAAAAAATACACTGTTTTCAGTTTTATTTTAACCGAGAACTTAGTATTTTTATGGTCATAGTTATTTAAAGGGTAGTTGATTAAAGAACGTTCGTTACAGATTTTAAACATATGTTAAGATTATGCCTTGGTTTCAGCGGTGATATTACGAGTAATATGCTGAAATTAATAAATGATGCCAAGTGGAAATTAACGTATTGCGTAATTCAAGTATTCTAATTTCAATATTTTGTAGCAAAAACTGATCACAATCGATTATTAATTTTGATGGTCAAAGTCAAAGGTTTTTATGTTTGTATGTACTAAAGACAAAGGATATACTTACAATGTAAAAAACTGTTAGGTTAAATATAAATACAATTTTACCCAGAAAACTTTTGCTATATTATAAACTTTATAATTAATATACCTAATTATAGAATTGATATGTAGAAATAATTACTGAACTAATTACCTAATTACTATTGATATATCATGTATAACTTTAGTTAAACGTCTATTTTTGTTTATATGTTTTCATAGATATATAAAAAATATACTTTATGAATAAAACCTTAATTTAAACGCTTAATTCCTCAAGGTCAGTAGCGACGTGATAGTTCAGTTGTTATAGCGTTGAGCACGAAGTCCCAGATGTCAGGGGTTCGACTGATTATTTATTATAATAAATTAACAACACACGTTCTCATAGGTTCATTAACTAATTATAACAAATTTAGTGTCAAACGCATTAACATTTCTGATTGGTCGATATCCGACGATAGACAACCAATAACAACTCTTTATAATACTGTCAAATAATTTTATTATTGTTTACAAAAACATTTAGTTTATTTAAAAAAAAATGTAAAACCTTTAAGATTTGGAACTTGCTTCGATATTCATTTATCACATAAGAGCAACAAAGAAAAAAAATATCATGATTGATGTGTTGAGATTAGATTATTTTCATGGCACGTTAGATATACATATTATTGATATACTCTGTGGTGTTGGATCTTGTATTTGACCCAGATCTCTATAATTTTGGTAGAATAAAGAAATCTTACGTTAAACTCTCGCGTAGAAGTAGCTTTTATAACTACATTTCAACTCAGAAAATACTGACTCCTCATTTTTCTATGTATCTCAATCTCCAGAATTTTTTATCCATTTCTGAAGGCACCCATTTCTTTCAACTCCAACGTCTATGAAGCTGTCAGTTCTTCTCTATTCAACTAGCCGTACAACTTAAGTCTGCGTTTCATAAATGCAATGTATGTATTCAAAAATTATAATATTTCTATAATGGAGGCCGTATGTTCGCTTGAAGATTTTTTCTTTTAAACTCAGTCATATTATTAAATTTTATTATGTATTTTAATCATATCATGTAGGGAGTGAATGAAATATATACATAACATTTTTATATATCTGTCCGCCTGTACACACTTTTAATTTTCGGAATTTGTCCGACTAGTTTCGAACCCAGTCAGAGTTCCTATTCATGAGCTCGAAGTGTAGCAAAACCGCAGAATGAACTTACCAAATTTCCAAATATTGTGACTATATATCTCCAAAGTTTAAAAACAATCTCATACATTTTAACCTGCAATACAAAGTATTTGAAAATAATAAAACAGGTTACAAATTATGTTATTAGTTTCACCTGAATCCGAGAATTTTGTAGAGAAAACATTTGACTATATAAACTAATAATAATGTTATCAGCTGAACAAACAACGCTTATCAGTGAATATCTCACTCTCAGACTTATACGTAATAGAAAGATGGTATTTTGAAAAATCCATCTCACAAAAGTAACATTAATTACACAACACAATAACACTATATTATTATTATTATATTCCATGTAATTTCTGTGCTTTTAACCAATCGGAGAGTTTTCCAAGATTATATATGTACTCTATTTAATATTCTTTAAGGTACTAAGAAGGATTTCTGGTAATCGAATTTACAATCATAAAGGAGTATAAAAAATCGTGCTGTAATATTTAAAAATCATTAATTTTCTGTCTCTCCCTCTCTTTCTCCCTCATTCAATTACAGTATTTTAAAATAGCAAACATTAACAAAACAATTTCAAACAGAGTTTACTGACACGCTATCGATATTTGATAAAACACGCTTGTTGTGCACGTGACGTCACATCTCAGATAACGTACGGCAGGTTGCTGTAAGGATGTTAAATTTAAACAGTATTTGACAACACTGTTAATAGTTTTTATGTCATTCACTTATTAATGTCATGACTTTGACAATTGTTATAATTTTCTATTATGACATTAACCAGATTAACAAGATATTTGACAGCTATTTTATTTAAATATTTGTTGGTAATGATTTTGTATATTCTTCCTAATTTTTTTTTCTTTTAAAAACCGAAATTGTAAACCTTGTTGATTAGTTAAATATTTTCAATATTATCTTTGTACCTGATATAGTGTGAACAAAAAAATATATTATCTATGGTTAATATGATTAGTGAGCTTAAATCTGTCAACCACTCAAACCTCTCATGTTATCTGTACATTATATGATTAAGTTATGGTCTGCTGTGGCATTGTAATCCAATACTCATACGCCCCTGACTATATGAGTGGATTTTTAAATATAGAATAAATATTTAACACGTCATGGACTCAAACCTGTTACCTCTACAAAACTCGTCGCCCCTGCAACTGAGCTATTATGACAGCACTCGTCTATATGAATATGTATATCTATAATTGTTGTATTTCCAATAAAAAACACCTAAATGTTCTAACTTTTAAATGCTGTAAAGAACCATAACTATAATCATATTTTTCAATTTGTATTGTATATTCATATTAATTTGTCTGTTTGTGCTCTTTATTGTTTTCAACTAAAACAAAAAAAAATAGTTTCCGCAGTGATCCTGCACGTAGTTTTTATAGATAAAAAAAGAAGAAAAAAAAGTTTTTTGCTGTCAGAAATATATTAAAACTATAAGCTGAAAAGCTGTTTTAAAGTAGACCCACGAAAATCTGATATGTTCCTCAAATAGTATAACTCTTAAAGTTAACTCACTTTAAATAATTAAATGTAATAAATAAATGATTCTTACCTTTTTTATAAATTAATTATCATTAAATGTAAATGAAACAGTTTCTTTTCATAAGATGAATGAATTCAAATTTCAAACGAATTCTTAAGAAGATAATTATGTATTTTAAATTTCTAACAAAAAAGTGGCGATGAGCTTTTTAACCAAAGCTTTTTCCTCTTAATTTTTTTTTTCTTCAATTCATTTATTCGGTTATTTGATGATATTTTCAGTTATTATTTTATAATATATAATTTGAACCAGCAAAGAGTTCAGTATGAACTTTCGTTTTTCGGTTTAATTAACAAGAATTAATTTCCTGTCAAATCTTTTCTTATTAAGAGCACTTTGGGTTAGGTTAGCAAATTATTAAAAATGGTATTTCACTCGAAACCAATAATCAATCCTGATCCAATTTTGCCGTGAATGTCTATTCAGATAAAATACAATCAATCTTAAGGTATCAATAGTATTAAGCCAGAGGTGAATTTGTGAAAAGCCATTTAGTTTGATTTCAATCTCGGATTTTAGATCGATTATGAATTTCGATTGTTTTTAAAATATCATTACAGATTACTTATTACTTTACTATCTATAAATAACACAGATTTGTATAAATTTAGAAGATTTGTAAATTAATTCTTAAAAACTTTTGTTAAATTTGTAAAATCAGAATATTCATTGATAAAATTTAATCCGATTGGTCTCTTTAAAGTTAAAGTTAATTTTTATTAAAATTTAGGTCTCTAATAAGTATTAATAATTATTATTGGGTATTAAGATAGACCTAAATCTTTTTAAAGTTCTCCTTAGAAAAATGAAATGAATGAAACGTGCAAAGCGAAGAGATTGGCAAAATCACTTTTAATTGATGAATTAATCAGTAAATCGCTAAATAAAAAATCAATAGGATTTGAATATTGAAACGTTCGTGATCCATGATTATTTTTATATATAATTATCCGGCTGTACTCACCTTGTTTCCATCGGAATTTGCTTCAATATTTTGGAATTCATTCGGGGTCCTTATTTATGAGCACTGAGGATGGCGTAATCGCGGCGTGAACTGCGACCGAGGGGGGGGGGGGGCGTCTTTGGAGCTCTTCGAGATATCATGACTAAGGATCCCGAATAGGTTCCAAAATCCCACATTTTTCTACATAGAAATATTTTTATGAAAATTATTTTTTTTTTATTCTCCAAATCCTATAACTATATAGAATTAATTCCATCCATTTTTTCGCTTTATATATAATATTAGTGTAGATAAGCTAAGTATGACAAAGTAGGTGTATAGAATGAAACGATGCTTCTCTTTACATACTTGGTTCGAACAATTGTAAACTTTGAATATTATATTTGTTTATTTACATTATCATACTGGCAATGTTTTCTTTGAAATTAATATTGCGACATAATAGCTTAAATTCAAACTTTTCGGTTACCAAATACTCTTAATTCAAATTAATCTTCAGGAAACGGAAGGTCAGCGGCGGCCTCTAGCGTAAACAAGTTAAAATCGCACTGCAGGCTGACCTCGTGACCTTTCAGTTAGCACAAAAAACGAGCAGATTTCAACTTTATTGTCCTAAAAACAAATGCTATTTTATTTCAACCCTCTTTTTCTTTAGTCATAACTATTTCTGCTCTAAAATGGACTCTAATGCACTGCAACTAGGCTGCTTTTATTACCACTAACTTGCCAATTAATTTTGAGCTGTATTATACAGTATTAAGACGCGATTCACTTCGCAGGGGCTCATAGCGCAATGCTGTAGTGACGTCACACTGCGTAAGTGAAAATGGGTCACTAGGTAGCCAGATTAACTTGACCGGGCGGTTGGTGTTCGTATCACGACGTTAGGGGTTAAGTCAAATTTGGAAGGTACTTTTCATGTCAATACTTTTGGGGCCTTAAGATGATTGGGTGTGTTATGATGCCATTATTGTCACTTAAATATGGCGGCAATACTTTTGAATATACTTTCTAATAATTGTTCCATTTTTGAAAATTAATATTTATAGGATTATTATTGGTGATTTAAATAAAATATTGCTTTATTTTTTTTTATTCTTTGCTAATAAATATCTTCTGATCTCATAAAGTAATGAACAATGAGGTTGTATAGTCACGACTTCATTGATTTCTGTACACAATAGTATATAAAAAATAATTAATTAATAAAAAATAATTTTCGTATGTTTAAAGATTGCTTAGATAATGTTCGTGTTTGTCCGTGTTTGGCCATGTTTGTTCGTGTTTATTCGTGTTTGACCATGTTTGTTCGTGTTTGTCCACATTTGACCATGTTTGTTAGAATGTATGTAGGAAAGTTGGTTTATGTTATTTGATTTGTCACCACTGATGATAGACCAGTATTGCTACTTAAAATAATATCCGCAAATATACATATATGTATATTTATATTGTTTCATGGTCCCTTATAAATCTTTCGTTTAGAATGAATAGATAATATATTCTGTCATTCAAATAATTATTAAAAATAGGCAAAAACAAAACAAATAATTGAATAAAATAGCTGCTCTTTTTTCTTAGATTTTCACGAGTACACATTTGAAATAAAACTATTTTTACGGATTAAAACTCGCGTATAATTTGATTATATTTTTTATTTTAACCCGACGTTTCGAATACTTTGTAGTAATCGTGTTCACGGGTAGACGAGATGTAAGTGACATACAGACATGTAGACAAAATAAAAAATGTAACCGAATTATACGCGAGTTTTAATCCATAAAAATAGTTTTATTTCATAACTGCTCTATGCTCAATAATGTAACGCGAACGAAATATTTCATGGAAGTTTTGGAACTTTCTGGAATTGTTTTTAATAATGTCTTTTTATTGCAGGATCGAGGAGGTCTAGATAACATGAGGTCTCTGGAACACTATCTCACAGATATAATGAGGGCAGACACTTCCGACCATTTGAAAGGTAACTTTACAAATAAAACATAAACTTATATATAATTAAACATATAACTTGAAAAGTAATACAAATATGTTTTGGTTAACCGAAGTCTAGCAAACCAACTTATCTAAATCTATCAATTGTGTTCAATTTGTTTTAAATCCGGGATCAAATAAAACTAGAGTTTTTTGAGTTTTATAAATACGTAAGTTACTCTTACAAGTTTAATTTTTTGTTTTTATTTTATTAAAAAGTGTAAATTTATTTTCAATTAATTCGAAGAACATTGGTTACATTCACCACTGGCTTTGCTCCTGACTCCGTCCACATTGATTTTATAAACAATAAAAGAATTTTTAACAGACACTTTTAACTATGGTAATGTTTAAACGTCATAGATGTATCGAATAAAAATCATCACAAAAACCTCGAACCTATGACATTATTCCTTGACTGTGCGTGACCTTATTCAGTGACCGTTTAATTGTGTCCCACAGCTGGGATAAGACTTCCCCATTACGATAATCTTATCCACAATCCGCAATGCAGGTCGGGGCTACATTTGTAATGTTCAAAGTTACAAAATTATTCCTCACGTGAACATTGTTAAAGAAAAACCTACCTTGTGTTATTAATATACAGTATATTTTAAATAACCTTGCAGTTAAGTGTTAATTAGCCGTGATAGTCTTGTTAGAGTTAGATATTCTACAAAATTATAAACAGTACTGTAAAATCGCTTAATAGATAGGTTTAGTGGTTAGAGAGTTTTATAGATTAAACGAAGGTCGTAGGTTCGAAGTTCGAAAAAAATATAGCTTTTAGTTTTACTAATCAGACACTATATAAGAATAAAATGATTATACCCTTTTTTTTTTTTTTTTTTTTTTTTTTTTTCCGTTGGAAAAACCCGTTACGGGTACCCCGTCGGCCCAGGGGGGTGACGGCCGGGGGGTTATGTGGGACTACCCGGCAGCATAGAGGATGCTGCCATTTTTAAGGCTACCCACTAAAAAACCAACGGTTGCCCTCTTTGCCGTAATGGGACGTCACGGGATCGCGTTAGCACACACCGTGACGCCCCGGCGAGACCCCCCG
Organism: Mechanitis mazaeus; assembly: GCA_959347395.1. NCBI lineage: Eukaryota > Metazoa > Arthropoda > Insecta > Lepidoptera > Nymphalidae > Mechanitis > Mechanitis mazaeus. Next base: position 16,262,857 of record OY365749.1, on the reverse strand, counting down.
AATGAGGGTGCCCCGAGCAACGTAGAGCACCCTCCCATCGCAGGCCTATGTTAGGTAAGAGGGGTCACCCTCCCCCCTCACCAGGCCTACAACTGGGGAAGGAAGCGGCGGGCGTATTCCCGCCTCCTTCTACCCAGTCTTCCCCGACGGAGCGGGTCAGCGGACGAGGCTGACTCCCTGACCCGCTCCGCGAATTATACCCTACTTTTAGTTCCTAAATGGGGGGTATTTAGGAACCCCCCTTTTATGTACGGATCCCTAACTGTAACTCCGCTATTATGTTACATTATTAGTTGCTACGTCACTTAAGCAGCGGAAAATAAGATTCATGTTCTAGATGCGGCATGATCTAGATTGCTTATGAACCACAATAACTGATCCGGATTAAGTTGTATGAAATTATTTAGTTTTAATATTATTTTTTTCCTATTTTTTTACTATATACTATATGTATATATATAACTACTCTGCCATCAGTTATTAAATTGATATATATTTTTAATTTTGTATTTTTTTACAATGGTTGGCTGTTTTTTTATTTGTTTTACAAATCAAATATTATAATGTAATATTTCAAACAAAACTCTGCCATTGGCTTTACATCTGCAGTATTACGTAAACCTTTTGTGTAGCGACCTTGAGAGACTTAGTCTACTTGCATTTTATTATATTAGTTTACTACTATATGACATTTATTTTGAATATTTTATTTATTTTAAAGTTAATATATAGTTAATATAAAAGTTAATATATCATTCATTCTTCATTCATTAAAACTTCTTTCATTCTTCATTCATTAAAAGAATTGATACTACGTTTCCGTTTGTCGCAATAAAAAGTTTACATAACATTTTTATTTATTGTAAAAGATTCCATGTTAATACACTCCATAAAATGGCTCATGATATACTTTTATTATTAATGCTTTATATAAACTGCATAACAGCTACTGCTTAAAGAAGAAACATGAAAATGATTTGATCTTATTAAACAGTTCATTTGATATCATAGCAAATTGATGTTACAAATATTTTGACTACATTCAGCAGTAGCTCTTGGTCTATTGTCTATTTCCTGAAGAAAAACAAACGAATCCAAAACAACGCATCAACTTTTGACATTTTCAGCTTGGCTTGCAACAGAGGTGTGTAAAAATAGCAAATCATAGAGCGGGCGATACATACCTCGTGACTGCAAACGAAATTTTCATACAACACCGCCATTTTGAATCGCCCACAAAAACACCTGTTAAATTAATATTCAGTGACGTTTCAATTTGCACGGGTTACGCGTGAAAAGTTATAAGTGTAAATTAGAATGGTCGTCGCTCGTTGGGTTTGTAATGTCAAGATGTGAAGTTAGTTTTGGTCGGTTAATCGCGACATCGATACAAGCCAGCTGTCAGTTGGAAACGGCGCGCGAGCACGGCGCATGCGTGCACAACTTTTTAAATTACAAAACAAATTTAGACCGAAGCCGGATCGCATTCTATTTATAAAAAAATAGTGCCAGTTGGAAAGTGCAGTGAACCTTGTGTTTTTAAACCGAATGACCAAAAAGGATATACATAAATCGGTAAAACTATTGCGTTCCGAATATTTATATATTTATATATATGTATATATATTATGTTTTGGCCTATTTTTATGAATACAAACAATTTTAGTTTAAACCCAAAAAATACAAATAAAAATATTTAATATTTTAATAAGTATCAGTTTTTTAACTTTTAATATTATTTTTGCACTATGGTTCATACCAATTAAGCAAGACCTCTGTTTGGAAATTCGTCCAATTTCCAGTAGGTCATGTTAAATTAGACTCAATTGCAATAACAGCACCAAATACTTTAATAATATATAGCCGATATGTATAATATTTACCATTTATAATCAACTTAAAAAGTTTTGGTTTACCAAAAAATATGTTGTACTATATAAAAAATATATAAAAAATCATTTACTAATATTTGTACCCAAAACGAACAAAAATTCAAAAAAAACAACCTTCAAACACAACCTTTTTACACATCGGCAGTTTAAAACAAATTATTCTAAATTCAAATCTGGTGTTTTTCACAATTTCTGCAATGTCAACTAAAGGCCTTGGTGATTGTGTCAAGGTAGAATTGCTTCATTGTTACGCGATGACTAGCCTCTGACTGCGGTGTTGTTTTATAATAATAGGGTTTGATCGCGGCTTTGCTTGTTTGACTAGGTAAATGAAAGAACTCATTTTATTACTTAAGAAAGTAATAAAATGAGTAGGTGAAACTAACAGTGCCCTCTGGTGGGAAATGACGGCGATTTACGGTGTGTAAAATTGCATGATGGACAAACAAAAACAAGTATATCATTTATTATGTAAATATAAATAGAGAAAAAATAGAAATATAACCTCTGTATATCACTCTACATTTTTAATTGTTATTAAACATTTATTAATAATAATTAAAAATAACATTTTAATCCTAATACAATTTAGTTTAGACTTAACAGCCACACTTTAATGAACAATCGATCTACAATCCGAGATTGAACTCAATTTAGATTGTTTGCTACAATCCACAGATCTGTTGACCCTGATAGCTCAAAAAGGATTATTTTTTCAATCTTTAAAATCAAAAATTAGCTCAGGATCGGATATTGATATCCTATTTAAGTTATACAAAAAAAATATTTTTTATGAAAATAAATATTATATATGAATAAAAAAAAAACAAAATGCATCACAAATTTTTTTTAATCTATTGCAAATCGGTTTTTAGAACTAGCAAAATTATTTTCATATCAGCAAATTCTCGGAAAAAATACTCAACCTATATTCGATTATCGATTTATTCATTATAGAATAAAGTTGAATAAAACCATAGTTGGTCCATTAAATATGGTTAAACCTAATGCTATATAGACTTATAATATTTTTTCAAATTTATCAGAAACTTTCAAAATTAAAGCATTTAAAACAAACTATTCTGCTTCATAATATTAATATAGGTAATATTTATAATATGTATAATATTTTATGTTATTATAGGTTTGACACTGGAATTAATATACTCAATTAATAATTTAATGCATTTGTATTATAAAATAAATACATAAATAATATGTAAATATGCCAAATATTGTACGTAATATATTTTAAAGAAAGACAAAGTTTTCTATCCATTTATATATATGTATACATATATATACTAGATACTGCCCGCGGCTTCTCGCTCGAGGTGTGTTGATATAAAGCATCCTATGTGCTTACTCAGGTTCCAGACTATCTATATCAAGGTACATTATAAAAACGACTTATCTTAATCTTAGCCTTAAAACATACATTTATTATCGGTTTTATTTACGTACATAAATAAATACACAGACCGATCCACAGACGTTACATTAGTGAAGATTTCATTGAAATCGGTGTAATCGGTGTGATATTCAAATAAAGTTATTCGATTTAAATTGATTTGATTTGATTTGATACAGCAGTTATAGAAAATGGCGGAAGGCGGTGGGTATCATTCAAACACACCCACAAACACCAGTTGGTATTTTATCTATCCTTGTGGAAAGTTTCAGCTTTATCAGCGTAGTTTCGTCAGGCACAGTTTACAGACCAAAATTCACATATTTATATATTTATATCCCTTAAACAATATGTCCTAAAAATCATCCAAATCTAGTTGAAAGAGAGATTTCTATACTCTGTCAGTCTGTGTGTTGATAACAACACCCACCTGATATACTTTAGGAACTTCTCCAGACAGTCTTATGGAGAAGTCCTAATTTTTAATTATTTTTGGTTGCAGTTTACTGACTGCAACCGAAAATAATTACAATTAAAACTAAATATTGTTTGTAGTGAGAGTTGTGTGGTTTTATATACCTTTGAAAAAGTGACATATAATTATTAAGTAATAATACAACAATCTTACTTAAACTATTGAATAAGGTTCTTTTACTTAAAAATTCTTCATTTCTTATTCGCTAAAATTCTGATTTTATAAATTTTTGCAGTGTTTTTATTGATTGTTATAAAGTAATATTATTGTAATATTAAAACAAAACTTTTTAACAATGATAGTTTCAAGAATTTATTATAGGCCATTTGGAGATTATACTTTACAGAAAGTAAGAAAATTCGTTCTCTATATATTAGTACTAGCTTTTGCCTGCCACTGTACTGGCAAACGAACCATTTTATTTTCAATTAAGAGTAGACTGTCATATAACCTATAACCTTCCTCATGAACCTGTCTATCATAAATTATAATCAGAAACCCATCAGAAATTATTTTAAACAAACAAACTTTTCCTCTTTATAATATTATATAAATAAAATAGATAGTTGCATACAGAGTCAGAACAAATACTGGCAACAAATGACCGGTGTATCCATGAATTAGCTGCTTCCTGTAATTATATAAGTACCATAGACAATATGAGACAATGTTTAACTTCGTCTATATTTTTAAAATAGTTTATGGTTTTACTTTTGTTCACGGGTCGCTAACGCAATGGAGTCTATTAATTTGACCTCGCTGTCTTCTAAACGATCTCTGAGGTCGAGTCTCACCTGTTTAGAGATCTGTGAAACAATGTTTATTGGTTCTGTAGTTCTTATTCTATTAAAATTTCTTAGAAACCTATATTTATTATATATTATACAGTTTTATTTACTTTTTTAGTTTCAATTTTTATATATAACTAGATATATATAGTCTATATTTTTTTAATACTTTTTAATTAATTGTCATCAAAATCAGTAAAGTCGTTTTTGAGTTATACAGAGACGTACTGAAAGACGAATTAAAATAAATGAAACAAATAGTAATTTATGAATGTTATTTTAAAAAAATCTGTAATGCCATAAAATATTTATTTATAAATATAGATTAATATAGATAAATAAAAAACTGTTTTGTTATATATAACCAAAATATAAACAAATAAACATTAGAGTATATAATATCAAATCTATACTAATATTATAAAGCGGAAAAGTTTGTTTGTTCAAATAATAATCAGATAATCTTCAGAAGTAACGAATGGATTTAAAAAAGAATATATTATTATAGTAGGTAAGTCCGTGAGGATTATTCTAAACCATGTTACGATATTACTCGTTTTTCCGCGGATGTAACCGCGAGTAAAAGCTAGTATATATATGGCTATAATATAAGGTACAGAAATTATTATTATGAAGTAAAATGACACGTGAAAACGACAAAGTTTTTAGACGAGAACAATATTATTCAAATTAAGTTGGATATTATCAAGAATTTTCCAAATTTTCCTTATAACTTGGATCATTCTTGGAGGAAGTCAGGGGAATATACAGCCAGTTTAAAATATGTTATATTATTATATTATATTTATATTATATTTTTTATTTATGTTCAGAGTTTCATTGGGAACAACCTAACAAAAAAATATATCATATAATTTTTTTTTTAATGTAACTTACAAAACGGATAGTTACATTTTTCAGAAAATTTTCAGTTTGAAATTGGAAATTGGAAATTGGAGGGACTCATTGAAATATACAGCCGGTATAAAATATGTTATAATATAATATTATTATTACATATTTTTTTATATATTATGTTCAACAACCTACAACCTAATAAAAAAATATATAATGTAAATTTTTAACTTAGCTTAAAAAACGGATATTTAAATTTATGGGTAAATTTTCAGCTGGAAATGTTTAATCAAAATCGGTTCAGGTATAATAATTATTTATTATTATTAATGTTTACGTTCTTATCACGTGCGCCACGTACTAAACCCTGACATATATAATGTTGTGCAATAATCATTGGCAATCATAAGATGTGCTCGTGATTGTGATCAAACATATTGTTCGATATAATAATAAATTTGCCCGACTAGTTTCGAAGCATTTGAGCTTGGCGAAATCAACATGAGTTCATGAATAAGGACCCCGGATGGGTTCCACACTAGTCGGCAAATTCCGATAGTAATAAAATGAGTACGGCCGGATAATTAATAATATATATTAATTAATAATATAAAATAGTAATCACGAAAGTTTAAATACCAAAATATAATATAATATAATAATAAATAATGAAAATTTTCAAACGTCATTGCATAAAAAATGCTTCTGTCAGTCAAATCAAATCAGCGTCTTTTTAAGTAATGTAAAAAATATTACTTCTTTAAAAATACTAATGAGATTTATTTTATAGTCAAATTATTTATTTTAATTTGACTCAATAAACTGATATTCCTAGGTATGTTATTTCCATTTCAAATAAATATTGGTGCAGGAAACTATTTTTGTAACTACTCATACACACAATCACACAACAATCACACACACACGGAGACCAATCGGGTATTTTACTTTATTACTAATTTATGTATATTCTCTTTAGTACAAATTTATGAAGTGAAATGTGCTAGAAGTGCTTACAAAATGATGAACGAGATTGTAGCGAACATGTCGTACTACGGTAAGTTGTTAGTTAAGATTTTGGTAAATAATGTAATGATAAAGCCACGTTTATTTGCCATAACACTGATTTATTACACCCTCGTGTGTTAACAATCAAATATAACTCAAATTTTCCTTTTCGTTGTCGGTAAAAGGGAAAGATTGCCACCCTTCAAACATCAGAAACTAGGTTAGCCAGGTTTGACCCACATACCGTTGTCACGGCAACGGCGGCCATATTGCGGTTGTCATGGCAATGCGCATGCGTATCACCGCAAGGCGTGGTGATAAGGATTGATAAGAATGTGCGTGAAAGAGATAAAAAATATCATATGTTTCGAGATCTATTATCTAGAATGAATGGAGCAGATTGATTTTATAATTATCGATTGAATTATTGCTTCCTGAATTTTATTTCATTCATTTTGTTGAATGAGTGAGTTGTATTATCAATATTGTATATGTATCCTTGATTGTAAGGTAATTGACACATATATGAAGTCATTCACTCTATTTACATATTTTGATAATAAATTTTTCTATAAATAAAAAAAAAATTTAATGAATAATATGTAGAAGTCGTAAATTCTTTTTTAATTGAAATAAATTGTAACAATGAAATTGAGAAAAATATCTTATTTAATTAAGATACTTAAATTTAAAATGTATCATTTATAAATATTATTGAGCTGACATAATATTAAATTCTAATAAAACATTTGTTTAATTTATAAAATCTATGCTGGATATATATTTGTCCAAAAATTTATATTTTAAGCTGAAATCCTCTCGGATTGCAGATTGCTTATTAGTCTTAGTCTTCAAAGATCAACCTTAGATTAAATCCAACAAACTCAATCCACATATAGCTCAAAAAAATAATTTCAACGAAAATAATTTCATCAAAATTGATTATTAAATATAAGATCAAGATCAATAACCAATTTCGGCTAAAATAGCTTTGTTGTCATACTGTATTGGATAAGTTTTTAAGTGACGTCATTACAACATCAGAAATGCATCATACACATGAAGTCATCATTTGTAGGTATCTACTAATATTATAGTGTTGGTTTGTTTAAATTCCCTAACCTGAAACTAACATTCACATTTTTTTTTAATTTGTATAGCAATAATTTTTTACAACCATTAGTAGAAAAATCTTAAAATATACATTAAAAATTATAGATTCCTCTGCTGCATGTCCTTTACAGGTACAAATAATATATATATAGCTATTTCTTTTTTTCTCGAACAAATAATATATATATAGCTATTTATTTTATCAAATAATATATATATATAGCTATTTCTTTTTTTCTCGAACGGAGACGCGGGAAACAGTATATATAATATATGAATAGAAAATAAACAATTTTTACTAACTAGATCAATAAATTTTGTGAGGTGAATCAGAAAATTGTATACAAGCCTAAAGTACTGATGGAGAGAGACTTTTAATGCTTAGATAGGCTCGATATTAGTTAATAGACTAGCTTTTGTCTCGGTTTTCCCTACGTAGAATTGCATAAGATTTATTGTAATATATCTTACAATTTATCACACGCTTTCTGTCTTTTAAGTTTTAGGACATACAGAAAAAATTAAATGTCAGTAATAATAGTAATATTTACAGTTGTAAGTCGCGGACGAACGATTTTATTAACTATTAGGATAACTAAGACATAATGCTAGATAATCTATAATATTCCTCATGAACCTGCCTATCATAATCAGAAAGAAGTTTTCAATTCCATCCGTAGTTTCGAAGATTAACACGTTTAAACAAACTAAATTTTCCGCTTTAGAATAATTTTATATATAATATACTTGTATAAATATTCTAACTACATACATATATATGCTGTATTATACGAGAATTGTATTTAAAACAATAGATGATTGAATAAATTCAATAGATCGAGAAAAGCAATATCAATTAGTTTGAGAAAACATAAAAAACATTCATTGTTTTAAAAATGTGTATGAAACAATTTAAGATTTTATTAAGCGTCATTTAAATAAAAACTTTTTTAATTATTGGCCTTGTAACTTTTTTTTTTTAAGTTTTGTCTTGTATTTTTAATTTAAATAAATTTTCGCAAGCTGTCACTGTCAATTAACTTGTCATCTACACTTAATATCAAAAAAGTTTATTGACAAGGTTGGTAGAACATTTTATATATACCACAGAGAAACTAAGTTACTGACAAAACTGTGACATTAAATTAGTTCAGAAATAAAAAAAAAGGTTATATATATTAAACATTTTTTAAAAGAATAATTTCTCTCAAAAAATCGTTTGTTCCTATTTTTTTAAGCTAAGGATTATTCTAAATAAAATAAATAAATCATAATAGATTTGTCGTACATTGCGCCGGAAGAAATTAGGCAACTGACAGCGCTCCCCCATTTTGTTTCCGTATTCAATTCTCATGTTTATTCCATGGAAGTTACATCCTTTACGCAACAATATTTCATTTGCTACCGGTTGACCGCGACTACGTCTGACTTCGAAAGACTGAAGAAGCTTAAAAGAAGCATTGGCGTGATCGATTTTTGACAAACTAACTTTGTAGATCTGATATATATGTAATTTTTTGTGATTAATTAACACATCACAAACGCGTCGTGCTCTTTTCGATCTTATATTTTTATATTTAATTTTCTTATTTGAAACTTAAAAAAATGACAAGACTCTGTTAGTAGGAATTTTTAAAACTATGTTAGTGAGCCAAGTATATTTTATTAAAAAAAGATCTGTTATATATATTTAATATGTCCACCCTAAAGGTTGATTCCAAATATTGGTAAAAGTATTATTGGAGTAGTTTATTACTTCCTTCATCAATCTTATAAACTGCACGTTATAATATTACTGTAGATGTCAATTTAGAACTCCTTTTTATCTGTCCGTCTCTTAATTCTATGGTTACAGCTATATAGCATTTTTATTTTATGTATTCGACATTTTACATTGAGTTCTTGATCATTCAGTTTATTTCAGTTTAATCACTTATACGAAAAGATAAAAAAATTAATATTTATATACCATACAATATATTCTGTGGTATATATATATATATTTTTTTCTAATTTTTTTTTAAATATGATATTTTTATAATCTGAAAAAATTCAATAAATAGAAAAAATCAATTAGAATTTTTTTTGACACTTCCGTTTAGAGAAAATATCTTACTTGAAAAGTATTAAATCGTTTATATTTACATGTTATTTTTAAAAAACCTTTAAAAAACAGTCTTCATGAATGAAAGTACTTCCGTCAAATCCGTAGCGCCAGTGCGCATGCGTCAAGACTAAAGACAATATAGCAAAGATAAATTACAATCCCAAATAGTTATAAAGAATTTTAATATTAGTTATATTAGGCAATTGCTTATATTTGATTAAAATAAAAAATATAAAAAATATAATTTACTTAAATAAATAATCTTGTTATAAAAATAATATTAAAATCAAATTAAATTCTTAAATTATATTTAAACCAATTAAAAAAAAATATATTTATATTTCTTTATTTGTAGATAAAAAAAACAACAAAAAATAGTTCATTCAAATACACTAATCCAATTTTAATCACTCGTTTTACAAAACCATTATAAGTTGAGCTCTTTCATAAGCATCTATTTATTACAACTCAGTATCCGAGTAAACCTAGCAAATATAAGTTGAGCTCCGCTTTTCGTAAGCGCCTATTTATTTTACAAGCCCGTCGTCAAGACGTCTACATTGGCGGGATGAAATGACGAAACGATCTGAGATTAGACATTGAATAGATTCTGAATTTCAGTTTTTTTTTGCTGTTACACGGATTTCACAGTATATATTCTAACTTTAGCCAGCTTTGATTTATGAGTATAAAGACGGAATTTTTTATCTAAAACTATTTTATTAAATACTTTTATCGGTATGAAAGATATATCATTTTTAGTGCATGAAATTTTATAATTGTTTTCAAGATTTTATGATTAAATTTGGAATAGGTGAGGTGAATGTTAATCAAACCAACAAAGCAATTAATTAACATGGTATGTTACTTACATATATATGTATATATATGTATACACATATACATCTGTATGGTGTATTTGATTAATATTTATATATATATAAATATATATATAAAGAAAAAATCATCACTACCAGAACCTGAACCTTAGAATTGTGACATATGGTATAAAGTCCTGTCGCTATATACCTATATATATACATATATTTCTGAAATACACCATACTTATAACTATAATAATATTGTTTTTTTTTTAAACTCTTTATTCACTACTTATAAATTTACTCAACTCAGTAAAACACAACAAATATTATATCAGTATAATTAAGTAGATTATAAATATCTTAAGAACGAAAAACAAAGAAAAAAAACAATGGAAGAAGAGAGTACGTAATACATAATAGCTACAGTATGATGTATTTCTATCATCTGCAGCAGAAAATTTTATCTTATTATTTTATTTCCACTTAGATTTAAGACCTTATGTCTTCGCCAAATGTATTTAAAAAAAACGTTATGTCAAATTTCAAAATTGCATTTTACCGCGACTTAGGTCAAGTGTCAAAAAATCATTTTTAACCTAAGAATAAACATTGTCATATTTGTTGCGGCCGTACAGTTTATTGTAGAACTTACTCGTATATTGTACATCGTTACAATAGTTTAAGAATGGAGGTCTTTTAAACAGTATTGGGTCTCATTTCAGAAAGTGTAATATGGCAAAACTCGATATTAAGCCTTAATGAGTTCAATATATTTAGAGAAGATAGAAAAAATGATTATGGTGCTTTAACACTTGCGCGTACTTTGACGACTTACATAGTTTAAATTTATTGTTTTACTTCATGAGTTTGTTATATACTGAAAAAATGATTGTTTAATTAGAATTATAAATACATAAATTGTTTAACAATAAGACTGTAACTAGCATAACAGTCCTGTAAAAAATAGATAATACAAAAAAAACATTGCTATATCAATTGGCAGTACCTAAACAATGCAGGCAACATAACCATCCAAGAAAATAATCTACATAAAAATGACAGGAGGATATTGTAAATAAAAGGCTCATTCACCATTCCAAGTGTCACGTGACCAGACTTCACAATGACATCTCATATGTCGGTCAAACGAATCAATACCAGCTGTAAGGCTTCGTATTCTTTCTATCTTGTTAATAAATGTTCTAGTTTTACTTACATTGTGTTTCAAAACTATTCAGTCTTAATAATTGTAATAATATCAATACACATTTCATTACTCACGATGTTTTTATAAAGCCTCACTCAATGAATGGAGTAATTTATGAAAAATATATTCCAATCCGGCTTTTTCGATCCGATTTTTAGTTCTACTGATTACCTAGTTTTAAACAAACAAACACAAAGCCTAATATTAGTATAAAAATGTTGCTGAGCAAGCAATACTAGTTTAAAAAATCGTTATAAAATAATAAAAACGAGCTTACGAATTCAAATTTGAACCATTTGAACAAAATTGCTGCCATAACTGTTTAGGAATGTAGAGACAACAAATACATACAAAGTTACCGATTGTTTTAATGTAATTTATGTTTATAATAAAATTTTATAATATAACTGAATTTACGCAAAATTTACTGTAAAAATTATTATCATAAACCAATTTACATTACATCCAATAAAACTTTAAGGAAAAGGAATTAGGGATAAAATTTGAATTATTAATTTTTTAATGATCTGTAAAAATAGTTGATGGTACATAAAAATCGATCTATTTTAGGTTATAAAAGGTTAGAATAACAACAAAAATAATTCAAATCCCAACCGAAATTAAATTAAAAAAGTTGTTAAAAGTATAAGGAAATGCTTTATTAAAAACACAATGGCTGACAAAATTCTTATCTACCATGTTTATTGTATATATTAAAATGTTCTGCTTTCTTTCATATTATTTGTTTTATATTGATGTTACTCTACCAGTCAGGAAGTAGCTTGTTACAGTGCTGCATCCAGTACTAAATCAATTATCTAGATTCTAGGCATTCGGCCTTGCTTATAAGTACCTGCATAAAATGAACATTTGTTATTATTATGTACCTACTATCGATTTGATCTTATTTCTATTTAAAAATAAAAAATTACAATCCATTTCTTATGTTATCAATGCAAATAACTGGTCGAATATTGAATTTATCAAAACTAAGGTTGGTTTTAATTGTAGATTATTTATTTCTTACAAACAAACATATGTGTGTTTTTTTGTGTGTGTGTGTGTGTGTGTGTGTGTGTGTGTGTGTGTTTATATGAAATACAACAATGGCCATGTTTAAAATCTCATAAAACAGCTACGTTGATGTTTTGTGATGACAGAGGTAACGAAAAAGTCTTCAGACGTAAATAACACTATCGCTTAAACAAGAGACAATAGTTATTTTGGTCAAGTTTAGTCACCCGCTACTTTCTGAAGAGGAAACATCTTAGAAAAATAATTAAAAAAGTTTTCATATATTTTAACTTAATCCAGAACTGGCTGAATGAAAATTAAAAAAAAATATTTTTTTATTTTCGAACACGATAGTGATTTTTTTCATTCGGCGTACGGAAAGCGTCGTGCTCGTTCGTTATAAATTTGTATAAAATTACGATATTTGTGATAGATTTTTGTTATAATATGTCGGTGCATACAATTCCTTTGATCACACCTTTTATCAGAGGTCCCAGATTCCCGTACAGAAAGAGTAAGTATATAAAAATAATTTAATTTTATTTATTTAAAATGTTTATTAAATAATCTATTTTCATCGGTATTCGTCATAAATTATTTTTTATTGCCGAGATAACAAATGGTATTTTCAGATAGGGTGTTTTAAATAAATAATACAAGTATATAAATTAGCAAAAATACTTTAAAAGGTAATTAGTTGCGTGACCAACTCGTTGTCGGTCATTAACCCTTCATAAAAGTTAAAACTATTCGTAGTTGACCTCACGCATGCACGATTTAGTGCAAAGATACAAATTTAAATTAAAAATAATTTTACCCTCTTGTAATTTTTAGTATAGGGTTTTCTTATTTATAAAAAAAAAAATTACAAGTGTATTGTGACAGACAAACAGACAAAACATTGTCATAATGCTCAAGTTGCACGAACAGTAACATTGCACTGCAATAACGCTAAAAAAATAAACAGATCGAAATGAAAACATTGAATAAATTAAAATAAAACAAGTTGCAAATGAAGTTTCGTATCGTTGGCATTTGACCCTTCGCTGAGGTCATGCTTCAGACGAAATACGCTTACGGCTTTGCCCGCATAAAACATTATGGGTCTGTATTTATCTCACGAAACGAAAAAAGTATTAGAGATTATATATTCCAAAAACTATGATATTATTTACATTAAAGCAGCTTATACTCCACCCTGCTAAGCAGTATTTGACTACAAAAAGAGTTAAAAACTATAGTACATTCAGTTCTATACAATACGATATTAGCCTAGATTACCCAGTACTTAGTAAATTGTATAATGTAATGTCAGCTGTTGAAGAACCAATGTTTTGCCTATAAAAGATCCCCCTATGTTACCTATTAATTGTTTAGAGTCAACGACTCTTGGATGTCCGCCAAAGCGAACTGTAAATAGGACAGCTAGAGAAAATTCTTTTTTTTTATTTTATTAGATAATATTCTGTAAACAATTCTGTTCTGAAACATATAAAGAAGTCTGTATTTTTCTTCTCTACTTTTGAAACTGTTTTTCATAATAAATTGCTAGCAAAATAATTTAGAACTACTGGACGAATCTGAAGCGAGATTTATTAGTATTTGCATATTTGATATATTTTTCTAATAATACTATTGGTTGTAAGGATTGTAATATAATTTAAATTAGACTTAGAAGAGTATATACAAACAAAACATACACACTTTTAATTTTATGTATATTGCGCTTTTGAAACTAGTTCCAAAATGATCATATTATAGAGTACAGAAGTTATAGTTTCGTTTATAAAGATATCCTAATTGGACTTCGATGAGTATACTTAAACAAAAAACATACGCTTTTTTATTTTCTGTATATTTCGCTTTTGAAACTAGTTCCAAAATGATCATATTATAGAGTACAGAAGCTATAATTCCTAAACGTTGTCACTGCTGCGACAGCTCTGTGTTGTAGTTGCAGTCAAGCCAACATACACAAGCATTGGTTGCAGTTGGCGACCAACAAAATTAATATCAGCAACAATATATGTTTATAAAACTTTATTTACACATATACTTAATATCTGTTTTGCGTCACTTTCTGAAGATACGTGTAATCCTATTTATATAATCTGGTGAGGTGACGAGATCGATCTAGCCGAGGTCGCGGGTTCGAAACCGTACGAGTTGATCCATAATATTTTCTATGTATATTTAGTATAAATAAACAAGATTGCAAAGGTTATATAATGTAACATGTGTTTGAATTTATTATATTTTCTTAGTACGAAGATTTTGTTTATTCGTTAAAGGTTACTTAAAATATTCCAGATATTAGTGTTTGTTATCGATTAATTAAAAAACAAATTATAGTTAAATATAGACTACGAAATACTGCATTTTTATTATTTTTTGTCAGTACTTAAAAGAAAAATAAATTATAATAAAAGGTATTAGCCAAAATATATGAGTAAGTGATGTTCAAACGTGTTGACTGCTTTTTTAAAATGTAGGTTCTCTGATATTCATGTATAAATGTATAAAAATACAAAATCTTCTTTGAATTTACATACACGGCACATATAAACTATATTTTCAAAAATCAACATTGTTATATAGTATAGTGTGTCAGTTACTCAAATGAGTTAAAATTTGAATTTGTGGCCAATATTAACGTTATTGTATGTTCCAGGCAAGTCTCCATTCTTCCCCGGGGTGGAGGAAGCTTGTGTGGCGAGCGCGGCCGCCGGCTCGCCCTCGGGCCCCGGAGAGCAGGCTCAGGATGTCGTCTCACGTCTAAGCGCGGCTGGTAAGTATTTGTCATGGTTATAAAACCCGGTGACCTTTGGGAGATTTGGGTTAGGTTTACACATTGCATATAAGATTAACTAGTACCAAAAATTTAGGGGATGATTCAATCTGGGTAGAGCACCTCTGGAAAAAACTTTGGTCCTGTAGTAGGGGTAGTATATGCTGTGAATTTTTTCAGATATCATTATAGTTATACAACGAAATTTACATGAAATAACACCGCTACTTCCTGAAATAGTTACAAGAACATGACCTGATATCACATGACAGTATTACATAATATGTAATCAAGATTATAGACCTCACCAAAATAAAGATATATTTTACGTCAGTATGATTTTAATACACGAGTTCTTTGTCCCATGTTTAAATTGATTTTAAATATTGGGTTTATATCTGATAATGTTCGCAACTCGCTGGTTCGTCTGTGACAGTGTACCTCCGTCGCAGGTCTCTCAATGTGCGTGTCCGCGCTGGGGTCGCCGGCGCGCTCCTCGCCGGTGTCTGCCGGCTCGGAGCACGGCGAGCGGTTCAGCCGTAAGGTGTTCGTGGGGGGGCTGCCACCAGACATCGATGAGGGTGAGTTTGTGTTTGTGTACGTAGGTAAAGGTGTTGATAATGTTTACACACACATAGGAACAAATTCGAATATTCAGCATTCCACAAAATAAATCGACTATAATTTTCTTATGTTATAATGAACCTTATATTCAAGTGTATTAGTCAGCCTGTTTTAAATGTTAACCTAGTCATAAAATGTGAATTTGGATGTTCCACCTGACTTGGGTTGCTGACATAGATGGGTTTGTTGTCAAAAGCTGTATACAAGTAACTCTAAGTCATAATCGATAGCATAGACTATATATAGACTAACCCTTTCTCAAATCTACATATGTACCATACTGTAAGTTGTTTCAAACTACTTCATGTATAGACGGGCAGTACATGTTTGGAATATCAGCTTATAGCTACAGATAGTACAGTTGTAACGGCCCTATAATGATATTTTATAATGTATATTTTTGGAAACAAATCGGAGTAGTAGTCAGATTAGCTCGTTGAAACAAAAACAAACTTAAAAAGCAATCTCGGGCTTTGTTAGTATGAATTTTTGCATAATAACTACTTGTTTTCTCGAATATTTTGTGATGGATGCAGTAATTTATTCATTTAGATTTTATCACAGAACAAGTGGCAATGCCAGGAAGATAGGAATTGTTTGGTCCGAGGTTAAATCCCTGGCCATCTTGAGATACCAATCTTTTTTTAAAAATGATACAAAAATATAAATATGTGTAATGAATTGACGGACTCATGAACTGTACCCAGCAGTGGGACATGTTAAGGTATTAAAAATCATTTTCTGCTAGTATTAACAATATTTCAATATTACAATAAATATTCTATTTTTTATGAAACAAAAACGCTCTAAAGTCATAAGATTTAGAATCATCATAGTCTTGATGTACATAACAGATTACATGGAGACCTAAACAATAGCCTGAAAAGCTATACTAGTGGTCTAGATATTGTAAAAGTCGGGGCAGTCAATAGCCCATGTAGGTCACCCAACAATACCTAGCGACCTAGTTCGTTAGATGCGACAGATTTTATACTGATATCGCTGAGATATTTCTATACATGGTCTCGTGTTAAAAATATTTTATTAAGTATAGTATTTCACAATACTTCTGTTTTTTAAAGTGAGACGACAGTAACATTTGATTCTTAAGATTATTGTATTATGGTCGTTTGTTGTTTGTTTTTTGTTTGTTTTTAAGTACGTTATCTAGATATGGGCAATTTTATAATTACAAGCAATATTTTTATTCTCAAATAATTACCTATTAAATAAGTTTTATATTTAGACAACGATAAAGTTTAATATTCTATCGTCTTAGTATCTGAACATTGAAAAAAAATATTTGCAAATAATTAATCTTCATAGTAATATTGTCATCAAAACTGCAATATTAAAGTAATATTATTTTAAGGAGGTCAAATCATAAAATGGTAAAGTAATTTTAATAATAGTGATTTAAGACAAAGCAGTAAGCGCACATCGTTAAAGTTAGGAATGCTCGACTCTCGCCATATTGTCTTTTCATAATATAGTCCGCACGCGCGCATCAATACTTCACGTTCTTATATAATGTTATAAAGTAACTTTTGAAAGATACTTTGTGTCGATATATTGAAATGAAATGAAAATGTTTATTGAAAATAAGTATATAAAAACATTTTTTCAGTCAAAGCTACCACCAGCTCGGAAAGAGGTGCCGGCGACAGAAACTCACCGGACTTTATTTATTCATTTTTTAAACGAGCTTCTTTAATAATTTTACTTATATTTCTGTTAATTTTTAAATAATTTCTCATTCTTTTGTACCACTGACGTTTGTACAAAATTTGATGACCAAGTTATTTATATCGTGAAAACGTTAATCAAACAAACATACACATATTATATATTCAAAATACCCGTTGAAAATATAGTTAATATACAAATGTCTATGTAAGATTAAGGTACATATTTTAAAATACAAATGTGTATGTAATAGTAAGGTACATAATAAAATAAATTAATTTATCCAAACATTGATATCTGCCTTTCCCTTTGAGACTCAATCGGCAATTAATAAATCAGTGGTTTATTTAAACCCTATATAACAACATTACAGATGAGATTACATCGTCGTTCCGTCGTTTTGGTCCGCTGGTGGTGGACTGGCCTCACAAGGCGGAGAGCAAGAGCTACTTTCCCCCCAAGGGATATGCCTTCTTGCTGTTTCAGGTTTGTAGTCTGTCTGATAAACTATTTGTTTAATTGAATGTAATATTTGCAAAGAAACTACAACATTTATTATTAACTGATGGCGTTTGACCCCTGAAGTTTAATCCGTGGAAAAAATACAATTTAAAATTTATGAAATAGTTCAAAACCTCCGTCGATTAAGAACAGACTTGAAATTTATAGTTGTATTAAAATTATATGAGACACAACAAACAAAGCTACAAATACAACAAAATAATTTTCACAATCGATTAGAACCAAAAATTTTTTGAAGTTATTAGAGTGCGCCCTAGCGGTCTGTATTGAAAATGGTGGATGCGAATTCATTCCCAAGGGGCACCACAAAAATTTCTGGAAGGAAATTGTTGTATACAAACCCGGGCTACATTGGTGTTCGGTAACTCTGAAGTGAGTGAAGCTCCGTTGCTTGCAGGACGAGAGCTCGGTGGCGGGGCTGATGGAGGCATGCATCACGGACGAGGACAAGCTGTACCTGTGCGTGTCGTCGCCAACCATCCGCGACAAGCCGGTACAGATCCGTCCCTGGCGGCTCGCAGACGCGGACTTCGTTCTGGACGCGAGCATGCCGCTGGACCCCAGGAAGACTGTGTTCGTGGGGGGCGTGCCCAGGCCGCTTAAAGCTGGTAAGTACCACTGAACAGATAGACAACTGACAGCTGAGAAATATATTAAATAATAATTTTTGAAATCTAATAATAAAAATGTCATAATATAAAAAAAAAGTATTTTTATTTGAAGTAGTTTCTAATATTTTAGTATTTTAACGTACATATACCATTAATGGTATATGGGTAGTATTTATTTGATTAACTGTAATAATGCTAGTATTAAAAACACGAGTTGTTTCTGTACGTTCAGTTGAACTGGCAATGATAATGGACCGACTGTACGGCGGCGTGTGCTACGCCGGCATCGACACCGACCCTGAACTAAAGTACCCCAAGGTACGTACATTGATGTAGACCTTCAGTTATAAACATAGTGAGCACCTAGTCTCGTTTAATATTGTTTATTTGTTAGATGTAATCTATGCGAGAAATCAACGAAAAATATATTTACGTATTTGAATTTAGAACATTATTAAAGTTAAATAGAAGTCATCGTCTCCTGGACATATCTTTAGGAATAGAATCACCTATTTCTATCGATAATTATTGACTTTTAACATTATGTATGTGTGTCTGTATGGCTCAGGGCGCCGGCCGCGTGGCCTTCTCCAACCAGCAGTCGTACATAGCGGCCATCTCGGCGCGCTTCGTGCAGCTTCAGCACGGAGACATTGACAAGCGCGTGGAGGTACGTGCGTGTGGACTGACCTTTATTATAAAGTGTTTTTAGAACTCACCTATACCATACTAGTTTCATTAATCTGTACCGTGTGATCCTGCAGGTGAAGCCGTACGTGTTGGACGACCAGATGTGCGATGAGTGCGCCGGAGCGCGCTGCGGCTCCAAGTTCGCGCCTTTCTTCTGCGCGAACGTTACGTGTCTGCAGGTATACACACACACACACACACACGTATACGTAAGACACATACAATCCGACAAACACACCAGCAAAGCCAATCTGACAAATACACATACACATTGACACACACACACAAATCTATGCATAGACATGACGAAGAAATGAAATTAAAATAAATTTTCATAATAATTAGTTTTAATATGTACACTATATTTTGATAACGGATAATTGTACACATGTTCTTATAATTGGTGTGTACACTGTCCCAGTACTACTGCGAGCACTGCTGGGCGACCATACACTCTCGCCCCGGGCGCGAGTTCCACAAGCCGCTGGTGAAGGAGGGCGCCGACCGGCCGCGCGCCGTGCCCTTCCGCTGGTGTTAGTGAGGAAGGGCAGCAAAAGGGGGGGCGACGACGTGACGCGACGTGGCGTGGCGGGACGTGGCGTGACGTGACCCAACGTCGTCCGACGTGACGTGACGTGGCGTGACGGCGGCAGAGTCGTGTCTTGTAGCCGTCGCATCAGGAAGGGAAATGGAACACAACATTATCCAATGTAATGTTAAGAAGAATATATAGAGTTCAAGTACAACAGCGCCGCTCGGGTCTCCTCTGGGGTCACCAGGGATTTGTGAGGGTCGGGTGATGTCAGAGGCGGGTCGCGCGATTCGATTTAAGCAAATGTGTATTCAAAACTTAGCTAGTTGTCGTAAGTCCGTGACGCTGCGACTAGACTGTCGCAGACCGTCTTGTCGCGCGCTTAACGTAAGATATTATTAAGACGTAAGTGAATCACATTTCTCAATATTGTACCTGTTAGCTAGCGTGAATTTCCTACTTTTCTGTTTTCGTTTTTTGTCTTGGATATTGTTGTCTCGAATTTCGATTTCGAATTTGAATTTGGAACGACGAGACGTCGGTCGCGAGAACGACGTCCGGTCGCCGTCGGGGATTTCATTCGAGGTTCCCGATTGGTTCGCTTTGTTTGAGGTTTTGTTCCTAACAACCGGGAGGCGGTACTTGTTCAGTACAAACGTTACCAGTCTTGGCTGTAGATTTATTTTAGTATAAATATATATGAGAAGGCCGGGGTAGTGCAATAGAGGGTAGTTTAGTAATAGCGTGTTATGTATAAATTATACATATGCCTTCGATTGGCTGTCTGGATTAACTTGGACCTGTTTCTTGGGTTATAGTGTGTTGTGAGCGTGGGGTTCGGCGGCAATCGGTATTGTAACAGCTTACACCGTCACTGATACGAAGACATGACGAGTTCAGTGACGTGAGGTATTGTCTCTGGGCCCCATGGAGTGCGATGTTGAAGCTCGGGGTGTACTTAACGGATACTGTGTGTATCCCGACGACCACGGACAGACTGTGTTAGCGCGTAACATTTTTGATGATTTTTTGGTGTTTTTTGTAGAGATTTTTTTCGTGTTGTAATTTCGGTGTTGAGGCAAGTGCCTTGTGACCCCTCCCCGTATTGAGTGGGGTTTTGAATGTGGATTGTTTGTGGGCTATGAGACGCTTATTTAAAAATAATTACAGATTGACATGATTTACACAACATTCAATTTAAGACAACATTCAAAATTCTATTCAAACGGAGTATTTGATATTATAATCTTTTAGCCGAACTTTCACTTGGGCTCTGATAGGTTTATGCGATTTGAATATCGAATTCTGTAGTTCTTTCGAGCAATTGAGTGTTGCTGTCTTTGTCACACACTTAAATATTGCCATTTGAAAGGGACAGAGAATTGCATAATCTCGAGCGAATGGTCCGTTTTCCTCCCACCGTTAGTTCTGCATTTGTTTAATCCAACGGGGTGGAAACGGTTTAAGCGTTAAGTAGACAATTTTAGATTAGATTCTTCGCCACACGGACGTTCCCGATTAGATGAAATATATATATATATATTTTTCTTAAATATAGTATATATGCACACGAGTGCAATAGGATAATGGTTTAGCTAATGCGGTTTCCTCTGTAGTTTCACATTATGTCCCGATCATAATCACTTTGAAAATTAAATCTACATTTTTTGTAACAGTAACTGGAATGTTGTGGCAATAGATTGTATTATTGTTGCCATTTTTCTGAATCCAATGAAAAACTTTCCATCGAGTCTATACTGATTTCTCTGAAATAAAAGTAAAATCAAGAATTGTCGAAATAGTCCATAGCTAATAGCATAGTATATTCATTAGATCGAAAGGACTTTGGATCTAGCGTCGGTGTGTGTTAAGTTGCTCAACTCAACGTTTAGAACTCGTTTGATGCCCCCTAGTGTGCGAGATTGTTGTCCCGTTTTGTATTTTTGTATTTTTATAAAAAATGTGAATTCGGACGTGAATTTTTTACTTTACGCGCGACGTCCGGTCGGCTCATTTTGATACTCGATGACCAACTGACAACATGACAACATTGCCTCATGTTCAGCTCTGACGTCATCGAGTAGCGAAATGAGAAATCTTAACATCCTAAATCCGAATCCGACCGCGAATACGCAATTGGTGTTTGAAAAAAACCGAGTTGTTTGGGATATGCGGTCTGTTAGTTTGCACTATACCTTGATGCTTGAATAGAATGGCGTTTCGCCATAACTGGTGTGTTGGGCCTTGTTATTTCACCTGGCAACTCTGATGGCAGCCCTGCCAGGAGAGTTGCGCTGCCAGCGGAGATGTTTGTTGATTGATCGGTTTCCGAATGGGACGGAGGAAGTTTCTATTACTCCCTGAGTTTAGTGAATTCTTAGGACGTTATCGGGACGTCCTGCTCCACTGTTTTGATCTTTATTAGTTTGTGAAATGTTTGCATTTTGTTTAGTTTTGAGTGTTTAGTTTGTTCCCGTGGGGCGCTTTGAGGTTTATTTTGGTTCTTTAGTTTATAGGGAGCAGTCGGTACAGCACGGCGGGTGCACTCTGGTGTTTGCTGCTTGGATTTGTTAGGATCGTTATTTGAATGTTTTTGCAGCGAATACTCTTGGTTGAGACGGCCGGTGTGCTGACGGCTGTTCGTTTGTTTGTACATTGTTTTGCTTGAATTGTTTACGGCCGCTCGGCCATTGTTCTCGTTGTCGGTTTATATTAGACGTTTGAAATATTTTCGTTTTTTAGATAGTAATTTTGCATATCACATCACTGCGGGGGGCATTTCTGCGTTTTTTGTGTAAACATTTTGATGATTGTTATTCGATTTTGTCCCTCGTTTGGGTGATTTTTTCGCACTTGCATGCATATAGGGATATTGTTTAGAGATTTTAAAATCCGCTATATTTTTATTGACTCGTCGGCGGCGGACCGATGTTAGACAAATTTTCTCGACCGAGTTTGTACTGCGATCGTTTTCGAAAACATGTAACATAATTATAACGCAATTGGAAGGTTGTATTTGACTTTAAAAATCGACGTTTTTGACATTCTTATATTATAATAGTTGAGAGCGCAACTCAGTACAAACTCGAGGGACGCCTGGTCTCGCGGGCTTGTAAATTTTCTTAACTAGAAATTTTAGTGAAATTATTACATAAATATAAAATAGCGAAGAGTAGATGAATTGATTACCTAATCTAGTTATATGATAGTACCTAATACCTTACCGGACAATATTGCTTTGAATTTTTCCGCACTGTTTTCAATATTTTTGTATTCCGCGAACACATCGGGGCCGGGATATTATTATAGTGCATGAGAGGATATTTTTTTAATAAAATTTATATTTCGACTCTAAAGCCGGCCGCAGACGGTCGGCCTCTGGTTGATTTGGGTGCAGTTGGTTTAACTTAGTCGGCTGACTATAATTTGAAATTAGATTTATATATTTTTATAGACAGTTATTTCTATTGTTATATACCTACAATCAATTTTGTTGGATCGCTTGAAATGTGACGTTTCGTTTATTTGTCTATACGGCTGGTGGCGCAATTGGTGGCGCGACCCGCTGTGAAGTGGTGCTTCGGAACGTCACATTAGAAGCTTAGCTGAATGATAATTTGTCGTAAAAACTGTTTTATTGGTTGTAATCCTTTGTCACTACGCTTTGGAATTCATGTGACTTTTTTCTAGTTGTATTAATCTTTGTGAGAGTCAAAAAAATGTTGGAGCGCTGCCTCGTGTTTGTAACGTCAGAAGCTGACGAAACGGTTTAAATTTTTAATATTATATAACTTGTGGTAAGGTAATAAATGTATCGAACACGAGGCTGGAAGCGAGAGATGTTACATTAATTGTTTTTACTGTTATACACAAATTGTAATTTTGTATATGTGTTTCAATGAGTTTGCTTTTGTGACGATTCGCCCCCATTTATTTGAAGTGCAATTAATTTTAGACTATTGTGAAAATATTAAAATGAATTTGAAACCTTCCTCCTGAGTTTTATATTGTAGTTTGTTTTGGGATAGTGCAATCTTGAGACCGTTTTAAAACATGGCGGCCGTCAATGATGTCAGCGATGCCGCTATTTTGATTTGGCGACGATTTATTAATTTTGTAACCGATTTTGTGTTGTCACACGCTATTTTTGTAAGTACATTTTTTTATTGTTTCATTGACCAAAGACGATTTTACCAAAAAGACAGCGTTTGGCACCGCCATCGCGATTCCTAACTCCGGTGAAATGTCGCTATGATTTAAGTTTTATTTAGATGATTTGAATAAATCCCGCTTTTTTATGTATTTTGAAGTTATTCCTATTTATTTATTTATTTTTTACAGATTTTTTTGTATCTTTTTTTATAACGTTATTCATTAGATTAGTTTATTTAGATTTAATTGTTTTTCTTTCAGTATTTGATAGTATTTAACTGCATTATAGAGTAAGCTTCGCCGATAGAGCACATTGGCCGTAAATTAAGATATAATAGCAAATGTAAAAAACTGTTTTTCGACGATATTAAAAAGTAGTTTGGAACTTACGGAGCTTGGTATTATTGTATAATTTGAAAGTCTATAAAGTGAGGATGCAATACCTTTTTATATATTTATATTTGTCACGCTGTAGGCTGTAGTTTTGTTTTTTTTAATAAAAATTAGCGGTGTGGACTCGACACCGTATCCTCGCATGTTGATATTTGGTAGTCATATCAATTCGTTATTTTGCTGGATTATTCTTATTTATTTGTGAACGAAATTATTTTAGATTTAAAATGTATTTGTATTGGACATTGTTTATGATGATTTGGTTAAAAAATATCAACATGTTTTAAATTGGCCGTCGAGTTGGTAGGGTATCGTTTAAAAACTGAAAAACTTGGATTTTTATATGAATTTTATTATTATAATATGGTATTTTACTAAATATTAGTCCAATATTAAATCTTTATATGCTTGTTTTATTTTAACCCGAATATTATTTATTAAAATTGCAGTCAGTGAAAGAGAAGTTATGTCTTAGCACGGTTACTATTTGGTGCTATAGGAAATCACAAAACTTATCTTTTCATTTTGAACAGTTATAAAAATAGACAAGGATGTCGTCTATTTCGAATAATGATAATTTTAAGATCAATTAAATTTCTTAAAATCGTATTTTTAAAGGGATAAAATAAATTAATCCTCACCAGAAATCACTATCTGGTATATAGTTCATCTAGCAATGCTAATTAAATACAGAGAACAAGTATTATTAAAATTATATATTTTTGTTTTTATTGCTACTATTTATACATAATATATGTCTCGTCCCGTACATCTTGCTATTATCTTTCGGTTAAACTATATCATATATCTTAGGTTCCTTCAGACTACTATGTTGTACTGTATGTATATACTGCTGAAAATTACCAAGTATATAAAAACACTAAAAATCATATATATAAAAACAATAAAATTCAATAAAAAATGTATTGCTCGATTGATAAACTATTTGACAAGGAACTTATGTAGAGTTGTAAAATAATTCAAGATATCAATACTGAAACGAGCACTAATTCCAAAGTACAATTAGATCCCAAAATTAACGAAATTACTAATAATCAATTAAATGTGGTGCCAATAATTTCAACATAAGAAATATACGGCTTTTTTTCGTAAACAAAGAAGAATCCGTCTATGAATGAAACGTCAGTTTAGTATTAACTAAATAGCAACACTCTTATGTATATTTTAATTTGAAAGTATGATAACAGTTTTGACACTTGGCAATTGTGAATTGACATGTCTTACAGTCATTATTATGCCAATGCATAAAAAGTATAAATTCAATTATTTTTAAATAATAATGTTATTTTTATTTATCTATTCTATATACGGGTTAACTTATATTTTTTATAAAAATTACATCTGCACATAACAAAGAAAGACCGATATAACAAGAGAGATGTCTACTATTTAAACCGAAATCGATATTTAATGCCTATCTATATTTTGTTGTTGAAAACATAAAAATGAATTAAATTATTTTCATGTGCAAAACAACAGACATGGCGGAAAATATCATGAAAGCAGAAGAAATATTAGTTGAAAATATTAATAATGAATTATCAGGTACTCCTGTGTATTGCAATCGCTGCGAGAACAATTTTATTAACCAAATCGAATTTGACGAACACAATCACAAAAAGTTATGTTCAAAGAAGTTCTCTTGTACTAAATGTCCTGTCAGTTTTAAAAGACGCGATCACTTGAAGCGGCACATGTTGAGTCTTCACTCAAATGTAAATTTCTATTCTTGTCCTGTGTGTTCAGAAAACTGTTATAGAAAGGACTCCTTAAAGAAACACATGAAAATCAAACACTTTGATAGACCCAAAGTATTCTATTGTTGTGAATGTGGTATGGAATGCTCTTCATTGGATAAGTTAGAAGCTCACAAGGGCATTCACCTTTTGTCCGATTGGCATTTCTGTGAGCATTGCAAGATGCCATTTAAGCGACGGGATCACATGTTAAGGCATGTTAAGACACAACACTCAAATGAATGCATAGAATGTCCAATATGCAAACAAACATTTAAACGGAAAGACCATCTTTCAAGACACATACGGGAAAAGCACAAAATTGTTTGAATGTATAATAAAATTAATTGTGATTGAACTTATCTTGCTTCTATTAAAAAATCATTATAGAAATTATCAGTTCTTTAAAACCTGTAAATTAATTTTAAAAAAATCTATTACAATTTAAGGCAATTTCTTAATCCTCAGATGAACTTAATTAAGAAAAGAGTTTTATTACTCAATAAATATTCAAATATCCAAAATATTCAGAAATATTGAGGATTTAAAGATTATTGTCATAAATTCCAAATGTATAAAATATGATTGATGAAATTATAAAATTATATAAAATATATATAAAACTGAAAAACATTAAATAAATACTATATGTCTTGAGCGCCAATTATAATTTATTTATTTAGTCGAAGGCTAAACAAAAATAGTCTTCATTTCTTCCTTAAATATTTATTAATATAATACATTAAATTATTACAAAAGAGAGAACTAAGTACATGATCTTTTAACTTATATTTATTTTACAAATAAATTATACTACAAGTACGCAAAAAAATGTTTTTTTACTCATATTTATTTTTCACAACCATTGCATTTGCAATTTAAACTTCAAACTTTGACAGCCACCCATTTGTAAATAAGAAATAGCATAATAAAAAAAAACTAATTAGATGCCAAATTCCATGTTAATCTGATATGATGGACATCACAAAAACCTTACCACCAACTCTTAAGTAAAGTTACCACAATCTTGCTTTCCATTTTGTTAGCAGCACATCTATGAAACAATGTTTTAGTAACATTTCTGTGATTCTCTTTCTTGGTTGATTGCTATTCTAAAAACTCAAGTAAAATAATTTGAATATTCAAATAAACAAATTTTTTTACCACAATTTTTATGAATATTCCATCAGTTATTCAAATCATTTATACTTTCATAAAAGAATAAAACCATTAACACTTTTATTTATTTAAAATTGAGGGGAATTTACACACAAGAACACTTTGAAACTTTTAATATTTGAAAACTGGTAAAAACTAAAGATTTAGTTAAAATCTTACGAAATTTAAAAATACAGATTAAAGTATGGATGTACATGAGTTAGCAAAGTATTAATATTACTCTCAATTACCCTGCTAGTTAAATGTTAATGTTTATTGTTATTTGTATATATAAGTATATATTTTTATTATGTAGGCACTTCTAGATTGACTGTGAGTGAATTGACATATCTGTGTCTCTGTCTAATATTATGTAATGAATAGAAAAAATTATATTAGTTATTGCTTATTCTGAAATACTATTTCATAATTTTCTGAAGATACACTTTTACTTCCCATGCACTTATTCACTTCTCATTTATTATAATAAGTCAATATTTTATTACAAATTAAAAACTACATTATAATTTAATGAAATGTTATCAAATAAAGAAAAAAATCTTATAATAATCATAATTCAAATTAGAACTTTTTTTACAAGAATAATTAAGGTTTAATGTTACTTTTTATATGATAATATACACATAAATAAAGACTTAACATAAAATAAGGAGCAGATGGTTGTATTGCGAGAATTATCCAGTAATTCATATACAACCTATAAGAAACAACACTATAATAATATAAGTGATCATAATTTCTTGTGAATGCGACTTAAATGTGTCAACAAGGATTGCTTGGCTTTGAACTTTAACAAGCAGTAATCACATTCAAATGTAACATTTTTGTATGTATGTTTACTTGTAACATGTTTGGTCAAATGATCCTTACTTGTAAACTTCTTCTGACACTTTAAACATGAGTTCTCAGCCAGGATCTGCTTAAGTTTCATATGCCGACGTAAACAATATCGCGATTTAAATGTTATAGCGCAAGAATCACATTTGGACTTCCTCTTGCTTTGATGATGAGTTTGACAATGTATATCTAAGTTATATTTCTTGCTGAAGACAATTTGACACTCGTGACACTCAAATGTTTCTTCCTGTTGCTCTAATTTGTGATTAGACGACATGTGGCGAAAGTATTGAGAACTTAGAGTAAATTTTACTCTGCAATACTGACAAGTGTAAATAAATTTTTTTTCATCAACCCTTTGTATAGGTTCGTCTCTTTTAACTCGATTGGCGGGTCTGGTGATTCGTATCCTTGGACCAGTTCTGGCCGGTTTTTTATTCATAACTAAGCCTTAATTTTCACTACAACTTAATTTGATTGCATTTTAGTTTATACACGTATGCAGTTAAATTTATCACTTCAAATACGGTTTATTATAATACTAGTGCTTTTAATATAAAAAAACATCAAAAATTGCATAAAATACCAAGAAATTATAGTTTTATTATCAAAATATTTAGAAATTTGTATTGAATTACTGTGAGAAACGTCAAAAAACTTAAGTTTAGCAAAGTGCGTTCCAAAACACACGACCCAGAACTTTCACTTTGCGCTTAAAAATTTTATTGATTAATATTTTATTATAAATAATGATAAAAATAAAAACGCATTATTAATTATGGATATCGTTATTCTAACATTTTAATGAAAAGTGTGTTGTACTTACGACATTATACGAAAAAATTAATAAATAAGAAACTTTTTATAAAACTAACAAATTGTGAATAATTATAATATAATTTATTTTATGTAATTGCAAAAAAAGAGATATGAATTATATCGAATAATTTACATTGAATTAGTAATAATATATAAAATCCATCATATATAAGAAATAACAAAAATATTTTTAACAAATCTATAAAAAAACAACGTAATTGAAATTCCATAAAAGATTGACTAATACAACAATAGTTACATAAGAGAATTACAAAATTTTTTTTGTTTAAAGTCTGTAATCGAGATTTATCTGATAACGAAGAAATCACGTACCATTTACAAAATAATAAAACACGTATTAAGTACATTTCAATTATCGTTTATTCATATGCGCTTTACTTCTGCTAGGTATTTAAGTTCCAAAATGGTTTGATGCGAAAAATTTGATCCGTAAATGTAACTTTGTCAAATCTTTTCGGTATATAAAAAGGATTGAATGGTTAAAATATATAAATATATAATTGTAAGTTCAACGCAAAGGGATGGGTGCGAGCCAGGTTATAATTATTACGGCCATTTGTGGCGCTGTATTTACTCTTGAAAATACGCAAATTGTGAAAACAAAAGAAGGCAAAATAGAAGGAACCTTGGATTCGAGCAGCCTGTATTATAAATACCTTGGTATAAGATATGGCGTTCCACAAAAATTTCGGGTAAATTGATATTTAAATATGTTGGTACTAAAAGCTGGACTATATTATTTCAACAATCTATTTTGTTTTTCAGGCTCCTTCCCCTCCGCCGAAGTTCTCAGGCGTATACCAAGCTGATAATCCTAATGTTCTCTGTCCCCAATTTCCAACCCATGACCCCTTAGCAGCTCCTAGCGATAATGAAGACTGTCTTATTCTTAATATTTTTGTCCCTTCGTTTTTAAACAGTACTTTTCCAGTCATGGTTTATCTCCACGGTGGTGACTTTGGCCTGGGTTCAGGCTCTTCAAGTTTTTATGGTGCTCAATACTTAATTAGTCATGGAGTCATAGTTGTCACATTAAACTATAGATTAAATGCTTACGGATTTCTTAATTTGAAAACATCAGACGCTCCAGGTAACGCTGGCTTGAAGGATATCAGGGCAGCTCTGCGATGGATCCAGAATAATATCGCGAGTTTTAATGGAGATCCAGACAATGTGACTGTGTTTGGACAAGGTAGTGGGGGTATGGCGGCTATTTACTTAACTATGACCAACACTACGAAAGGACTTTTCAATAGAGTCATATCACAAAGTGGAAGTCCATTCACCCCGCAGTCGTTTGATCCGAATCCGCTAAAAACTGCTAGCAATGTGGCAAAATCTTTAAGCATTATTAGTAACAGTTCCGAAGAGCTATTCAAACTATACTCAGAGACTCCTGTCGAGAAAGTTGAAGAAGCTATTAGCAAACAAATGAACGCACGATCAGTCTTTCTTCCATCTGTGGAAGATATCTTTGAAGATGAAGAAGCATTTTTGATTGACACTCCTTATAATATACTCGCTTTGGGTAAACAACATAAATCATTCAACCCAGTGCCTATGATAGTGGGCATGAACACTGTGGAAGGGTTGACAAGCACTCTAGATTATTACACTATAACTAGTCAAATGGACCGGATAATGAACGAAGATTTCTCAGCCCTTGACCAGAGAAGCTTAATTGTCCCAAAGGAAGAAATAGTAGACTTTAGAAAAACGCTTCAAGAAACATATTTCACGAATATAACATCTGAGGATACTTTAGTCGGAGAAATTATAAATCTAAACACAGACTTTTCTTACGTCGGTCCAATGTCGTTATTTACTGAAACGTACTCTAATAATACTGATGAACCATTGTATGAGTATATTTTCAGCTACATAGGTAACAGGAATCTTGGTAGACTACTGACCAATAGCAGTCTCCCGGCGACGGCAAATCGTGATGAACTGTTCTATATATTCGAATTGGAAAGACTTCCGTTGCCAATGGATGAAAACGATGCGAGAATTGTAACGTTTATGACAATGATGTGGACCAACTTTGCTAAATTTGGGTGAGTTAGTTTTACAAGAAATCTCAATTCTTATAAGATTTTAAAATATTAAAGTTACTTAATATAACTATTAATTAACAATTAAAATGTACAGGTCACCGACACCAGATCCAAATAACGGTGAATGGCTGCCCCATCCCTACCAGCTTGCTATAGACCTCGAGCCACAGTATGTGGCGCCACTGACGCCAGAGAGAGCATATTTTTGGCGTCATTTCTATTACAAATATGGCGCTGATATTCCGAGCAAGTAATTTAACGTTTTTATGACTTTAAACTTGTATTTGACTTGACTCATATGTTTGTTTGTTGGTGAGGGAAAAAATTTGAACTAGTCAAATTCGCCAGTTAAGATGAAATTCGGAATTCAGACTTAGTTCCGATGATAATGGAATTATATACAATCAATCTTTAATGCCCTCCGCAACAAAATGGCGGATTATTTTGGTACTTCCCATTCAATATGGGTATCAACTCAAAGGGCTTATAAAATAGAATTTGAAAAAAATCAAATCAAGATAATCACCAACACAAAGTGGCGTTAATTTTAATATCCTTCAGTAAAAACTTTCATTTTTTTTTAAATACTTATACATAATAATTTATTGTTTTCATTAATAAATGTATATAATATGAATATTTATTTTGTTTTAACCTGTAACTTTATAGTTTATTACCCGATATTAAGCCAAAAAAAAATGATTTGTGAAGAATGTGATTTAATACATTGTTCTCTACAATTATTAAAAATAAATTAACTTAAGTACTTATAATATTTATCAATTATTTTTAAGTATACATAATATACTTCATAATTATTAGAATATTTAAAGGTTCAATACTCTGCATATTTTATTTATAAAAAGTATTAGTTTTTTTAGGGAAAGATACATTATAAAATAAAACGTAATTTTCATACAATCGTTTTATTACATAAAAAATCCAACTTAATCGCAAAATAATTTAATTAACAACTATTACGCCTAACAATTTTAAATAGCAATTTATTTTACTCAATAAATTATATTACGAGTGGCTTCAGGTACGAAAATATTATTTATTTACAAAATTCTGACAAAAGATATACTTGGGTACAAACTAAAGCAGTTTGGACAGATATCATTGATGTTTGAAAGTTTATCGGCGTTTGATTGATTATTCGCAAAATAAAATATACAATTAATATAATTCTTGGTTTTTGCAGTAGCAAAGTAAAATAATATCTTTTCCGAATTATACTAAAGAAATTAGGAGGCCTCAATATTGCGTTATCTAATTTATAAAATAACGCCATCTAGTAAACTACAATAGAACTATATTCTTGACCACATTTTATTTACTATGTGCTTTCAAATTATAACCATATCACGTGCTATATTATAAATAGTTTCATTTCATTATCAAGAAATATCTTTTTCACCAATTTTTTATTACCTGAATCGGCTTGAACTGAAATCATAATATATATATGAATTAATTAGCGAAAGCTACTTTATAAGATTGTCTGGAATGTCTGCCTATCTGTCTATCCGTGTATAGGATAGCTCCGAGACGGTAAATAGTTCAGGGCTGAAACTTAGTATGTTTAATAATCTGTAGAGGGCTATATGTTAGAAATGTTAGCCTTCTAGCTGTCTGTGGGTGAAAGTTATAAGGTGCAATGCATGCACTGCATGTTTGCAAATATCAGACAGACTTTCACAGTTAATACTACAGCTGTTGAAGTTAGTTATTGAACTGCGAATTTTTATTCCTTTTTGCGTTTGACTAAATTTTTGAAGTCTAATTTATAATTGACAATCTTTTGCTGATTTAGGCTTTCGTGCTTTAGCGACTATTTGTTATATATAAATCTACGACATTTAGTACACACCAAAATGTCTCTTCTAACTGAGCTATTGTGACTTTACATTTAAAATGAATTTAGTAATACCATATAATTATAATTATAATAACATTAATAATTGCTGATCTAATATCCTACAGAATACTCGGAATATAATGTTTTTATTAAGGCACTAGATTAATTTAAATATTTACTAAAAAGTCCAAGCATTTCCAACAATACACAACCGAAGACACAATTTATAGAAAAATCTAAATTATATATTTTATTAGGTATCATATAAAAATATATCTTCGGATAAAAGTCACGAAATATATGATGATGATGTTAAGATTTTTATGCGTTTATAATTATTGCTGATTATAATAATTGCATTTAAAATTATAATTTCGAAGCATTTTATATATAAAAAATATGATGTTGGGTTTGTTTTTCTCCATATAGACTTTATGGAATTGTCGTCTATATCTTGACTGATTTTTATTTTTATTTAAAGCACAGAGTATGTTCAGCGAGAGCTGTCAGAGCTGTCAGTATCGGTGCTGTTCGAGCGACGTTTACTCTTCTTGTGTTTATCTCTGGTCTTGCGCGGGCTGTCCCGCACGCGGTGATGTCAAATACCCGAATCGTCGGTTGTGTGCTTGTTGGGGGACTCCTCGGATGACGCCGACTTTTGCTTACGTTTCGATCTGTTAATAGTTGTATAATAATACTTATAAGAAAGAATTAAACTTAAATGTAAGAATAGTATGGAATGAAGATCGCGCTTTATTTTTCCATAATCTAAGCTATTGTATGGGCTACAATCCACGTGATAGAAAGTGGTAATGTAGTGGTGCTGGTGGTAAGGCATATTAATTTCGAAACTATTGATGTGTATTTTGAAGGCGAGAGGCCTTCGAGATACACATATTATACCCGGAGGGAAACACCAACACAGACAATTTCAGTGTTAGACAACACAACAAGTTCAGTCCTTCGCTGTGCAAAATAAAAAGTATACATTTTTGTGTATTTTTTGGTCGACGTGCACACGAGGCTTTTTTCCTAATATAATACTAAGTTAACATAAAGTACAGAAAAATAAGGCCCCATATACACTTGTTGTGTGAGTTCTTATACTTACGTTTTTTTCTTTTCATTATCAACAGTAACTTGGTCCTTGAAGAATTTTGTTAATTCTAGTTCTTTGATTTCGTCTGAATTGGTCAGAATAATGGCTCTGAAACAAACAATGATTATAAATAAGATACATACGTTATAATATAAATTTCTACGTCAGTATTTCTTAGCTTAGCGCCCACGCCCCATTGATTGTTAAGTTGGGCAAATTGAAAATAGACTAGACATGAGTTTCGCACTGGGCATTAATTACAATACAAGTTTACGTTTTCATTTTCGATAGATGTATTTATATAATTGAAGTAAATGTAGCAGCGATGTTATCAGCTCTCTCTCTTTCTCTCCCCTTCTCCACAAAGAACAAGTAATAAATCATCTCTCATGACATAAATTATATTATTTTTATGACAAAACTATATTTGTCGTTATATTATCATAATTTTATATAAATCAATTTTTGCTTTTTCTCATATATAAACGAGAATAGTCTAATTGAAATGTGTTAAAACTTATAAGTATAGAATAAGCTTGATAAATCATCAAAACCCGTCCAGCAGAATTAGAGTAACGCAGAAAGAAACTAACAGACATAAAATACCACATATCAAAAATTATTAGGTATGTACGTATATTTATGTAACAATAGTTGAGATACAAATTTAACCTCCTTATTATATTAAAGTGTCACATCATAATTGATCCTGTACTCTACTTATAATTACTCATCTAAAAGACATTAAAAAATCTCAAATCATTCATTTACAAAACAATCAGAATTTAGTTTAATAAATTTGAGTGTATTCGATATATTTTTCTCATTTAGAATACGTTTTTTTTTTGTAGGTATTCATTTCGAACTGAAAAATGGTACTTATATAATGTTAGTATTCTATAGAATACAAAAGAATACTATCATTAGATAACTTACTAGTATATAGATAGTTATATTTACTACCGTAAAGAGGGTTGAGGTCACCTTGACATGAGGCGAATCACTGGAACTAGTGCTGTACTTGTGTCGATATAATTTAATCGTGAAACATTAAATGAAAATTATGACTATATAATTTCTTTGATTATAATATTCTTTGTAGTTATTGAACGAAATTATTATCCGTTATAATGGTTTATTAAATAATCTAAGATTGAAATCAATCTTCGCTCTTTACAAATACAATCCAGAGTTAATGGTTATTTGAACTATCAAGGTAGAAATAGACATTGTAACTTCGATCCTTATTAACAAAAATTCGGTAAGGATTCATTGTTTAATAACTATAAGACTTTTATTATTTTATAAAGAAACTTCTACATTTAAATAATATTGTATGAACACAATACGGCAGAATCCAAGTAAAGTAATATCTATTTTATTTTTACCTCGAAAAAAAGAAATAGTATTGTCATTTGTTTTCACTTCTTGAAAAATTATATATAATATTTTTTTAAATTAAGAAGTAGGCGTGTGTCATTAAATTCAAAAGTTTTAACTATCGATATGATATTTTCCCAAACCTTTCAAAGGGCGAGTCAGAATGGAGGGCATTGCATAGATTAGTGTTACTTTAATATTGACTGTTCGTGCCCTCTGACGTCACTCGTTATTTTGTTAGATGGTTGAATTAAATAGCTTTTACCGTGATGACGTCATAGTTCAATTACCAATGGATAAGGTAAGACAGTTATTGCAAGTTCTAATATATCTTTAATTCAACTATGAGTATTTTATAGCACGGTAATCATATAGATTTTGTAAAAGTATTGCAAACTAATTGTGAAAGAAAATGTCAAAAAATTTACTATATTGAATATTTATACAAACTCGATGAACTTTTAAAATTAAATCGTTATTCTTTTTAAAATTAAAACGTCAAAAACTTTTTTAAATCAAATCGAAAAAAGGTATATTATAAGAAACCAAAGTGTACTTACCTAATTTGTCCTCCAGGAACCCTCTCCTGTTTGCGAGGGTCGCTTATCACTGCTATAGAAGTTTCTCCTACTTCTGGTCTCCTTTTTGCCTTTTTTGCTTTGTGTTCTTTATGTTCTCTGTGTTCCCTAACAGAGTGAATCGCAAAAAACACACAACAACAATAGAAATAGAGCAAGATAGATAGATGCATTTAAAAATATAATCTATTTAGAAATTGTAATTACTTTTGCAATAAAATAAGGTAAACAAAAAATTTTGTTTTTATTTCTAAAACTAAATGAATTCACCTCAGTTTCTTGCTTCTCTCCTTTTTGTCAGACTTGTGCTTTCTTTTTTTCTTGTAGACGGAGCCAGTATCATCGACAGTCTCCAGATGTAGGACATACAGACGGTATATTTGCAGTAGTATTACCTGTAAGCTCCTGTGTATAAAGGTCTTGAACGAGTAACGAGTCTCATCTTAATTGGAGAAACTCAAGTTATTTTTGAGTGAGTGTCCCTCAATAATATTTTTTCTAGAGTCTTTTTTATATATAGATAAATACAAAATAAAAACTTACCAAAGTATTTTTACATGTGAAGAATATGTTCATATAATTGATTATCTTGTAGTGTGCGATGATTAAGAGACGAAACGCGAGGAATGGCGCGTCCTGGAGCGCGATGTTCATGATGATGGCGCACACCTCGATGGAACAGCAACACGCACGAGACGTACCACTGAGGGTGTGGGGAGTAGTTGTCGACTAATATTTGAATTTCGAATTTAGAAGAATTTTAGATATTGTGATAGAATATGAATACATTTGTCATGTATAGAAGTCTGGAAGAATACGTATCAGATGAAAGACATTTATTATTTAGTACTATCAAATGTTACATTAATTGCTTTTTAAATGCTTTATCAATCTGCTTGTATATAACAAATTTTCATATATTTATTTTTTTTTTCATTTCAATAGTGATGCATCTTGGTAGATATTGTTATGTAAATAATCCTCATAATTGAGTTAATAAATTTTTTCGATAGCTGTCACCTGTTTAAAATAATGTTTTATCTTAAGATATTTAACACTGAAAATTAATTAAACTTTGTTCTTTGTTATGTTGTTGCAATTTTTACAAAGCATTCTTATTTCTATATATAAAAAAAATACAGAAGCTCGAAATGTATGAGGTGTATTTATAGATAACAAAATTACTTTTTTTATTATTATAATTGTTTGAATGGGTGTCTGTGTTATAAACGGCTGCATGCTGGGAGTATGCATTTATTATACGTCCACTGAAAAGTGTCGTTTAGTTTTGTATTGTTTTAAAAACCTTTATTTTTAACCGACTTCAAAAGTAAGTAATCACTGGAGTTATTTTTTTTGTAAGTCCATATGAAGAAAAATATACCAATTAAATTAACAATATACAGCTAAATTTAGCTTTATATCATCATGTTGTCTAAGATCTACACGATTTTAATAATTTTTTTTTCGGACACATTTGAATGAAAATATTTTTTCCGGATTTTCTGTAAAAGCAAAATTTCGGGTTATAATTTAAAAAAATAATAATAAACGCAAGTTATATCCGTAAAATAGTTTTATTCAAACTTTATATAAATTTTAATCATATATAATTAAAACATTTTGAAGTCAGTTTTGTGTTATAAACCATATATTTTGTAAGTAAAACAAACGCAGACTCCCCTGTGCGGTAAGCGTACGTACATGTCAGACCTATTGGCAGTTCCTCTGGACTTCCGGGACTTAGTGGCTGTGAGCACCACCGTGAACTGCACCAGCGACCACGACCAGATCGCGAGGGTCAGAAGTACTAACACCTTCTCAGTGGCAACTTTCTCATCTTTGAAGGAATCGAAGAATTCGATTATATCTGCAGCTGTGCCTGGGGGTAGTTAGTTTTATTAACCTTTTGTTGAACTATAAATTTATCGATATTTTATTTTTGTTTGAAGCCACACTTTTAACAGAACCTTAGCCTTATGAAATTATGGTTATATTGCCACTAAATATGCCACAATCGAATTTACGAAATGTACTTGATCTGATTACAACTTATTTAATACTAGCTGATGCGGCAAATGTTGTTTTGCCTTATAAAAGAGTAATATTAAAGTACTTATATTGCTGTTAAAAATTGAGGTTGGTGGTAAAAAGGTGTAAAATTAGGCGGTATGTATTTTTAATGTTTAAACATAAAAAACCATTAGCTAAGTCCATTAAACAAATACAAAATTTTGTGGTGGTCCATCCTGATAAGGATAATTTAAGTGATAACTTAGGGGTATGAAAAATGATTTACATCCTTTTCACAGACTTACTGAATACACACACAAATTTCATAAGGTCGATTAAGCCGTTATGAAGTAGTTTGGTTACAAACGCTGTGATACGAGAATTTTATATATGAAATAAATTTAGGCATTTAATACGTGATATGGAGAAGAAACTTTTCAATAAAATGATGTTAATTTAAAAACGATCTTTATATACATATTTTTGTTCTTCAAAACGCCCGACTAACCAATATACACCAATAGTAGTTGACTGAGCTGGTCTCTGGTCAGATCTCCCTTGGGCAGTAACCATCGGCCCACTATCAGCGTGAGCATCAGGAACTGCTCGATGAGAGTCACCCACATATCCGTGGGAATCTTTGTAGCCCCTGGGATTGGGATCTCCGTCTAAAGATATTGAAGGATAGAAAATTTGAAAATCTTTCGGTACCTATTCAGACAATCGTGATCTAAAATTACTATTACTTGTAGCTATTCAGCTGTACTCACGATAAAATTTATCGGAATTTTCCCGATTAGTTTCGAACCCGTGCGGTGCTGTTATTCGGCATAGCGAAATCGCGGCGTTAACAATGGTTTTGAAACTAGTGGGACTAATTCCAATATATTTAACGTAAGTACAGCAGTATCGCTTTAGATAATTTTGGTACCTAATTTATATATTTATAATAATTCAGTTCTGCTTTATAGCATAATTATTTACCTCTGGGATTGTAAGGTTTGATTTCTTCTGCAGACGAAGGTCTACTTTGTGTAACTCTATCAGCCATATCGCAGGCACAACCAAACCAAGATAGATGAACACCGATGGGCAAAACCTGGTAGCAATAGGACTATTAAATTTTTAGCTAAACAATAAAAAATTTGCCGTTAATATATTTTATATCCTTTTAATCAGATCTTATTAAAAAATATATAATAGAATCTTAGAGAAAACATCGAACTAACTGTTGGTCATCGTCGTTCATGGATGCTTAGATAAATATGTTGTTAGGGATATTGTTTTTGTCACCATTTTGGTGGTATGCGAAACGGTTTAGGTCTCGGCACCAATAAAACAGTTCGTGAAATAATTGTAATATCTTTAGCACTGATGCAAAATCCTTAGGGCAGTTAAAATAATATTGCAATAAAATAATATATATACTAATGTTTTATTTATGCCATAATCCTCTTAATATTTTACTTAATTATCTATTTTTAAAGTTCTTACAAAAGCGGTATTTTTTTAATATGAGACATATTTGATAATTCGCCTTGGTTTATATTAAGTTTAAAGTCTTTTTAAAACTACCAAGACATCAAACTCGGACCGCCCCCCACTCTTCATCTTCCCACCCCAAAAACAAACCATCAAATTAATTCAAAACAGCTCACAATGGAGTTAAAAAATATGTTAGTATTTGAGTTAGTACATTTAACAAAATAATATTTTGACTCAAATGTGCATTTATAGGTAAAAGACAAATAACCCTTCAGTGTCATGAAGTCAACCAGCTCGTTCAGCTCGACTTCTCTTTTACAAAAGACTGAAATGTCAGCCGATTGGCCTTCTTGGTGTCGAGGTCAGGGATGCTCACATTCAGGTAAATGTTCCTTTTTTGGTATATTTAATACCTGAAGTAAAATGGCGGTGTAATGGTTTTATTGGCATATTGTTTCTTTTTGTATTTCTCTTACTTTGACTTCGTTATTTTTTAATGTAAGTGACAGAACAGATAGATCAGACAGACATTGCACAGATAAAACTCAATAAAATCTATATTTGAAAGGAATTCTATGTAAAATTTCGTGATCCATGATTACTATTGTATATAATTTTTCGGTTGTACTCATGTTATTTCTATCGGAATTTGCCTGACTAGTTTCGAACCCATTCGAGGTCCTTATTTGTGAGATCTGAGCACTGCGGTGTGAACTGTTCATCAACTGCCGCCATTTCAGATTCCGATAGCAATAACGTGAGTACAGCCATATAATTATATTTAATAGAGCGAAGCTCTCTATCAGTCTTTTCTTCATCCTTTGTTCAAGCATCAATCAAAAACGGTATATCCGAAAATTTACAAATTTTGCACATTGATAGATATTAGTCTGGTGCTGGTGAAAAAAATTGTTGAGGACAGAATTTGTCGAGGTTTTGTAAATGCAATTTCAGTGTTGTTTCCACCTCGCTTTGCTCAATATGCTAACACATACCGAGATTTTGAAAAGCAGTTATTCAAAATTGAGGTCTTACCGCGCTCCTATTAAAATTCCAAGGTAATGAGAAATAATATTAGGCTAGCATTTAATATATCGCAATCAAAATGTATTTCACCGAAACATTAGAATGATCTATTTACTCAGTTGTGTCTATGGTATGAAGATTATTCATAGACAATAGGAACGTAGCGTCTAATCAAAGCTACAAGTATTAATCTTTTTATTCTCTTGACATATTTGGGCTTGGTTTTATTAAATGTATTTGGTGGATACTCTATAATGAAATATATTTTTTTAGCTTCATTTAGTTTGTATCAAGTTAAAATTAATGGCCTATGTCTTTATCAAAATATAGAAAAATATTGCTGTACCTAATAAAGTAAATGAATTACATTGCTCTGTCGAATTATCTATTAAATAATAGATCTTAGTTACCTTTCTTAGAGTACCACAGACAATTTTAGTAATAACTTTATAAATAAACACAAAATTAGGTATATTTTTATTCCTTTAAATCAATGTAACAAAAATCTAAAAAAAATGTTATAAGACTTGATTGATTTCAATTATTGAACATTTCAGAACGTGGAAATCTAAATAGGTATACTTATATTGTTATTTACTCGCAAAGCTACTGTGAATATTATACCAGCTAATGGCTGTTCCGGAACGCGTCATGTCCGCGCCCTGTTCACTAATTTAGGCAAACGAAAAGTTTAAGAAACGAGTGTCAAATTGGATAATAATCTAACTTTCTTCTGTATACTTAATTTTGAACAATTCGTTTTTAAAGATTTCCACAATGAGAGAACATAATAATATAGACAATAGAATAAATTGGATATTATTCTAATTTTCTTTTGTATATTTCATTTTGAATATTTGAGTTAGCGAAAAGTTGGTAATATAATAATGATTTTCTAATATTTACACGAGTAATACACATTTCAATAAAACTATTTTTCGGATATAACTCGCGTTTATTATTACATAGACGAGATGTTGGTGTCTTACCGCGAACACGTTTGCTGAAAAGCATCCGAAACGTCGGGTTAAATATAAAAATGTAATAAATAAACGCGAGTTATATCCGAAAAATAGTTTTATTGAAATATAATATTGTTTTTATTTTCAAATAGTTTTTGAAGCGTCTCCGCCGGGAATAGAAATTTGTTTGGATCATATTAGATATATTATTCTTATTTATTTTTTATTGAACTAAGGAAAGGGTATTCCCAAATTTTACATACTTTTATGTAAGTAAGAATTATTATCAATAAGCTATACTGATATTATAAAGCTAAAGAATTTGTTTGTTTGGTTGAACGTGATAATATTGGAATGGACGGATTTTAAAACTTGTTTCTGATTTTAATAGTCAGGTTAATGATAAGGTCTAAAGGTTGTTTAGCATTACGCTACTAATAGTAAATAAAATCATTAATTTGCGAATCAAGTCAGGTAATAGCTAGTAGTCCATAAACTCCCCCCATAAATATGAGTTATTTTTTTATATAACTTTAACCGCTTAAACCATGCGCTTTAATTAATAATATGGATTTTAATTTAAATCTAAAGATGTATGATGTATATAGAATAGTAAACTATTTCGTGGAATTCTTGAATTTAAATGAGCTAAATATTTAATTCTAGATTTTTACTATGACTTTGGGACAGTGCATCAGAAGGTATCTAGTTTTTATTGCAGAAAATATTGAAAAATATTATTGCAATTTTACGATACCAATAAATAATAAATCCTGAATAAACTTACCATTTCCATTCTTGGTTTTCTTTTATAGTCAATGTAAAGACACCTTCAAATATTAACAGCAATATTGGTGAGGCCAAGTACCAATATTCCAAGCTATTCTTGAAGACGGTGACTTGCCATATCGCGATGATCCCATGACACGCGAACACAAGCCGCGTTATCACGGCTTTGATGGTGGCCAGCACTTTGCCAATGTTGGCCATGTTGGTTATATATGGTCATAGATATACAAACTTTTTATTTATATTTTATTATGTTCTTTTTTTTGTTAGATAATTTTCAAAATTTTTTGGTATTTCTATATTATCATATTTTATTGTTCTTTTTCTAATCGCAATTATTTGGGATTATTTCGAATGTAAACTATTTCATTTTATATAAATTTTTTAGTCCTCTGTTTTTCTGATTTTAATTGGTTTTTAGATTTTTTGAAACACGTATTAATTAATGACGTCATAAATTGATACTGTTTATTTTTTTTTTCAAAAAAATGATGTTATTTTTATTCAAAAATTTCTATGAAATAAAATAAGACACGCAATAAGGCACATTTTAGTACTTAATTTATTATAACCACAGAAAAAAAGAGATTATAGCCATCATTTCTATCACAATCCCGACCGCACGGGTTGAGTCTTCCCGATACTCTATTAAGGAATTACAAAAAAAGTTTTCACGTCAGAAACAAATTGCTATACACATATTATATTAAATTCCATTGCTGTTTTTACTAGAACATGCTCAAAGTAACACCAAATAAAACCAGTTATGTATTGTCAGTTTTTCAAAACAACGTGGTATATAATTTTGCGCGCGCATCAAAAAATCAACCAATCACGTGTTAGGGTTAAGGATATCAAATGTGGCAGTTATTGGCTCATTTTAAAAAGTATTATGGACCTTATGCCTTGGTATTAATGTTGGAAATCGTTTTTTAGTATAATGACTTCAATTGTCAGGGAGAAATGACTTGTATTAGACCATAAAATGAAATGCGTCACTCATTGCTTTGATTTTGTTGTTTGTTTATTAGAAATAAACTAAATATCTTTTTTGTCTAATATTTCTTACATTTAAAGCAAAGTAAGAAAATTATATTCGTATTTCGAAATAGTTTTTAAAGAGCGTAATTTTACAGTTAGTTGCTTAAAGATAGAAATAATTTCTTTACAATATTTTGAAAAGTTTTTATATACATTTATAACTATTTATTGTAATTAGCCTCATTTTCTTTTATCTTCCTAACCAAATGGAAAGAAAGAGAAAAGATATCTGCACGTGCTATCATGCACATTTGCCTTAACACAGCTAGAACTTTATAATTTCAAAGACAAACTGGATGTATACGTTCACTTGATAATGCTTTCTTCCAAATCTTATATATTAATGCAGGAAGCGATTTCGTTGGCACACTGTAGCTCGAGAACCACTAAAGGGGAAAATATCGTTGATGGCTCAAATCAAAGGTCTCATTATACTACACTGCTGAAAAATAGTGACAACTCTCAAATCTCATTAGCCTAATTGCAGTAATTAGTCAAAAAATTAATTTTTCCCATAGACTTTGCATGGGGAAATTTTGCGCGCGCTTTCAAATTTTTTGTATTATCTATTGTGACTAGCTGGTCTTAGCATACTAGTACCTAATTAATATTAATATTTTATATATTCATAATATTGTAGTAAAAAAGTTTTTATTTTTAATCAAATGATCAAATATCGTTTATAACTTTTTTATTGACCCTGCGCTACAGTTAATAACTTTTGCCATGTCATCATGTCTTTGTTAATGTCACATTGAGTTTTTTTATTTCAAATAAATTATTATTTATTATTATTATTATTCATGACACCGCTCCTTCATACAGCGTTCGTTACTCACTTGATATAGCAATTATTTTAATTTAATTTTGTACGTTTATAAATCATTGAATTTCAATATAATGGCGACTTCATCTAATATCTATAAATGTCTAACGCTAATGCTGACTGTTTTATTCAGAA
Source organism: Mechanitis mazaeus (assembly GCA_959347395.1). Lineage (NCBI taxonomy): Eukaryota > Metazoa > Arthropoda > Insecta > Lepidoptera > Nymphalidae > Mechanitis > Mechanitis mazaeus. The sequence continues at coordinate 16,218,300 of OY365749.1, read as the reverse complement.
TATAAGTAATTAAAGTATTAATAGCATTAAAATTCTTTGTAATAATTTATGGCTATCTGATATAACTTTCAATCTATTTATTTACCAATAGGTTATTCTTTCGTTATTGTAATAATGGTATGAATGTCTTCTGTTACTCCCCTCAAAAGACTGTAGTAAGTTATAAGGTAAATATTAGTTCGCAATACAAATATACAGGTATTTGGTATTAAAAAAAATAGTATTTGCGGAAAAAAAATATTTTTTATGCATATTTCTAAATAAAATATATAATTTTCATAGATGGCACTACTAATACACAGGGAAGTCCCTGTCCACATCTCTCGCCCACGCGTGAAGACCGCCAGAAACATCTTTTACTACTTTATTCTGTTCGTTCAACACCATCTGAGCCGCCACTTGAGAGTCATTGCCTCTTCTACATATGAATATTACTGTAATATATATACATGCAGTTATTAACTATTTATCATATATTTAAAATGTTTGGAGTTAATCGGTTATGCTGCTTAATATAGAAAAAATAGAACTATCAATTAATTTCGTCTAATAAAAGTATTATGTAAGAAATAAAAAAATCTTTAAATTTATATTACCATTGGGTTAAAAAAGTAAGAATTATTATATAGATTACCTTCCTTAGAACATTTGCCTATGATGTCTAATAGATCCCTAAATCTATCTCCGTGAAGTTGATCTAGAGGAAAATTTAAAGCGTCCTCTATATGACACATGCTGTACTCAGCTTCACTCCGAACATCTATCAAAAGATGGCGCTTATTTAATAGTGAATTTGACAACTCTAATGCGGATATCCGGTGCGTTTCTGGCAAAATACGGAGATCCAAGTCCTGTAAAAAAAAATACAATTAGCCAACAGATGGCACCGTTTTAAAAATTATAGCTAGTAATCTAAATATAAGACTAAAGATAGCGCAATTTAAAATTTAGTGAAAATAAAAATAATTACAATTAGCCAATAGATGGCGCTTTTATATGATTATAACTAGTAAACGAAACAAAATTATAGATAGCGCAATTTAAAATGTAGTGATTACGTTTAAAGAAAAAAACTAATAACCTTTTCCTTAGATTGCATCTTGCAAAGTACTTCGTAATTGGTTAATTCTTTTATGGTTGCGACGTCAGAACACATTTCACATTTCGAATTTTTCGGTCGCAATTTTACTGGAATGTAATTAAAAATTAAACTATTACACAAAATATGTTTATAAAAACATAAATGATAATTGATTAGTTTAGTATATTATATTTATAGAATGTGTCAGAATATACATAATATAATAGTTATCTAAAACTAATTAATAATTCTTAACTTAGTTACTAGAACAAACCGGTTCTGAAGGTCATATCTTCGCCGTCAAATACCAACATTCTTCCAACTAGGAGTTCTTCATATGATTTTCCGACTATTAATTTTATTGCTTCCAAAGCTTGCAAGGTCCCTGAAATAATTAAATATCTTTTTTGTGTTCAAGGCCCCTTAAATAATTAAAAACATAGTAAAAATGTTGACAATTTAATTTGCCTTTGTTTAAATGTTTTACGTTGGGTAATTTATGTATGTGTGTGTGTTTTTTAACTTTGTAAAAAAAATATTCGAACTTACACGAACTTATACGAGTATTATAGTACTCGTGTGATATCGAACGTTTCTGTGAATATTGTGTTGTATGTTTTGTGTGATCATTTTTTGCATTTTATAATTTTTATTTGAAGAACATGTATTTACGTGAGTGCAAGTGTGTCTTCATGAGAGCGTGTGCGTGTTTACGTGGGTATACTATTGTATTAGTATACGCATAACTTGTTTGTACGGGTATGCATGATTATAGGTACGTGCGAGCGTGTTCGTGTGGCGTGCGTGCGTGTTCGCGTGTGTGTGTATGCTTGTAGGTAAGTGCGAGTGTGTTGGTGTGAGTGCGTGCGAGCGTGCTCGTGTGTGTGAGCGTGTTCGTGTGTGTATACCTATAGTCCCCGGCACGGGCCCGGCCACGCCCTGAGCGGAGCAGCTTCCGACGGCGGCGGCGGGGGGCGGGGTCGGGAACACGCAGCGGTAACAAGGACCTACTGACTGGAGTTATAAAATATAAGGTCTCATATAGAAACATAAAAAAAAATATTCTGCGCCATTTGGAAATGGCAGTGAAAAGTACATAAGCCTGATATTTGGCATTCCTTTTAAGGACTCTTTTAAGAAATAACTGATAAGAAGGAATTTTGCGACATTGTGTCATTTTAGTCTATTGCAGTTTTGTCATATTTTAAATAAGAAAAACAACATCATTTAAATCAGAAAAACGTGTAGTTTGGGATTCCGTAAAAAAAAAAAACAATGTAGTACAGAGAAAAGGTCATATGTTTAAAATGTTGGATTTAGAGCTAACCTACTAGCAGCGCCCTCTACATTATTTTAAAATTATTATACTTACCGTCTCATTCTTGTGTTTCCTGTAGCCATATATAGTTAATTGTCCTTCCATTTTTAAAGCGCTACCAGATATTAATGGAATCTGAAAGAACATCTTGTTAGAAAAATATCAAATTGTAAAATGAGAGAAAAGTATAATTAGAGAGAGAAGTATATAAAGAGAGAGATAAAAATTACAGAATACATCTATTTTTTTCTTTAAAACATTGAAGTCTCCTTTACCGAACAGAAATCGTAATTCGAAGTTCGAAATTGCACTATGACGTTACACTAGAATCTACTCTGTGACTATTTATTATAACACTGACAGTGTTGATAAAACAATTTATAACTTAATGTATATGTTGTATAGTGTAAAATACTGCATGATGTAAAAGCTTTTGTCTGTCCTATGAACAAAAAAAAACTTTAAAATGAGTGTACAATCTAAAACATTATAAATATTTATTTCAATTTGTGCACTATATATATTTTATGTGTCAAATGTCACATTGCAAGCAACATGTCCCTTCAAAAGTGAGAAAATATTCCCGGTAGAGGTGTTTTAAAAAAGTATTTTCTTTTGAAAGTGTTTCTAGACGACTTCCTTCATTGTGCGTTGGTTAGGTTAGGTTTAAAATATTTGTACCCGGCTAATGGATAACTACCTCACAATAGAAATAAATTCTAATATATTAATACTAATTTTGTAACTATTTATTTATTACCTTAACTAAGATGCTCAAGTCATTTAACATATATCTAGTTGGAACATTGTCTGTGCAATCCAAAATCACATCATAATTAGAAGCTATCCTCACTGCGTTGGCCGAAGAGAGCTCAGTGTTATAAGCAGTTACTTTAATTTTGGAGTTAATACTGGAACAAATTATTAATAAATTAGATATTTTTATATAGTGAAGAAAAATAATATATTAATGAAGTCAGATATTTTTTTAATACAAGAATAAGTGAATTTTTATAATATAATTAATATTTTTTTCTGTGAAATTAAATATCATAATAATTAAAATAAAATAATACACTCTTATAGCCATTGTTTCATTAAATTCTCACTGCAAAAAACAGTATACACTCTTTTTTGTTTATTAGTAAGAAAGTCAAAGCTGCATTTGTTTTTTCATCAAATATATGAAAACTCATATTAAAGTTAAAATTATACCTTCTTAAGCTGTTAGCTGCTGACTCAGCTTTACTGAGGTCTTGGTCGCTTTCATTGTGCAGAATCTGCCTGTGTATGTTTGTTACATCCACCTCATCATAGTCCACTATACCTATTTCTCCTAAACAAAACTCAATGACATCATTTTTGTGTTTAAAATACAGATTTATGGAGTAAATTTACATTTACAAGAACAAGTGACTAGTATGAACTTTTTTTGCACCTGATTTTATAATGATAAAGAAATAGAGATAAAATATGTGAACAGATTCAAACCTGCCACTTCTGAGAATAATTGCTGTCACTCTACCAACTGCACAGTCTGTCTTATATGAATTAAGTGTTCTATATGTAAACATTTTGAGGATGAAGGTTTTAGGTAGAGTGTGTAATAAGAAATGAACATTATGTGACTTGACTTAGGATGGATATGCGGCTATAAGGAGGCCTGAAAAGAGAAGGAAGGACTGTTTGAACGATGCCATAGGAAAGAAAGTTTGTAAATTGTACATGAATAGGATAGAAATATCTAGAGTCTGACATTAAATAAGTGCAATGTACATCTTTTACCTAAATCTTTGGTGTTTAAAGAGTAAGTGAAAGAGGAAAATCCCACTAAATAAATAATGGCAAGAAAGTGAGTTTTGAGGTCTTTTTTGTTATTTCAATCAAACAAATATATTCCTACCCACTCCAGCCCCAGCTAGATACACAGCAGCGGGACAGCCGAGCCCCCCTGCACCCACTACCAGCACACGTGCTGACATCAACATCGCCTGACCCTCCACACCAATATGAGGAAGCAAGATTTGACGACTGTACCTAATAATATTTAAGAATCCTTTGTACAACTCATATTTTAGTAATAAAATATAACTCACGTTAAAAGAGTATATAAAAATTGTATCTTGTGGGTTCTTTGCTTAATAAAGGAACACACATAAAGAATTGCATCATGTGGGAATACAACCAATCTCAATACCTATTGAGTACCTACCTATTAATACCTAGTCAAGTAACTTATAACCTTATAAGTTACTAGAATAAGAGGCCTATAAATAATAAACCACAATCAATAAAAATAACATTTAATCTAAACATATATAGATTTATTTCAAATATAGCCAAAGCCAACATTTGGGATGTCATGAAAAAGAGAATATTTACTCCAGTAAGCTACACTGCAGCATGTATCTATATGTTGAGTAAAACATAACACAAGCTATTTTAATTTTTATTTAAATTTGTTTTTAATTATTACATAATGCATAAATACTGACAGAGAGTTGTTTGGCAGTATGTGTTGTATGTTTAATTTTGAATAAAGAATCTAAAAATATACATTTTTGCTTTATGTAGTATTATATGCAAAAATACTTATTTGTGTGCATTAAAATAATCTTAAAGAGGCAAAGAGAATATTTTATCATTACTTTTTCAAAAGTTAATGAATGCTTGTTTGTATGGATATATTGTATTGAGTGCATGAGTATTTGTTAAATTAATATAACCTTGCTTACCTTTCTATTGCCCATTTTGGTAATTTACCAATCTTTGTTTTGGCAATTTCAGATTCAACACCATTAATATTGCTTAAAGATATTTCCTGAAAAAACATATATAGATATTATCTGCTAAAGTAAAAAATGAAGAAACTTTTTCCACAACCTAATAATTTGTACAAAATTTTAATAGATATATAACAATAACCTGTAAGAAATTTAACTTTATTGTTTGAAATTGTCTTTTAAACAGTTATATAAGCTACAGTTGAGATTATTAAATTTTAAAGTTATATAGAATGGAAAATTTAACGATATAATTAGGATTAGAACCTGCAACCCATCATGGATATTCAGCAAAGCAAGCTAAGATATTGTAGCTCAGTTGGTAGAGCTATGGGGACGAGGTGACCTGATCATGCCAATAAATTTTTCATTCTATATATCATTGAAATTTTAAGTTTAAGATAAAGAAACTGAAAAGTACAAATTAATATGACCTTTTTTTATAGAAAATACTAAAATAAATATTGTTTCAAAAATATAAGTAATGTTGAATCCACGTGTATTTGTAAAAGCTACATTCATTTTAATTAACTTTCATATATAATTGACGTGATAAACGGTACAATAAAACATATTTTTACACATACAGAATTAATATTCTGTTTAATTTCACAAAGTTCCTTTTCTTTCATTTTTAAAGTCTCCTTTAATTCGTATATTTCTTGCTCTAACTTTTTTAATCGATCCATAATATAGTAACTAAAATATAGTTACAATAATAAAGTTTACGGAGTATAATTGATATCTTCAATACTTAACTTTATATATTTTTTGTTAACGTCAAAACAAACATTATTTGACAGTGTTATATCGTTCATCATTTGCGATAGTACTATATATTATTACATGTTTTATAATTTAAATCTAACTTAAAATTCATGTGAATCTAATACATAATAAATTTGTTATATTTAAAATTATCTACAAACATGTTAGCCATATGAAACTTATGTTGTATTATACATTTTAATTTATACTAATTACTAGTCAAATAATTTTTGGAGTAAAAGCTGTTATGGCTTTTAATTTAATATTTAAAAAATAGTAAGTAGTCTTAGGACTCTTAACTTGACTTGGTCATTATTTGTTATTTGAACTTACAAATTAGTATAGAGTATTATGCACATAAGGTTTTATAGAATTAAATTATGTCTTTGATCACAATTATTGCGTAGTAAGTAATATTTTTTTGCGGTATTTGTTCCTCTTTACAAATAAGTTAATCCCCTTACTAACGTTTTGTTACTTGACTATTATTCAATGATTATACGAATATTTTATATTTATTGAACTTATAGAAAAATTTCAAAAAAATTAATAACAGATTTCAAAACTTATGTCAGATCATTTCTTTAATAAAATCATTGAGATATTATTCACACTCAAAACAAACAAAAAAATAAAAAAAGTCAATACTCAATAATTTACTTACCGACCGTACATAGAGTATGCAATTAATTACTATTAGAACAACAAAACGCTATCAATGTCATTGAACTGCTTTTGGCGATCGGCAATAAGCAATTGGAATCGTAGTCGTCTTTTAATTGATTTTGTGTTTTTATATTTTCCTAATTTTTTTTTTTCTATAATTAATTAAGTTTAAATAACAAATATAGTTATTTAAATATTTTATTTAGATACCTCCATGTGTGTAATAATCTTATAAGTAAAAACTGTCGTTTATAAAAGTTAAGTTTTTGGATTTATATCAACAAATTATTAAAACATTTTGGACTATGAAAAGAGCTTCATAACAATATCGTGTATAACATATGTAAGATGTAAGTATTTATTTTGTAATAACCTATTTCTAATAGTTTTTATTTTATTTACAAACTTTATTTTCATCATTGAAATATGTTAAAAGTTATATGGTATAAGTTTAATTTATATTATATGTTAAAAGTTACATTAAATATATGTTATATCGTGTGTTGGTTAAAAACATAAAGAAACTGTCTTTAACACTTAAAAATATAACCCTGTTTAGAATATATTCATAGTTTAATAAAAACATACTTATATTGATTGCATTTTGTTATTGTGCCAAAATAAAATGTGTAATTTATAATGTAATTAAAACATTTTGAATTAAATCAACATTTAATTATTAATATTTTTTTTTTATTAAATAACTTTTTGTTTCTTTTTTTTCAAATCTGCTCATTTATTTTTAAAAATCTATATATTTTTTAAAGTTAAGAGCTTTTTAAGGGCAAAAACATAACCTATAATTATTAAATTCTAAATTATGTTCTTATTTTTATCAAAGAAATGGAATAAATAGTCAACAAAAAAAATAGTCAATAAAACGTGGCAAAGTTGGTGATAAAATAAGTTATTAGAATTCGTTTATATTGCATTTATGTTTTATACTTGTTTTACCAGTATCTTTGCTTCTCTCTTGCAGTACTGTGACGGGCTTACCAATGTTATATATCAGGGATGGGCAATTTTTTTTTGATGTCTTTGCCACATAGTAAAAAAAAATTTTTGTTTAATGGATAAGATGCTATAATAAATTTCATTTAAAATGTTAGCATGGTGATATTATTAAATAAAGAAATAAAAATGATTGTTCTTTATTTTTTATCAATCAATGTTTTACAATTATTATTTTTTTGTATGTGCCATCAAAACTTTGTGCCACCTGTGGCATGCATGCCATTCTTCATCCTTGTTATATATTAATGTTCTTCAATATTTCTCAAGTTGTCTTTAATTAGCAAGTTAGACTGACAAAATTCAAAGTATTTGTTTCTTTATTATTATATTAAATAACTGTTATGTTATTATTTGAGAAAGTTATTTAGTTGTATGTGGGTATAAAAATAATAAATGTGACAAGTTGTACTAATGCTGGTTTCGTAATAAATAAGTGTGTATCATGATTAAAAAGCCTTTTTAAATTGTAAAATACAAGTTATAATAATAACTATATGTGTTTATTTTCTTAATCCTAAGGTTTAGGTACTAGAAATATGTTACAAGCACTAAGCTATACTATTATTGTAATGTTTGTAAGAAAATATTAATATACTAGTATATCCTATAGATGGAGTCAAGCAGTATACGTTTCACGGCAGCGGAGGGTGGCGCTCGTCTTGCTGCTAGTGCTGGCTCACAGAATGTTCTTGTAACTGAACACACTGCATTTGTAGCTACTAGTGTGCTTCTAGAACATGCTTATTTGATACGTGGGTAAGTCATTTAATAAATTATTTGATATGTGGGTAAGTCATTTAATAATCTATCAAGTATTTATAAAAGTTTCAAATCCAACTGGAAATTAACCAGATTAGTGTTTTTAAGCCAATGTCTTCTTTCTTCCAGTCCTTTAAGCTCTCATCGTAAACGCTCAATCTACTTAACCCGTGCATCACGCACGCGATGCACTGCCCACGAACTCTCAATACTGACTGATCTCAATGTGAGTAGAGCAGACGAGGATACTGATGTGGAGGATTGGAGCAAGGAGGTTGAGAGCAAAGAGGTGAGTTGTATTACTTATTGATGGTGACTTGTATTACTTATTGATGACTGAATATTAATTGTTGTTTATTTTTTTTAAATTTTATAAGATATTATTTGAATAGGTTTTTTGTACTACCTTCTGTTCTTTCATTCATTTTCTGATATGTTCTGTTCTGTTCATTCTGAGCAAAAAAAAATTAAAATTGTATTAGTTGTATTAGTTTGAACTGCCTTCAAAAAATGAGCCAATACAAAAAGTTTTTTTGAAAATCTCCAATTGAGCTTGTTGAAAAAAAGTACTTGTTCAGAATGTTTCTATTTCTATAGAAAAATTCTTCATCAATAGATTTTTTTTTTATTAAAAAATAAAAAATCTTACCAATACTTTAATTACAGGTGTTAGTTTGCACATCAAAGGTCATCAAATATATCCTAGATGAGAAAATCCTCGCTATGCATCAAATTAATGTCTTGATAATTGACAGCTGCCATCGGATATTCAAGGATCAAGATTTGCAGTATGTAAGTGAAGTTAAATATAAATTAATTTAAGGTAAATTAAACTAAAGTATTGTAGTAGGGTTTTTAAATATTAGAAATTCTTTAAAGATATGTTGATTTAAGATCAATGGTTTTATTCACAGATACAGACATAGTTAAGTAATCATTAATGCGACTACAAAAACAAAATCTATGATTTTTTATTTCAGTTAATGAAATGTTACAAAGAATCTGAAGAATTAGAAAGACCTCGAATTTTAGCTCTAACATATCCATTATTTAGTTCACCTAAAGATAATGAAGTTAATGATAATAATTCAAATAGTGAGGTTAATGAGGAAACTAAATATGATAATGTTACACAAGCTATTAATGATAATGATATACAGATATCTGAAAATCAAGATATTGATCATAACGATAAACATAATGAAGTTAATGATAGAAAAGATGAAGATAATGACAATATAGATGATTTTGATATGTATGAAAAATTGGAATGGAAGATAGAAGAATTGGAAAATATTTTGAGCTGTAAAACGGATTTGGCTGAAGATATTGATAGTGGGAAACGGTAATTGCATTATTTATTTATTCGACTTTTTAATTATATATAAATAATTACAATTGTTCAATGAATATGTTTGTTATTTTTAGTCTATATACTGTACTGTAATGACTTATTTGAATATTTGCTAAACTCTTGATGATATTCATTTTTCAATCTTAAATTTTATACTTAAGAATATCTTGATCTCAATTTTATATTAATAGGTTAAAAAAAAAATGTTTATATATGAGTAAATAATGAATATTTATAGATATATAATGTATGTTGCAGCTTATCATCATCGCTAGTTAAACCTAAGGAGCTTGTAATAGAGTATAGTCCTCGGACAAGTTCCTCAGAGCTACCACCAGACTATATACATCTTGAGGAGTACATGAGAGACACTGTGAAACACACACTCGAGTTTTTAGAAGAACATAGGTATATATTTAAGATCTATGTTTTTGATTGAATTATTGAATGAACTTTCGGTCTCTCTGTTTATGACCAAATCATTGATTTCGATGAAATTAAAAAAATATATAAATTTTTATCCCTCTACAATGACAGGATACTTTTTGTTTAAAATGAAACCTAATAAACAGATATCGATAAATACTTTGATGAGTTAGAATTTTTTTTTATTATGCCTAAATATTTTTTCAACGGTTATTTACTAATATGCCAGTTTTGTCTAAAAGAACTGGACTTACAATAAACATTGTAATATAAATGTAAATGTTTTTTTCATATTTTCAGGTACGATCCCACAGAAATCTACGGTGATGATATGTATGAAGAGTTCAAAAACATTCCAGACCCGACAATTGAACCTAAGACTATATTTAATCAATTCTTATATGTACTTGATCAGTTGGGTGAGTTTTAAGTTATGCTATCTGTATTTCAGGTTTAGTAAATTTAAATAGAGTTCTTTTGGAAACTATTACATGAAATATATTACTTTTTCATAACGAAAAACTACATCTTACTTCATAATGTCATCCCCAATTTCAACCTTCTAACGGGTAGATTTTTGAAGAAGAACAAAATTGTGTTTGTTTTTCACAGTTCCATTTATCTCCATTATAAATTTAATGGAAATAATTTCCAAGTATATTTGTAAAAGAAGGAAAGAAAGGATAATTAAGTGTTACCTACATTTTTGTCTTGGTAGGTTTTTACGTCAAAATAGAAATGTCTGATGAATAATGAATTACTCTGTGATATATTTTATCAAAAATGGTTTTGCTGTTTAACCGTGAAGGCAAAGAAGTAGAGTTATTTCAGCATAAATAATGTTGGTATTATTGAAATATTTACATTATTTGTATGGATTTCTTTATGTTTAACATTTAATACCCAGGTCCGTATGCAGCGGATAAGGCAGCTTTTTCATTATTGATAAAGTTAGAAAAACTTAAAATCAAAGTACCATATGAGAGACATTTTCTACTTTTATGTCTTTGTACGTCTGTGTTGGTTAAAATTAGATGTTATACTGAGAATGTGTTGTCAAAATATGATAATGATTGGGAGAAACTGACGATGTTCTTGACACCGAAAGTGATGAGATTGGCGGAAATTTTAGAGCAATTTCATCAAAATGATGCTATTGATAAAAATAATGATGATAAGAAATTAAAAAATTGTGAAATTATAGATGAGAAAAATAATACAATAGACGATAAATGTAGTAATGATATAAATAATGAGAACACTGATGAGATTAAAAATAATAATACGAAATTAAAAACAAATGATCTCTTGAAACAAATAGATAAATGTGATTTTGTGACTCTTGGTAATAAAATCGAAGACCGAGTTCACATATACGAAGCGAATCTTAAAGATTTTGATGAAAATAACCATGAAGATAGCAATAAGATAAATAATATGGATAGTGAAAATAAAGTTTATGAAAGCGATATGAAAATAGACGATATTGCTAAAAACGATTCTGAAAAAATCGGTGATTCGCCTAAGTTTAAACGTCAGGGTCACAGGTCACGGGGTCGGGGTCGAGTGTCAAGGGTCAATAAAGTTCAAATGCAAGCCAATCCTGACGCTCTCTGCGGTATCGTGTTCGTGAAGGAGCCTCTGATGGCCAAAATACTCTTTATGTTGATCGTGGTAAGTTTTTCGAGTTTATTATATTTTAAAAAAACCGATTCTCGGAATCCCTTCCCTTTTCTTTCTAAATCTCTCAATTGTCCACAAATAGTTCCTGGTCCTCAACTTCACTTAAATTTGAGACATATTTGACCTATATATACATTATATACTCAGACAAAAAAAGGCATTTTAATAAATATTTATTATACAAAAGCAGACGCTCCTATATAGCGTATCTTGGATTCAAGTAAGGCATTTCATCATATACCCAATGAACTTGTTTGAACCAAATAAAAAGCCAGTAAGATAACGGTGCGAGCTTCTTTGAAACTAGTTTTACCCGCATCCTCCACCGACCATATTGTCAATCACAATTATTTTCTTAATAAAAATGTCTAGTATCATGAACATACTTGTTCGGCACAGGATATGTCCCGTTCCCATACCACGCTGTCACATCTGTGCGCGCAGTACTGTACTGCGGATGGAGACGCCAAAGAGCACAGGCGACACGAGGAGGTTCTTAAGAAGTGAGTAGAGAATGGTAGCGGTATTCAAAATCCATAGTAGTATGTATGGTTTTAGTAAGCAGTATTAGATTATTTTTGTAAACACATTTGGTGAAATCAATAATCGATTATTTATTTCGGCAGAAATTTGAAATTTGAAATTTGAATTTTAATTCAGTCCAATAGAGTTATCGTATCCAATGAAGATTGTAGATTTTTTCCGTTTATTTTAAGTTTAATACTTAAATAGTTAATCATTTAGGAAATTGCTAGATTCTAATTATTAAATACAAGAATTCGTCCTCAGATTGCAAACAAATTGACGAGATTCTATAATTCTCTAATCTTGATGCCAGGTTCCGTATGCACGAATGTAATCTGTTGATAGCGACGTCGGTGCTCGAAGAAGGTATTGATCTTCCGAGGTGTAACCTAGTCGTGAGATGGGACATGCCGTCTTCGTAAGTATTGTTTCTTGACGACTTAATATGACATTTGATGAAAATTTTAAGTTTAGATTTTTGGTTTATTGTAAATATAATTACAGTTATTTCATCATAACATTTTTTTTATTTAACGTAATTAAAAAATATATTAACTTAAGTTATAAGCGAGTTTTCAACAGTTTTATGAACAAACGACTTAAAATTGACAATCTGTCTAAACCTGACTAATAATAACGCTATTCTACTCAAACGTTTACTTGTGCACAAATAAATTTATACTTCTATTCGACTTCAAAATTTCTAAATATCGTATAATATTTAATTAAGTATATAAACTATGTTAGTTATCGGTCACATGCTCTGTGTCGTGGCCGCGCTCGTGCAAGTCGCGCAACTGTAACGTTACTCTCGCGAGCCGAGACGAACACTGAAAAGCTACTGCACCACCTCGCTATTTATAAGGAGCTGGATCAGGTGAGACGGGAGGAGCTAACACGTACATATCGCCCATATTAAAAATTTTCAAATGATCTTTGTATAAGTCACATTAAAAAACTTTTTGAATATCTCATTCATATCTATGTATGATTTATCCATATTAATCGAATCAGTCAAGTTCCGGAGTTCATTGCGTTCGTTCGCGTTTTATATTGATTTTGAATTTGATCATATTTTGCTTCTTATCATCGGAGTGTATAAATCTATATATTTGGCGATATAAAAATGTCGTTTTTTTAAATATTTTGTTTAAAACCACAGATAATTACAAGGAAGTGTGGTTGTGGAATACAATTCGAACCTCTTCAGGAAGAAGAAAATTATTCAGATTCAGTTGCATTTATAATCAAGTCATATACTCCCATGGAAAATAAAAATAAGATACTTAAAACTATTGAAATTGATTTGACTGAAGATTTAGGTGATATTGACAGTCCGAGTATAGAAAACGGTAATGAAATTAAAGAGGATATATCATTAAATGCTAATAGTCATAATATAGCGCATATTATAGATGATAAAGATACCAAAGATAATATTAGTGAGAACCAATATCCCATAGACTCTAATTTTATTCATGATGAAAAAATTGTTGTAAATGATGAACCTGAAAATAATATTCCACGAAACGCAGAAATTTTATCCAGAGCAGATACCAATATTGAAACGATAACCAAAGATATTGCAAATATAGAAATCAATGATAATCCAGATGTCAACAAAACTCTAGATTTCCGTGAAATAAATGAGAGAATGTACGGAAACATAAAATACGACTATAAAGTTAAAAATGGTGACGATGAAACGTTAGCGAGCGTGGATTTGAATACAGCTATAGCATTGATAAACAGGTGAGTGAACTTCGTAGGTTACACACACAAGAACACGCATATACACAAACACACATGCACACACGCACTAACAAGCAAAGCATATCACACATAATTATTTATCTGTACGACTGTGTGCATTAATCATTTACATTATTGAATGTAATTATCCGGCTGTACTCACGTAATTTTCGCTTTCGACCCTTTATGAGCTCTGAGCATGGCGGAATCATGGCGTGAACAGCTGTTCTGTACACTCTTCTGTTTTATTATGTTCACTGTTTACGTCGTGATATCGCCATGCTCAGAGCTTATGAATAAGGACTCCGAATGCGTTCGAAAGTGGTCGCGTAAGTCCTTATATAAATAAATTACTTGAGTACGGATAATTATATTTAATAGTAATCATGGATCACGAAAGTTTACATAGAAAAAATAATCATTACATTGTTAGGTACTGCGGCAAGCTCCCCTCTGACACGTTCACTCGCCTCACCCCCCAGTGGCGCACTGAGCGCGTGCGGCTCAGGGACCGTCGCGGCGTATCACGTGACGCGCACGTGTGCACCCTCCGCATGCCGCTTAACTGTCCCGTCAAATATAATATAGTTGTAAGTAATTCATTATATTTATTGAATTGTCGTGTTTTTATATTTCAATTTTTAAAAACATTCAAAAACATTAAAGTTTTTGTTTGTGTGTGATTTCTGAACATACGATCACTCAAGGGTGTCGTAGCAATAGAAGACCAAGAGTTTTAAATGTCTGCCGATCCTTGACTTCAGCCCGAATGAGCTGATTCGACCGTTAACATAATATACTCGCACATAAGAACAGTGTGAAATAGTGGTCTAGTGTCACTGTCTTGCCCATAGGTGTGTGTCGAGCACCGGGATCCAACCCTTAACCTTTCCTTCCAATATGATAGAGATCCTACAACATAATGTAGTCCAGAAAGATAGTAGCTTCATAGAAACCAGAAAATCTCTTTCTCTCTTCTCCACTTTCCCTCTCCCTCTTACTCTGACCTCCCTTCTAGGTAGAATACCACGGGAAGTTAAAAACTGCATACTGCCGACATCAAACAAGATCTGTTCTTCTCTTAGCCCCCCTCCATTCTATGTGTAGCAATCCCTTGAGGATTGCACACCAACTTCAACAATGTCCTCTACCATCTCGAGACCGCTTAACTAACTATAGCTATAGCTATGGTGTTATTAAACGATGCGCAGAATCCCGACCGAGAAATATAGCGTACCTATTATATCCCGGGTATAAACTATTGTATCAGTTTATAGTTCATGTCACATATCCAGGTGTATGTGACTTCGTAAGGAACGATCTGGGCTGCTGTCACCTTGACAATTTTGAAGAACTTGTCAAGACTTTACTTACGCGTAGAAATGAAGATACCATAATGGTAATGCAGTGACAGTTGTGGAGGACCAGAAATTACTGCAATTCCGGAAACCTATTGAAACCGTTTTCAGGAATGTTTCAGATATTCGTAAATTGAATTATTTAAATTAAATTTTATCCGTAACTGCTAGTCGTTTAATAATATTAGAAGTAATTATTTGAACATATAATTCTGTGCTGTCGTTGAGATATGGAATTATATGGTCTAGAACTGCCTCAATCGATCTCCAATACTATTTTTGTGGTGGTATTCCAGGGCCACCCCATGCCAACTCGCTCGCTGGCTCGTCGCGTGGCAGCTTTGCTCGCGAGCCGCGCGCTGCACCGCGCAGGGGAACTGGACGACCAGCTGCTGCCTATAGGTAGGTAGGAGAAGGTGGGGGGGGGGAGCTACCACGCTGTCACGATAGATAAAACCATGTCAAATTATCTGACTCATTCTCAGGTAGCAGTAGGACAGAGACTTACATCTCGTCTACCCGTGAACACGATTGCTGCAAAGCACTAGAAACGTCGGTTTAAAATTAAAATGTAAACAAATTATACGCGAGTTTAAATCCGTAAAAATAGTTTTTTTGCAGCAGTAGTTAATATGCTTACACGAGATCGAATATTGGCGAATATTTTCTTATACTGTGATTTTATATTTTATATTTTTTCTTGCTTGTTTGGACTTATACTCAATTAATTTTGAAGTTATATTATACAACAATATTATACAAAATTATACAAAAGTCTTTTCATTTCAAACATCCTATATAAATGAATATGTAAAAAAAAAATTACCGGTTTCTTATAAAGATCGTTAAAGTATACATATAATTTGAGCTTCAACAATGTAATCTAACACAGGTAAAGAAAACTTCAAAGCCGCGGAGTTAGAAAACATTAACTTGGAAGAAACAGGAGAAAATGCTCGCCCAGGTACCACAAAGAGACGGCAATATTATTATAAACGGGTGAGTTTCATTTATAAAGATATCTTATCTAAGAGATATAAGTTAAACTGTAATCTCTTAAAAAGCAATTTATTCGTCTAAAGTCACCAACAATTCAGTGAATTAATTCAATCTAAGGACATATCCTTCTTAAAATGGGGGTGAATTTTGTGGTTTTAAATATCTTCAGGACAATTGGTTTGGAGACTATAAATGCTATGCGAATAAAGTTACTAAGTTGAATATGAAAAATAAATTTGATCTATCAGACCAAAATGGTCCTTTTACTTTAAAGTTCAGGAGTGTTCTTATAAAAGGACTTATTTCTATAAGCATATAAAAATAGATCCTCCTGAAACATCTAATTGACGTACACAAGAGGTCAATGATATTTATTCGAAGTGGAAAAGATTTAAATAAATAAATAAATCAAGCAATCAATCAATCAATGTAAAAAGACAAGTTTAGAACTTCATATAACCTTTGTATGCGATTACGTCACCACGTCTTTATATATATGTTTCTTACAGACGGCTGCTGCGTTCACGAACTGCAAACCAGTTGTGGAATATACAGACGCTGATATAGAAACACAACCTGATGTAGAGGGTGTGGCTATAAGTAAGTAATACTATATATATGACAGGTTTTAGAAAAGTATCTCCAGTATAAATTAATTTATTTATTCTATATTGTTCGTTAAATCTATTTAATTCTCATATTCATAATTTTCTATGGGCTTATAGATGTATAATAAAAATTATTCCAAAAAATATATAAAATTATGATTCCAAAAAAAAGTTCATAATCAAGCAATATTTGCCCTTTTACGCCCCACTAAATGTTTATTATATATGATTTTCTTTCGTAATGTCCAAGATGGAATAACTCATAATTAAAATCTTAAAATTACAGAATACAACAGACACTATATTCCTCATACATGGCAATTAGCGTAATAAGAAAATTGTAATAATTATAAATTATTTTTGTAAGCCAAACAAGTAAAGTTGTAATATGTATATTTTTTGATGTACGGTAGCTCAATTGTTAGACTGACGGGATGGTTTCTCAGAGATCGCCGGTTCGAATTCTGCTCGTATAGGTACAATTTTGGATTTTTTAAAAAAGTTGTAATAGTTATCAGAAAAAACAATTTTTATATATCTACAGAATCGAAAAACACGTTATACGCGATAGAGTCCCGGCTGTGTTGCGCGCTGCCGGAGCGATACAACACGCGCGGGAGGAGACTGCACGCACCGCAACACGCCAGCCAGGCTATAGGGATTCTCATGATGGACACGCGGTGAGTGGGGGAGAGATGGGGAGGGGGGGTAATAAGGTAATGCTTCGATAATTGTGGATAATATTTTTAATTGATTATTTTTGTTGTATGTAAAGAGGTTTTGAAATCGTTGCTGATTTGTTAAATAATTATAATTTAACATTTTAGATTCACAATTATTATAACATAATTATCCGACTGTACTTCCAAAATTTGCCCGACTACTAAACGCATAAACTGATTCAACTGATCAGTTTACGCCGCGATTCCGTGATGATCTGAGCTCGTGAATAAGGGCCCCGAATGGTTATGAAATTAGCCGGGCAAATTCCGATATTATTGAAATGAGTACAACCGGATAGTTAAATATAGTAGCCATTTGTTTCAATTATCTTTTAATATGGCAATAATATTTAAAATTTAAAAAATCCCCGACCACATACAGAATACAGATCCCTGCGTTTCCTATCTACACTCGCTCGGGAGAGGTGCGCGTGCGCGTGCTGTCCGCCCCCAGCGCTGACGTCAGACTCACCGACACCAGGGTGCAGCGCGTCACACGGTCAGTGCAGTGTACACACACGGGCAAGGGCTATTGTATCTACTTCTTTGACGTATATGTCGGCGTGGCTCAGCATCACTTATCTCGTTCCACATTAAATATACTAGGAGCGCGAACCAGACCTCAATTTTGTCGATGCGTTCTGTCCTCAACTATTTTTTTTCAAGCCAAATTTTCGGGCGAAAAGTTTTTTCCTATTGAAGTCTATGAAATTTTAGTTTTTCCATGATAATTAACGACATCAAATTTTTTTAATTTGTTTTTTTTAAATCACCAGATTGATGTCTATCAGTGTGCAAAATTAGGAAATCGGATATAACGTTTTTGATTGATTGCACAAAGGATGCAAAAAAGTCTCTCATAGAAAGCTTCGCTCGTTTCGCGAGCTTCGTTCAATAACATGAGCAGAGTAACACTATACAGTACAGATCAAATACGAATCATCTCGCTTCGATAGCGAGCAGACTTAAATACTGCTTATTAAATAATTTAACATTAAAAATATGTTAAAAAATACAAATATAAATATTTTAATATTATCACAAATATTTCGTCGCCCATTGCGTTTGCGTTTTAAAGTATATCTTACCTTCAAAAGCTTGCTATTACTGTATAGTATAATTTGTAGTTTCATCTTTCTAAAGAGGTTTTTTAATGTATTTAGTTTTTATTCATTGCAATATTTGATCCTAGAGACATATTTATATTGAATTTGTGACCATCCAATGAAATTTTAATCTCGGATTGTTGATTGATTATTATTTTATTGATTATTATTGTAAAATAACAGGTTCATGGAGTTTGTATTCTCGGACGTGTTGCGCGTGCGACGTCGCGGTATGAGGCTAGCGGATACTTCTCATAACAACTATTATGTCGTGCCAACTGTTAAGAGTAAGTGGTACTACGAGTAGTATTGATATATCTATAATTATAATAGTTTGTGAAAGTAAATTTTAAAATATAATAACTAATTTTAATAATTTCTTCATCATTAAAATATATAAAATATATAAATTCTTTTAAGAAACAAG